>CM036763.1:36301562-37501562 GCA_020796225.1 Arion vulgaris
GCACGAACATCGTAGCTCCAGCAACAAAGGTATCTCATGAAAAAATTGCACATGTCACTCGGTCCAGATTCGAATCTACAACCTTCAGAATGACAAGGTAAACGTCTTAACCACTTCGCCATTGATAATGAAACTGATAACTCTGAAAATGAAAAACTAATGTAAATATTATTTATAAGTTGCAAGCATATGTTCCATGTTCCATGGGAGGACGGAGATTAATAAGTAAGAAGATGACAAAATAAGATAATTTTATAAATCTATTTGAATCAACATTTCATGTGGAGACGGCACATCATCTAATCTGAAATAAAAAGTAATAATTGTGGAGACGGGCACATCATCTAATCTGAAATAAAAAGTAATAATTGTGGAGGCGGTGGAAATATCTTGTCCTTCTTCTTCTTCTTCTTCGAACGCTCTATATCGACCCGTGTTAACCACTCTTTGTGATTTGTAAGTGTTTCCGAGCCTAGGAACGATCGTACGTTGTGTCAGTTAAGCACCTACAAGTAGGCCAGCACATCCGATTTCTGCGACGCTTTTTACTTACTCTAAGTCCCTACCTCAGTTGCCTCTTACGACATGCCTGTAGGTCGCAGTGTTATTATTCTCTTCTCCCCTTGCGAGCCCCGGCTACACATGTGCGATAAATTATATGATTGCATTGTTGTTTCTATTTCAATCAACATTTGACGTGGAGACGGCACAGCATCTAATCTGAAACAAGAAAAATAATTGTGGAGGCGGGGAAAAATGATAACGTCCAACAGTTATCAATTATATGATTACATTGTTGATTTGTCCCCTGACGTCAGTGAAAGAACTCTGCAACCATCAATTAATAGATATATATATGTATGTAACAATTGAGAGTACAATGATGATGATGAAACAATGCACATGAGATTGGTTAGTTTTTCAAATCCATTCATTGATAGTTCTATGACATCATAGTCATGCTTACTTGATTCATTGATTTATTCTGTCAATGATAGGTTCAAGTAACACTGTTGTTGTTGTGGTGGTATTCACATCAATATCAGAGGTTCTATGTTCATGTTTTACCTGACACACTTGCCAGACAAGCGTGACCTGGCCAATACGCATTTCAAAGCTGTGATCTCTGTGTGGTGCCGGGTCCCGCAAGGGAAGCAAAGAATAGTACTACTGCGACCTACAAGACATGTCGTAAGATGCGACTGGTGTAAGACTTAGGAAAGCTACCCTAATAAATAAAAAGCATCGCAGAAAACGAATGTGCTGGCCTACTTGTAGGCGCATAACTGGCACAACGTACAATCGCTCTTAGGCTAAGATCACATACAAATCACACAGAGTGGTTAACAAGTAGTCGGTATGGAGAGTTTGAAGAAGAAGAAAGACAACATTTAGTAAAGAAAGGAACATACTAATGTGAACATACTAGAAGTTAGTAGGGGGAACAAGCGAAGCAACTTTCCAAGCGCGGTCTGGTAGCTCTCAAAGTTATGTTAGCGCTGTACACCTCTAACTGTGGTCGCTTATCATTTTGTTCCATCAACTGGTTATGTCCGTGGTGCAATAAGAGCCTTCCACGTGCATATTCCGACACCTTTTGAGGGATACTGAACACTCGTGGGTCTACCCGGATGAGGGATACTGAACACTCGTGGGTCTGCCCGGATGAGGGATACTGAACACTGGTGGGTCTGCCCGGAGTGTTATGGCGTCGGCTCTGAAACCAATAGCTAATTCCAATAAATTTAGATTCTGCAATACACCTGGTGAACTCTTTCGAGATGAAGTAAAGCAAATCAAATCATAGAACAAATGGCACCAATATTGAACTGCAAATCTGTCACCATGAACACTAAAAGAGCATTGTACAACAAAATATTTATCTCAATATTATGCTGTCAGCGTCAAACCTGGATGTGACATCGAACGATAGAAGAAAACTAGTCATTACAGAGATGAAGTGTCTTCGCAGAATGCTGGGAGTTATCAAGAAGAGACCGGTTTAGAAATGAAAACATCAAGGGGGGAACAATGGGTACAACATCAGTACTGGAATTTATCAAGAAACAACAAATTAAATGGTTCAGCCACATAAGATTACCAACAGACAGTGCGCATCAACAAGCAATGCTGCACCGATATAGTGCAAGGGACCTCAACGAAATCTGCACCATATAGTGGATACAGCGAAAGGCCGTCCACGAAAAAGGTGGACCTCAGAAATAACAGAGACAGTGAAAAACACTATTTATGAAGCGCACACAAAAGCCGGTTCTAGAATTCTCTTCTTATCGTGACGCTGTGAGACAAAACAAGATGAAAGAAAAGACGAAAGAAGAAGGTGTCTGACAACACCAATCTGAGAACCCCTTGCTTGTACGTAACTGAAAAGTAATCGATAACCGAATACAAGAAATAAATTATTGATTACATGTATAGACGACATATTTGTTGAATGTCAGCTGTCGGAAATATCTGTTTAAAAATAATGTAAGCTCCCACACGCCACCCTTAGTTGGAGACAATGTGTTTACAAGAAAATTCTAGACGCGGGCCATCTGTCTACATCGGCTGAAAATGTGCTTACTCAATCAGAGCACTCGCTGAATAAATGCAAAACAATGCGTGGGTAATCCGTTACGTGGGATACTAGTAAAAAAATCACTTGATGATGCAGATGGCCCACTTCTGAACAGGAAATCTGCCTCATGGCACGGAAAGACTTCAAACAAGATATGGACACCACACGTCAGCAGAGTATTAATGATATTTATAATGCTTGGCAAACATACTTAGAAATAACACTGTTTATTCACTTGGGACATTATATTATTTTATTATTGTATTCCCCTCTTACCGTTGTAAGTTGCATAGAACCTGCAAGCAATCTCTTCTATGGATCCGAGGCAGATATTTCTTACATCTCTCGAGAAAGCTCGTTTTAGGGTTTCCCTAAAGCGTTCGATTCTTTTTGAATCGCCCTATTGCCTGCCACCACACGTGTTTGCTTTATGATTCTTTGATCATTGTTGTCTCGATGTGTGCCCAACATATCTGCATCTTCTAACTTGGGCCATAATAAAATAAACTGTCCCGTAACCTTTTCAGACCTTGGGATATGAAGTGCTTGTCATTTTACACTTCTAATACATAGTATGCAGGAGGTAGAAGGGCGAATTTCTTTGCTCACGTGTGGAACTCGAGTGTAGGATTGAACCCACAATCCTCTTGTGTCCGAGTCGATAGGCGAATGTTTATGCATTACACTAATCCGTCCCACAACTTCAGCCATACTGAACAGAAATTGTTCGTGACTTAAAAGATATTTCTAGCAAAAGAGCAACTGATCTTGGTCATCAGATCAACGTCAACAGATGGTTCAGTTTGAGAACAGTTTTTTTTTCCTTTAAATTGTCCGATGGAGAGTAAACCCGACAAAAAATCTCCGAGGAGGCACAGGGTATGCGGCTGAACTGCAGGTTCAGTGATATTTTACTTAGCGACCTAAATTACAAGTACCTCTGGAGTCGGAGTACGGTTCGCCTGAACGACGATGGACACTGGTAATAAGGAAATCAAGCCTTCCTTCAAAAAGCAGTCAGATGGCTATGCCTTAATTCACAGCGAGCAAACGAAAAAGAAGTATTGTGTTGGAAGCCATTACTATAAAACTACACGGACCTCTGTGTAAGCTACAAAGACAGTGAAGTGTATGCAGAGACAACGTTGAATATATAGACAATATTTCAAGCGAACGAAAGAAAGGAAGGAAGGAAGCCATTACAACATGGTGTCAAATTGGCAACAGAAGTTAAAAGTCTGCAGAAACCTTCGTTGTTCGAAACAAGTTACTTGGTGCTGTCTGTTCTTTATTGCAATGATTCAAAAGTCATCAATCGTTTAATTTTTAGTAGGTACAAGGCAGATCACACTTCTGAAGTTTAGTAGGTACAAGGCAGATCACACTTCTGAAGTTTAGTAGGTACAAGGCAGATTACACTTCTGAAGTTTAGTAGGTACAAGGCAGATCACACTTCTGAAGTTTAGTAGGTACAAGGCAGATCACACTTCTGAAGTTTAGTAGGTACAAGGCAGATCACACTTCTGAAGTTTAGTAGGTACAAGGCAGATCACACTTCTGAAGTCGGAAAAGCCTTCATGGCAGGGAACCGTAAAACGGTAAACAGCTTTCACGCAAAAATCAGTCAGAAACACTACACCAGGTGCCATGGCTTCACCTTCTACTTCGAAGAAGAAGTAGGTACCAGGAATGATTAAACTAGATCGCATGACATTTTAAAATAACGATATTTGGGATAGTATTGAGAAAGAAGTTATTAAAACTGGGGTTTATATTGGAATCCGACTTTATGATAGCATCTGCGGTAATATGCACAAGAAAGCTCAGACGATTTTTTACAAATATTATCGGAATATTGTATGCTGTCCACTGCAACAGTTGGTAGGAAGGTGACAGAATATTGTATGCTGTCCACTGCAACAATTGGTAGGAAGGTTACAGAATATTGTATGCTGTCCACTGCAACAATTGGTAGGAAGGTTACAGAATATTGTATGCTGTCCACTGCAACAGTTGGTAGGTAGGTTACAGAATATTGTATGCTGTCCACTGCAACAGTTGGTAGGAAGGTGACAGAATATTGTATGCTGTCCACTGCAAAGGTTGGTGGGAAGGTGACAGAATATTGTATGCTGTCCACTGCAACAGTTGGTAGGAAGGTGACAGAATATTGTATGCTGTCCACTGCAACAGTTGGTAGGAAGGTGACAGAATATTGTATGCTGTCCACTGCAACAGTTGTAGGTAGGTTACAGAATTGTATGTGTCCACTGCAACAGTTGGTAGGTAGGTGACAGATATTTATGCTGTCCACTGCAACAGTTGGTAGAAAGGTTACAGAATTTGTACTGTCCACTTGGACATTGTAGGTAGGTTACAAATATTGTATGATTCCCTGCTACAGTTGGTAGGAAGGTGACAGAATAGATAGCCTGTCACTGCAAACGGTTGTAGGAAGGTGACAAAATATTTATGCTGCCCACTGCTCAGTTGTAGAAGTGACAGAATTTTATGGCTGTCCCTAAAAGTTAGTGAAGGTACAGAATCTTATGCCTTCCACCAACGTTGTAGTAGTGCTAGATATTTTGACTGTCACTGCACAGTTATGTGGTTACAGAATATTGTTGCATCCCTGCACTTTATATGAAGTATTGTTGCTTCCACTGCAACAGTTGTAGAGGTGACAGAATATTGTATCTTCCTGAACAGTTTGTAGAAGTGTTACAGAATATATGCTGTCTCTGAACAGTTGGTAGGAAGGTACAAATATAACTGTCCCTGCAAAGGTTTGGAGGTACTGGATATTGATGTTTGTCCATTGACATTGGTAGAAGTGACAAATATGTATGCATGCAAGAGTTGGTAGGAAGGTGACAGAATTTTATGCTGTCCACTGCAGCAGTTGGTAGGTAGGTAAACAAATCTGTTGCTGTCCATGCAACTTGAGTAGGTTCGAATGTTGTATGCTATCACTGCAACAGTTGTAGTCAGGTGACAGAATTTTAGCTCATGCAACATTTGTAGAAAGGACAGAAATTGTTCTGTCACTGCAAAGATTGTAGGAAGGTGAAGAGATATGTATCTGTCACTGCAGTTAGTAGTAGGTTACAAAATTGATGGCTATCTGCAACATTTGGGTAGGTAGGTACAGAATATTTTGCTGTCACTTAACATTGTCGAGGTGACAGAATATGTACTGTCCACAACATTGAGGAAGGTGACAGATATTGTATGCTGTCCTGCAACAGTTGTGGAAGGTTACAGAATATTGATCTGTCACTGCAGCAGTTAGTAGGTAGGTTACAAATTGTATGCTGTCCTGCAACAGTTGGAGTAGGTACAGATATTGTATGCTGTCCTGCAACAGTTGTGAAGGTTAAGAATATTGTATCCCTGTCCTGCAACATTGGTAGTAGTTACAGAATATTGTTGCTGTCACTGACAGTTGGTAGAAGGTGACAGGAATTGTATGCTGTCACTGCAAAGGTTGTAGGAAGGTGACAGAATGTATGCTGTCCACGCAACAGTTGTAGGAAGGTGACAGAATATTGTATGCTGTCCACTGCAAAGGTTAGGAAGGACAGAGTATGAGCCTGTCACTGCAACATGGTAGTGACAGAAATTGATGCCACCAACAGTTAGAGTAGTTACAGAATATTGTATGCTATCATGAACAAGTTGGTAGGTAGGTGACAGAATATTGTATGCTGTCATTGCAACAGATTAGGAAGTACAGAATTGTTGCTGTCTGCCAGTTAGTAGGAAGGTGACAAAATATTGTACTGTCCTGCAAAGTTTAGGTAGGTATACAGATATTGTATGCTGTCCACTGCAACAGTTGGTAGGAAGGTACAGAATATTGTATGCTTCCTGCAAGTTAGTAGGAAAGGTGACAGAATAGTGTAGCTGTCTCGAAGTTTGTAGGAAGGTTACAGATCGTATACTGTCTGAAGTTGGTAGGAAGGTTACAAATGGTATGTCCACTGCAACAGTTGTAGGTAGGTTACAGAATAGTGATGCTCCCACTGCAACAGTTGGTAGGAAGGTACAGAATAGTGTATGCTGTCCCCAACAGTTGTGGAAGGTGACAGAATATTATGCTTCCATGCCAGTTGTAGGAGTTACAGAATATGATGCGTATAACAGTTGTAGAAGGTGACAGAAATTATGCAGTCCACTGCAACAGTTGTAGGAAGGTTACAGAATATTGTATCCTGTCACTGCAAAGTTGGTAGGAAGGTGATTAGAATAGATCTGCATGAAACAGTTGTAGAAGTACGAATTTGGATAGTATGCAAGAAGTTTATGGTACAAAATGTAGTTCTACATTGGGAAGTGACTTTATGCTGCCACTGCATATACATAGAAGTACAGAATTTTTTACTAAATATTATCAGAATATTGTATGCTGTCCACTGCAACAGTTGGTAGGTAGGTGACAGAATATTGTATGCTGTCCACTGCAACAATTGGTAGGAAGGTTACAGAATATTGTATGCTGTCCACTGCAACAGTTGGTAGGAAGGTGACAGAAACGACAAACTAGCGCTTATTATATCTATCTTTTTCTTCTATTCGTGTCTGGGGAACATTTCATGTTTTTAGTTTGCTCTCTACAGACAGTTACAGTCTTCAACTAACGAGATGTCTTACCGAGCTATAGACAGTTACAGTCTTCAGCTAACGAGATGTCTTACCGAGCTATAGACAGTTACAGTCTTCCGCTAACGAGATCTGTCTTACCGAGCTATAGACAGTTACAGTCTTCCGCTAACGAGATCTGTCTTACCGAGCTATATACAGTTAGTCTTCAGCTAACGAGATCTGTCTTACCGAGCTACATACAGTTAGTCTTCCGCTAACGAGATATGTCTTACCGAGCTATAGACAGTTACAGTCTTCAGCTAACGAGATCTGTCTTACCGAGCTATAGACAGTTACAGTCTTCCGCTAACGAGATCTGTCTTACCGAGCTATAGACAGTTACAGTCTTCAGCTAACGAGATCTGTCTTACCGAGCTATAGACAGTTACAGTCTTCCGCTAACGAGATCTGTCTTACCGAGCTATAGACAGTTACAGTCTTCCGCTAACGAGATTTGTCTTACCGAGCTATAGACAGTTACAGTCTTCCGCTAACGAGATCTGTCTTACCGAGCTATAGACAGTTACAGTCTTCCGCTAACGAGATCTGTCTTACCGAGCTATAGACAGTTACAGTCTTCCGCTAACGAGATCTGTTTACCGAGCTAAGACAGTTACAGTCTTCCGCTAACGAGATCTGTCTTACCGAGCTATAGACAGTTACAGTCTTCCGCTAACGAGATCTGTCTTACCGAGCTATAGACAGTTACAGTCTTCCGCTAACGAGATCTGTCTTACCGAGCTTGACCAGTTCAGTCTTCCGCTAACGAGATCATTTTGACCAGGCTACAAATTACAGTCTTCGCTACGAGATTGTCTACAGCTATAACTTAAGTCTCCGTATTGAAGAATCTGCTTAGAGTATGAAGATTACAGTCTTCAACGAGATCTGTCTCCTGAGCTATAGACGTTAATCTTCGCTAACGAGATCTGTCTTACCGAGCTATAGACAGTTACAGTCTTCCGCTAACGAGATCTGTCTTACCGAGCTACAGACAGTTACAGTCTTCCGCTAACGAGATCTGTCTTACCGAGCTATAGACAGTTACAGTCTTCAGCTAACGAGATCTGTCTTACCGAGCTATAGACAGTTACAGTCTTCCGCTAACGAGATCTGTCTTACCGAGCTATAGACAGTTACAGTCTTCCGCTAACGAGATCTGTCTTACCGAGCTATAGACAGTTACAGTCTTCCGCTAACGAGATCTGTCTTACCGAGCTATAGACAGTTACAGTCTTCCGCTAACGAGATCTGTCTTACCGAGCTATAGACAGTTACAGTCTTCCGCTAACGAGATCTGTCTTACCGAGCTATAGACAGTTACAGTCTTCCGCTAACGAGATCTGTCTTACCGAGCTATAGACAGTTACAGTCTTCCGCTAACGAGATCTGTCTTACCGAGCTATAGACAGTTACAGTCTTCCGCTAACGAGATCTGTCTTACCGAGCTATAGACAGTTACAGTCTTCCGCTAACGAGATCTGTCTTACCGAATTTGCACAAGATCGTCCTACTCTATGTGATTTCAATCTTCTGACGTCGGGCTCACCAAATCTGACATTTGAGCATGGTATGCTCCCTAGGCACTATAATGTAATCTCCGTATTTAAGGAAAGTCTCATAGAAGTAGAAGATTAGAGACAGGAGAGAGAGAGAGCGACTGCTATTTGTCCAGTAGCTGGGAATGGGTTGGTTGCAAACAAGCATTTGACATGTGTTGCTGGGTTCTACGATGTCATCCCATCCTGCTTCCCACCATTTGGTCTGGTCTTATACATACTCAGTCTGTTCGGCTTGGTTAGACCCGCCATACGTTAGACTAATGAAGACAAAGCCTGAACATCAAGACACACAAAAACTCCAACCACTGTAGGTAGGCTACTTCTTTTCGAACGTTCCATATCGACCACTTGTTAAACCACTCTGTGATTTGTATGTGATCTGAGCCAGTTATGCGCCTACAAGCACATCCGATTTATGTGACGCTTTTTATTTACTAGGGTAGCTTACCTAGGCCCCTACCTCAGTCGCCTCTTACGACATGCCTTGTATGTACTACTCTTTCCTCCCCTTGCGAGCCTCGGCAACACACGGGCGTAATATGGGTTAATGTGGAGGGAGTTTTCGTGTGCCTGAAGTCAGTCTTCGATTGACAGTTAACTGCTGTTTCCTAAAGATAATGTGGGCATTAAACCCAAAGGGGATACATAACTGATGTTCAACAAACTTGTTATGTCTGGATACAGTTAACTGCTGTTTCCTAAAGATAATGTGGGCATTATACTCAAGGAGATACATAACTGATGTTCAACAAACTTGTTATGTCTGGATACTTTCTTTCTTCTTTCTTTCTTTTGTCCTTCTCTGCTTTTTGCCGCTAGGCGTAGCAGATTTAACTGATGATCGGTTTCCGAGATAATGCACGCTCGGTCGCTTGATATGGTGTGGTATTGTGGAGTTTTAAGATGTCTGTAACTCCATCAACCCATCTTTTCTTGGTCTGCCCTTTCCTCTTGATGATTCCATTTTCAGGTTGTACGCTCTTGCAACTGGTGTATTCAGGTTCATTCTGACCAAGTGGCCAAACCATTTGAGTCTCTGTTTTTCAATAAATCTAAGGGAGGTGTTGTTCCGACTGTTCTTCTAATTTCCTCATTTCTTATATGGTCTCTTCTTGTTTTATTTACTGCTTTCCTCAGGCATCTCATTTCGCATGTGGTAATTTTCCTTTCTTGTTCTTTTGTCAGTGCCCAGTTAACGAAAATTGTGAAACTATATTCCACTCGTGGTATAGATACAATGTTGTTGAACATGTAACGGTCGTCTGCAAAGTCGACGGGGACACTAAAATAAGGAAAGCAGGCCTTCAAGCAAAAATCAGTCAGATGCACCATACCAGGTGACCCGACGATGCCTGAATTCATAGTAGGCGCAACGCAAAAAGTAATACACCATCCTTGTAATGCATCAACTACCTTATCAATAGAATTGTAATACCTTGTGATGGAACACTAAAAATGAACTTGTGAATATTAACTGAGGAGTCGAGATCGGAACCCATGACTTTTGGAACGCAAGGCGAACCGCTTAACCACTTAGTCCCAGAGACAACCCCGCCCCCAACAATGAAACTATTGCCCAGATACCGAACAAAGTAAATATAATCTAGACAGCGCGCGCGCACGCACGCACGCACGCACCACGCACCACACACACACACACACACAAATGTTCGAAAAATGAACACACAAGAATCATATGGAGATGAGAAAAATAATGTATATATGGCATGTTAACATGAAATCTATCACAATTACATGGGCAGAACCTGTTTGGAAAATACTTCAATCAAATGAATATTTGCAACATATCATAATAATCAACATACATTTTGGTGTGTGAAGAGAAAAATCAAAGTATGTAGTAATGGTTGGTTGAGTCTAGAAGAAATATTTGTGAGATGATCTCTTCTTTGAACACTTCATATTCCACAACTTGTTAACCACTCGGTGTGATTTGTATGTGATCTGAGCCTAACAGCGATTGTACGTTGTGCCAGTTAAGCACCTACAATTAGACCGGTACATTCAATTTCTGTAATGCTTTTTATTTACTAGGGTAGCTTCACTAGGTTATACATCAGTCGCCTCTTATGACATGCCTTGTAGGTCGCAGTGGTACTATTCTTTGCTTCTCTTGCGGCCACAGCACCACATGGTCGTGTGAGATGATTAAATATGATAATTCATGCCACGAGACATATTTTGGAGATCTGTAGATAGAATTTGACAGAACACACACAGGATATAAGCTAAGGCGGATTGTTCTTACACTGTGAAATAAACAGTGCTTTTATGGGAGACAACCCAGACAGAAAACCTGGTATGCTAAATATGAAGTGTGGTCTCAATCAATTATGTGACATCTCAACATCAAAGATTGGCCTGTAACAGCTCTCCAACAACAAGTTATGTCCTTTGTCCTGGAGGTACAATCTGTCAGACTATTGTCTGTACACTTCCTGATATTCCCCGTCCAATTGTATCTAGTCTGTCTTCCCCTTGCTCTCCTGCCTTCCAAGATGGTTATCAAGTCATTTCTTCTAATGTGACTAAACTTCTCCTAATGTGACTAAACTCTCTAATGTGACTAAACTTCTCCTAATGTGACTAAACTATCTTATTTGTCTACATTCCTATCTCCCTGAGCAGTTTTCTTGTCACTTCTAGTTGATAAAATACTATTAATCATTAAACCCATTCTTCTGTATATTTATATTTCACAAGTTTCAATTTGCCTGAGTGGTTACCAGGGCCCAAATTTGGGGTGTAAAGAATAGAGCCACTGTTACCTGCCAAGCATGTCGTAAGAGGCGACTAAGGAGGTTTGGCTGACATCGGATACACATGTCATAAACATGTAGAAATATATGCGTTTAGGGCCTACCAAACCAATGTGCAACATATACACGTCTTGTCAAAGATCAAACATATCACAAAGAGTGATTAAAATTGGTTGTAAAGAACGAACGCAAAGAAGAATTTTTCTATCCATCTGTTTATTCATTGTCCACTTTCTGCTCTGTACAACAATGATGACTTGGTGTTTGTTTATTTGCCTTAGTTCTTATCAACAAAGTCAATCAATCTTTCTAATTTATTCTTCTTCTGCATTCTCACTATATTGGGATTTCGGATTCTCTAATAAAGACAGCCGTCTGCCTCAGATTATCAGCCACACCATACAGTTTATCTTGGAGCTAGTGTAAGTGGGCCACCTTTTCTTCTCAAGTCTGCATACTGGGGGCAGTTCTGTAGGATATAATTCCTGTGATTTCTGCTTCCCCGTTTGTGCCGACATCTTCCAGCAGTAAGTTTTGGCCACCCTCGTGATGGTAGGATTGGCATTCTTAATCTAACCTAATAGCCGTCCATCGCAAGCGATGATGACAACAATCTCAGAAGTGTACTGTTGCACCTCTCTGGTGTGTGCGGAGGTGACTGTAGAGTCCAATCCTAGAACAGAATCCCGACCACAGGTGGGGCATACATGATCAAGGTTAGACATGTGCGTGTTGTGTGCTCTGTCTTTTCGCGCTGCTCGTTTCTCTGTGACTCAACAATACGATGATTCTCAGCTATTCGGGTTCCTCTTTGTTGTTACAGCGCCACATTTGGCGATCTTGCGCAAGGATTCCCAGCACGTATTGTCTATATCGAAGCATTTCAGAGACACTTTAAGAGTGTCTTTAAAGCGTTTTCTGTCCACCAGCTAAACGTCTGCCCCTTCAAGCTCGCCATACATCAACTGTTTTGGGATGCGTTTATCAGGCATTCGAGCAACGTGACCGACCCATCTCAGTTGGGCCTTCTGCAACAGGGTGTTGGCGCTTGGGATCTTTGCTCTTGTGAGGACTTCGCTGTCTGGAATTTTGTCCTGCCAGTTTATTTTTAGTATTTTGCGTAGACAGCTTGTGTGGAAATGGTTTAATTTTCTTGCGTGTCTGCTATACACTGTCCATGTCTCTTTCCATGTCCATGATTGGCATGTCCATGATTAGCATTCTTACTGCGTGGCTAAATCTCCGAGGCAGATTGGCGACCGTAGAATCCGTTATCCCATTCCTCATTGTGAGGGGTCGTTGCACTATGTTATGCGTCGTATGGCCTGGTGCATCCGTTTTCTGCAAGCATTTGTTTTGGGTTAGCATTCCCTAGCGGACACGTGCATCCGATTTCAGCTAAACATTCGTAGTCGCCTCTTACGACATGCGTGACAGGTAACAGTGGTTCTATTATTTACATCCCAAATTTGGGCCCCGGTAATTACTCTGGCGATTATTGTGATTTGAATGGTTTACACTGAGAAAATGAGTACATTGCAGCCATGCAATAATCTGATCTATTACTTTTTCGCTGCTTATTTTGAACTGAAGAAGGTGACAAAAGCAAAATAAGAAATTATCTGAAGCAGATGAAAAGAGAGTTAAAAACTGAAGAGAACAAGCTTCTTGTAAGAGAACATATGGATAAAAGAAGGAAACAATAAACGAAATGCACAAAGATAACCAAAAAATCAAACTGTCAAATCAAGTAAGTCACACAAATTAATAATCTTTAAATTGCACATAGACAACAATAATTTCACCCAAAAAGGTGTCAAGTAACCAGAAATAAGGGACCAAAAAACCTGTTTGTTCACCATATAACAGTAAACAGTATATGTTGCAAGACAAAAATAGACATAAACATACATAACTAATATCAGAGCAATGAATAGCTTATACTTAATATATATCTTTTATTTCTTCTTCTTTTTGCATTCTTTCGCTGTAAATTCAAGCAAAGTCAGGGCGCCTGGTATGGTGCTTCTGATTGTCGTACAAAGGCATGATTTCCTTATTATCAGTGTCCCCTGCCATAAAAGTGTGCCATCTCCAACTTCCGAGGTAATATTTTTTGTTTATTAAAGTGTTCAAAGATGAAAGACTGACTTTATTGCACTAGGTTCCATCATATGACTCGGTTCCTCTCTGAAGTAATGACCTGCCAAGAGTACGTATTAAGCATGAACTTCATAGCTCTTCCAACAATCCTAGGGATGCCCTGAAAAATATACCTGCAAGCCGACAGCACGATCCTGATTCAAGTCAATGACCTTCAGAACACAAAACAAATGACTTGACCACCACATCACTGAGACCACTGACAATATATATATATATTTTTAAAAAGTTAATTGCATTTCCTTTACAGGACTTTGCGAATCAACCCCATTCTAGGGTTGATTCTGATTTTTCTAGGCCTTATTACGTTCAGTAGTTTGCCATTGCTTTCTGAATGGGTGGTGCCATCGTCCTTTTGTAAAAATCCACACGAAAAAATTTTGCAACCAAACTGTCCACAGCGTGATTCGAACTCAAAATGTTGGTTCCTTATAACGTTATATATATATGATTGTAATATTTATATATGAGATACATATACAACTAAATACAATGGACAGTTATACTGCATTTACTTGAGTTTTACCTCAGAGTTTTTACAAATCAGATTACATCTTCTTTGAGAGAATCCTACCCTGACCCAATATTTATAAGTGAGATCTATAATAATCTATATCAATAACAAATAGTCAGATATATATATGTCTATGAAAAATACAGATTGTGGCATATCCTTTACGTCGTCATCAACCACAGTAAGCGAGTGGTTGATTTTCTAGGCACCACTTATACGTTCAGTAGTTTGCCATTGCTTTCTGAACGGTGAGGTCTATTTTTCAATCAATCAAGTGCATGCCTGTCAGCATAGGCGATCATGTCTCTCCACAACTCTTTCTCCTTCGTGCAGTTAATCCGTTCTGACGTTGATCTTTTGTTGAACCATGACGTCAGACAATCCAACATCTTCTCCGTCTGTCTTCAATGAATTTTACCAGCTGTTACCATATGTTCTAAAACTTCTCTTCGCATTATATGCTCGAAGAACTGTTCGTAAAAATCCACTGGAACAAATTTGCTTCTAAACTGCCTGCTGCGGAGTTAGGGTTGTGATCACTACCACCAAGCCACATACGCCCAATATATAAATATATATATATATAGATACAATAAACAAGAGCAAAAACTCATTCATGAATTCAACTTACAACAAACTCAATAACAATTTCATTAACATACAAGTCATACACAAAAAACTACACATATTTCTTTGATGAGAATATTATATGATTAGTGACAACAAACTTATCATAATATTGATAACAAGTCAATAAGGAGTTTTTTTGAAGAACCACATTGTCAATTCTAAAGGATTCAGTGCACCGGGTTTTACCCATATAGCTCTGTCCCTGTCAGCAGAGATGGCATGCCATCTGCCAAGAGTGTTGCACAAAGCACGCTCCATAGCTCCGGCAACAATCCTAGGGATCTTATGACAAAAATTGCATCTGACTTGGTCTGGATTCGAACACACAACCTTCAGAATGACAGACAAATGTCTGAAGAACTTCGCCATCGAGACCCCTTCAAGCCAATGAATATTGTTAATGAGTAGATAGTAAACCTGTATTTAGAACCTCAGAGAAAAAAAAATTAACACACTGAATTCGAACCGCAACTCTTATTTCTTTCGGCATCCAAAGCGTAGTCTTGCTGACAAGCGTTTTTCATACCCCAACCAGCTAGCTCTAAAAAAATAGCTTCAGTTTGTCTTGTCTTTCAAACAGAGTCGACTATGCAACACAGAAGATCAGGTCAGATTCAAACAGTTCTATTTATTAACCATAATATTTATATCAACATTTTTCATGGGGTATGCCAAAATAACTAGATATATAATATCTTCTTCTCTTCTTGTTGATCGTTCTTTTCAACAATTTTGATCATTCTTATTGTGATATATAAACAGCCTACAACAAGAACGGGTGTGGTTCGTCACATCTTCAGCGCCATTTGGAGCTCTGGTGCTTATCCTTTGGTGATGTGTCAGATTTCAGCCAGCGTTTACTGGGTTCGCTCTCCATCAGCCTTTGGCTGTTTCCAGCCGACCTGCAAGGTTAGACGTATAATATGAGGAAGAGTGAAAAGTAGACAATATGTTACAACACAATTACCAATGAGGATGAATGACAATATTACAAACACAGCATTACCCAATGAGGTATGAAAAAGGGCTGCTCTACTTTTTTTTATATTAACATTGCAGATAACTTGAACAGTATGAATCAATATTTCTAAACAATTTTTTAAAATCAATATCGCCTAACAATTCTTATTAACTCTTTCCATTCACAGTTATTTTTTTCAATATGTTAACAGTTAATTCAAGGAAGGAAAAAAGCAATTTTTTTAAATCACAGCTACTTGTCAATAAATAAACATATATATATATATATATATTATTATATACTAAGTTTAAGAAAACTGGACAACCTATTAGAATAACAATATTAAAAAGTTGTAGAAGTAAAACTAGAAAGACTTCCTAAAAGGGAAGCAACTCGAATGGCACAGTGTGCAGCGAATGGCGTTCAATGGAATTCCGCTGTGGCGCAGTGTGTGGCAAAAAGCGTGGAAAGAGTTAATCTATACTTCTGAACAATCTTTCTGAATAAATCAGAAAAGCTTCCTTTTTTTCCCCCTTTTATTTCATTAAAAAATAAACCATGTAAAAAAGGGGATAAGTGATAAGAGCAATGAATTCATCAACATCACGATCGAGAGAGAGAATTCATCAACATCACTTACTTTCAATATAATGGCTATATCAAATAAACATAAATACAAAATAAACTATCATACTTTTCTTTGCTTCCATTTTACATGTAAACATATTTTAAAACTTCAATATTTCAACCAAAAAAACAAGTGGGAAGAAACATAAAAGTGCAAGTGTAATAAAATAGTTCAAAATAAGTCAGGACTAAACAAACAACATTTTTTTAATGAACTTGAGGCTCTATAAGTTCTCAGTCTTAGCTAAATGGGACAGCATAAGAGGATTTACTTAATGATTATAGCAACAGTTCAGAGAAAAATTGACTGTACCAGAACTCAAAACCCTATTACTGGTGTACAGGTCCAGCTCATAGAGCTATCCTGGATATACACTGGTGTACAAGTCCAGCTTATAGAGTTACATTGACTATACACTGGTGTACAAGTCCAGCTTATAGAGTTACATTGACCACACACTGGTGTACAAGTCCAGCTTATAGAGTTACATTGACCACACACTGGTGTACAAGTCCAGCTTATAGAGTTACATTGACCACACACTGGTGTACAAGTCCAGCTTATAGAGTTACATTGACCACACACTGGTGTACAAGTCCAGCTTATAGAGTTACATTGACCACACACTGGTGTACAAGTCCAGCTTATAGAGTTACATTGACCACACACCGGTGTACAAGTACAGCTTATAGAGTTACATTGACTATACACCAGGTGTACAAGTACAGCTTATAGAGTTACATTGACCACACACTGGTGTACAAGTACAGCTCATAGAGTTACATTGACTATACACCAGCATACAAGTACAGCTTATAGTTACATTGACCACACACTGGTGTACAAGTACAGCTTATAGAGTTACATTAACTATACACCAGCATACAAGTACAGCTCATAGAGTTACATTGACTATACACCAGGTGTACAAGTACATCTCCCTGAGCTACATTGACTAGTCTAACCCAGTGGTTTTCAAACTTTGTTTGTTCATGACACCCTTGACCACAAATAACTTTCCTTCCTTCCACTATGTATGATGCAGATAGAAACAGCACTACATCACACTGGATGGAAGGATAAATTCTAAAGCAATTAAATATCATTGAAGAAGATTTATGAAACAGACAAGATGAACATTTCAATATAATAATTTTTGCTACAAAAAATAGATAACTTGCTGTTCCAGCAAGCAACATAACACCAAATATGCAACATTTTTTTGTGAGTGGTAATACAGTGGATACCATTCCACTGTTATAAATCAGCAACAAGACAGTGAACATACTAGCAAAGGCAGGCTACAACAGACAGACACCAGTATGACATATAAAGGAAGTGAAAGCATGGATATAAAAATGGCTTACATGAACAAATGGACAAGAGATTACCCAGGTCAATAAAAAGATGATGCCAACTACCAACTCAATAGAGAAGAACGGGTTATCATTTTCTGGCAATGTGCTGGGCACAATACACTGAGGTCCCATCTGTTTAACAAGTACTAGATAGACCCTACTGAAATATGCACATGTGGCACCAGCAAGCTGAGAGATACACATCCTGAAAGAGTGTCCAACTTACAACGAACAGAGGAGACACACATGGCCAATCCCCATATTAGTCCAAGACTGCCGGCTTGGTGCCCCGGCCTGCAAGAGAAGCAAAGAATAGTACCACTGCGACCAACAATGCATGTCATAAGAAGCAACTGATTTAGGCCCTAGTGATGCTACCTAGTAAATAAAAGCGACACAGAAATTGGATGTGCTGGCCTACTTGTAAGCACTTAACTGGCATAATGTACAATCGCTCTTAGGCTCAGATCACATACAAATCACACAGAGTGGTTAACAAGTGGTTGATATGTAGCGTTCGAAGAAGATATCCAAGACAAGCTATATAGAGATGTACATGGACTCTGGTTGACCACTAACTACTTTAGAAGTATACAAGTTCAATGTCTGAAAATGTTGGCTGCAGAAAAAGTTCCACATACAAGGTTGACTGTACTGGATGTGAGTAGAACAGATTTCCTGACTTGATTGAGCAATGATCAACAGACTTGGGTCACGATAGTGAAGTTGGTAACACGTTGTGTTAGTGACATGGAAATTCTGTGGTTTGAGGCCAGCTTACGTACACAAATTTCTGTGTCGTACGGTACACTGGTTGGACTACATGAAACCCTGTTCTTTTACTTGGGCATCTAAATTACAAGTACTTCTGAAGTCAAAATAAGATTGGCGAGGGACACTAGTGATAAGGAAAGCAAACCTTCATGCAAAAATCAATCAGAGGTGCCATGACTACGTCTGAATTCATAATGGGTGAACTAAAACAAATTAACAGACCAGATGTATAATGTGTGACACGATGATGATGATGATATCAAAAACAATGCTGATCTGTGTTCACGATTAGAAATCTGCAACAATCAAATTTAGATGATACTTAGAGAGATAATATTGTCTTTATTCAAACAAAAATCAACAAGATAATCACATTTATCAGATTATAGACATACATGATTCATAAGACATTATTCATAATACATTATTCATAATACATTATTCATTATGATTAATTCAAAGTGATACATTATGTGAATATTATATGTTCAAGTGTAGTGGTAAATTAGATCCAGTGCCATCTCCTCATCACAGATTAGCTGTAGTAGATTTTCTATATGTTGTATATCTATTGCCATGGGCATACATTTGGATAGAGTTATTTATTTATCTCTATACCATAAGACTTCTATCTTTGCATACAGTGTTCCTATACTGTAAGACTTCTATCTTTGCATACAGTGTTCCTATACCATAAGACTTCTATCTTTGCATACAGTGTTCCTATACCGTAAGACTTCTATCTTTGCATACAGTGTTCCTATACCGTAAGACTTCTATCTTTGCATACAGTGTTCCTATACTGTAAGACTTCTATCTTTGCATACAGTGTTCCTATACCGTAAGACTTCTATCTTTGCATACAGTGTTCCTATACCGTAAGACTTATATCTTTGCATACAGTGTTCCTATACCGTAAGACTTCTATCTTTGCATACAGTGTTCCTATACTGTAAGACTTCTATCTTTGCATACAGTGTTCCTATACCGTAAGACTTCTATCTTTGCATACAGTGTTCCTATACTGTAAGACTTCTATCTTTGCATACAGTGTTCCTATACCATAAGACTTCTATCTTTGCATACAGTGTTCCTATACTGTAAGACTTCTATCTTTGCATACAGTGTTCCTATACCATAAGACTTCTATCTTTGCATACAGTGTTCCTATACTGTAAGACTTCTATCTTTGCATAAGCACGTATTACAAGTACTGTAGTTTACAAATTACAAAAACAATGACAAAATACACAGTTTGACCAACAAGGCCTTTATCAACAAGCGAACAAAAGGAGTGACAAATTAAATGAAACACAAATGGGCGACCAAATACAAGCGTATCAGTGCGTTGAGATACGTTGTATTTGGTCGTCCATTTGTGTTTCATTTTAATTTGTCACTCCTGTTTGTCGTTGCTTGATAAAGGCCTTGTTAGTCGAAACGTTGCTGTATTTTGTCATTGTTTTGTAATTTGTAAAACTACAGTACTTTGTAATTACGTGCTTTGCCAATCAAATAGTTTTACTGCAGTTCCATATATATATACTGAATATCTTTGCATACAGTGTTCCTATACCATAAGACTTCTATCTTTGCATACAGTGTTCCTATACTGCAAGACTTCTATCTTTGCATACAGTGTTCCTATACCGTAAGACTTCTATCTTTGCATACTAAGTTTCTATACCTTAAGATGTTACTATTGTATACAGTGTTCCTAAACATTATATGATTCTCTATGTAAAGTCTGTTTTTCAGTAACCCTGAACACAGTTGTTTTTACAGAATACAGATTCGAATTATTTCATAACTTTTTGTAAAATTTAGTAATTTTAACTAATAATAATAACATAATAATACCTCTCATACCATTATATGTTACATAGGGCCTGCAAGCAATTTCTCCATACTGCTCTATCCTGGGCAACTCGCCCAATCTCCTCCATGGAACTGAGACTGATATTTCTTGCCTCTCTCAGCAAAGTTCATTTCAGGGTCTCCTTAGGTCGTCCTCTCTTTCTTGAACCCTTTGCATCCCATTTCAATGCCTGCTTTGATATTCGTTGATCATTTATTCTCAAGGTGTGTCCAACATATCTCCATCTTCTCTTTCTTATAACAGCTGTCACTAGCGGTTGACCAGACATTAATTTTAATTAACCAGAATTAAATGACTACAGGAAGTAGATGTTCTTCAGATATTCGCCATGGTTTTATCGTTTTACCGGCCGATGTGGATGTCAAGATATATCATATGAACTTCAATTTCACCATTTTTCAATGATATTGGACACCTATGTTGCTAGTGCGTGTGCGGCAACCCCATGTTGTGTCCAGTAAGAATTTTTTCGGTGTACATGGATTACTTACAAGAAAATAGCAGTTGGAGTTTATTACTCAAAATATTGTAGTTGGATGCCTTTGTTATGTGGAAATTTGTTATCACAAATTTCCAAGTTTTTTTACATCATGCTTGTATTTTTTTTATTTTCCAGAGATATCTCTACATTATATTTGCGAATGTAATCAACATATTTATAAAGCGAATCCATTTTCCTTCAATTTGATATAGAATAAGTTATATTTTAATTGAAATTAAGTGTTACTATTTCAGGAGCAAGCTTCACAGTGTGCATGACAGACAGAAATACAGACTCCAGAGCACATCCTGTAGTCATGTCCATCATATATATATCAATATGAGAACTTTAAGCTTGCTCCATATAATATGAAGAAATTAATATACACCAATGAAACATGGCCTCATGAACGCAACTTACAGAGGAACTATAGGGAAACTCAAGAGGAACTCCAACTAACATGTAGCTTCATAGAGGCAACCCATCTCATGGTTTAGATGAGCATACAAAACCGAACGCAAAGAAGATCAATTAACATGTGTCCACAATTTTTGACAAAATAAATAATTCCAATGAGGGGCTAAAATAATTACGTAGCGAATCAGTTAAGATATATACCACTGTATACAGAGTTCCTTTACCTCAAGACTTCTACACAGCCTGAACCGTTTACTCAGTGATTCCAACAGGTACAAGAAAAATCTCCAGCATAAATACACTAATATCAGGTTGTGGCAGAACAGATCATAAAATGAGAGATTCAGCTTGATTGTTAGCACCATTCAGAACTTCTCAAATGAATTGATGCATGTTTCATTCTTATATGTTAACAATGACTTAGATAACAATGATTCAAAATGCTATACCCTTAAATATGTTTCAAGCATATAGTAAATTAACCCTTTTGCTCCGTAATTTTTGTTTACCTCAAGATGTACTTATTTTGCAATGTATACTAAATTAGACAGTACACTGGCTTTGTGTTACCTTGAAATCTTGAGCCGGTGTATCAGCTCATAAGGGTGAAGGGCTCTATGTTAATCATCATATAGACTGACAAAACACGTAAAAACAAAGTACTGTAGTTTTACAAAATACAAAAATAATACAGAGCAACGTTTCAACCAAAAGGTTTTAGCAAGCAAATGATACAACATAAGTGAAGAAAATCACTTCTTACACGGCACAGAACATATAGTATCCGATAATAAATTCCTAACGACCCTAAAATGAAAATCTGTGACTAAATGTCTGATTCTATATGTTGTGTACCGTGTAAGAAATGATTTTCTTCACTTCTATTGTATCCTTTGCTTGATAAAGGCCATTTAGTTGAAACATTGCTCTGTATTGTTATTGTTTTTGTAAAACTACAGTACTAGTTTTCGAGTTTAACTCATTGCTACATAGTTTTACTGCAGTCTTCCCTTATATCGATAGTCATACAGACCAACAATATTAACACAAGTTGGCTGTATTTTGACAAAATAGCACTCCCATCTTGTACAATAAACAATTAGTGAGATAATTTATAACGTTAATCCTGCAGTCCCTCAACGTGTACAGTCGCAATCACAAGACAACAGAATAGAGACAAATAAACCATGGCAATGTGTAGGGTTGTGTGGAGATTATGACATCGTTGTAGGGTACCTGATTCAGCCTTTCACAGACAGATAAATAATCAGACCAATGACGACCAGGACGATCAAGATAATGATCAGTATGCAAAATTTTTTCCTGCGAGCTCTGGACTGAAACAGAGAACAAAAATATCTATACATAAATCAAATATGTCTAAATACAATAATAATACTTGTATCTTTCAGTTGAAACTGTTTACCACAAACAAAACAACCTACCTCTGGAAATAAAATGGACAACTTCATATAATCAATATCTAGGCACTTATGGACGTCTGTGGCTTAGGGAATAAGGACTCAGTCTACTAACCCCGATGTTCTGAGTTTGAATCACACTGCGGATGGTTTCGTTGCAAATTGTTTCGCGTGGATTTTTACTAAAGGACAATGGCACCACCCGTTCAGAAAGCAATGGCAAACAACTGAACGTAATAATGCCTAGAAAAATCACAAACAGCGTTAAAAGCTGGGGTTGATTTGCAAAGTCCTGTAAAGGATATGCAATTAACTTTTTATGCACTTATGAACTTGATTTTGATTATTTATTTTTTTTAAATATCTATATAATCAATGAACTCAAATTCACTTATGAATTCAAAATTGCTCGACTGGTTACTGGGGCCCAAATTAGGGTGTAAAGAATAGAACCACTGTTACCTGCCACGCATGTGTAAGAGGCGACTAAGGGGTTTGGCTGAAATCGGATGCATGTGTCCTAAACGTGTAAAGTCTATGCATTTAGGGGCCTACCAAACCAATGTGCAGCGTATACACGTTCTTGGCAAAGATCATGCATATCACAAAGAGTGATTAAAATTGGTCGTAAAGAACGAACAAAGAAGAAGAAGAAGATCTGATTAGCAATGAACTAGGTCAGATTTTGAAGAACCTTTTGCCAAGAGTAATTTGATAGTTCCATAGCAATCGTTACAGACACTGAATCTGGAAAGTGATCCACGCAAGGAAACGCCATCACATTCATTTGAAACCGGTATCGTTTTTGGAACAGAATCATCGTCGCTGCACTCATTAGGTGTGTTCAGTCCCTCAGTTTGTTGAAAGTATCAGTATCAGAACACTCACACTGCAGCTCAGGCAAAGGTTTGAAATATTTCCACAATTGAGAAAGTTAGATATCCATTTCATTTGAGCAATTAGAAGGATGATTAAATCAATCAGCTACCAATAATAACACTGAATAGCGGGGACTGCCTAGAGTAGTTGATAGTAGCTCGGCCTGCTAGCTGTGAGACGCCTCATAGCTCGGGTTCGAATCTACTGTCCGGCATTTGTTTGAGTCCCTGGTCTTACTCAGGACGATAACGTGAGTACCTCTGAAGTCGGAGAAAATCTGCCTGTATGGCGAGGAATACTAATTACGAGTACATTGAGCACACAACTGCCAGTGTAAAGTAATTTACAATGTGCACGCTGCTGCCATTTAAGAAATTGGAAAAGCAGTTTTCACGCAAAATTCAGTTTCAGAGATGAAACCGTCTGAGTTGAAAGCGGACGGAAAAAAAAAAAACCACCCTGAATAGCAACAAAAATATGAACAGATTAGAACAAGATGTCAATCTGTATGACAGAAAAGGACACTGTCGACTTTGCAGTCATGTGCATACAAAATTCAAGATTGGCAATTCTTCTTCTTTCTTCTTCTTCAAACGCTCCATATTGACCACTTGTTAAACCATTGTTTATGATATGTATGTGATCTGAGCCTAAGAGCGATTGTACATTGTGTCAGTTATGCACCTACATGTAGGTCAGAACATCCGATTTCTGTAATGCTTTTATTTACTAGTGTTGCTTTCCTAGGCCCTACTTCTGTCACCTTTTACGACATGCCTTGTAGGTTGTAGTGTTACTATTCTTTGCTCCCTTGCGAGTCCGGCAACACAAGGGCAAGATTAACAACTCAGCCATGGACAGACAACCCAGACTGTAGAGCATATACTTCACGACTGCACTGAATATAATATACTCTGTAAAAATGCACTATATGTTCTTCTGCGACATTAACCAGTCGGCCTGCAGTTTGATTTCTTGATATTCCACAGGATGATGGTATCCACTGCAAGATGGAACTTGCACTGTTTCTAGAGTTTAGAAAGTAGGGTCTACAGACCTGGCAATTTTCTGGACTGCAGTGTTTGGAGTGTTGGTTTTTGCATCTGTCAAAAATAAAGCTGATACTAGCTTCTGCCATCTCATTTAGTGTGTCTTAAGAGCACCAACACATTGGTTATTTAATCAAGTTTACTAACCACTATTCAACCCTTTTCCTACCTTGTGGTATATTGGGTAATACGGTAATACCGTATTTTCATTGACCGTCGGCACACAATGGGTGATGTGATCAACATCACGCCAGCCACCTTTACTTCCCAATGCATTTCCTGGTTTCCAATTAAGACGGTGTCGACCTGAAAGCTGTTACGGTCTGAAAAATATTTCACGCCCACTGTGTAATTGAACCCGGATCTAGCCTAAGAGGCGAGTTCACTAACAACTATGCTACTGCAGCTCTCACTAACCACTATGCAACTCATTTATAAAGACAAGAAGCCACACCTGATAGTCCTGTGCCTTGCTCAATTCCTTAGTACCCTCAGCAACAGACAGCTGGGCATTATCAATGTTACCTTCGATACTATCTGCAGATGAAAAACAAGAAAAACAATCGAAAGGGACATTAAAATTTGTCACAAGTACATTAAGCAGTGTAACATCACGTGTCTGAGAGTTTAGGAATTATATAAAAAAGTAGAATTGCTATGACCGACATTTGATGTATTTTACCATCACCAGCACAAATCATCTGTATTTCACTCAGATCTATTAATGTTTATATAGCCACAGACCCAAAAAAAAGAGGCTCTATCAAAAAACATAAAAATATAAATTACAGTATGTATTACTCAACATCATGTGTTTTTAAAAGCAAAGGCTGTGCCATTGCACTGCACCAGTGATACTCTAACAATTTATTTTTAATTGAATGTTAAACAAGCATTTGTATCATTTACAAGATCAATTATTTCACAATTTTCATAAAATGTGAAAGACAATTTTTGGTAATATATTGTTTTAACAAATTGCCTACTGCACTGACAAATATGCTGAGGCTGAATAAGTTGTTAGTTTTTTCCATTCTGCAGATGTATGTACAATTTAAGCTGTAATTTTCTGATTTTCAAGAAAATTTGATGAATGATGTGATTTTGTAGACGAATGAACATTTATCAAAAAGTTAACAGAATGCGAAAGAATAAATTAAGAACAGACAACAATCAAAATGTGTTACCGTAAATTTTGCACTTAGTACGAGTCCAGTGGCACATGGCACAAAAGGGTGCAGACAAACAGACACAGATTGCGACACTTTATAGTTAATGAGTTATACAAGGGATGTTCTATTGTTGAAGTAAGCAACAAATTTAGCACAGGACCAAGAACTTACCCAGAACCTCCCCTTGTTCATGAACAAGCATGCCCAAGTCCTTAAAGATCTGATTCACATCCATTATGTCATTCTGAAAAATGGAAAAACCAATATCTTGTATTATCATCAAGAGAATGAACATTACTTTAGTCTACTTTTCATTCTGCTTCTCTCAGTCCTTGAGGATAATCTTTTGGTTGTGTATCATAGCACTGACTGCTTACTTTGCTGTCATCAAAACAGAAATAAATTTTAATCATCTATTACCAATGATTGATTATTGAATTAATGTCATAGCATTCTCCTGGCAGACCCATAGGTGCTTAGTTCTTCTCCTGCAAACGTGAATAGGTATGCATACTGATAGTTCCTGTGACTCACTGATAAAAAAACACACTCCTCATTCTGTCCCGCAGACATTCAGTTCTGCTTGTACATTGTACAATTTCAAAGTGCTTATATTGCTGACATTCTATAAAATCTGAACATTGAGACATGTTAGCACATAGACAATATCATGTCTCAGAAACATATATTTTAGTCACATTAAACATCACAGTGGTTCAGCAAGAGCAATAATGGAAGGCATGATTTCTGAAAAATGAAGCTGGGGATGACCAAAACAATGGTAACAACAAGACAATAAAGAAACATAGAGAAGGAGGAGAACTGGCTAAAGAACGAGTCTTTGAAGCAGGTTGGGATGAGAGCAAAGTTATGTAAACGACATGTGACATGATGATGTCCTGACCGCAGAATGATGCCCACAGTTGATATATAATGAGAAGACCTTCAAATATTGAGTGGCGTATTTCAGGAACACTAACCAAGACCCTAAAGAAACTCTATAAAGTGCATCTTTTAAACAGACTAACCCACGATATGATGCTTCTCCAACAAGATTGAGTGAGGAAACAGATGCCCTGGCTTACAGAAGGGAAACCAAGAATATGATCCAGATGGAGAAATACACCAGTATGCCCTTGCATCCAATGAAAGCAAGATTAAATGATCTGGCGCTTGGACGACTAAAACGTAGCAGCTACGTCCATCGGGAAAGCGACTAAAAAGACAGTACCAAGATGACCTACCAATGCACACAACACCGCTGATACCTAGTCTTGACCCTGTTCCCTGGGAACAAGTTAGCGATACAGCAAAAATCATAACAACAATTAGTGGAATCACAACTGGAGAAATACACAATGACCTGCAGAAGAGAACAGCCACTATGTGCATGATCCAAGAAAATTACCCTAAACAATCATGGATCCACGCCTACACCGATGGATCTGCAACAGATGCAATTAAGAACGGAGGGCTGGTATCTATATTACATATCCCAACAATCACACCGAAACAAAGTACATGACAACTGGTAAATTTTGTTCAAACTACACCGCAGAGTCTCAATCACTATTACAAGCCGCAATCATGATCAATAATTCCAACTCTGACTGCCAACAAGTGGTATTTTTCAGAGACGTGCTATCTGTTTTGCAAGCCCTACAGAGTAACCATCCATCCCTGAGAAAAGAGCTCAGCAAGATCTCTACCAACAAAGAGTTACACTTCAGTGGGTACCATCACACTGCGGAGTGCCAGGTAACAAGAAGGCAGACAAACTTGCTAAAAAGGGAGCAGAATATGAACAAATAGATAATGAAATCACATACTTTGAAAAAAAAGAGCTATCATGGACATTAGAAAAGAACCTACACCATCCAATGATGACTACCACACACTTGACCGACAAGGACAGACTATCATCTTCCGACTCAGGATAGGTCATAACAGACTGAACAAACACCTACACAGGCTGCGATTGTCCCCAACCCCTCTGTGCCCCTGTGGCTCCGCTGAACAAACCACAGAACATGTCCTGCAAGACTGCCCCCTGTATGTCCTCCCAAGAAAGGAATGCTGGCCCTACAACACAACACTACATTCAAAACTACATGGCACTAGAGATGAGCTCCAGACTACAGTCGATTTCATCATAAGAACGCATCTAACGGTATAATCATCAAAAAAGTGATCGCAAAGAAGAAGAAGAAGGAAACAGGTGATACTAATGCTCCCAATGAAATATTTCAAGTGTACAATGATGGTAGTAGCATTGATCTAGAAAGAGACATTATAAGCGCTATCCAGCCTACACTTACCAATTTTCAACTGCTACTGGTGTTTGATGTGCACAACTTGAACACAGGATCTTAGTTTTATCTGAAGGGACTAGATACTTGAGATCAGGAACTACCTCTGAAGAAGAAGGTATGACTGTATGGCACTGGGGACACTGATAATACGCAACACAGTCATGCAAAAATCAGCCAGATACAAGGTGTCACACATGGGTTAATAGTGGGTGAATGCAGCGAGCGAAGAAGAGATCAAGGATCACCGAAAAAATAATATGATCTCTCCATGTGGGAAACAAACCGAGTACATTCTAGTAAGAGGCAAGCATCTTAACTGTAGTTTCACATGGATTGAAAACCTCAGTAAACAAAGAATAATTCTGCCTAGCAGTCATCATTAGGAGAAGACAAAAATGTGAAAGGAGACAACTCAGAAAACACAACCAGGTTTGCAGTTGACAGTAAATTAACTCAAGAGTCAAATTCAGATAATGATGAAATAAATGAACTGCTTTTGCAGATGATCAGTGCCTGATACATCAAAATGAACAAGATCTACAACAACATATTGACGCCTGAACCAAAATTGTATAAATCATGACATGAAAATCAACAACACTAAAACAGAAATAATGAATATGAGAAAAACATAATAAACTAGACATCCATGTCAATGTACTACAATAAACCAAGTAAAGAATTCAAATACTTAGGAAGCATATTCACAGAAGACGGAAGACTAGATAGAGAGTAGAGGCTAGAGTTCAAAAGCAAATGCTGTAACCTACCAGCTAGCCCCATTGTTAAGGCACCCAAAAATTTCACTGACAGCTAAACAACGGATGATCAACAGCATTTTCATACCTACTTTGTGCTACCAGAGCAAAACATGGACAATGAGCAAAGCACAGTCACAAAAATTACTTGTGAAATGCTGCCTGCGAAAAGTTACCAACAACACCAGAAAAGACAGAGTCACCAACATCAGCATAAGAAAGAAAGTTGGCATAGAACCTTGCTTGAATTACATTGAGAAACAAAGAACGAAGTGGTTTGGCCACTTAATAAGAATGTATCGAAACTCCACAGTATACAAAGTCTTCTACAACAGAACATCAGGAAAGAAGGCAGAGGAAGACCACGGAAAAGATGGTTAGATGGCATAGCAGAAAAGAAAAGAACATTGAACAAGAAACAGATAACAGGTCACCGTCCATGTGGAATGAGAATCACTGACCTGACTTCCATTTGGAAAAATAAGAAAATATTGAACAAGAAACAGCTTCCCAAGCCACAGTGAAGCTGTTGAAAATAACTATTATCCCCTTTTGCATGAATTTTAATGACAGTTCACTGACGAGGCATAAGTCATAGTCTGTGTCCCAATGTGGTCTTTGAAGAAAGGACTAAGCTATCAACACACAGGGATCACAGAGATTTGAACGACTTACCTCAAGCTTCTTAATGGCATCTTCTCTCTCTCTAAGCAACTCTAGATCAACATCCTGCTCCATCAGTAGAATCTGTTTAGTTTGGGAAAATCTGTGGAGTGTAGCAATATAAGAACCTGGAATAATTCTTCTCAAATACATCAGCCATGCTCTACATGTATATTCTTAATCATAAAAAGAGTAGCAATATCATTGGCAAAACATGTAAAAACAAAGTACTGAAGTTTTACAAAGTACAAAAACAATATACAGCGATGTTTCAACCAAAAGGCTTTTAGCAAACAAAGGATACAACAGAAGTAAAGAATTCAGACTTCTTTTTTTTTTGCAAAAGCAGAATTTATGTGGAAATCTGGTACGTCAGTCTAAGCGGTGATCGCGAGAGAGAGACTTCTTTTATGGCAGACATATCTATCTATATCCTCTTCATATCCCGGTTGACACCTAAGACCTCTACAAAAGACTTTCACTGTTGCCATTTCTACCAACCATCTCCCATGTCAGGCAGCACTCCTTCAACTCTCTCCACAGTTCTTCTCTGTGTTTCCTTTGGATGTCTAGGCCTTCTCTTCCAATCCACTGTGTATCTGAGAGCTGTCCTAGCCAATGCCCCTACTGGCATACGACATACATGTCCAATCCACCTCTATCTTCAGGCCAAACATATACACTCGGACAATAAATCTCTAACAGCCCTAAACTGAAAATATGTGACTAAATACAAATAAATAAATGTAAAAAACTAGAAACAGGAAAAAAGAAGATAAAACAATGTTTTTACATGTTTCGCCATTGCTACATAATTTGAATGCAGTTTTCCCCTTATATCTATAATAGCAACATCATTAGGTGTCTGTCCTTGAGCATTTCCTACTTCTGCTATAAGTTTTTTTCTCCTTCTTTGCTAATTCTAATACAGAGCTGTCCAATGCAAGACCAACAGGAGCCATGACACCTGTGTTATGCATTCTCTCTCTCTCTTTGCCTTTTTACCCCAGATTGAGGCATAGACCCTCAACCAACTCATGCCAAGTCTTCCTATCTCTAGCTATCTCCTGCAGCTCCCTCCAACTCTTCTTTATATTGTTGATCTCCGTCTCCAAATCTCATCTCCATGTATTTCTCGGCCTTCCCTATGTTATGCATTACTGGCACCCTATTTTACTCCACCGTCTGTAACGCTAATCAGAACATCAAGAAAACAACATTCTGAACAACAGTCTCATCCGTGTGGTGCCAGGGTCCGCAAAGGAAGCAAAGAATAGTACCACTGCGACCTACAAAGTATGTCATAAGAGGTGACTAAGTAGAACCTAGGAAGTTACCTAGTAAATAAAAAGCATCGCAAAAATCTAATGTGCTGGCCTACTTGTAGGCGCATAACTGGCATAACCTACAATCGCTCTTAGGCTCAGATCACATACAAATCGCAGAAATTGGTTAACAAGTGATCCATATGGAGCGTTCGAGGAAGAATAACAGTCTTCTTTGCAGCAGCATTCCTATGAACAAAGTCTTCCTACTGTTGCAATCTGGTTTTCTTTTATAAACATTCTACTACCCCCCCCCAAATCCCGAACTCATTCCATCAAACAAGTAACACATCTCAGCCAACTTTGCTTTGCTTGAGAGACTGGCCACCATGTGGAGATTTTAACTTCCAGGGAGTGAAGAAGTTTATTCCTGTACAAGGTAGGGACATTGTGCTCTTTATCTTTCAGCAATCTTATGTATGCTTCTAAAATTGATGTCTCATTTAGTATGGACAAATCTTATGTATGCTTCTAAAATTGATGATTATGGAATTTTAAAATCTATGTATGGATCGCCCGAGTGGTTGCCAGGGCCCAAATTTGGGGTGTAAAGAATAGAACCACTGTTACTTGCCACGCATGTCGTAGAAGGCGACTAAGGAGGTTTGGCTGAAATCGGATGCTTGTGTGTCCGCTAGGGAATGCTAACCCGAAACAAATGCTAGCAGAAAGCGGATGCACCAGGCCATAAGGCGCATAACATGTTGCAATGACCCCTCACAACGAGGAATGGGATAACGGATTCTACGTCGCCAATCTGCCTCGGAGATTTGGGCACGCTAATAAGAATGTCAGACCTACCATCACGAGGGTGGCCAAAACTTACTGCAGGAAGAGATCGGCACAACGGGAAGCAGAAATACAGAACTGCCCCCAGTGTGCAGACTTGAGAAGAAAGAGGTGGCCCACTTACACTAGCATCCAAGACAAACTGTATGGCGTGGCTGATAATCTGAGGCAGACAACAGCCTTTATTAGAGAATCCGAAATCCCAATCGAGTGAGAAGCAGAAGAAGAAGTATGGACAAATGTCAATAGTTTTTTTTTAGTTTAGTTATCACTGCACATTGAACCAATTAGTCTATAAGTGCTCTGACCTCCTCAGTATGTTTCTCAGCATATAGTGACCAGCAATACCATTTCTTTGTTAGTTTACTATTCTTCTTTGGCTACCAGTATAGTGCTCTTGCCTAGGTACACTACATTTGACCAGGAGTTCTTGCAGTCTTGTTACGGTTGTAGATTCAACATTATTACTTAACTAAATGTAAAAAAAGTAATGGCAAAAAATGAAAAACCACAAACCCAGGTGTAGACCCTCCATCATGTTGAGAATCCTCATCAAAAAACATCTGCAATGATACCAGAATAATATGATCCTAATCCTTTTTCAATATTTGTAATTATGTCTCAAGAAGTCAGTTAGACAACATAGTATATATATATATATATATATATATTGATTTAGATATTTGTAATTATATCTTCCGTTCAGAAAGCAATGACAAACTACTGAACGTATAAGTGGTGCCTAGAAAATCAACAACTCATTTATCGTGGTTGATGGAGACATCCTGTAAAGGATATGCCATGATTTTCATTTTCATTCAATTATGTCTCGTCAGTTAGACCAGTGTTGCGGGACCTGCAAGAGGGGAGCAAAGAATAATAACACGGCGACCTACAAGGCATGTCATAAGAGAAGACTGAGGTAGAGGACATGGGAAACTAACCTAGTAAATAAAAAGCATAGCAGAAATCGGATGTGCTAGCCAACTCATAGGTGCAGAACTGGCACAATGTACAATCGCTCTTATGCTCAAATCACAAAGAGTAGTTTAACAAGTGGCCGATATGGAGCTTTCGAAGAAGAAGAAACCAAGTCTTCTTTTATCTCCATATTTGGAAACACGACTAGGAAGGGGTTTTTAATCTTCTTCTTCTTTGCGTTGTTTTTTCGACCAATTTGAATTCTCTTTGTAATATGTTTGATCTTTGCCAAGAACGTGTATACGTTGCACATTGGTTTGGTAGGCCCCTAAACGCATAGACTCCTACACGCTTAGGACACATGCATCCGATTTCAGTCAAACCTCCTTAGTCGTCTCTACGACATGCGTGGCAGGTAACAGTGGTTCTATTCTTTACACCCCAAATTTGGGCCCGGTAACCACTCGGGCGAGGTTTTTTTAATGTTTTTAAAATAAACTAGATTGTGTTTTATAAATTTCTTAAAACTTTGAAAATTTGTAACCATCACAATTTGTAAAAACTCACCTTGTCCATACCTGAGTGTACTCTTGCCCTGTGTACACTAGCCTTCTCCTTTTCAGCTGCTGTTCTCTGCACTGTCTGGAAGTTTTTCAGGGCATTGCTGAACTCGTCTGTTAGTCTCTCCTTCTGCATCTTCCATTGTCTCTGTTAAGTTTCAAAAGTAATTTTAACAGCTACTCATGTGCATATGTTCATAATTATCTGTGCATATATGTATGGTTTAAATTTACAGCCTAAATACATCTCTCCTAATGTACATGTCCAGAGACAAATGTATTTGTTTCTTGTTCGCCCACTATAAGTCACATATCATATCTTCTCCTTCTTGAGTTTGCCCACTAGGAATTCATGCGTAGTCAGGGCACTTCTGAGTGATTTTTGCTGTCACCTCTGAAGTCGACAAAGGCCTGCCTGCATGTCAAGGGAGACCAGTCAAATGGTAAAGCAGGCTTTCATGCAAAAATCAGTTAGAAGCGCCATACCAGGCGGTATGGCTAACGCACAAATTCACAGTGGACGAACGCAGAATAAGAAGTGATTTTTGCGTGAAGCCTTACTTTCCTACTTATTAGTGTTCCTCGCCATACAGGTGTGCTTTCTCTGACTTCAGGGATATGTCATATCTTAAATCAGGACAGAGTTTTATATTAATAAATTCTTTGCTACAGAATCCCAGGATGGTGATTCTGAAAAATACATCATTGGAAAAATCATGAAAGCATACCTGATTTGGCGTGATAACCAGATCTAGAAAAATTATAGGATTAAATCTTAAATAAAAACTCAAAACTTAGAGAAGCTGTGCCACCCATGTAGTGCCGGGGACGCAAGGAAGCAAAGAATACTACCACTCGACCTACAAAGATGTCGTAGAGGCGACTGATGTAGGAACTAGGGAAGCTACCCTAGTAAATAAAAAGCATTGCAGAAATCGGATGTGCCTGCCTACTTGTAGGCGCATAACTGGCACAGCGTACAATCTCTCTTAGGCTCAGATCACATACAAATCACACAGAGTGGTTAACAAATGGTTCGAAGAACAAGAAGAGGTGTTCTTGGAGTGTTATTATACAGTAGTGAGTGAAAATTACGCACATCAGATACAAATTGGAAACGTTCCAAAATAAATGTTTAAGAAGAATTCTGCAAATTTTCGACACGCTAAGGACACATGCATCCGATTTCAGCCAAACCTCCTTAGTCACCTCTTACAGCATGCGTGGCAGGTAACAGTGGTTCTATTCTTTACACCCCAAATTTGGGACCCGGTAACCACTCGGGTGATCCTCATATAACTGATAACTGATAGAAAGGTAGCAGAACAGCAAAATGAAAATCTCATGTGGAAGGATTATGTGTCAAAAGGGACACGAAGAGGGTATAGATTGAAATTCTTTACTACAAGAATGTAATTGTCAACATTAAATTATATACCTGCTCTGATTGTGAAGATGGTGACGGTAAATGTGTTAAACTCTTCAGATATTGACTAGTCTCCTTGGCCAGTTGGTTGGTATAGTGTGTTGTCTGATGTCTGAAACAGAAATAAAACAATAATGCTACATAATCCTTATGTAGGGTCCAGTGTTCCATACTGGGGAGTACTTAATGATTGACAGGATCACTATCATTGCACTTTGGTGAATAGATGAAGTCTGTGCATGTGTCTTCTTCTTCGAACACTCCATATCGACCACTTGTCAACCACTCTGTGAGATTTGTATGTGATCTGAGCCTAAGTGATTGTATGTTGTGCCAGTTATGCGCCTACAAGTAGGCCAGCACATCCGATTTCTGCCCTGCTTTTTATTTACTAGGGTAGCATTCCTAGAGCCTACCATCAGTCGCCGCTTATGATATGCATTGTAGGTCGCAGTGGTACTATTCTTTGCCTCCCTTGCTGCCCCGGCTACACACAGGCGTGTGCATGTGTAATCTGTTATGCCCTGTTTTGAGACAAAGAATTGTGTTCTGTCCCTGTCGGTTGTTTGTTTGTTGCCTGTGTATGCTCTTATCAATTTTTCTTCTTGAGCGCTTCATAACTACCACTTGTAAAACCACTCTTTGTAATTTGTATGTGATCTGAGCCTAAGAATGGTTGTACGTTGTGCCAGTTATGCGCCTACAAGTAGGCCAGCACATCCAATTTCTGTAACGCTTTTTATTTACTAGGGTAGCTTCCCTAGGCCCCTACCTCAGTCGCCTCCTATGACATATCTTGTAGGTCACAGTGTTACTATTCTTTGCTCCCCATGCGAGCCCTAGTAACACATGGGCGTGTTCTTATCAATCAAGTTAATCACTCTTTGTGGTATATTTAATTTGGGCCATGAATGAGAATATGTTGCGCCTCGGTTCATAAGCTCCTCGGTCCAAAAACAGTTGTGGATACTCCGGTTAAGTTCAAGGTGATGTAAAACATGCATCACCAATTGTTTTGTAGTAAATAAATATGAGAAACAAGAAATGAATTGTTGGTCTATGCTCTTCTTGGTCTGTTTGTGCACACAAAATGGAAAATGATTTTGTTGAACATGCACTCCCCCGTGTTGCCGGGGCTCTCAAGGGGAGCAAAGAATAGTTAGTAATACTGCAACCTACAAGGCATGTCATAAGAGGCAACAGAGGTAGGGGCCTAGAGAAGCTACCCTAGTAAATAAAAAGCGTAGCAGAAAGTGGGTGTGCTGGCCATAACTGGCACAATGTACAATCGCTCTTAGGCTCAGACCACACACAAATCACAAAGAGTGGTTAACAAGTGGTCGATATGAAGCAATCGAAGAAGAAGCAAAGATCTGTGATGTAGCTTTGTTTTAATTTTAATGTCTATCTGACTAGAATATAACGACAACAGAAACCGGACAATAATAATTAATACAACTGTAATATTTCTGGAAAAGTTTGGTTGCATTCTGTATTTGTGGTCTGTAAATGCCCAAGAGAAACCCAAGCAAAATGAGTTACTGGTTTCATGTTACTATTATTATACTATGGCGAAACACGCAATAACAAAGTACTGTAGTTTTACAAAATACAAAAACAATGACAATACACAGTATATATATGGAACTGCAGTAAACTATTTGATTGAAACACAAATAACAAAGTACTGTAGTTTACAAATACAAAAACAATGACAATACCGCAAATTTTACCAAGGCCTTTATCAAGCAAACAATACAACAGGAGTGACAAATTTCACAGCACACTACATATAGACTTTGACAAAGATATTACCAGGGTCAAAAAATGAATGCAAATATGTGACTAAAAACGAATCATGAAATAAATGCAGAAAAAATATGTATTTTTATTGTTTTTGTATTTTGTAAAACTGCTTTGTTATTACGTGTTTCGCCATTCTACATAGTTTTACTGCAGTCTTCATCTATATTGATATTTTTATACTACTCTATTGGCACCACCATTGCAGCTTTCCTTCTTGTTGGAAACCTGTGTCAATGCAGTTATGCACAATTACAATAGTGGGATTCTGTAGTGATGACATCTTATTAGTCTCAAGAGATAATGGATGTGTGCTCATTATGGATTTTGTTTCTGCTTTCTTCTGACTTACTTTGAACCCATGATTTGTCCAAGATTAAGAGAAAATACTTACACCCTCTGGCGAACATCATCGGAATCCTGCTGTGTGCCAATTTGACTCACAAATTTCTGGATCTGGCTCACTGAAATAAAAATGTGAAAGGCATCAACAATTTTAGAACTGACTTTTTTCCCCTTCTTCTAGCGTTTGCCATCTATGAATTCAGACATAGTCAGGGCACCTGGTATGGCGCTTCTGACTTATTTTTTGCTTGAAGCCCTGCTTTCCTTTTTATCAGTGTTCCCTGCCATACAAGTGTGCCTTCTTCGACTTCAGAGGTAATAACTTTTTGTGAAATAATTTATGATCTTCTTCATGTTTGTTCCCTCTAGCACAACTTTACAAATCACTCTTTGATGTAATTTGTTTGCAATTTGAGCATAGATGGCAGAGACAGATAACTTCCACTCAAGTTAGCAGTTTGGATGTTCTTTGTCTCTGCTTCTGTTTGCTTTTTACAGTAAGGGATTGCCCTCCCAAAGCTGAACCCCTCCTAGCTGCCTTTTACAACATGTGATAGGAGACAGTGGTTCTGTTCTTCGCTACAAATAAACCACTTGGGAAACACTTGGGATATGTACACTAAAACCATGTTTCTATGTGCTGTTTTTAGAACACATTTTTAATAGATCGTGACCTCAGAAATTCTATGACAACTCTATTATGCTACGTCCCACAACGCTATTAGTTATTTGAGGACTATCATCATAGAACTCCGGACATGTCCATCGGTGTTCCTATCTCCGCCTCAACAAATCCAGCACCGTCCAGCGGCCCAACCTGCCAGTTCCATATTGATTAACCATTTTGCATATTTGGTATGTGATTGTTTTCAGGTTGTACCAATGTCGACACCCATCTCTCTCAATAAGGTCAGCGACTGGGATTCACAACCCTGAAACTCCTCTGTTCCGAAAGACTCTTTCAATGCGTTAAGAATGTAATTTTGGTTCATTGCAACCCATTCTAATATATTAGCCAATTCAGCCAATCATATCAGCCTGTTCATTACCCTTGACTCCTGCGCGCCCAGGAACAAAAAAAGGTGATTTCTCTGATCCATGTCTGTACCAGTACCTCCACCCAGTTTCATCCCTACATTCCTGTTTCAACTTTACAAATCATACTCATGGAATCTTATCATATTGCCAACATTAACAATATATTTGTACAATATGCTGATTGATGTTACAAATTAAAATCATTTCTATAAGACAACCATCTTGCCTGTGTGGTGTTGGGGCCCACAAGGGTAGCATGGAATAGTACCACTGCAACCTACAAGGCATGTTGTAAGGCGACCAGATGTGGGACCTAGGAAGCTACCCTAGTAAATAAAAAGCTTCGCAGAAATCGGATGTAGGCGCGTAAGTGACACAACATACAATCGCTCTTAGGCTTAGATCACATACAAATCCCACAGAGTGGTTAACAAGTGATCGATATGGAGCGTTCGAAGAAGTAGAAAAATAAGAAGACAACCATGTACTTGAGAACATAATACTTACCATTTTGTGTAATTTTCTGTACATTGCCACTAATTTCTCTAGAGAGTTTAGCAAAATCTGATCCCCTGTCTCCGGAAAATGCAACTGTAAAAAAGAAGTTAAAGTTAAATTATGTTGCATGCAGTTAAGAGCTATATAAATACATGTATTACAGTATATATATATAGAGAGAGAGAGAAATTCAATAAAGGTCCTACAAAAATATCTTCACCAGCTTCAAAAATTATATCAGGGACCCTCGCCGGTGCTACAGAGTTTATGCACTGCAGCTGAGATCGTCCTATGTAAGAAAGATCGGAGCCCACATGGTTACTCACCGAAGTGCAATGATGATGGTCCTATCAATCAATTCATATATAGAAATGGGTGATCTCTCTCCCATTTGTTCATGAATAAATCACATTTTAATTTGCTTAACGTGACCAGAAAGTGCCATCAGTCACATTGTACACATAAGTAACAGCATACAGTCTATTCCTTTAGAATTAGCACATCCACCATGTTGACAACTCAGACCTTGGTGGGTCTGTAACTATCAGATGGTTTTTTTTTTGGTTTGCCCTTCTTTTGGATGGGTATCATAAAAGTAGTTTTCCATATTTGTAGTACCAGTCCTTTATTCCAGCTATGCATCCTGCAATGACAGAAATGTTCTAGATGTTTTCAAATCACATCTAATCCCCATCAAATCTTCCTATTATGAAACAGGCAGAAGTAGCAGTGGTTACATCAAGAAAATGGAGAGGGAATAGTGTAGGAGACTGGTTCCAGTCAAAAACTGGCTGCAGCACCAGAGTTCCATTTTGATAAAGAAACCAGTTCTGTGTGTACCAAATTTCCAGACATGTTGTCCCCATTTGGACCTTGACATATAAATGCTGGTCATATGGCTCCATCCCTCTCTGCAAACATGGATTGCCACCTACCAAGTGTGTAGCATAAAGTCTGTAGCTCCAGCAAAAATCCTAGGAATCTCTGAAAAAATTGCACATGTGATTTGGCCCAGATTCAAACCTACATCCTTCACAATGCCAGGCAAACATCTTAACCACTTTTCATAGAGACCCATTATTTGTAAGTATTCTTTGCCATAAAAGACCTTTTCTTTCAATAGACTTACAAGAACAAATGAGCGAGAGATCACTCATATATAGATCACACCAATATAAAGATGATGCCTACTACCAACCCTATAGAGAAGAATAGATGTTTATTGTCGGGCTACGAACAGGCTACGAATAGGCTGAGGTACCCTCCATTTAACAAGTACAAGATAGGCCCAACTGACGTATGCACGTGTGGCACCAGTGTCTTCTTCTGCATCGAACGCTCCATATCGACCACCTGTTAACCACTCTGTGTGATTTGTATGTGATCTAAGCCTAAGATGTCTCCAAGATTATGAACATCAGGTGGTACGACAAGATAACCAACTCTGAAGTACTACAACGTGCAAATCTGCCTTCCATCATGGGCATGCTCAGCAGTAGACGACTAAGATGGTTGGGACATGTGAGAAGAATGGAAACTTATCGCATACCAAAACAAATGTTGTTCTGTGAACTTTCGGAGGAAGAGGCACCAGGGCAGACCACTGCTCAGATATAAAGATGTCTGCAAAACCTCAATGAAAAACTTTTCTATAGATCCCAGCACATAGGAGGGACTAGCTGATGACAGAGTTGTGTGGAAACCCAAATTACGGAAGGGCGCAGAGTCTTTTGAGAAGAGACTTATGTAAGAGCTGAACAACAAGAGAGAAAAGCGAAAACTCAGAAGTTGTCACAGTAAAACACTTGCCTATTGACCGTCTGTAAAGATGAGGCAACATATATAAAGGATTCATACCTGTATATAGGTCAATACAGTTTAGCCTGTATTTCATTGACCGTCGGCACACGATGGGTATGGCAGCACACGCATACAAAATATAGCCTAAACAATTACGTTGTGCCAGTTAAGCGTCTACAAGTAGGCCAGCACATCCGATTTCTGTGATGCTTTTTATTTACTAGGGTAGCTTCCCTAGGTCCCACATATCAGTCGCTTCTTAGGACATTCCTTGTAGGTCGCAGTGGTAATATTTTTTGCTTCCCTTGTGGGCTGTGGCACCACAAGGACGTGGCACCAGCAATGTGACAGAGACACACATCCTGCAAGAGTGTCCAAAATTCAATAAACAGTGGAAACACACATAGCCAACCCCCATTTTAGTTCAAGATAAACTATATGGAGGTGTACACAGACTTCAGTTGACCATTAACTGCTTTGGAAGTATACAAGTCGATGTTTGAAAAAAGAAGACGGCATCATGATGATGATGAAAGGATTTAATTCCTTTTCAGTGGACAGCCATAGTTTCCAGCAGACTTCATCCACAGTAGAATTGTGTTGATCTTTTATTCAGACAAATATGTTACCAAGAGGTGAATAACGGTCTTGACCAGTGATTTCTTGAACCTGACTCCTTGTACAAGCCACCTCTATGTTCACATAAATGAGGCTTGAGGAATAACAAAAAGAGAGGTCTTCTTTTCTGTGATCAATTTTTATATGCCCAGTCTAAACCATGATATGGGTTGCCTTTATGAAGCTACATATCAGTTGGAGGTCCTCAGGTGTTTCCCATAGATTGCTCTGTATGCTTCGTTTGTGAGACCATGTTTCATTTCCCTGAACCAGGTATTGTGGACAGGTCTGCAAGATGTGCTCTGGAGATCAAGTAATACCCCCCCAAAAAAAAAGAAACAAACCACAGATAACTGTAAAAGTTGTTTGTTTATTATGTAGGGGATTAAAGCCTCCTTAAGCCATTGCACCCTATTTCAACCTAAGGACGAACCTTGTTTTGGTTATATCAGAGTGTGTGGGCCAACAAACATGAAAAATAAGAATTAACTCCTTTCAAAGAATTCAAGTTATATAAAACTATAAAAGTTGTTAGGACCAAAAAGCCTGTGTGTTGCAGGGGCTCAAAGAATAGTAACACTGCAACCTACAAGGCATGCTATAAGAGGCAACTGATATAGGGGCCTAGGGAAGCTACCCTAATAAATAACAAGCGTTGCAGAAATTGGATGTGCTTATCTACTTGTAGGTGCATAATTGGCACAATGTACAATCGTTTTTAGTCTTGGATCACATACAAATCACAAAGAGTGGTTAAGAAGTGGTCAATATAGAGCATTTGATGAAGAAGTTAGCACCAACAAACAATTTATACAAACCTTCAATGTTTGTATCTCCTTGGTATGAAGAAAATCCATCAATATTCCCTTTTCCATAAGAAGCCATGATGAAGCGACTTGTTCCAATCAATTTCACTTCACTTGTGTTTGAACTTTATTCTAATATCACTCTGCTACTACTAACGCATTATTAACTCCCTGTGAATGTTTTATTTTTTAAATCAACTTTGAATGGTGTTTCTAAATTCTAAGCATCATGAAAATTAACTATTTCTTACACCTGATCTGTCAAAGTATAATAATGATATAATACTATATAATAATGACAATTTTATTTGTTTCAAGAAAATTGGAATGTTATCTAATCCTATTAAAACCAGTGATATCACTTGAGTAGGAGTATATGTCAGTAAATGTAACGGCGTAACATGTTCAGTCTGTACTCATGAACTCGGATGATGGTCAGGTGTCAATAACAATTATACAATATATATATATTTATCCTATGATGGACCAGGAAGATGTACTAAGTAGTAAGTACTACCACTTACTAGACCATACAAAATGATACAGAATGCTTAGCAAACAGAAACAAATATACACGAATTTCATCACCCTACAAGAACAGCTTATTTTAAACACGATATAAAGAAACTAAATATGTCAGTGACTCAGTGTGGTCTGTGGATGACGGCCAAGCTTAGAATTCTCATAAAATTATTTAACTCTGACTCGTGACTTGACGACGCGAATCAGAAACAGTCTCATTTCAAATATATTGCTCTCACCTGTTTGCTTAATAAATATGCATTAGAGTTGGTTCTGAATTAAAAGCGACTCATAGTACTGAAACCAACCTTTAAAAAAATACATAAACGACACAACCAGCATACATTGTTTACGTATGAAAGGTTCTCACCAGTCATTAGCAGCCATTGTCGTGACGTCATTAGAGGGACACTATTCAAGGCACCAAAAATTGTACAGCTTACGTACGTACAATTCTTCTTCTTCTTCTCACTAGATTGGGATTTCGGATTCTCTAATAAAGGCAGCCGTCTGCCTCAGATTATCAGCCACGCCATACAGTTTATCTTGGACACTAGTGTAAGTGGGCCACCTCTTTCTTCTCAAGTCTGCATACTGGGGGCAGTTCTGTAGGATATAATTCCTATGATTTCTGCTTCCCCATTTGTGCCGACCTCTTCCTGCAGTAAGTTTTGGCCACCCTCGTGATTGTGGGTCTGACATTCTTACCGCGTGGCTAAATCTCAGAGGCAGATTGACGACCGTAGAATCCGTTATCCCATTCCTCATTGTGAGGGTCATTGCACCATGTTATGCGCCTTAAGGTCTGGTGCATCCGTTTTCTGCAAGCATTTGTTTCGGGTTAGCATTCCTAGCGGACACATGCATCCGATTTCAGCCAAACCTCCTTAGTCGCCTCTTACGACATGCGTGGCAGGTAACAGTGGTTCTATTCTTACATCCCAATTGGCCAACCACTCGGACGTGTAGGTACAATTGAAACAACCCATTATGTAACACATCATGCATTATGTGTCGGGTTTAATCTCGTCATGCATGCAGCATGTTCTCACCAGAACATCGCTTTCATCCCCACCGGTCTGAACGAATCGATACCTAGTCAGTTCTCATACTCCATCATTATATATCTCATTGTAAATAGGACCCGTATACCTGGCATTCTCATTTTGTCACTACGTTCCCGCAATGCAATAGCCCAAAACAAGCGGGTTACTGTTGATCACCTTCCTGCCTGAGGTTCTACTACTTATTCACCAATATGTGCTGACAGTTACTGCTCGATATAGGGGAGACTGCAGTAAAACTATATAAACTGGCGAAACACGTAGTAACAAAGTACTGTAGTTTTACAAAAACAATGACAATACACAGCAACGTTTCGACCAAAAGGCCTTTATCAAGCAAACGATACAACAGGAGTGACGAATTTCACAGCACACTACATTTAGACTACCACAGAGATTCCAACGGACATAAAATATTTATGTCCGTTGATTTTATGCCCTCTGTATATGGGGGATACTGAGAACCCATGTGTCTTAGTCTGTTTATTTAACTTTAGTCTGTTACCTGGGCCACCACTTGGAGGTGGGGTAGGATCTTGATCAGTGTCAGCTCACTGACCCTGACACCACTGCATATCCTTACATTATTGTGCCTGCGGCCGCATACATATATTCAGCTACTTTTTATTGTCCTCATGATCAGTCGCGTCTATTGATATTTAGCACAATTTGTTCTTGGGTTGACGGATGAGCTCAAGCTAGAAGCACTTACAAAAGCATTTGATGTATCCCTATTTCTTTTTTCTAATCCTGTTTTGCCTCATCTCATCAGGAAAAGAAATTTATAGAACTTGTTTTTGTGTGCAGCTTTTCATCGCCTGTCATCTCCGAGGTCCGCCTTTTGCTTTGTACTCGTTAAATTGGATCTGACCACTCTAGCAGGTGCCGTGCAAATCATATGAGGCTTTAGGTGTCATTCCACTTGGACTCGGAAGAAAATAACAGGTTCAACTACCGCCCGAGTGGTTACCAGGGCCCAAATTTGGGGTGTAAAGACTAGAACCACTGTTACCTGCCACGCATGTCATAAGAGGCGCCTCTCTCTCTCTCTCTCTCGCGATCGTTCTTAAGTCGTTTTTATCATTCAATTGTGATATATAAACAGCCAAACATCAGAACGTGATCTACGTGCACACCCTTCAGTACCAATTGGAGCTCAGGTGCTTATCCTTGGATGGTATGTTCGATTTCAACCAGCGTTTGTGTGCGGCTCGCTCTTGGCTAGCCTTTTGCTGTACCCAACCAAAACACACAAGGCAGCAGGTTACCATTTTCTTTTAGGACAGCGACCCTTAGACGGCCTGCCCTCCCGGGCTTATGAGATCCATCTGCCCAACAAAACTGGTTGTTTTAATTGACACCTTGGTTTGCCGCCCGTCCAGATTTGTGTACGGTTTCCTCGCTAGCCTTTATTGTCCCCAATCAAACTACAAGGCAGCAGTAGTTCCCTGCGAGCAGAAACGCTCACTGGCTTTACCTCTGCTGGGCTTTCCAATTGTTCTGCACATTTGGGTGGGACGCACACCTTCTTGCCTGCCATGCTTGCCCCTCGGTGGGGCCCACTATGGCTTCACCAGTGTGCTTGCTAGCTCTGCCCTGGTACCTGGTCACCACCAGTTTTTGCCGAGCTCACATTTTCCGCGCCTGTCGTATCGTGCTCACATTTGCCTGGGCTGTCCCCGCCTGTGACTCAACCCGATCCCCCACTCATGAGATGGGTGACGGGTTTCGTCCCATGTGGGCCCACCCTTGCAACGTCCATATGCGTCCTCGTTCTGTCCTGGTGCCTACCTCACCATTTCCGTCAATTCCCACTGTGCTCACATTTTCCTGGGCAGTCCGTATGGACCCGCGTGCAGCTCAGCTCGATTTCCAGCATATTCATCGGTTCAAGAGGGAGCCTGCACGGACTCCGAATTTCGCCCCGCACGGGCCAACGTCTTTTCGATCGGCCTATGTGGACCCACGTGGAGTTTTAATAGCCGCTCTGGGAGTTCGCTCGTCTGTGTTGCGAGCGGATCCCATCTGGCGTGACTACCTTTGCATCTCTACTTGCCCCAGAGTAGCTCTCCCACGGCACCTGCCCTCTTAGCCAGACCGGAACTACCGTCAGTTACCAGGGTCACCACGTGGAGGTGAGAGCAAGGGATTAGAGCCAGCTCCCTAATCCTGGCGCGCCGCTTCCTTGCGCCTTTGACCGTGGCCAACGTAACAAAAGCCGATATCATCTGACTATGAAGATAAGTTCTTGGTCACGACAAACCAGAAGGAGATTGTCATACAAATTGTAACTTTCAGCTACATAAAATTCTCATTAGACAGTACTGCATGTGTCTGCGGAGCTCAAAAAGAAAAACTTTATTGTCCGCGGTTCCAACATTTGCTAACATTTTCCTCAACAATTAAGGAAAAATAAGGAATGATCAATGCAATGTTCAGCAAACTGCTTCTTCACAAAAAAGGAAAGTAGCAAAATTCAGTAGTAGATAAATATATTTATGTAATACTGTTTAGTTTCTGTGCTAATCAAGCTGTGGTGATGTGCAAATTTGTGACTGACTAATTCGTGGATTACTGATAAGTGATGTTAGTTTATGTGCTAATCAAGATGTGGTGTTGTGCAAACATGTAGCTTACTTATTCATGGATAACTGAAGAGAACTACCATAAGCTGATGTAAGTACAATAGTTATCATATTTAAAATTAATCTAAGTATTCTGTATAAAATTAAACTAAAATAGTATGTGAGAGCAACAACTATAGCTACTTATCAGAAAACATCTTCTGTAATACACACATGCATCCAACAACAAGTTTCTAACATCTGCAAGATGTATTGTCTAGATCAGCGTTTCCCAATAGTAACAGTCAATAGTTAGTCTGTGAGAATACACCGCCTCAGCCTGTGACGTCACATGGCAATATTGCCGTCCGCGCTGTGGCCAGTTAGTAACGTTGGCCACGCTTTGACCCCGTAAGAGGCGTCTAAAGAGGTTTCGCTGAAATCGGATGCACGTGTCCTAAACATGTTACAAGTCTATGCGTTTAGGGGCCTACTAAACCAATGTGCAACGTATACACGTTCTTGGCAAAGATCAAACATATTACAAAGAGGATTAAAATTGGTCATAATGAACGAACGCAAAGAAGAAAGTTCAACTACTGGGCTACGGTAGGCAATGGCACAACACCCAGCATACATAGCACATCAACATAACAGACGAGAAACGGGAACAGGATGTTCTTTGTTACTTTCTGTCGCAATCTTTAACTAATTTCTGTAGCTCTTATTTCATAGCTGATGTTTGCTTCCACTATGTTCTAAATGATTCTTAGACCTTTGCTGTCAGTTTATTTCAGCATATTTATTTTCAGAGCAGAACTAGTGCCAAACCTGGACGCTGGCAACTAGCGATAGAAGAAAACTTGTCACGACAGAGATGAAGTGTCTACGCAGAATGCTGGGTGTAACAAGAAGAGACCGGTTGAGAAATGAAGACATTAAGGAAAAACGTGGTACGTAAGCAGATTACCATCAGACAGTGCACCTCAAAGAGCAATGCTGCTCCGATACAATTGGCACAAAGCAAAAGGCCGGTCAGCAAAGATGGACCTGAGATAACAGCGAAAGAGACTTATCTACGAAGCGCATACTAGGGCCCGTTTTAGAAATCTCTCCCTGACCTGACGCTGTGAGGCAAACAGGATTCGAGAAAGAAGCAATTCTTAGCTTATTCAAATTGGAATAATTTGAACCAAACACAACCAGTCTGAAAGACTATAATCTATCCCATATCAATGAGATGTATCAGCTTGATTAGTATGCAGCTACCACGAGAAATGCAAGCCTAGTATTTTATGTATGTATGGCCTTTTTCGTCTTTACAGACGGTCAATTGGCAAGTGTGTTACTTTGACAAATTCTTCTGCGTTCTCACTATATTGGGATTTTGGATTCTCTAACAAATGCAGCCATCTGCCTCAGATTATCAGCCAGTTTGTCTTGGACACTGGTGTAAGTGGGCCACCTCTTTCTTATCAGGTCTGCATACTGGGGGCAGTTCTGTAGGATATGTTGTTGTCACTCGCCAACCCACAGGTCGTTGGTACCTATTTTGAATTTAATGTACAGGTGGCGTCTCATTCTATTGTGACCCGTCCAGAGGCGAAGTATGGCTGTGTGGTCCGTTGGACCATCGTTCTTGTTGTTTTGGGTGTTCTTTATCCCATGTTAACTTGAAGTGTCTGTTGGCGATGGTTTTTGCTTCTTCATAGCTAACCAGGTTGTCATCTTGGAACATTCCTGCTTTCTGTTTAGTTAGCCAGTCTTGTCAGCATTTTCATTCCCATTGATCTTGCAGTGTGAGGGTATCCACTGGATTACTACCCTCTCAGAATCATGGGATAACTGGGCTAAGGTTGACCTGAGATCACTTAGTTCTGTGTTCCTTTCAGATAGACAATAGGTCAGTTAAAAGCACTATTTTTCCATGTATTTGGTTCATGTTGTAGTGCCATTATTGCAGCTGCACTAAGGGCCTCTGCCCTGAAAGAGAACTTGCCGGTGGCCAGAGCTAAGGTTAGTTCTCCATTTTTTAGGGACAACTCCCCCTCTTCCATTGTGGGTGGCATCTGTAGCTGAGCCATCCATGTATGCATGTTTTTCTGAAATGAGCCTTCTCTCCAGGTCAGTCTTCTTTCTTGATGCCCAGGGAGCGGAGGTGCTGGCTGGTTGTATGCATCTTTGAAGAGCCAGTGCCAAGTCTTTGTGAGCAAGCGAAACAAATTCTGAGTTTTCCCTCGTCTTTCAGCTCATAAGTCGACCACCATATCCCTTTCCACAACTATCAGCTAGCTTTTCATGTGTTGTGACAGAGAAGTTCTTCATTGATGCCTTGCAGACATCTTTAAATCTGAGCAGTGGTCTGCCCTTGTGGCTTTTCCCTCCGAAAGTTTACAGAACATGTTTTTGGCATGCGCAGGTTTCCTCTTCTCACATGCCCCAACCATTTTTAGTAGTAGTCTACTGCTGGGCATGCCCAGTATTGATGACACCTAAACCAGTGATGTAATAAAACCAATCATTGAGATGCACTGTGTGTGCATGAGTGAATGTTATGAACTAGTTTAGGGTGGATATGGCTGCTTGCTTCTGTACCAGTTTCCAGGAGAAATAGTACCACTTGATTACACCCTGCTCCGAGCAAATCTTGTATAACTATCTGTAGACATTCATAATCACCTCCAGATGTGGTAATGGTTTGAATCCCAATTATCTGAATAACTCATGAGTAATCTCAACGGTTGCGGTGATAGGCCCCACAAGGGAAGCAAAGAAATGCATATTGTAAGAGGTCTCAGTAATAAGTGTCTCAGAAATTGAATGTGCTAGGACTTGTAGCAGGATAACTGGCACAAGGTACAATCGCTTAAGGCTCAGATCATACATATCAGTGGTCAGTGTTAAAAGAAGTTTTATCACAAGATGACTTCAGCAGCAGCATGATGGCAGCAGACAAGTCATAAATTTGTTGGAACATGGTACCTAGGAATATGAACTGGAAAAATACCATTACCTCCACAACCCCCATTGTGCTAAGTATGCAGTGGTCTATTGCAAGAGGCACTATAAAGCCACCAAACAGAAAAAAGATGGAACTGCTAAAGTGAAGGGACAAAATGTGAAGAAATTAATCTCTAGCATGTCTACTGAAATGGTTTGAGAATTGGATTAATCACATCTTCATGAATGCAATAGATGTGAAGCAAAGAAACTAGATAGACAGATTTGATCAGACCCCTCACCCGGAAAGAGGAGAATTCCCATGATATCTAACAAGACAATAATAAGCAAATGTACAACACAACATATATAACATAAGTACAAACAAAGAGTAAAATTGATCAGTGAAAAGTTGTGTTATTCTGTGAACATCTTATAATCAAATGCCATGATAATGGCTCAATAACGAGATGTCTCTTTTATCAAAAACATAGCAATCAAAACAATGAATGATGTGAGAATGATGTGTTTCTATTTACAATATGATGAAACATGAACTATTTACATCAAGTAATAATAACAATGTCAGTCAATCCTTGCAATCCTCGTTCTGCTTAGAGTCCAGTCACAGGTTTCATTCAATCTCTTGGCTTCAAAAACAGTCATATCTTTCCCGCACACAGAAATATAAATTACACAGAATGTCTTGAATAAGTCTTGTTTAGTTTGTCTTATTTCTTAGAGACTTTTTCTTTCTTTGGTGCTGCTTTCTTTGGTGTGGATTTCTTCTTGGGACTCTTAGGTTTCTTAGGTTTAGCAGCTGCTGCTGGTTTAGGTGACTTGGGCTTTTTAGCTGCTGCCTTCTTTGGAGACTTGGGTTTCTTGGCTGTTGCTGGCTTCTTGGCAGCTGCAGGTTTCTTAGCTTTAGGCTTCTTGGCTTTTGCAGGAGATTTAGGTTTGGCTGCTTTTGGTTTAGCTACTTTCTTGGGTGATGCTGCTTTTGGCTTGGCAGGTTCTTTAGAACCAAGTTTGAATGAGCCAGAAGCTCCGGTGCCCTTAGATTGCTTGAGATTACCATTTTTAGCACCAGCTCTCAAAGCCATCTTCAGGTGACTGTTGATGACTTTCTCATCCTTGCCAACGCTGTAGTTAGATACAATGTATTTGAGGATGGCTTGACGAGATGAGCCACCACGTTCTTTCAAATTTGTAATTGCAGCCTGAGAACAAGAAATAAAATATTCCAAGTTAAAAGATTTATCCTAACAAATGAAAGTTAAAATGAATTATTAAATGAATGAAATAATATTTCGACACTCAACATGATAAAAGATATCAATATACAACAGAGTAGTCTCAGGAAAAAATAGAAATTGAGAACTCTTGGACATCAAAAATGTACCATGTGGTCGGTCAGTCACTGAAGAATGAAGCTACTCTTTTTTAAAACCCAGAACCTGATGTCTTATATAATTTATTCTGCCAGAGTATCAAGTGTGTAGCTTTTCATATAATAAAGTAGATGATGTGTAAGGTAGTAATAAAATGGAACAGGTATATCACTACAAAGTCACCTACTTTCAAAACCTAAGTACCAACAATATTTTAAAAATGAATCAATTGTATCAAAATGGATGAAAAGAATATAATGTTTATACACTACACAATTAATTTATTACATTAATATAATTCAATCAATGGCTAACGATATTTTTAAGCACACTAGTAGGACAACAATAATAATGCAACAAGATTATGATTATGCATAAGTAAAAGTTCGCCTATTGACTCGCCTATTAACACGTGCAATTATGTTTTACGTGTGAGGAAAGGAATTTGCCTTACTACTGGCTAGAAATGTAAATTTAAGTGACCACATACGGTCTGAAACGGCTATAGACAAATGTCATACTAAAAGTTGCACAACCATACTAAAAATTGCATTTACCAAAAAAATTTGAAGATCTATAAAATTTGTATACAATGTCACAATACTATTAATAGTATTAACTATTGAATATCGAAGTAGAAGAAATATTTTACAATGTTTAAGAACAGATAAATAGAAATTTCACATTATTGAACCTCAAATCTGAGTAAGAAGTAGAAGCGTACATATTTAAACTTTTTAAAAATACTATAAACTATATTTACTAATTTCCTCGTGAAACTTTCATTACAAATACCTGAGAAGTATTGGCATCTAGTCCTAAGCTAAATTTATCCACTTGCAATACATTCATGAACTTCCTAAATAAAGTAAATTTGCTACAACTCTTACCTTGATCATATCAGAATATTTAGGATGATTTGCAGGCTTCTTGTTTTTGGGCTTGCTAGTGCTTGCCTTCTTTTTTGAAGCTTTTACTGGTGCAGGTGCTGATGCAGCTGGAGCTACTGCTGGTGTGGCGGCTACTGGATCTTCCATTGTTTAGTTTAAAGTTGATAGATTAGATTAGACACACAAAGTATAACGATAGAAAGAAAGTCTCTCAATGAAGCAAACAAACTGACATCACAACGCGATCAGCGAGACCATACTCTACGATGCGGACGTCCAAGAAAGCTTACAATTTGGAAGCGCCGCCAACGGTTAGAAATATCGCAGGTTTTGCGTGTTTGTGCTTCGATGTTCGGTTGAAATATGTTTTCCCTATCAAATAACATTGTAATCACTGTAATTTTTGTCAGAATTATTAAAGGAGATGTTAATTTATTTTTATTCGTAGTTGGTTAGTGGTGCGTTCCATTATTTATGCAAGAAAACAGTATTTGTAAACCGTTTATTCTTCAGTTGTTAACTGGGTAGTCCAACAAAATCTCTCGATTCAATTTGTATACCAAACATTCATCACATCATTTGCAATATTTTTGTACTACAGATAGTAGTTAATAATTATATTACTATGATTTTTGCAAACGTGAAGTCTTTTACTGCTAAATAAAATAAAACTTTTATTCAACAAACACAAAACCTCACTTTTTCGTCGCCATTTTTCCTTCCGATCGTTTACATAGTGAGCATAAAATTCAGTTTTTCCATTATTAAACCCCCGCGGTCGTTATAAGTTATACATAAAATTAAAGCTTGGACCCATAGCTTTGCGTTTTTATGCATTTTATAGCTGTAAAATATTAATATGACGAGATTTTAGTATTAATTGACATCCCCCTTCGAAGCCTTTATTTTTGGAACAGGCAACAATGGTGGACACAGACGTCGACCTTCGGTCAATAAAAAGTATTTAATTTCCCTTCTATATCATCATAAACTTACCATCTGTTCCATCTATATGATTTTAAATGATTTTGCTAACATTTTGCATTACTGAAACATTAATTTAAGGTTTGTTTAAACGACTTTTAGCGAGAAAATGTGCGACATGTTACCACTGACACGTAAAATGTAGGTCATCTCAGATTGACGATAACAGTCCCTACATGTTGACAAATATTTTAATTTATAAATATATTTCACACACTTTTCCCCATTATCTTAACACTTTTGCATTATTTAAAGATATATAATATGTTGTAGATGTACAACAACCTCATATAATATAAATATAGATCAAGCGCAATTGTTAAATCATTACATTTCTATATGTAGCATCTACGTGTATTGTGCTGAACAAATTTGATTACGTCGTCTTTCTCTTCCTGTTTTCTGAAATCTTCACTAAATATTAACAACAACATTCACTACTGATATTACTGGTTTCACAACATATTAAGGGAAAAAACAATACTGGCTTTTATGTTAATAATTGATAAGTACTTTAACGCTATTTAGACTACTGGTACCATTTAAGCATTGATCTAGTAGTTAACCTACAAGAAACGAGAATAACACGGTTAACGCCGGCATCATCAATAACGACCGCTTCTTCTCTTGTGTTAGGTATAAGATTTGGATTTATTAAACGTACATATATTTGAAAGTAACTGTAGTAAGTACATAAACAAATGTGTGTAAATATAAACAAATATTTGTTTATGTTTAGAATGTGTCGATTATATTCTAGAGTAATTTGAATACAGTGCTGATGTTTCTGTAACCAGTATTAGAATTTCGAAGTGCGAGTGTTTTCAGACAGAAAGAGGGGGTAGTGTGGTCTCTGCTAGCTAATTAAATATGAAAATATATCTATTTTTTTTTCCAAACGTACGTGCAAGCTAAAAGCAAATTTATTAATGTCAAATGTTCTTAAAATAAATTCAAATATCCGGTCATTTTATCTGGGTTCTGTAGCAAGCGTAGGCGTACTAATTCATTTTTATTTATTTTTTGTAAAAACAAAAAGCAATTCCTCAGTGAAACTACCTACATAATTCTCACTTCTTCCTCTTTCTTATTATAACTATTCTACATCATATCATTCACCGTCAGTTGACAAAGAAATTCTACATCATATCATTCACCGTCAGTTGACAAAGAAAACAGTAAGCCTAATATATTTAGATGTGTCTATGGCCTAATGAAAATCTCAAATAATTATATATTCATGCACATATACAAGCTGTTGATAACATCAGCTTTAAATCTGTTATTGACAGTTGATAATGTAGAACACCCACTGGCCGGACAAAAACAACATGATGAAAATACATATATATATATATTATTTCAAATAATGTCACAGACTACAGAAAATGATATACACACGACGAAACATCAACACATGAAGTATAGTAGTTTTATTCAGCGCAACAACGGACTGTGTCCACGTTTCGACTAAAAGACATTTATCGAGATCATGAAACATAATAAATAGAAGTATAATGCCTTTAATTTTAATGAGACATTTAAATACAGATGCACTGATTGCCTAGTCTTATCGGTGACGAACAATACAACGTTGGTCCCGTGTTCAAGTTTAGCAGGTAAAATCACCTTTAATAGTAACCGATGTCCTGGTAACATCACCTTTAATAGTAACCGATGTCCTGGTAAAATCACCTTTAATAGTAGCCGATGTCCTGGTAAAATCACCTTTAATAGTAGCCGATGGCCTGGTAAAATCACCTTTAATAGTAACCGATGTCCTGGTAAAATCACCTTTAATAGTAGCCGATGGTCTGGTAAAATCACCTTTAATAGTAGCCGATGGTCTGGTAAAATCACCTTTATTAGTATCCCATGGCCTGGTAAAATCACCTTTAATAGTAGCCGATGGCCTGGTAAAATCACCTTTAATAGTAGCCGATGGCCTGGTAAAATCACCTTTAATAGTAGCCGATGGTCTGGTAAAATCACCTTTATTAGTATCCCATGGCCTGGTAAAATCACATTTAATAGTAGCCGATGGCCTGGTAAAATAATGGAATAAAAATGTCTATATCATCTTCAATATTACACCGGCAATAGTCGCAGATGCTAAGAGGTTTGTGCACTGTCACTGAGATCTTCCTGTGTAAGAAAGCGATCGAAACACACATTATTTCCTAAGTACTCATGCTCTAATGCTCAAATCACATACAGGCAGTCCTCAAAGATTGGTCTAGGTTTCTTCTTCTTTCTTCTTTGTGTTCATTCTTTACGACCAATTTTAATCACTCTTTGTGATATGTTTGATCTTTGCCAAGAACGTGTATACGTTGCACATTGGTTTGGTAGCCCCTAAACGTATAGACATCTACACATTTAGGACACATGCATCCGATTTCAGCCTAACCTCCTTAGTCGCCTCTTACGACATGCGTGGCAGGTAACAGTGGTCCTATTCTTTACACCCCAAATGTGGGCCCCGGTAACCACTCGGGCGGGTCTAGGTTGAACAATTGCTTGATGTGTAGTCAAAAAAGTAAAATAATAAAACTTAGCACACATTTTTGTTGACTGAAATGTAACTATTTTTGTTAACATTTGATTTCTGCAACCAATTTCCTAATATTTGATAATCTGTAGCAAATTTGAGATATATAGTTGTTACAGTTGTTGATATTTCAAATATATTCTCATAAATTATTGTCACATATTTGTTATATATGATTGAATTCAGTGGTGGCTAGTCTATAAGGGCCAGTGGGGCCGGGCCCCACAAAATATAATGTATATTGTGTATTTATTAAATTAAAATATAGCAATCTAAAACCATGATTTATCGGGAACAAAATGTCTGACCCCATCAATAAAAATTATCACGAGCCGCCACTGATTGAATTCTTCTTATTCTTCCAACGCTCCATATCGACACCTTTTTAAATCACTCTCGGAATTTTTTGCCAATTATGCTCCTACAAGCAGGCCAGAACACCAGATTTCAATTATGCTCCTACAAGCAGGCCAGCACACCAGATTTCAATTATGCTCCTACAAGCAGGCCAGCACACCAGATTTCAATTATGCTCCTACAAGCAGGCCAGCACACCAGATTTCAATTATGCTCCTACAAGCAGGCCAGCACACCAGATTTCAATTATGCTCCTACAAGCAGGCCAGCACACCAGATTTCAATTATGCTCCTACAAGCAGCCACACACCCGATTTCAATTATGCTCCTACAAGCAGGCCAGAACACCAGATTTCAATTATGCTCCTACAAGCAGGCCAGCACACCAGATTTCAATTATGCTCCTACAAGCAGGCCAGCACACCAGATTTCAATTATGCTCCTACAAGCAGGCCAGCACACCAGATTTCAATTATGCTCCTACAAGCAGGCCAGCACACCAGATTTCAATTATGCTCCTACAAGCAGGCCAGCACACCAGATTTCGGCGACGCTTTTTTTATTTACTAGAATAGCTTCCCTAGGCCCTAACCTCAATCGCCTCTTATGACATGCCTTGTAGGTCGCAGTTTTACTATTCTTTGCTCCCCTTGCGAGCCCCGACAACACACGGTCGAATATATGATTAAATATGAATATTCATTTGTACAAGTTAATGAAAGGATTGACCCTGCTTCCCCATGTATACTTGGGTATAGAAAAGAGAAAGGGCAGTCATTACAAACCTTACGATCTGCAAAAGCCTGCGGGACATTTCATTTCATGAGAGTGTTTACATCTACGGATTTCAAGACACATTATTACGGTACAAATAACAGTTCAACTGCAGTCAAGCATGTCATAAAAGGCAGCTAGAGACAGTTGCTAAATAAACAGACAATAAACAATTATAAAGGGTTTACGGGGGACTGCCTAGAGTAGTTGATAGTAGCTCGGCCTGCTAGCTGTGAGACGCCTCATAGCTCGGGTTCGAACCTACTGTCCGGCATTTGTTCGAGTCCCTGGTCTTACTCAGGACGATAACGTGAGTACCTCTGAAGTCGGAGAAAATCTGCCTGTATGGAGGGAATACTAATTACGAGTACATTGAGCACACGGCTGCCAGTGTAAAGTAATTTACAATGTGCACGCTGCTGCCATTGTAAGAAATTGGAAAAACGGATTTTCACGCAAAAATCAGTTTCAGAGATGAAACTTCGTCTGAGTTGAAAGCGGAAAAAAAAAAAAAAAAGGGTTTACGAACATTTTTTTAACAAACAAATTATTCGAACCACAAAAATTTGTTTCTTACGACACGCATTACCTAACCCTGCAGATGAGCGTTTTGCAGAGCACAGCCAGCTAGCTGTCCCAAAAAAATAGTTTTACTTAGTAGCTCCTTTTTCAAACAGTGTCGATGGCAGAGCATAGATAAATCAGGTCAGATTCGATTGAACAGTGCTTGCACAAGCACATGCGATAAGCCTATTGTGTTTGTATTTATGAGACGAAACAATATCATACATACACATAAGTACAAGTATACACATATAACACACATACACATAAGTACAAGTATATACAAATAACATACATGCACACGTCCTTAATTGGAGCTTCAGGTTACAGATATACTTAAAGCTACTATTTAAGCTACATGAAACTATTCGGTACCCAAGATTTACCGCGGTAGTCCTACTATATAACTGTTGTTTACCCGAGATATGCAAAAGTTGAACTGGATTGTTGCAGATAAAGTCAACATCTGTCCGACGACTCTGATGGTATTTCAGTTGACTGGAGCGCACTTTTAGAGAAAATTACTCATGCACTGACAACTATATAGACCGCGGGGTCAAAGGCGCAATTCTATGGACAACGGTGCACCAGGAATAGTGAGCTGGCATTAATCAAGATCCTACCCCACCTCCACCTGGTGACCCTGGAAACAGACAGCGAATCCTGTCTGGCTAAGCGGGTAGGGATCGAGGAAGCGTTACTCTGGTACAAGTGGTGGTGCAGACGCAGTTACGTTTGATGAGTTCTGCTCGCAATGCAGACGAACAGAATCCCAGAGTGACTATTAATGCACGTCTCTCCCGAACGAGGGAAAAAGCTGAACAAATAAACGTAAAGGGATGAGAGGTGCATTCAGAGAAGAGACGTGGGTCCACACGGGCGAAACTCGGAGCCCTGAGGTGGGGGCCCGAACTGAATGTCATGTCCTGATAGTCTCGAGGCATAGTAAATATGAGCACGGTGAGAAACCTGATAAACACGGTGAGCTGGCACCAAAGTAAAGCGAACATGCATACGGACGACATACAGGTGATCCCACCGATGGGGCAGACATGCACAGTGCTGATGATAAAGTGACAAAGAGGTTTGGCAAACGTAGGGGTGAGCGGCCCACCCAAATGTGCAGAAAAGCTGGAAAGCCTAGCAGAGGCTTGAATCCAGTGCAACTGTTCCTACCGAATAGTGATAAAATGTGCACTGTGCACAGTGAGATGGAAATGGGTAAGGTGTCGCCCAGTAGAACAATGGCACATAATCTCAGTGTGCACACGGTACGAGGTTGGACTACCGGAAACCGTGATCTTACTTGGTGATCTAAATTACAAGTACTTCTGAAGTCGAAGTAAAGCTCGCCTGAATGGCGATAAGGAAAGTAAACATTCATGCTAATATCAATCAGACGCGCCATATTAGACGCCAGTACTACTCCTGAAGTCATAGCAAGCGAACAAACAAATAATATTCCGACATAACTATGTCACATCCATATCTTGATGTTATACATTGATATAACTATGTCAAGTCCATATCTTGATGTTATACATTGACATAACTATGTCACGTCCAGCCACATCCAATCACTGTCAAATTCGATTACTTCTGCAAAGAGGCAAAGAAGGATCGCAATATCTCAAATTGATTTTAAAACATCTCTAATATTATACGCAACTTTAGTTGTGAAACATTAATAATCCAATCTCGTATGAATCGAAATTGAATAATTTTACTTCTTGAAAAATTCATAACCGATATACGGTTTCTTGGTATTGTTACAGATGAGGCAAAGATGGTATACAAGCTAATTCAGTATTTATTGCGATAGAAATGTACCCGGAGCTTGGTATTGTTACAGATGAGGCAAAGATGGTATACAAGCTAATTCAGTATTTATTGCGATAGAAATGTACCCGGAGCTTGGTATTGTTACAGATGAGGCAAAGATGGTATACAAGCTAATTCAGTATTTATTGCGATAGAAATGTACCTGGAGCTTGGTATTGTTACAGATGAGGCAAAGATGGTATACAAGCTAATTCAGTATTTATTGCGATCGAAATGTACCTGGAGCTTGGTATTGTTACAGATGAGGCAAAGATGGTATACAAGCTAATTCAGTATTTATTGCGATCGAAATGTACCTGGAGCTTGGTATTGTTACAGATGAGGCAAAGATGGTATACAAGCTAATTCAGTATTTATTGCGATCGAAATGTACCTGGAGCTTGGTATTGTTACAGATGAGGCAAAGATGGTATACAAGCTAATTCAGTATTTATTGCGATCGAAATGTACCTGGAGCTTGGTATTGTTACAGATGAGGCAAAGATGGTATACAAGCTAATTCAGTATTTATTGCGATCGAAATGTACCTGGAGCTTGGTATTGTTACAGATGAGGCAAAGATGGTATACAAGCTAATTCAGTATTTATTGCGATCGAAATGTACCTGGAGCTTGGTATTGTTACAGATGAGGCAAAAGATGGTATACAAGCTAATTCAGTATTTATTGCGATCGAAATGTACCTGGAGCTTGGTATTGTTACAGATGAGGCAAAGATGGTATACAAGCTAATTCAGTATTTATTGCGATCGAAATGTTCCCGGAGCTTGGTATTGTTACAGATGAGGCAAAGATGGTATACAAGCTAATTCAGTATTTATTGCGATCGAAATGTACCCGGAGCTTGGTATTGTTACAGATGAGGCAAAGATGGTATACAAGCTAATTCAGTATTTATTGCGATAGAAATGTACCTGGAGCTTGGTATTGTTACAGATGAGGCAAAGATGGTATACAAGCTAATTCAGTATTTATTGCGATCGAAATGTACCCGGAGATTTAACAAAAACCACAAATAAACCAGGTTCTTTTTAAAATTCTTTTCTCTAATCCTGTTTTGCCTCACAGCGTCAGAATAAGAACACATTTCTAGAACGAGCTTTTGTTTGCGCTTCATAAAGTGTTTTAGCCCCTCTGTTATCTCAGAGGTCCACCTTTTGCTTTGTATCTACTGTATCTGAGTAGCATTGCTCTATGAGGCACACTGTCTGTTGGTAAGCTTCGTATGTGGTCGAACCATTTCATTTGTTGTTTCTTGATAAGTTCAGTACATATGTTGTATAATCAGTGCTGAGCTTGTAAAAACAAGGTTAAACGGTTAAACTTACTGAGACAGACTTATGCACTTGTGGATAACCCAAAGATTGTAAAATAAATATTTTGTGCATTGCGGTTGTATATGGAAACAGATAAGATATAATATATCTGATAAAGATGACGCTACGTCAGAACTTGTATTGCTCATGGATTAATACATTCGTAGCGAGTCATACAGTTCATTGAAGTTATTGATGCTGGCATGAGTCAACACTGGCATTCTTCCATGTGACCACACATACCTGATATCATGCTACAGTATTCTTCTTCTTCTTGGAACGCTACATATCGAACGCTTCATATCGACTACTTGTCAACCACTCCGTGTGATTTTTATGTGATCTGCGCCTAAGAGCGATTGTACCTTGTGCCAATTATGCACCTACAAGTAGGCCAGCACATCCGATTTCTGCCCTGCTTTTAATTTACTAGGGTAGCATCCCTAGGGTCTATATCAGTCGTCTCTTACAACATGCATTGTAGGTTGCAGTGGTACTATTCTGTGCTTCCCTTGCGGGTCCCGACATCACACGGGCGCTGCTACAGTATAACTGAGTAGGTGTGATAAGTCATATTGATACCGATTATATCTGATGATGGCGAATCAATAAGTTCTTCCGTCTCATGACTGACACTCATTGTCAAGGTGCAGTTGCTCAATATTGTCACGAGCTGGAGGCGATGTTATAGAATTGACATCTCGTAACAATATTGTATTTTGAGTCAGTCACTATCATGCTGTATGGCAGTGGTTTTCAAACTTCCTAATCCGCGACCCTTTAATACAGTTCCTCATGTTGTGGTGACCCCCAACCATAAAATTATGTAACAATGTTTATCTCTAAATATGATAAATATGTTTTCCGATGGTCTTAGGCGACCCTGTGAAATGGTCGTTCAACCCCAAAGGGTCGCGACCCACAGTTTGATAACCACTGCTGTATGGGATAGATTTAGAGAAATTCTATATTGGCTAATAGACATAGTTTGTCTCCGCTGTGTTTTTGTTGTTTCTTTTGTAATAAAATTGACACCAGGTTAGCGTCTTCCCCCTGTACAAACAGTTGACATATAAATAGGGACAGTGCTTAAATATTTCTGTACAAACAGTTGACATATAAATAGGGACAGTGCGTAAATATTTCTGTACAAACAGTTGACATATAAATAGGGACAGTGCGTAAATATTTCTGTACAAACAGTTGACATATAAATAGGGACAGTGCGTAAATATTTCTGTACAAACAGTTGACATATAAATAGGGACAGTGCGTAAATATTTCTGTACAAACAGTTGACATATAAATAGGGACAGTGCGTAAATATTTCTGTACAAACAGTTGACATATAAATAGGGACAGTGGGTAAATATTTCTGTACAAACAGTTGACATATAAATAGGGACAGTGCTTAAATATTTCTGTACAAACAGTTGACATATAAATAGGGACAGTGCTTAAATATTTCTGTACAAACAGTTGACATATAAATAGGGACAGTGGGTAAATATTTCTGTACAAACAGTTGACATATAAATAGGGACAGTGGGTAAATATTTCTGTACAAACAGTTGACATATAAATAGGGACAGTGCGTAAATATTTCTGTACAAACAGTTGACATATAAATAGGGACAGTGGGTAAATATTTCTGTACAAACAGTTGACATATAAATAGGGACAGTGGGTAAATATTTCTGTACAAACAGTTGACATATAAATAGGGACAGTGCTTAAATATTTCTGTACAAACAGTTGACATATAAATAGGGACAGTGCGTAAATATTTCTGTACAAACAGTTGACATATAAATAGGGACAGTGCGTAAATATTTCTGTACAAACAGTTGACATATAAATAGGGACAGTGCGTAAATATTTCTGTACAAACAGTTGACATATAAATAGGGACAGTGCGTAAATATTTCTGTACAAACAGTTGACATATAAATAGGGACAGTGCGTAAATATTTCTGTACAAACAGTTGACATATAAATAGGACAGTGCGTAAATATTTCTGTACAAACAGTTGACATATAAATAGGGACAGTGGGTAAATATTTCTGTACAAACAGTTGACATATAAATAGGGACAGTGCGTAAATATTTCTGTACAAACAGTTGACATATAAATAGGGACAGTGCGTAAATATTTCTGTACAAACAGTTGACATATAAATAGGGACAGTGCGTAAATATTTCTGTACAAACAGTTGACATATAAATAGGGACAGTGCGTAAATATTTCTGTACAAACAGTTGACATATAAATAGGGACAGTGCGTAAATATTTCTGTACAAACAGTTGACATATAAATAGGACAGTGCGTAAATATTTCTGTACAAACAGTTGACATATAAATAGGGACAGTGCGTAAATATTTCTGTACAAACAGTTGACATATAAATAGGACAGTGCGTAAATATTTCTGTACAAACAGTTGACATATAAATAGGGACAGTGGGTAAATATTTCTGTACAAACAGTTGACATATAAATAGGGACAGTGCGTAAATATTTCTGTACAAACAGTTGACATATAAATAGGGACAGTGCGTAAATATTTCTGTACAAACAGTTGACATATAAATAGGGACAGTGGGTAAATATTTCTGTACAAACAGTTGACATATAAATAGGGACAGTGCGTAAATATTTCTGTACAAACAGTTGACATATAAATAGGGACAGTGGGTAAATATTTCTGTACAAACAGTTGACATATAAATAGGGACAGTGGGTAAATATTTCTGTACAAACAGTTGACATATAAATAGGGACAGTGCGTAAATATTTCTGTACAAAGAGTTGACATATAAATAGGGACAGTGGGTAAATATTTCTGTACAAACAGTTGACATATAAATAGGGACAGTGCGTAAATATTTCTGTACAAACAGTTGACATATAAATAGGGACAGTGGGTAAATATTTCTGTACAAACAGTTGACATATAAATAGGGACAGTGCGTAAATATTTCCAACTCCCGTCAGATATTTATTCTATGGGTCAATTCTATTGTTTCTCTTCAAATAAGTTTAAAAAAAGTGTTGGATCATCTATTCCTATGACATATCGTTTTTTGGGTTTACTGTTATCAGTTATATGAGGACTATCATCATAGCACTCCGGACATGTCCATAGGTGCTCCGATCTCTGCCTCAGCAAATTCAGCAGCGTCCAGCGATCCAACACGCCAGTTTGATGTTGATTAATCAATCTCTTTGCATATTTAGTATGTCGTTCTTTTCGGGCTGGCCCAATATTGACACCCATCTCTTTCAATCTGGTCAGCGAGTGGGATTCACAGCCCTGAAACTTCTCTGTTCGGAAAGACTCCTTCAATGCGTGAAGAATGTCACTTTGATTCCATGGCAGCTGTGATAAATGAACGCTGAAGCTAATATGTTCCATGATGCTAAACTAATACGTTCCATGATGCTAAACTAATACGTTCCATGATGCTAAACTAATACGTTCCATGATGTTAAACTAATACGTTCCATGATGCTAAACTAATACGTTCCATGATGCTAAACTAATACGTTCCATGATGCTAAACTAATACGTTCCATGATGTTAAACTAATACGTTCCATGATGCTAAACTAATACGTTCCATGATGCTAAACTAATACGTTCCATGATGCTAAACTAATACGTTCCATGATGCTGTGAAATGAAAGGAAATAAGAAGACAGGTTACTATTGGACTAACATAACTCACATCCCATGTATATATATAAACTAACACTGACCCACCATGGGAGAAGACATACACAGAACACAGAAGAAGAAAAAAGAAGAAAGGATTAAGTTTAGGTAGTAAAGAAAACCAACAGGTTTCCTATTTGTAGTATAATAAAAGCAATGATAAACTACTGAACGTATAAGTGGTGCCTAGAAAATCAACGATTCGTATATTGTGGTTGATGGATACGTCCTGTAAAGGATATGCCACGATTTTCATTTGACGAGTAATAAAGAGATACAAGACATGCTGATATACAGTAAATTTGTATTTGTTACAGTTGCGTCCCTTACTTAATTACTACACATTTTCAGCGAAATCTGTTCAAACATTATCGGTCAATGATTTCCCAAACTCTTGTCAATCCCGACCTCAACAACCATTTTCCCTTGTCAATGCTGATACCATATACAATTATTTCACTTGACCTGCGCTCACTCTCTTTGTTTGGTGGTCTCTGTGGCTAAGTTGCGTGCTGAAGGTCGTGCGTTCGAATCCAGACCTCCCGTTCCGTTAACGAGTGCATATTTTCCAGACAGAGATCTCTAGGCGTGTTGCCGAAGCTCGTTATTTGTGCATTATTCTCCTCAGCTAGCGTGCCATTCTGAGTTTTGATTATGAAAACGTGTTTATTTTGCAGGATTAGAGATTTGACCAACAGGCAGTGCACCAGAGAGAGCAATGTTGCTCCGATACAGTGGATACAAAGCAAAAGGCCGGCCACGCAAAAGGTGGGACCTCAGAGATAACAGAGGCGACGAAAGACACTATTTATGAAGCACACACAAAGGCCCGTGCTAAAAAACTCTTCTTACCTTGAAGCTGTGAGACAAATCAGGATTGGAGAAGAGAAAGAAAGACAGTGTGCATAGAGAAACTCGCTCCAGGTGTCTCCTTTTTCAACCTGATGCTGAAAGGCAAAACATGATTAGAGAATAGATAGAGATTTGAGGTAATCATTTCCTTTTTTGTCTACACTCTTTAGCAACTCATTGATACTATCATCATTAGATTGCATGTTGATTTATGTCAATTGTATGCACAAAGTTTAAAAAAATGTACTTTGCTTAGCACAGGGGCTGGAGTATATAATAATTTCAATCAAACTCGGAGCACATACTCAAGGATTGTTTGTTGAGAGTAGAGGTTCCCTTAGATAACTGAAGAAAGCACGTTCTTAGCACATTCATAGACAAAAGAGGTCATGCTGATTTAAAGAAAAATAACTGGATAGAATTGCCACCTCAGATGATACCTGGATGGGTATCCATTTGTAGTACGAGTCGCCCGGGCTCGCAAAAGGAGCAAAGAATCTACACTGCGATCTATAAGGCATTTCATAAGAGCCGACTGAGGTAGGTACCGTTACCCCATAAGTCAGAGAGGGCCCGCCTGCATGGTAAGGGTCACCAATAAAACAGTAAGCAGGCTTTCACGCAAAAATCAGAAGCGCCATGGTTACGCCTGAATTCATAGTGGGCGATTGCAGAAGGTAGGTGCCTAGGGAAGCTACCTTAGTAAATAAAAAGTGTCGCAGAAATTAGATGTGCTGGCCTACTTGTAGGTGCATAACTGGCACCATGTACATTTGCTCATAGGCTCAGATCACACAGAGTGGTTGATATGGAGCGTTGGTAGAAGAATTGCACAAATAATAAATAACCATATGTACTTCTATCTCTTCTTACACAGGAAGATTTTAGCAGCAGTTCATCAACTCTGAAGAACAGACTAGTATCCTCACAAGTAAAAAAAACGTAGCTATTTCCACTATGAATGATCTATCTTGAGGTGTCTTAGAAGAACTGCAGGTGTGACAATAAGAGACAAAATTAGGAATGAAGAAATCAGAAGACTGGATGTGAAACCAGTCATGCAATTCATAAAAGAACAGATTAAATGGTTTGGACACCTGACCAGAATGCCCTGGTATCGCCTACCACAGACAGCCACACAGAAAAAGTATGAGTACAAAGCAAGAGGAAGACCACGCAAAGATGGAGCGACGGCATCAAGAACAGCCGTACGAACATGAATATCAGCTTACAAAGTGCCTTAAAACAAGCACATACGAGATCACTACGTTTCACCTCCAACACTTCTATAAAGAAGTAAATGATGGAAGAGAATGATCTATATATGAAAGGCGTTATAATATTCTCTTGCACAGGAAGGCAAACCAAAATATAAAGCATGCGGAAATCTGATATGCGTATGTATGGGGTCTATAGACACCTAACTGGCACAACAAACTCATGATGTTTCAGATCACACACACAGACTACAAAGAGTGTTTATAAACAAGTGGTTAATGTTGAGTGATGGAAGAGGAAGATATTCTCTTCCAGTTGTTTATTCATTTGTTTTCTTATACAGTAATAAAGTACTAGATGACACATGATGTATGTGTGCGTGTGTTTATTCATTTGTTTTGTTATACAGTAATAAAGTACTAGATGACACATGATGTATGAATATATATATATATATATATGTGCGTGTGTTGGTGTTGATAATAATAATAAAGTAGTATAAAAATAGTATATAAGAAAAGACAAATGATATTGAAAGATATCAAAGTGGTGATAATAAACTGAGAAAACAAATGCAACTTCCAACTTGAAAGTATTGTTTAATTTGTCTGTCTCAAGATACACAATTGTTATTACCAAATAATTCATCATATGGAAATACAAAACATGTCAATATGTCAGTCTGGTCGAGGGAATACAAACTAAAGAGAAAATTGTTCAGTTTCCCTTAGAAATTGAATGGGAGAAAATTATAGATTATAGGTGCAGTTCAAAAAAGCGTCCAACAGCGAAGGATTGACTTTATTGCTCCAGGTTCCCCATATGGCTCCGTCCCTGTTGGTTGAGGTGGCATGCCATCTGTCGAGAGCATTGCACAAAGCATGAACTCTGTAGCTCCGGCAACTCCTCCTCTTCTTTGCGTTCGTTTTTTACGACCAATTTTTATCACTCTTTGTGATATGTTTGATCTTTGCCAAGAACGTGTATACGTTGCACATTGTTTTGGTAGGCCCCTAAACACATAGACTTCTACATGTTTAGGACATGCGCATCCGATTTCAGCCAAACCTCCTTATTCGCCTCTTACGACATGCATGGCAGGTAACAGTGGTTCTATTCTTTACACCCCAAATTTGCCCCGGTAACCACTCGGACGGGATCCGGCATCAATCCTAGGGATCTTATGAAAAAATTGCACATGTGTCTTGGTCTGTATTTGAACCTTTAATATGACAGGTAAACAACGGAACCACTTCGTCATTGAGACCACCTAAGTGGAGGCCACTTACATGAAATATTGATGTCAAAATGAACACGATATATGGCCACAACTGTAACACAAAAGTTGAAATAGTCTACAGTTTCTCTATCAACTTAGAGAACACATCTCATACACACATTTATGCTCAAGGGGAACCTTAACCCAGACCTTTGAACACATACTTCAGGACTGTCAGTTTACAATGACTCAACAGACCTGGCCAAGGGATACAGAAACTAGGGGGCAGTCATCGTGACCTGGACAAGATAATAAACAGACTAAAGAATGCAGGCAGGTCTGTTTGTTTTCTAAATTGAAAAATGAAATGTATGGAAACAATGAAAAAAAGGTTAATTCACTGGACAGTAACTTACTGAAATATTTCCAATATTAAACAAAGAGAACATATGATAAGAAATACACTAATTCAAAAACATCATACAATATTGCCATACTGAGGTCAAACAGTTGATGTATGGCGAGCTTGAAGGGGCAGACGTTTAGCTGGTGGACAGAAAAAACGCTTTAAAGACTCTTAAAGTGTTTCTGAAATGCTTCGATATAGACAATACGTGCTGGGAATCCCTTGCGCAAGATCGCCAAATGTGGCGCTGTAACAACAAAAGAGGAACCCGAATAGCTGAGAACCATCGTATTGTTGAGTCACAGAGAAAACGAGCAGCGAAAAGACAGAGCACACAACACACACATGTCTAACCTTGATCATGTATGCCCCACCTGTGTCGGGATTCTGTTCTAGATTGGACTCTACAGTCACCTCCACACAGAGAGTGCAACAGCACACGTCTGAGATTGTTGTCATCATCGCTTGGATGGAGCTATATATACTGAGGTCTTAAACATTTGTAACAAGTAAACTTTCTTCAATGATTTCTGTACAATTCTCAGCTTTTGTGTCACAGTACAGGAGTAGTATGTAGGAAATATATGAGCATACTAATATATTATTAAGGAACAGTGCAACCACTTTGTGACTGTCATAATACTACTGATAGTTACTGAACTAACATCATAGCACTCCAGGCAGACTCCCAGATCTAGAAGGGTATGCATGCTGATGGTCCCTGTCTCTCGCCAATTAAACACACTCTTCAAACATCCAGTTCTGCATGTAAAGTGTGTAATTTCAAACTCCTTAAAAAGTTGGGGAAGAGCGTGGCTCCCATGTGGGAGACCTGTGTTCAATTCACGGTAAGGCCAAGGATTTTTTCTATTATGGACATAAATGAAAAATCCTAACCTGAACAGCTTCAGCGGCGACTGCACTAGCCATGTGGCCATTAAATTCCTCAGGATCTCATCCCACCTGTCCTACACAGCCCTAGAAAGCGGTACTACAGGCAGTAACGACAGTTGTTTAAAATATATTTTTGTTAAAAACTGTGGAAACATTCAACAATAATTTCAGTGTCCTTATCCAACAGACAGCAACTAAAGGACATCTCTACTTTTTATCTGAACTCCCAGATGATTGGTGAGATGCAAGTCTGTCTGTTCTCCCACTACCATGAATACCAGCATGTCCAGAACAGTAGATCCATGTAAGTCCCTGGGAGTTTGGACAGAAGTCTCAATAGATGATATCCACTCATACAGCAGCCGACAGTTTTGGATCAACCGAAAGTCAGATACAATACTGGCTCCAGTAAAATTGTATGGACTTGGCACCACTTATGGTGGCATTGAATGTATGAGATAAGTTCTATCCAGTTTTCAGAAAATAATACAAGAGAAGCAATGTAAAATGGGCTGATAAATGAAGAGTTGCAAGTTTTATATTGAGCTTTTCATGTTGGGTACAGTGTATGCCTATTGCAAATTTGAATGTGTAAATGTGGTAGGTCTACAATGAGGTATATATAACTGAGGTGGTTCACTATAACAATTAAGTACAAAATATATTTTGTTTCAAAAGACCAGTAGTTCTCAAACTATACATTGCTGAGCCACACAGCTATGAAATCTATTCTTGGAAACCACAAGGAGTCAAGTGTCAGATACAGGCCATGTTGCATCTTATAGCTAACAACAAAATCACTTCATAGTCATCTTTTGTAGGATGTCACAAGTCTGACCAACATTGTGCATATTTGTCTCCACCGTTTCCTTGTCAGGTTTGCCTTTGGTCTGCTTCATCCCCCCGGTTTTCCAGCAACAACATTTTTATACATTGTAAAGTGAGTGCTGTCCGAGGTTTGAAAATTGCTGGGTCCAGATCAACAAGATACACCTAAATACAACAAAATATACCTACAAAAATATCTCTGACAATTCAAGAAACACTGCAAAAAGGTCTAGTTTTTGCAAGACAAATGTAAAGTTTCTTAGAAAAGTAGCGAATGAATTGATACAAAATAACGGTCATCTCTTGTAATAAAGTGCACACAATTTACATACTTTGTCTTAAACAATTTAGCAGTACTTATGCTTTTACCCTTCGACCCAAGGCAATGTAGCATTTGTAATTTGTACACTAAAGAACTGGGTGTCTGTGGGTTGTCTAGATAACCTGGACTGGAGCATGAAGTGTACTGTCGTAGTACCAAGGAAAGAGATGGTGATTTGTGTTACTACTCAATGATATTGTAGTTAAAGTAAGGCTTACTTTGCTCATTTACTGACTGCCTGCTAATCATGTCGAGAGCTATACTTTAGGCATGTGCACAAATGTTTAAGGCAAGAGGATCATCCCATTGTGAGTTCCTGCACCTTTACGATTGGTTCTTTATCTTCAACCCTAGCCAGTATCATTCTAGCACTTTCCAACCATGAAGACTGCATGTACATTATTCAACAGGACAACAATTTGTACAGCATAACGTATTTTATGAATCAAAGAAAACTCCTATATTAACTGATCGGCTACTGAATTGAAAAAACAGGTAGTGGCTGAATTGAATTTATGTCGTATTTTCCCATTGCAGATGTATGTACAAATTCAGCTGCAGTTTCCTTAATTATTAATAGATTTTTATAAGTAATATACCATTTTGTAGGTCAATGAATTTTCATTAAAATAGATCTAAAAGAAATACAAAGTGGCGCTCTTAGCGGCCTATGGGAACCAATCAGCTATAAGCACCACATCTACTGAGCTATACTTTAGAATGGCGTCAGATCTGAGCGGTCATAGGAAAGGCCATCCTCAGAGCTGACTGACTCAAGCAAATTTAGACACAGCAAACTAGTTCAAATATATTATAGCAGAATATAGAACCTATTCTTCTTCTTCGTTCGCCGCTAAGAATTCAGGCGCAGCCATGACCCCTGGTGTGCCCTTCTGACTGATTTTTACGTGAAAGCCTGCTGCTTACCACTTTATTGGTTTTCTCGCCATACCGGTGGGCCTTCGACTTCAGAGGTATAGAACCTATTGAAACCAGCAACTTTTTATAAATGAATAATCAAGCAGATAAGATTATATACCAGAGATGCAAGCAAATATGAAGAGATAGCAGAGAAACAACAAATACGATAGGATAGGTTCCTGCTATGTAATGTAGCACAATATTTGACAGAAAGACCAATTTTATCAAACATAGACCAAACATGATCTGGTCACTTGACATCTCCAATCCAGATCTAAAAATACTTTGTGAAATGATGTCTGTCAGAGTATTAGAAAAATATACCATATTTTTGCATTTTTCCAAACTGCCATCTTATAGTAGGCAGTGAATCAAACAACAGACTTTGGTAGAGTAGTGGGATTATATAAGTACATTCATATGGTAGACATGATTGGGCTGGTACATTTCACCAGATCACAAATACATTCCTGTATGAAATTCTCTGATAACATGCTCTACTAATCCAAACAATATCATTCAATATCTTTAGCATAAGCTGTTGAATTGTTCATACATCACACATGAGTTTGAACTATTCCTTTCACATTTTGCAGTTAATCACACATAAGTTGGAACTATTTCATTCAGATTTTGCATTTATTCACACATAAGTTGAAATCTTCCTGTCAGATTTTGCATTTAATCACACATGAATTGAATTCTTCCTTTCTGATGTGTGCACGTAACAAATTAGCAAAATGTTATACTTTAAAAAAAAAAAACCAAAACAACAATAACCACATCACATCCAAACGTTAACCATGTCAGTAGTTGTCCTCTAATCAACCGCTAGAAAACACAACAGATTACAAGCTGCAATTAACAAATACAAATGAAACAATAAAGTGAAATTAGTTGACAAGCAGAAACAAACTATGTTAGGTGATGACTTTCTTTAGTTGTCCTTCATTCTGCCCTTGTTTCATTCTCTTGACATACACTAAATGCAATAACAAATATATTTGGACTGACTGACATTATATCTCAATTACAAGCTTTGATTCAAATCTGACCATTCTGCCCAATTATAAACAAGTTTCATATATTTTCATTTTACTAACAACGTCACAATTCATTGTTTAGATATGAAAGTTGTCATCTGAATGTATTCTATTGATCAATCATATTTTAGAACTGAAACCCATTATGTGATCAGTAATTAATAGATACCAAATCTGATCATGGATAATCATATCTGCTAGGGTACAAAGGGAAATAAATGAACTATTTCTAATGATAACTGACAAGACCCATTAACTCTTTCCACGCTTTAAGCCGCACACTGCGCCACGGCGGAAGTCCGTTGCACGCTTTAAGGACAGACGGCAACCCTAAACAGAAATATTGATCATTGAGGTTGCGTTTATGATTCTAAATGATCAACTTGATGTAAAAACTCTGGAAAAAAATCCAAGCCTGTATATTCTATGAAAAAAATTTAATATAGAAGGGTTTTTAAGGGAAAAATGCCCAAAAAGTGACCTTGCAAAATACAGGATGATTTATGTTCTATTCAGGTTAGCACTATAGAACTTTCAGATGTTATTGTAAATCGGCATATCTTGAACTGGTAGCAAAATATTTATAAAGTATAATAAAATGAGTTTTTCTGAATTTTTAATGCAAATCCAGATTTTGACTCAAAAATATGGTAGAGATATTCTTTTGCACGAGACACAAAAACTGTTCAATGAATTCTTATTAAAGTGGTAAGGGATGATCAAATATGCATAAGAAAGAAGTATGCAAATTTATACAGCAATCCTTTGAGTAGTTTTTGAAAAACGTGTATTTAGTGACATACATTTATGGAAAATAACAATTTTGAGAAAAAGCCAAAAACTAACATATTTTCAATTATTGACCAAATTAATTTACTTTAAGATCCCCCAGGAGCACACAAACTTGCCTCAGCCCATGCTTTAGATGCTAATGCTAATTGTTTTACATCTTTCTATCTTTTTGTGCCTAAATTCTGTATTAGCAAGGAAGATATGTGGTTTTTATAGATGACAGCAAAATACTGAAAATAATGTTTTCCAAAGGAAAAGTTAAACTAAAACAAAAGTTTCATATCGGTACAATTTCATATTATTAACTACAATATTGGCATCATTGACAGTTATTTTTAAGCTCCTCCTCAAAGTAAATGAGATCTTAGGACACCAAGTCCATATAAGATTATGGAAAGATTCATTAGCATTGTGAGAACCACCATGAATATATTTTGTCAACGAAGTCGCAAGATAGCTTGACAAATACTTGCATTATGTTGCCAACAATAAAATTAGGCAGTGTGTTTTAATCAACTAAAACTTTATCTTTAGGGCACAAGCTACTCAGCCTATCATATGGCTCAAATACTATTTATCCAACCAATGGGCTCTATAGTTTCCCAGAATTTTTCATACAAGCTCATCATAATCACGCTGCATAAGTTTAATGATGCTATAATCTATCTGCACTACCATATTACTATAAACACTTGCTACCATCTGTTGAAGCAAAGTTATGATATTTCCTATATAATTAGCTAAAAAACATATACATGCCTAGTTAAAAAATGTAATTAAAATACAAAACTACATATTTTTTTCAAACTAAAGATAGATTCTTGTTCGAAATTGGATGTATTACCTAAAATATAAAAAAACTCAAATTTCATTTTTTAAGAAAAATCGTTAAATATAGGGGTGCGGTCTGTCCTTAAGCCGCACACTGTGCCATAGAGTTGCTTCCTTATAAGAAATCTTTCTAGTTTTACTTCTACTATTTTACTTATAGCACTTTTTAACCTTGTTATTCTATTGGGTTGTCCTGTTTTCTTCAATTTAGTATATAATAATATATATATGTTTATTTATTGACGAGTAGTTGGGATCGTAATTTAATTTTTTTTAAACTTCCTTGAATTAACTGCTTAAAAATTGAGGAAATAAATGGGCATGGAAAGAGTTAACACAAGAGAAAGCTTATTATACTGTTAACCTATTTAAATTGGTCTCATTAACCTAGTTAACACTAGACTGGTTTAGTTACCCTATTTAAAACTAGACTGATTTGGTTATTCTATATAAAATTGATGTATGTATATCTTGCAAATACTGAAATTATGAAAACAACACAGATAGTTAAAGATCAGTTTTAATACAGGGTGTTCAAGATAAAAGTAGCCAGATTGACAAATCAAAAGTTGCCAGTTACGCATTGCCTTTTGTCTATTTACTATTTAAACAGTTTCTGATTAGCTAGTCCTACGTCACATTGGTTTATCGCCCATTACTGCACCATAATTACAAAAAGACGTGTGTACTTGACCTATATTACATAATTGAACCTTATTTTCATAAATATATGCCAGATTGGTCCCTTGACAGGCTACTTTTATCTTGAACAAACTGTACAAAGAACACATTTTAACCCTTTGATTACATATTTTTTTTTTTTTACCACCGAACACATTTATATTGTGAAGTATACTGAAGTAGTTTGTACAACGGTCGTAAGAGCAAAGGGATTAAAAACAACATAGGTCTATTTTTAACTAGACCTGATCTAGTAACAAATGATCTAGTAACAAATGTCAAATGATCTTATAACAAATGATCTAGTAACTAATGTTATGTTTAGTGACAGAACTGAACATGTCTATGATAAGTTGACATAAGAAACTTCTACTATAGCAGTTACAAAATCACCACCACCATCAATCATCTTTACCATCTACAACAACAAACACTCACTGATAGTCAACAGTTTTACAATGATCTAGTGAATTCATTCAGATAATCATGTAAACAACAAAGTCAAACTCAAATTATTGACAAAGTGACACAATGCCAACACAAAGACTTGGGTTCAACACTAACAAACAGTTGAAGAAATATATAAGAAATAAATGTTATCTAATATAACCGTTCAACATTTCAAATAGAAACAATATGCAATAAAAACTCAACATGTAGATACCATCAATTTGAAATGCAAGGAACAGAAATACATACAATAATACATTGATGCCATTTTTGCCAGTACTGTATGAGCTTGTGAAAGTAAAGCCAGAGAGAGACAAGGCACAAAGTTTCTCTAGGAAATTAAATCTAGATTACACCATCACATGACGACCAGTTATACATTACAGCAGACATTTGGAAATGTTGAACTCATCATAACTTTCCTCTGATTTTAAGTAGCAAAATGTGTTCACAAAGTTCTCACATCCTTACTACACCAAGATGTAACGAATACAAGACATAATAGGATCAACAATTGTTGTTCATAAACACACATATGGTCGGTTACAATGAAGAATACCTTCTTCACAGATATCAACATTAACTGATCGGCTACCGAATTCAAAAGTGAATTGTGGCGGAATTCAATTTGTCCTATTTTCTCATTGCAGGTGTATGTACAAATTCAGCTGCAGTTTCCTTAATTATTAAACAATTTCTTATGAGTAATATACCATTTTGTAGGTAAATGAATTTTCTTCAAGATAGATCTAAAACAAATGCACAGTGGCGCTTCCAGCGGCGTATGGAAGCCAATCAGTTAAACACAACATGACAGTTGTAATTAGAGTGGATAATGTGTTGGTAAAATTGAACATGCTGTCATGAACAGTAGTTATTACGTAGATATTCAACAGACACCAAGTGTTCAAACAAAATGATTGCAAATTCCTACAAAATGTATATACTGTGAGAAATAATGTGTTTATCAAACTGGTAAGCTGGAGAGATTTGAGTAGAGGCATACTCTAGGAGTTTGTTAGAGAAGGTTACAGATTTATTCGGGTTTTGAGAAAGTAAATTGATGTCTGTTCCATCAGTGTGTTGCTAGGGAGCAAAGAATAGTAACACTGCGATCCACAATGTGTATGAGGTATGGGCCTAGGGAAGCTAACCTAGTAAATAAAAAGCGTCACAGAAATCAGATGTGTTGGTCTACTTGTAGCCGCATAACTGGCACAACGTGCAATCAACCTTAGGCTCAAATCACAAAGAGTGGTTTAAAAAGTGATCTATATGGATCATTCAAAGAAGAAGTTGGACAACAATAAAATCTTGCCATTATAATCTTTCACAGGAAGTAGACACACATGAAGCAGCTCCTCCAGTTTTTTTCCGTATCTATTTCCCGTTAAAAAAAAAGGTGGGGTGTATGTGTGATTATGTACATGATGTTTATTAACTATTTCACAAAATTGAAACATAACTGTAATAAAACAAATACTTCAGTGTGTTGCTGGCATGCTATAGGAAATTGAACTTGTCTTCAGTAATAGATAGAAGAAAACAGAAAAAAAAGTGAATTGCATATCCTTTACAGGACTTTGCAAATCAACCCAGCCTTTTATCGCTATTTGTGTTTTTTCGAGGCATTATTACGTTCAGTAGTTTGACATTGCTTTCTGAACAGGTGGTGTCATTGTCCTTTGTAAAAATCACGCGAACCAATTTGCAACCAAACTGTCCACAGCATGATTCGAACTCAGAACGTCGGGTTAATAGACTGAGTCACTATCCCCTAAGCCACAGACACCACCAAGAAAACAGAAAGGAAGGAAAATGTAGCCAATTACCTAACGTAACTAACCAGAATGAATAAATACCAAGTCTGACCATGATGGCCAGGTCAGTATATTACTGATGCACACAGAGCTTAATGGTTGATGTCAACATCCATCTTTAAACAAAATATTATAGAAGAAAAAAATGTATCAAATAAATTTAAAAAAAAAGGGCAAAGTAGTGTTTCTTCATCATTTCATTCATCTGTTGCAGCACTTTTTCTCTGTATGTCTACTGTTTATGCTTCTCAGCTGTGCACAAACACAGACCAGCTGTGAAGGATATAATGTGTCCATTCTATTGATCCTATCCAGCAGAAATTGTCAACCCTGAATCCAAGGGCAATTATTAAACAGGAAAGCATGAGATTTTTGTCCCTTGTTGGCAAACATATGACAAGTAGGTACCACACTTGGTCGATTTAATAATTGTACATTTATGTTCATGAACTATATAGAAACTGTATGACAGAGACGCAATTAACAATTTAACAAAAATGAATTATAAATGATGTATCAAATATTGAAGTATATGAGAAATGTAAAATAATAATTCAACAAATGTTATTTATAACGAAATAATTTGATTTGTTTAAAATAAAAGAAGCAATTGAGAAGTTATATGAGGAAAGTTTGGTTTGTCCTGCTAATATCCTAGAAAACATGTTACAGTCAAGAACACTTGATGCATACTCCCTGAGACATTGTCACTGGCAAAGACACCTCAGGTCTAGAATTATGTAAGGGGGCAGGTGAGCATGAGCACAAAGAAATAACCGTAGCTCCAACAAATATTCTGTTTCAACATCAACACTAAAACCAACAGTTCAGCAATACAAGTGATAACCATCAATCAGAAATACAACATACATCATTTTGTTAGAAATACAACACTAAAAGTATATTCATGAAGGAACATCAACAAATGCTTAATGTCATCATTTCAACGTGTCAAATGGTCCATGAGTTAAGTGCCAAACTGTATGTTTTATTTTGTGTGGTTACCATGTTTGACAATTTCCTATAATTTTTTTTAGCACACAACATGTGCTGGTGTAGGGCAAGATTATTACACATTTCCCCCCTCACATAATGTACAGTTTGTAGTTTGCCAGCACACACACTGGGTGTTTATACATATTCAACATATTGTGCTGTCCCGTACACTCATTTATTTATACTAAACAGACATGTCAATGAAAACATAATCACTCAAAATAAAATGCCACAAAGTGGAACAAGTCATTTGTGTAGCAGGCAGCATTAACATGCAGGCAGATGAATGAATGCTCCTTAAAACACACATTAAAAAACAGCAGATATGCTTGGTCATATTGGGAGATTAATTAATTAACCAGTCAGAATTGTCACTTGAACACACCAGACTGCTGGCACAGGAATTAATAATAAATGGACATCTCATCTCAAGATCTGGAGGTTTTAATATATGACCTGAACACAGACATAATCTTTACTCTATATGGAGACCTTACTTCAACAGCTGGCGTGACAATCTTTACTCTATATGGAGATCTTACTTGAACAAGAGGTGTGGCGATCTTTATCTATATGGAGAGCTTACTTCAATAGCTGGAGTGACGATCATTATTTGATATGAAGATCTTTAAATGTGATCTGAACAACTGACCTGAAGACCAATGTTCTGGTTGTACAATGCTGATCAAAAGTGTGTAGAGCTCCTGACATTCTATGACTCAAGTTTTAAAGAGACATAACCACCCCATCTACTATGCACTTCACTGTCATCTATTCATGACTATTGTGTTATTTATATAAAAAGAGTTCAAGCATTATTTGATACTACAGTTTTGTCCAGTTAATAAAACCAGTCATTATCTATCATGTACGGCAATAATGTTCAGTTAGATCATGGCGTTTGCTGGTCAAGTGTAAGTTTTACAGACTATTGACAAGAGTTATCAGTTAGTCAGGTCTGAATCTGGTGAAATGTCTGTGTTATCCAAATTGTTAAACAGAAAACAGATTGTTATTCCACATGAACCCGTCTGATCACATCTACCTTACAATCCAAAGAAATTGTTGTTATAAATTGTACACCATTTCTGGGGTAATTTGATCATGAGCATAACAAGATTTTCATTTGACAATTTCTTTGTGAGTCTGGTATACGCTAGTGATAGTTCATGTGAAACTATACTGTTGATGACACAAACACTGAATAAGACATTTAATGATGTCTTGTATTGGGTAGCGTTCAGTGAGCAGTTGGTTATTTCTTATAAGTCATGCTACAACTGCTGCATACGTAGATACACACCATTTGGTGGCAGCCTCACAGGAAACATCAGACAAATATCCAGTTCATTGTTGTGCTCTGCCAATGAGGTGCGATGATAATGGATGACCAGTTCCTTGAGGGTAGGGAAGATCAGATACGGTTCCACAAACCCATAACCAGTATCACTGTGTAGGATTTTGCAATGACCAATATTTCCTCGACAACTGGAGACAAAAGAAAATACATGTTAGCATTTCTTAATTAAAATATAAAATTCTGGAACAATTTTAAACATACTTGCTCTTCTTCGAACGCTCCATATCGACCACTTGTTAAACTACTCTTGTGATCTGTGTCTAAGAGCAGTTGTCCGTTGTACAGGATGCGCCTACAAGTAGGCTAGCACATACAGTTTCTGTGACTTTTTTACTTACTAGGGCAGCTTCCCTAACGTAGTAGCTTCTTAAGATATCTTTGTTCCTCTAACAGGCCCTGGCAACACACAGATGCAATTGATGCTAAAATCTTTTGAGAACATACAGCTAGCTGTTCATGTACAGGAAAACTGTACCTGGCCAGAGGATGTTAGCCCCAAAACAATGCACCTAGGGCAAATAGTGGGACTAAGTATTAGCTGCATTATGAGTCCATTTCAAACTGAATAAATAAACAGACATAGATCAAACAGATTGAGGACAGTTTCACACAGGGTTGCATGTCTAATGAAACTGGTAACGTAAATTGCCTTGAACAGTATAACAAAAACGGAAGTCTAAATCTTAGTCTACAGTTGACCGTAATAATTAATGTGGTTCAGACTGTGGCCCCTGGTAATATTAGGCTGACGAGCTTAGGGAAACATTTTCAGAAGTCGCCCGAGTGGTTACCAGGGCCCAAATGTGGGTGTAAAGAATAGAACCACTGTTACCTGCAACGCATGTCGTAAGAGGCGACTAAGGAGGTTTGGCTGAAATCGGATGCATGTGTCCTAAATGTGTAGAAGTCTATGCATTTAGGGGCAAACTAAACCAATGTGCAACGATACACGTTCTTGGCAAAGATCAAACATATCACAAAGAGTGATTAAAGTTGGTCGTGTCAAATTAAATAAAGTGTTCATAATAATAATGTTTTTTTTTAAAAAACCCTTTATTATTATGAACACTTTTCACCAATAAATAACTATGTACTCTTATAATTGATTAAAATTGCAATAATGCTAATAGTGTTCTATCAAACATATATAAAAGCCAGCCCCAGTCAAACAGGAATTTACAATGTCTGCTAAGCTATTCAGCCTTCTGTTATCGGGGACTGCTTTCAGACAAAGGACACATTAATTAAACTTACACAATAGATAATACGTGGACATTTTCCTCCTCTGGTTTGGGACGAATGAGAAAGGTTCCATCAGGTTTTCCACAGAGATATGCTTCTGCCTGTAAGCGATGACAGTTAGCCATCAACCACAGAGACTCGTCATAGTGGGGCATGTTTATATCTGAATCAGGTCCAGGTTGTCCTCCTTCACTGAACATTGAGAAGAAAACAAAGAGATACAAATTAACTTTCATTATGTGAAACTCACACAGCACGAATTTCACACGTCAAGCCACAGTAAATAATAAACATTTCAACATCTTCTGGATAACAGGCATTCAACATTTTGTTTTGTATTTTAATATTGTTTCAATATTTTTACAATCATCTGAATATATGTTTTCAAGAGTCTGGTCTTCCTCTCATTTCTTTGTCTGCAAATTGCAGATCAAGACCCATCTCTTTATACCACTAGTTGGCGGTCTCCTTTTTGTTTGCTATAAATATTGTCTATATATGAAAATGAAAATCATGGCATATCCTTTACAGGACTTAGCCTGCAACAACAGTAAACGAGCTGTTGATTTTTCTAGGCACCACTTATACTTCAGTAGTTTGTCATTGCTTTCTGAACGGTGAGGTCTATTGAGGGTGTAGAATGACAACTTGTTCTAACATACAACTCATATTTTGGTAGTTGTCATGCGCTACAATTGCTCGTCTCTTTAATATATAATCTATCCACCAAAGTGCACAATGATGACAAGGCAGCCCAGGGTCAGTAAGCTGACAATGAACAAGGACATTACTCCATCTTCACGGGGTGGCCCTGGAAACAGATTGCAGGTAGGGATCAAAGAAGAGATACCATAGTATTAGGTAGTAGTGTAAATGAAACTGCGAATAAACCGCCTGTAGGTTTAAAGTGATGCCACCCACAGTCAAGCTGGTTGCTTGTAACAGAATTGCCAGGTCATGGCAAAACAAGCCATATTCATTTTATATTTCTCACCAAAATTAGCACTAGTTAATAAAAGAACTACATAAGCTCTTCACATTTATAAACGCTATAGCTCTATGGTCAAAGAAATGAACATGACAATATGTTCTGTGACACAAAAACAAATATTACTCACTTTTCCCTCCGACCTTCCAACAAATTATCCAGAAAGTCCTGAGTTGTGCCGTGATCTAAAAGCCATTTTTTCCATTGTTCACGCTGCTTATTTAACCTCTTGACCTCAGGTTTCAGAGCATTCATGTCACCTATCATAGTGCGGTTTCGACTTGATCGTCTGTCCAGATCCACCTGGTTTTTCAATAACAAACACCACAATTTGAAAGTAAAGTAGAATATACCATTACAGCTCTACAGGATGTATAATCATACATTTACCTTGATAGCAACGTAGACACAAAAGGAGGAACAAACAAAGATGTCAGGATAAGAATACAAAAAGCAAGGGAAAACTTTATTGCATTGAGTAAGATATGGAAGTCAATGAAGATCAAAACAAATACACAAAGCTGAGAATTTTTCAAAGAAATGTGAAGTCAGTGCTGTTCTATGGCTCAGAAACATGGAAGACAACAAAAGAAACCACCAGAAAACTACAGATCTTCATAAATGGATGTTTACATAGAATAGAGGGACTGAGACGGTATGATAGGATTACGAACGAGGAACTCAGAGAAGGAACTAAGCAGATACCAGTGGAAAAAGAGCTACGGAAGAGACGCTGGCAATGGATAGGACATACATTGAGAAGTTTGTTGAAGACCTGTGCTCCGTTGGAAGTTGCTGTGTCGTTAGAAGTTGAAGAATATCATATAACAAACATGCACACAACAATTTAACACTATATAATATTAAACTATACACATGTTTATGACGAAACATGTAAAAAACAAATACTGTAGTTTTACAAAATCAATAACAATACGCAGGAATATTTCAACTAAAAATGCCTTTATCAAGAAATTAACTTCTTACACGTGTTTATGAGTACATTTATTTAAAAATTGCAGCAGTTTCCAATATGCAATCTGGAATGTTAACATTGAAGACAAGTTCATAGTGCTTGATAGAGATTAATGCTCTTACCTCTAGAGCACTCTTGCTCTCCTGAATCCTCATGTAGCGAGACTTGAGTAGTTCCAAATTTTCTTGTAATCTGCAAATTGAATGTCAGACATTGACTTCTATAATCAGTAATCTATCTCTAATCTTGTTTCGCCTATCGGCATCAGGTCAACAAAAAGGAGACAACTGGAGCGAGCCTCCCTATGTCTTTCTTTTCTCCAGTTCTGATTTGTCTCACAGCTTCAGGAAGAGATTTTTAGAACAGGCTTTTGTGTGCACTTCATAAACAGTGTCGTTGCCCGCCTGCCAGCGTGTTCGTAGCACGTTGTAGCGGGTGACAAGCTCCCTGTGAGTGCTGGTTCAATTCTGCGGACTGACAGAAAAGCCACAGGTTCTCCAGCTTTGGCACATCTTGCTTGAATGCCCTGGACTACATAAAGCTAGACAAGAACTCCTCCCACCACACCCATCTGTTCACAATAACATTTAAACTAGTCTTCCACAATTACAGAACTAATGCAGATTCTACAAATTGGCTGCCCAAGAGTGAAAACTCGCAGCCCTGGTTAGAAGAAGAAACAGTACTTCATCTCTAAAAAGGGTTTAAAAGCCAAAGGATTGACTTCATTGCACCGGGTTTTACCCCATATGACTCAGTCCCTCTCCGCAGAAATGGCACTCCATCTGCCGAGAGTATTGCACAAAGCACGCGAGCTCCAGCAACAACCTGGGGGTCTCTGGAAAAACTGCACTCGTGAACAGAATGGCGCGATCCGGACTCAAACCCACGACCTTCGACTCACAAGGCAAAGGGCTTAACCACTTAGCCACAGAGACCCCGTTATCTCTGAGGTTGACCTTTTGTGTGGCCTGTCTTTTGCTTTGTGTCCACTGTATCAAGTAATATTGCTCTTTGGGGTGCACTGTCTGTATGTAGTCTGCTTATGTGGCCGAACCATTTAATCAGTAATATTAATACGTATGTTTTTGTGACGATTGATTGGACTATCATTGCACTTCAGTGAGTAACCATGTGTGCTCCAATCTGTCTTACACAGGAAGAATCTCAGCTGCAGTGCACAAACTTCATAGCACCAGCGAGTGTCCCTGATGTAATTTTCAAGATATTTATAGGAATTTAAAAAATACTTAAATCTATCTACTGAATTTTGCCATGGTAGCGGCTTTCCAGTCTTCTCTTGATTTTGAACTGCCAAGGGTATTTTAAACTTGTTAAAAAGTGAACATGGAACCTACGTTTTATCGTTTGTCTCCGATAGGACTGGGAACTCAAGCTCATCTAAACTGAGATCATGGATCTCTGGAAAAATATCATGATGACTACACATGGGAGCGAACAGAGTACCTTTGGCATTAGAGACGAGCACATAACCTCTACATCACAGGGACCCCACATTTTTGACAAATTATGTATAACCTTTCATTGACACGATTCGCCCAGGGTGTTGCTGGGGCTCTCACGTGAAGAAAGAATAGTAACACTGCAACCTACAAGGCATGTCGTAAGAGGCAACTAGGTGGTGGGTGGGTGGGGGAGAGAGAAAGGAATAGGGAAGCTACCCTAGTAAATAAAAAAATGCTGCAGAAATAGAATGTACTGGTCTACTTGTAGGTGCAGAACGTACAACCGCTGTTAGGCTAGGATCACATACAAATCACACAGAGTGGTTGATATGGAGCATTCGAAGAAGATTGACACAATTAAATATTTGAAAATATCTCATAGTATTTATGGACCGTAATGTGTGAAATGCTTGTCACTTCCCATTTCTAGGCAAAAGTATGTAAAAAGTAGATGACCAGATAGAGCGGCATGGAGAGATTGCTTGCAGGTTCTATGTAACGTATAACGATACGAGGGGAATTACTATTATTAAGGTACAACATGGAGAAATCAGGACTATTTCTTCTGTCGATCCCCAAAAGGAGCAAAGGAGTTTTCACTCTTCTTCCTCTCCTTTTGGGGTGCTATCTCCAAATAATTCTGTCCAACCGAGAAGATTTCCACTATTTGTGAAGTCTGGGATAATGTGAGGTGGAATCTGTAATGCAAAAGAGGATTGAGTGAGTTACTATATCAGTATAACAGACAGGTACAACGTCTGTAGCTTAAGCTGTAGTGAGCTCGATCACAACCTAAGCATACCTGGTTCAAACTCTGCGCACGCAGTTTGGAAGTAAATTCGTTTCCAGGATTTTACGCACAGTAAAAATTGACATCACTGTTCAGAAAGCGATTGCAAACTACGGAACTTATAAGTGGCGCCTAGAAAATCAAGACTCGTTTACTGTGGTTGATGGCTACATCCTGCAAAGGATATGCCATGATTTTCATTTCATAAATAGAAAACTATCTATTCTCTAATCCTGTTTTGTCTTTCAGCATCAGATCAACACTTACCGTTGCATTTCATGTCCTACAGTTTCTGTCAGGGAGCGCTGAGTGAGCTCAATCTGCTCCTTAAACACAATTAATGTTTCTTTGAAAGCGTCCAAAGCCTGATGCTTAAGTTGCATTTCCTGTGACAGCCGAGAATGAATCTCGTACATGTTGTCGTATGTGGCACGCCTGTCCACATATTGTTTGCTGATCCTGACCAGTACCTCTACTCCTAGGGAAATGTTTTGGGTGTTATTACTATCAAGGTTATCCTGAAAAAGACAATAAAATAAAGTATGGAACATGTGTTTATACCAGGGGTTCGGGGTCAAAGGTGCATAAGGACAACGCCGTGCCAGGATTAGCGAACTGGCACTAATCAAGATCTTACCCCACCTTCATGTTGTGATCCTGGTAACAGACAACCGATCTTGTCTGGCTAAGCGGGTAGGGATCGAGGGAGAGCTACTCTGGTATAAGTAGTGATGCAGACATAGTCACGTTGGATGAGATCCACTCGCAACACAGATAAGCGAAATCCCAGAGTGAATATTAATGCGCATCTCTCCAGGCCGATTGGAAAAACAGAACGGATAAACATAAAGTGACAAGGGGTGCATCCAGAGAAGAAATGTGGGCCCACAAAGGAGAAACTCTGAGCCCTGAGGTGGGGGCCCGAATTTAGTTCCGATGGGTGCACCCAGAGAAGAGACGTGGGCTCACGTGGAACAAAACTTGTCTTAAGAATAAAGACAGTTCTTTGTTGCATTGTGAGTCTGTAGCATAAGCGTAGCGCGATCACAACACAAGTGTACCCATTTCAAACTCCGCTGCGGGCAGTTTGGGCTAACAAATCACATCTATAAACATTGACTTTGTTACAGAAACTGTAATAAAAAAACTGATAGTCTTAGGAATAAAGACAGTTCTTTGTTGTATCGGTCATCTGTAGCGAGCTTGATCACAACCCAAGTGTACCTATTTCAAACTCTGCGGCAGGCAGTTTGGAAGCAAATTGCTTTCCGTGGATTTTTACAAAAGGTAAAAATAGACCTCACTGTTCAGAAAGCACTGACAAACTACTGAACATATAAGCGGTGCCTAGAAAATCAATGGCTTGTTTTCTGTGGTTGATGGCTAACATGCTGTAAAGGATTTACCACGATTTTTCATGTATTAGAAATGCGAAATTAATCATTAATATAAACTTCAATTATAAATTGCAGTAATACGTTACATTGGGAACTTAAAGGAGTAGAGAAGCACATATGTGGCTAACAGTTGTTCTACTTACAGGGCCAAGGCTTCGACTAATAGGATGGACAAGTCTGGTGTCAAGCGTACTGTTGTACATGGACAAAGAGTTGCACTGGTACCAGTTGATCAAACTGACCACTGATGTGAATTCCAGGGGCTCAACAAACCCATACCGACCATCACGATGAAGAATTTTGATCAGTTTGTTGCTGCCTCCCTTCCTATTAGATTGAGAAACAAATAAAATATCAATATTATGTAGAAATAATAGTTAAGATGGCTTCTAATGACAGTACAACACAACTAACAAATACAACACCAGTTTTTCAAAGAAAAAAAAATACATAAATTCAAACCTTAGTGTCAAGGTATAATCCCCAGGTGTGGAAGCATCTCGGACTAAGAATGTCCCATCTGGTTGGTCTTTCAATTTTTCATTCACGTCTTCACGTGAGATATCTCCCCAATACCACTCAGCATCACGAAGTCGATCCTCTGGGCTCTGTGGTGAAATAGCTGATGCTTCTCCTGATTGACTGGATCCTGTTAAACATATAGCATAATTGTACACTCTTCATAACGCGAGCTGGACTTAATCTGAAGTAATCAGAAAATTCAATTATTTTAAACAATGTAATCGAAATTAAATTTGTATACTGTTTAAGTAAAGTTAAAGAGAGCAAATTTTTTAAGGATGTAGAAGAAAGAATAAGGCAGCACAAACAATGCATTTGTCATGCTTAAGTTAAAAACATGGGAGATCTCTCTTCGATCACCGCCCAGACCGATGTACCAGACCTCCCCATAAATTCTATTCATATGGAAATCTGATTCTGCAGCCTTAGCGTGTTTTATCTTCAGCACCCTTTGGAGCTATGGTGCTTATCCTTCGGCGATGTGTCCGGTTTCAGCCAGTGTTTACTCGGTTCGCTCTCCATTCTGTAGCCATCTAGTGTTTTTATGGTGTGGGGTAGCTAGCCCCACGCCAACCTCCTTAGTCGCCTCTTACGACATGGGTGGCAGGTAACAGTGGTTCTATTCTTTACACCCCAATTGGGCCCCGGTAACCATAAGGAGATCAAAAGAACTTGGTTTGATGTCCAAACTCAGAATATACTGAAGTAACATTCAAGTAAAATTTGATATACAATAGCAAATACTGGAAAATTACCACAAGCACTACACATCAGAGACCTTCAAAATAAATGTCTTGGGAGAATGTTGCTGTTATTTGGGCTAGCAAAGATCACAAATGAGAAGTCACAGATAAAACTAAATTTGCATCACTGGTAACCATGAACAGGATGGCTTGGACATGTGTAGAATATTTGACAAAGATTACTATTCAGTGGACAGTAACTGAAGATGAATAGGGGAAGACCAAAAGAGTAGAACTACTGACTTCACCGCTGAACATTTACTGAAGATGTAAAAAAAGGGAGTAAGTATATTGATATCGTTACAGTGCCTGTATATTTGTACAATAGAAACAGACATGCAGTGCATGATATACAAACAAGACACAATTGAATTGTAATTATAATAGAAAATGTATATGCCAACTTACGTGGAGGTAGTATACGATTTGGTGAGGGTATTGGAGGCATGATCTCTCCCCAATTGCCATTTCGTAAAAGCTCATCTAAGATGTCAATGTGAAGTTTAGTATTATCCACTATATCTCTGTGGATGAGTAACAAAACTGATCAGTCAATGAAACATCAAACACTACAGTACTAAACTACTAATAGTCAGTGGAAGTCAATTGTTCAACAAATCCTATTTTCTCAGTATTTCCATTACTTACTTACTTAATCCCGTCATGCCTAGTGACACATGGGGCTTCAGAAAGGACTTTCCATGCTCTCCTGTCCCGTGCAACCTTCAGCGCAGAGCCCCACGTCAGAGATGAGGTGTCCAGTTCCTCTTCCATCATGCGCCTCCATGTTGTCCGTGGTCTGCCTTTCTTTCTCTTTCCTTCTGGTGTCCAAGTGAGGGCTACCCTTGCAGGCATTTCTTGTCTCATTCTCATAACATGTCCGAGCCATTTCCATCTTCTTTTTTTGAGTATGTCATTCATTGCCTCTTGTCTTGTATCTTGGAGTAGTTGGTTATTGGATATTTTACTGGCCAAAAGATTCCCAAGATTCTGCGAAGACAAGAGTGGTGGAAAACTGACAGCCTGCTAGTATCTCCTTTGGTCATCCTCCAACACTCTGATCCGTAGAGCAAAACTGGCAAAACAATGCTTTTATAGAGTTTAAGCTTTGTGGTCCTATTGTAGATTTTGGACTTCCATACTGGTTTCATTCTGGCAAAGCGGTTCTGGCCTTACTTAGACGTGATTTTATATCTTCCTCTGTGCCACCATTTAGTGTCAGTACGCAACCAAGATATGTAAACTGCTCAACCCTTTCCAGTGTTTCATTTTCTAACATTACTGGTTGTTGGATTTCACTGTTTGTCATAATTTTTGTTTTTCCTGTGTTTGTTTTGAGGCCTACTGTCTTTGCCGTGCTGTGAAGTATTGTACCTTTCTCTTGTATATGTTCATATTTGTGTGACACCAGGGCTATATCATCTGCAAAGTCCAGATCCTCAAGCATATCGAAAGGGTCCATCTTATTCCTCTTGGTGCTTGTTGTTTTATGGCATTTTTAGCACCCAGTCAATTGTAATACTAAACAAAAGAGAGGACATTACGCATCCCTGTCTTACACCAGATTTTACTGGGAATATTTTGTTGGAATTCTTTAGGTTGCAGGAGAAATCTTTATAGAAGAGGGCTATGATGTTGATAAGCTTCTGCGGTACGCCGTATTGTCTTAGTATCTTCCATAGGCTGTCTCTGTGGACGCTGTCGAACGCCTTTTCAAAATCTATGAAGTTGATGTATATAGCAGTATTTCCATAGGCTACTTCAACTTGAGATTCACATAAAAAATCACTACAAATTCAATCCTTTGCATTTAACTGCCAAATTGTTAGGAACAAAATACACGTCCTCACAACGACAGGAACAACTTTCATATAAGTATGGTTATTTTTGGATCAGATCAATCATCAGTGAGTGACTGAGTGATGAACTCAGAATTTGATTGAAGCTAGCTGTTTTTCTGGTCCTTTTAAAATTTCTTTCAGTACTTTCACTGCCAACATAATCAATAGAATCTCATACTTAGTGTGACACAAGTAAAGATTCTTTGATTATAAAAATTTCGATACAATGGAAGATATCAAAATCATGCATTCATCAGAACGAAAAGTTAAAACTCAAACTGTGTTGGTTGTTATTGTTACGCCTTACAACGGTAATGATCCGATTTGCCGCCTTCTACAGCATATTTTAATTATTCTTTGCCCTCTACTGTTGACTTGAAAACATTTTTATTTTTAGATGATGGCAAAGTTGCATCATTATTGTCATGTTGCTTCTTTTTGTTGACATTGTGATTGTCATTTTGGTGTCTGTCGACGACTGTCGTCTGCTTTCCATCATGACCATTCAAACCGGCATACTGAAAATATTTATTGATAGTCAGTGTACATCAACTTTTCCTTTCCACGTCGATTTTCGAATCTATAGAAAATCGTTATGTTTATCATTGAAAGAACACTTTCTTTCTGGTATATTAATGAAAACTCACAGGCTAATCAACAAATGTAACAACACACGTGTTGATCATCAAAATAATGCATAGAATTGGCGAACCCGAAACAATCACTTCCTCCCAGGGTTGCTAATTTGGCTTTTTTAAAAGCCAGATTAGAAAAATGTGGCTTTTTTAAAAAAGTGGTTGGCTTAAAAAAAATGTTTGGCTTTTTCTTCAAAAATGTGTATAATTCTTAAGAGCAAATTGGGTAACTATACTTAATATAGTTTTTTTTAAATTGGTTTTGGTTGGTATTGTTAAAAAATATGTTTAGTACTAAAGGTTAGTACTAACTTGCAGAACAGGTTGGTCTCCAGATTAATTCTGCCAAGACCAAAATTATGGACCTCACAAACTCGACAGACAACATCGTAATAAATGGCTAAACACTGGAGAAAGTTGAACATTTTACATATTTGGGTAGTAAAGTGTCAAACAACGGAGACACGATGAAAGAAATAAACTCTCGTATTGCTATAGCAGCTAGTGCCTTCACTAAATTAACGAATATCTGGCATTCTCAAGACCTTAGTATATGCACAAAAGTTAAATTATTTAGGTCATGTGTGATTCCTGTACTGACCTACGGTTGTGAAAGTTGAAATCAACAAAGAAAATTGATAAGAAACTGGACAGCTTTGAGAATAAATGTCTCCGAAAATTATTAAAAGTAAATGGAGTGATTTCGTTTCTAACAACACAGTGAGAGATAGAACACACCAACAACCCGTATCAAATATTATAAGGAAACGAAGGTGGAAATATTTAGGTCATGTTCTTAGATCAGACGAAAAGAGACTAAATCGACAAGTCCTTATGTGGTCACCAGTTTGGAAAAGAAAACGTGGAAGACCAAAGACCACTCTTCGAAGAACCATCCAACAAGAAAGTAAACTATTGGGATGTAAAACCATACAAGATCTCCAACTGATAGCAAAGAACCGCATCACATGGAGATCTAAAACCTCTGCCCTATGTGCCGCCTTTGGCATGAAAGGAACAAACTAACTAACTAAAGATTATGAAATATTATATCACTTCATTCATCCCCCCACCCCGCGCCTATGATATATCTGTACTGCAGTCCTGTTATCAGTTTTTTTTCGTGTGGAATTTCGGTAATTCCGCTAGAAGATTTTAACTATGGCGAGACAAAAAATGGAAACCAATCATATGACAGTAGTTATAAATACAATAACAATTGGATAATGCTTTTGTATAAGGCAAATGATCTTCTGTTGGATCACAAAACGCTTATTGTAAGTTATGCTACTGTACCGTCTTGCATAAAAATAGTGGCATGGCGGCTCATACACAATCCGAACAACACAGACAGAAAACTCCATCAACAGGACAGAATACATTTCAAGTGGTGAATGCTCCTAGTGCTTGTCAAAACTGAGCCCTATGATAATATTAAATCAAGCATGAATACCTTTATTTGCTGAACTACCATTTATGCACATTGTGGGAGAAAACATCAGTGCAATAGAAGAACAATACAGAAAAAAAGTATTGTTGATTGGAAAAAGTCCCATTTAAGAAAGATGGATTTTAAACCGACAGTGACACGTTTTGGATTGGTGTTCTTCAACACAAGTCATTTAAAGAACTTGTCACCTTTGCTCTGCCTTGTTTGATAACTCCAGTTATTAATGCTATTATTGAGTTCTCTCTTTGTGTGTGTGTATATATATATATATATATATATATATATATATATATTTATATATATATATATATCAGTTAATTATAGACCTGCACCAGTCAAAACAAAAGCGTTTATCTAGTGGCATGCACGTTAACAGCAGTATCAATTAACAGTGAGATGTAGAAGTACATGATAGCCAACGCAGTCGGCACAGAATTAATTAGAGAAAGAGCCTAAGACCATCATGTATGTGTATTTTCTTTAAATCAGCGCAAACTTTTTAACAGGAGTAAACATTTTTTCAAGCCTGGCTTAATCCGGTTTGCCAAGGGAACTGCACGTTGGCAGCAGTAGCATATGTCGACGTTGCCAACTTTCAAAACTTGTGTAATATTTGGCTCCCACAAACCCCAGTTAAAAGTTATTACCAGATAACGTAAGACAACCATCGTACCGCGCTGTGACAAAGCTAGCACCATAAAACCAACACCTCCAAGGTAAAGAGGGCGCAGCGGTCGAGTAGGGAGGCACAGAGAAAGGCAGGTTGTGACCTCGAAAATTCGGTTAGTAGGTGAACGTGCAAAATAACGAATGACAAGAATACTTCAAATTGAGGATATTCTAAGATTAGTTAAAAATTATGTCATCATTGCCAATTTACTGTAAAATCTTAAATCAGAGCACACTAATTAGTATGATAGGCAAGATTATAGAATAGGTTGCAGTACAGTAGTACTACATCGTTTTCTCATTACTTGTATCTTTTACTTGATAAAGACATTTTGATAGAAACGTTGATTTCGTCGTTATTTCACTTATGATAGTGAGCAGAGTTTAGTGTACTGGGATTTTAGACGGGTGATCCAGATATGAATCACTCTATGGGGTTTTCCCCGACAGCTCTCACTCAGATCGCCCATCCTCAATTGAGTAACAGAAAATCTATATGAAATATAATACGAAGGCGTGATGTTGACATGACACATTGTGTACCCTTGTGTCAAATAATTATGTATGAAATGCCTAAAGGGGTCTAAAGCCGAGAGATTGACTTCATTGCACCGGGTTATACCCCACATGGCTAGGTCCCTCTCCGCAGAAATAGCACGCAATCTGTTGAGAGTATTGCACAAATCACAAGCTCCGGTAACAATCCTAGGGATCTCTGGGAAAAAATCACTGGTAAATTGAACGGGGCATGGTTTGGATTGGAACCCATGATCTTCGGAACACAAGGCCAAGGACTATGCCATAGCGACCTCCAATGATGATGCATCATGTTAGTCTCGACAGACAGTGGATTTTTATTTCTGCTTTCTCCTGCCATGTTTTATGTCAACAAGTTGTTTTAGTCTGGTTTTACCAGTTCGCAGACGCATTTTCAGAACCTGCCCATGGCGAGCTCCTCCGAGTATTGTGTATACATGTCACGCGTTTTCAAGTCGATTTGCAAATATCCTTGTAACCAAGGAAGGGTCGCCCTATAGTTCTTTTGGTGAACCAACTATCTTAGGGGCGTTGGCTGATAAAGCTAACTATGCTAGGATCCCAGTATATTACATCACTTCATATGGTTTTGTCGTGATTGATGTTCCCTTTTAATGTTCCCTTCGACATGAATTGCAATTCAAGTGATGAACAGTTTTGTGTTGACACTTTAGCGACGGTCATATGCATTTATGCGGTACAGGTTGCTTTTTGTGACGGTAAGGCTGTTTCATTCTGGAATTAGTTCACATGAGACAGTTGTTAGCATTTCATGTGATTTTCGTTGGCACAGGAACGGAGAAATTATGGGGTGACCCGTTGCAGTGAAGTTGGAACCGTACATATGAACACTTCATATTTGTTAATCTGTCAGCCCATGAGATTGCGAGCATACACCTCAAGCAGCGCATGTGAAGTGCATTCATTCTGTTCTCATGCAAAACGTGTATAGAACTAGATTCGATGGTATAGATTAGTCTGCTCAGTACGCAGTCTGTAATAGAAGTGTGTTTAACCAGCGAGCCACATGGATCATCAATATAAATACTCTTCGAAATCTGTTGGGGGAGACTGAGCACCTATGGGTCTGTCCGGGGTGATGAGACGCAATAACAAAACGGCTCAGAAAAAATCTCACACTAGCTGGGGAATTTGATCTTGAAACTATGCGCCTACCAAGCAAGATCACTAGTAACTATGCTTTCGCGATTCTAAAACTCAGAAATGATATACGCAAAACAGATGGGACAAAAGGAATACATGCCAATGCAGTGGTTACAAATGTCAAGGACACGCATGCAGAGTAAAATTCTGGTTGCCACCGGACAGGAGTGGAGAATTATATCGACGAAATATATACACAAGCAGAGACGAAACAAAACTCACTGTCAGCAATACGCAAATTGAAAGACTTGAGAGAATATAGAACGAAGCTATGCGCATCATCCTCGGTTGCACAAGGGATACACCCTGTGTGGCGATGAGGTTTCTCCTGGATTTTTCGACCATGGAGTATAGAGTCAAGATAGCTAGAGTACGTGCCTATCTCAAAATAAGTGCCAAAAAGGATCACCCATTGCATCAACAGCTCAGCGCCAGTGGTGGACATCGGTTAAAGCGGGGCAAGTCATGGGTTGGCCGTGCCGCAGATACTGTTCAGCTGGTATGCGGGCTTAATAATATTGACTATGGGGAAGAATGGATACCGATGCCTCCAATATACTGGAACACTTTTTCAACCATCATTAAATTTGCAGAGGGAAATCCCGCGGCGTTGAATGCAGACGTCAAAGCCATTATCGATGAAAACTGCAATGCAGACGACATTGTGATCTACACAATTGGATCGGTAGTTCGTCACGAAAAATCTGCATGGGCCTTCTCTGCAAGCTCATGTGGCAGAATGGTCAAGGAAGCCAGTGGTGCATTTAGTATGACAACAAGCAGCATGACAATGGAGGTACTGGCGGTGACCAATGCACTACTCTGGCTAGAGTCACAAAACTACACTCATGCATGCATTCTGAGTGACTCATTGAGTATGATCCGAAAGGTGGAGGCCGGTTCGGTGCGCAGGCAATGGACTGAATCACTGCAGGCGTCAACAATTTGCAGAATTACACTTGTCTTTGTTCCGGGGCACATGGGTGTCGTTGGCAATGAGAGAGCAGACAGGCTGGCTGGCACTGCCGCTATATCAGACGGCCAGCCAATGGACAGAGCTGACATCGTGAACGACCTCATAGAGCGTGGCCGCAGAGAAGACCTTCATCTAAACCAATCCACGTCAACTACTAGATTGCGAGAACTGGGTTTGAAGATTGGTGTGGCAAGAAAAGAACGGTACAACAGGTATGCGAGTAGGCTCATCAATCAAAATAGAACTGGTACGGTCAGTCGCTGGACGCTGTTGGAGATATTGCGAAGGAGATCGGAGCACCTATGGACATGTCCGGAGTGCAATGAAGATATTCCAAACTGAAACTGAAACCTCATTCTCCAGGCGAATGTGCAACTCCTTATACTTCAAATAGCAAAGGTGATGTTCTGGCAAAGGTGATGTGCTAGCAAAGATGATATGCTGACAAAGGTGATGTGCTGGCAAATGTGATGTCTGGCAAAGGTGATGTGCTGGCAAAGGTGATATGCTGGCAAAGGTGATGTGCTGGCAAAGGTGATGTGCTAAGCAAAGCGATATGGTCAACATAAGTAGTGTGAGCTAAGACGAGCTCAGGTATTATTATCAGATGAGACAGAACACATGTCCTCTTTGTCATCATCATGATGACCCTTTGTTTTCTCACTTTTGATCAAGTTCAACTAACCCCCTTCAAGTGAGTAAGGAAGGGAAGAGGTGTGTGAAAGACACACACACGCGTGTGTGTGTGTGTGGTGTGAGAGAGAAATACATAGATAGATATGGGTGGAGTCTGGTGGCACTGTTCTCTTTCCTAGTGTAAAGACCTTTATATATGTATAAAGGTCAAGGATTGACTTCATTCGACCAGAGTTTCCCCCCATGTGGCAGGCCCCATTCCGCAGAAATGGCATGCAACCTGTGCCAGAGAGTACAGCATAAAGCATGAACTTTGTAACTATGGCAACAATCCTATAGACATGCAGACATTTTGTAAAACTCTCATTTTGTCGAACTGATTTGAACCCGATTTGAACCCAGGACCTTTGGATAGCAAGGCAAACGGCTTAATCACTTCGCAACAGATACCTCCCCTGCCTCTTCTTTCTTAGTACAACTTGCAACATAATAGTATATTAAACGTTTCAGTTCCTTCCGGAGCACAGGTCCTCAACAAATATAATAGACTGTCTTGTACTTTTATTCTTATGATATCACAATCACTAAATATACGTTCAAAACTCTCCTCTTTTAACACATTCTTTCATTTTTTCTATCTCCCTGCGGATTCTACAGGGTGTTCAAGATAAAAGCCTCCCCAATGACAAATTAAAAGTGGTCAGGTACGCATTGCGTTCTGTCTATTTAATATTTAAACCGGTTCTGGCTAGCTGGTCCTTCATCCCCATTGTTCATCGCCCCTTCTCGCATCATAAATACACGCCACAAAAAGACTTGCTCACTTGACCTATACCACGTCATAATTGAACCATCTAATTTTCATAAACATATGCCAGATTGGTTCACTTGACCGGCTACTTTTATCTTGAACACCCGGTAGAACAGAATGTACTTACTTATTTAGTCAATACTCTTCTATCGTTCAGTGAAGAGGGTTTGTCAAATGTAACGCAAGACTTGTCTATCGACTTTTGTTTTTGTTCTAGAGTCCAGTATTCTGTCAGTCAGTGTCTGTTGGATGTTATCTTCTTAAAGCACACTGCATAGTCTTGGTGGTTTGGATCCTTGTCAACATCTGCTTGTCGTGGTGGTCGGTCCTCTCCCATTCGTTATGTATGTTAAAACTATCGCAGTTTCCAATGGGGGTTTGTAAGGCCTAGGGTTTGTACAATTCAGACAAGTAAAGTATTTTGGGCACATAAAAAGGCATGACACCATGATAAAACATTTACTAGAGGGGAAAGTTGAGGGAGAAGAGCAAGAGGAAGACCGAGAGATAAGTGGGAGGAAACTTTAAGAAATGGACAGGTTACAGTCTGGCAGTGTGCAACACCAAGGCGAAAGACAGAGGATGCTGGAGATTCATTGCAGCCAACCTTCGATGTGGAGACGGCACCTGATGATGATGATGAGGGTTTGTACAATCACTACTATCTACAGTCCAGTCACGAACTTTGTCCATTCTTGTCACTTGGACCAACTTTCTAAGATGCCCTATTTGTGAGGTTTTAAGCTGGCTTTCATGGGTTGCTGTAATTACCAACGATTCGCATTCTAAGTCAAAACTGGCAAACACGCGAAGCGGGGTCGGTACACAGGCAACTCCGTTATCTTGTGCATTGTTCTGTTACTGAGGAATTCTCAATCTATGGCCTGGAAGTGCACATACGTTTAGGACATGTATTAGTTATCTCTTGTTGCTTACAAGTGACAGTCTCTTCACTAACTACAAAGCAGCACACGTGTTTCTTATCTGCAGGAATGATCTATTGCACACATAGCCTTTTGTCTGTGGGAAAACAAACGCTTTTGTCTGGATGTTCTGTAGTCAATAAGAGCATCATTGGGCACTGGGTTCAGAGAGTTCAGCTTTTAGAGATTGTAAAGACAGGGTGTCAATATTGGTGAAGCCCGAAAAGAACGACATACTAAATATGCAAGGAGATTGATTAATCAACATCGAACTGGCGTGTTGGGCCGCTGGACGCTACTGGATTTGCTGAGGTGGAGATCGGAGCACCTAGGAAATGCCCGGAGTGTTGTGATGATAGTCCTCATATAACTGATAACTGAAAAACAGGGCTGCATGATCTGATGGGATCCTGACGTCCTGTCACAGCCACCAGCACAGAGATAGTCCCATTATTGGCGAGGATCATTTCAGCGACAAATAAAACAAGAGACCATATAAGAAATGAGGAAATTAGAAGAACAGTGGGACACCAGCCGTGTGGTGCCAGGGCCCACACGGGAAGCAAAGAATAGTACCACTGCGACCTACAATGCATGTCGTAAGAGGTGACTGATGTAGGACCTAGGAAGCTACCCTAGTAAATAAAAAGCATCGCAGAAATCGGATGTGCTGGCCTATTTGTAGGCACATAACTAGCACAACGTACAAATCACTCTTAGGCTCAGATCCCATACAAATCACACTGAGTGGTTAACAAGTGGTTGATATGGAGCGTTCAAAGAAGAACAAGCATTAAGTTTTCTAGAAAAAAAATTATGGGACATTTTTGAATGAACAAACCTTGTATAAGAAATGTCTTACTTGTAAAGTTTCTTTTTATTTAATCTCATGTTAAATTTAGGTTTCCTAATTGTCTTGTTAATTATCATAGTTTTGTTGTTGACATGAGTGCACTCTGATGACTTTCTTATAACCCAGTCAGATTTGATACCATTATACAGTGTGTAACTATAGATGTGATAATTTAAAGTGGGATTTTTGTGTGTGTAAAATTGTAATTGTGAGCGACTGTAGCTTAAGCGTTAATGAACTTGATCCCAACCTAAGCGTACCTGGTTCAAACTCTGCGGCAGGCACATTTGGAAGCAAATTAGTTCCCTTGGCGCCCGAGTTTGTGGTGTAAAGAATAGAACTACTATTACCTGTCATGCATGTCGTAAGAGGCGACTAAGGAGGTTTGGCTGAAATCGGATGCGCATGTCCTAAACGTATAGAAATCTATGCGTTTAGGGGCCTACCCGCCGAGTGGTTACCGGGGCCCAAATTTGGGGTGTAAAGAATAGAACCACTGTTACCTGCCACGTATGTCGTAAGAGGCGACTAAGGAGGTTAGGCGACTAAGGAGGTTAGGCGACTAAGGAGGTTAGGCTGAAATCGGATGCACATGTCCTAAACGTGTAGAAATATATGCGTTTAGGGGCTTACCAAACCAATGTGCAACGTATACACGTTCTTGGCAAAGATCAAACATATCACAAAGAGTGATTAAAATTGGTCGTAAAGAACGAACGCAAAGAAGAAAGAGGAGAGTTCCTTGGATTTTTACGAAATGTAAAATAAACCTCACCGTTCAGAAAGCAATGGCAAACTACTAAACGTATAAGTGGTGTCTAGAAAATCAACGACTAGTTTACTGTTGTTGATGGCTACATCTGGTAAATATCATATGCCATGATTTTCATTTCAAAATTGTATAGTTACCCGTCTGTAAATATGTGTGTCTTATTGGATAATATGCATAGTCGAAATTCGGATGTGTCTATCCTACATGCTATAGGGGTCTAACGGGAACGGGGTGCAACGCATACAGATCACAAAGAGTGGGTTAACTTGTTTGATAAGACTGAACGCAAACAAAGAACATCATAATTGTTGGTTTCTCAATATTAACATTCATCACTTCTCCAGTTTACTTCTTGCATTGAATTATGGCAGTTCCTGTTCATTTTCAGCCAACAATACTGTGCTATCTTGCATATATGAGATCTAATTAACAGTTGCTGTTGGGCTTCATAACAAATCTCCTACATGCAGTTAATGAAGCATACAGATTGTTTTTTGTGTGGTAGGGCAGAGATTATTTATAGGCATATCATAACGTGAATATCTTGAAACAGGCCCACATGGGCATATATCTTTCTTCTTCAACAAAATATGTGAAATCTAATGTATGCAATGCGTGCTTCTTGTTATAATGTGCATGCTGTAAATATATGAAATTTAATGTATGCAATGTGTGCTTGTTATAATGTGTGTGCTGTAAATATGTGAAATTTAATGTATGCAATGTGTGCTTGTTATAATGTGTGTGCTGTAAATATGTGAAATTTAATGTATGCAATGTGTGCTTGTTATAATGTGTGTGCAGTAAATATGTGAAATCTAATGTATGCAATGCTTGCTTGTTATAATGTGTGTGCTGTAAATATGTTTAGAATCTGTTTGTGTGTGTTGTGTGTTAGGAGCACAAAGAGAAAACATGGATTGCCAATACGTTGATGTATATTTGTGGGAAGTGATGACTTTCAACCATAACACACATATTAAAGTACACAACTGAAGCTTTTGAAAAAAAGGTGTCACAGAAAAGTAATGTAACCCAAAAAGTGTGACTCAAGTAATGTGACTCAAGTAATGCGACTCAAATAATGCGACTCAAATAATGCGACTCAAGTAATGTAACCCAAAAAGTGTGACTCAAGTAACGTGACTCAAGTAATGTGACTCAAGTAATGCGACTCAAGTAATGCGACTCAAGTAATGCGACTCAAGTAATGTAACCCAAAAAGTGTGACTCAAGTAACGTGACTCAAGTAGTGTGACTCAAATAATGCGACTCAAGTAATGTGACTCAAGTAGTGTGACTTAAGTAATGTGACTCAAATCAACTACTCATTTACTGCGGCTGATGGCAACGTCCTGTAAAGGATATGACACAGTTTTTGACATGAATATAAAGATCTCATTTGTAATCTATTTGGTATGACACTATGCCTGAGTATTTGGATATACCCTCTTGAAAGATAAATAACATATAGATAAGAGGTAGACAGATATATATATATAGATAGGGTGTGTGTTTGTGTGTGTATGTGAAAGAGAGACGTTCACATAAATGTAACAGAACAATCTTTAACCACTAATCCCCCCACACACACATATACCTCCTTAAGTAAAAACATCCAGGTCTGAAGAGTGACCCTTAGCCTCCTGTTCTAGTAGCCAAACAGACACAGACAACCCTCACAAAACCTGATAATATACTAGACTTGATATCTAAATGCTGTATCCTAGATAAAATACTGACGTACTTGGCCCTGACTGGAGATAAATCTGGTAAACACTGCAGGCTGACTTGCCAACTAATAAATATTAAATTCTAAACTTGTATGAAAAATATGAATCTCTTAGTGAGTTCAATGTAAAACTTCTGTTCTTCAACACATTTGACCATGAATGTATACTGATCCATATGCTGCTTCTGCCATTACTACTAAAGATAACATTGCTGGAAATATCAAGGTTTCTGTGCTAGTATAATTTATACTTCTTCTTACGATCGCTATTTTGATGATTATACTGTCAGACGCAGCATTTTTATGATGAAGTTAGTTGACTGTTGTCTGAAGCTCATCTCTGCTGCCATTGAATGTAGTGATGTGGGGCAACATCCCTTTCTAGTGCGGACATACAGGGGACAGTCTTGCAGGACATGTTCTGTGGTCTGATCAGAGATGCTACAGGGACACAGAGGGAATGGAGACAATCACAGCCAATTTATACATCTGAATCTGCAGTTTATAACTGTGCTTTGATCATAACCTGTCTGTGTGTTATCACTTTATGCATGTGTGCCTATATTGTTGTTGGGCACAGAGAAATGTTTGAGTTTAAACTATAGCAATACTTACACAATTCTTTCCCAAGGTGGCCTGAGCAATATATGACAGAATACATGGAGAATCTTTTCTACTCCATCCGACACATCAGATTCAAACTGCCAACTCCAGAGCCGTGCAAAATGAGCAAAGATGTATCTGAGTGTGGACTTGTGGGCATCTGGCATATCATCCACCAGATCCACTACAGACTTCTTGGAATATGCAGACGAATGTTGACCTAGTTCTCCTATTAGAAAGTCATCAGATAGGAATAATGAAATTTGTGTAGTCATTTTGTATTATCAATATAAGGGAAGACTGCAGTAAAATTATGTGGAAATGGTGAAACGCATAAAAATCTGTTCTTGATTCTAGGGCTGTTAGGAACTTATTGTTTGATTCTACATGTTGTGTGCTATGTGAGAAGTGAATTTCTACATTGTGCTATGTAAGAAGTGAATTTCTACATTGTGCTGTGTGAATTTCTTCACTTCTCTTGTATCCTTTGCTTCTTGCTAAAGACCTTTTGGTTGAAATGTTTCTGTGTTGTATTTTGTAAAACTACAGTACTTTGTTTTTATGCGTCTTGACATAATAACTTAGTGAATAATTGGATCCTACAGAACTTCCCCCATTCCCCCAGTAAGTAGATCTGAGAAGAAAGAGGTGGCCCACTTACAGCAGCATCCAAGACAAACTGTATGGCATGTCTGACAACCTGAGGCAGACCGTAGCCTTTATTAGAGAATCCAAAATTTAGTGAGAACGCAGAAGAATATGTGGATCAGAAAAGATAACAAATGAGAGGATCTACGGAAGAAACTAATTGTACATCACTATCAACCCCGATCATAGAAAGAAGATGGAAATGGACTGGACATGTGTGCAGATATTGACCTTGCTCTATTGACAATGACAGCTCTCCAAAGAAGAGAGGAAATGGAAGGAGAATAAAGGGCAGACCAAAGAAAACCTAGAGAATGATGGTTGAAAGGGAAATAAAAAGTGTGGACTGTGGACTAACATGGGAAAATATAAATAGAAAGGCAGCACACCATCATCAATGGGTAGATCACTTTGAATGCATTATCTGTTAACAATGATATGATGAGGATATAGATAGATAAAAGCTGTTACTTCTTTAAACAATACAATTAAGAGGCAAATAATCAATGACCAAAACGACAGCGTTCGGGATACCTTACTCAAAACTCTCACATAGAAAGCTACTCAATGTGAATGGGCTATGCTACAAAATGCTGCCACTGAGAAGATCACATGTGCTGTCATGTTGACAGCATGGAAACTGTCACATATGCTGCCCTTAGACATCGGAGAGGCTGTCACAGACAAGGATGAGAACATGCAAACACAATGCAGATGTGCTGGGCAGAATGGTGCAAATATCAAAGCGTTGCTGTAAACAGAGCTATGATAGATATCAGTAGTAGGTAGTGCATTTGCTTTGTGGATGAATGGGTTCTGGGTTCTATATTCCCCCAGTTAGAGTGGGATATTTTTTCAAACAAAATGTCTCTCTCAGGTCGACCTAATCTCAAATGAATACCAGAGAAACACTGAGAAGTAAAGACAGCTGGCATGATGTTAACCACATCATCTATTGCACGCTATTGGTCAAACAATAATACTAGTCTAACACTATATTCCCCATGTATATATACCACATGGTATGAAAATGAGTTCTTCACTTCATGGCTAACAGAGTATTATTATACAAGGGTTATTCTAGAGCATAAGTTCCCAAAGTGAACATTACCGCCCCTTCAGTGGACGATGAAACCTTCTTGGGTGGGGTGGTTCATAAGCATTTGGGAAGCGTTCAGGTGATCTAGGGGTTGGTGGCTCCTTATAGAATACATTAATAATATATATTTTAAAATAAATTATTTTCGTGATTTTGAGATTGAATAACTGTGTTCAAGATTGACTACTACTTTAATAATAATTTAACGGCATAAGTAGAAATATATTAGTTGCTATTTACGTCGAAAATATCAAACTCACTGAACATGGAAAACTGTTATAATGGGGAGGAAGGGGAGAGGGTCGTTACAAAATACATGTCTTGGAAAGTGGCGGTGGCCGAAAATTTTTGGGAAACCTATGTTCTGAAGCAAAACACAGAAGAAGGAAAAAAATAACACAATTAACTGACTTAAACAACAATATTTGATTTACTAGAATTGTATGATATCAAATAGCTTGTCAACAATTTTATATTAACTCAGCACATATTTTAGTCATCAACAATCCAACAGACATCTTGCATTGTATATCACAACGAACAATAACAACAAACTCTATATAAAAGTCATGCGAAGGCTGCAGATAAGATTTGATTCCAACCAACATTTGTTGTATCCGACTTAAATAATATTCATCATCATTCATCAAGCAGCTTGTCCCTTCCGAACTTGGCTCCCATGACAGCAGTCCTGAAAAACTCTCTGTTCTGTGTAAATTGGCCGGTGACAGCAGCAGTCATTCTCAGATCGTCAATGACATCTTGCAGAAATCGTCTTCAAGGTCTTCCTCTCATTCTTCTTACAGGCACAATTCCCTCCAAAATTATCTTCTCTATGTACTCATGTCGTTTGATGTGTCTGAAATATTGAATTTTCCTTGTTTTATTTAGATGTTTTAATTTCTCCTTCTTGCTAGCCATCAGTTTCTTCTTGTTCTATTTGTTTATAAGTTGGTGGCTAATCTTGGATCAAATGATCAGGTAGCACATGACTATTCTATAGATCAACATCAATGAGATTTGCTAATACTTACTAGCTGATTCAATGAAACTACTGTACATTTCTACTGGGATGACAGGGTTTGGTAATTCTCTTAGGTATTTCTTCAGGGCTCCAGCTATGGAGTGTACTTGATGATTGGACAGATTCACTTGATCTTGCTCACCTGTAAGTGTCATAATCATGTGTCTCAATAATGTTTGCATGAAAATTAATATCAATTCAATTAAGCCGGTTGTCAACAATGTACAAAACATTTAGTAAAGTAAAGTAAAGGAACCCTTTCATACCTTGTGGTATATAGGTCAATACAGTGTTAAGCTTGTATTTTTCATTGACCGTCGGCACACGATGGGTGATGTGGTCAGCATCACGCCGGACAAAACATTTAGGGTTGAATATAAATATATAAATAATCAACATTGAACTGGCATGTTGGGTCGCTGGACGCTGCTGGATTTGTTGAGGCGGAGATCAGAGTACCTAGGGACATGTCCGGAGAGCTATGATGTAGTCTTCATATAACTGATAACATAATAAAATAGAAGACTGAAGTAAATAAGGATCTGATAAGACAGTTTCTTTATAAATAGAAGGTAATGACAACAAACCTGAACACAAAGAAACCTTATCAAAACAATAAGAATCAGACAATCAAGGTTCTTCGGGCATATAATACGAAGAGGAGGTTTAAAACATCTGGTGACAACAGGCAAAATCCGAGGAAGGAGAGATCATGGAAGACAGAGGGATAAGATGTTAGATTATCTGACATCTTGGTTCCACAAAAGATCAACGTCAGACCTGATTAACAACACCAAGGAGAGAGAGTTGTGAAGAGACATGATCGCCTACATGCGGCAGTCAAGTCACTTGATTGATTGAATGACAATAATATTCCCTGCTAAGACAAACATGGCTATGCTGAATGGGGTCAAACAATACACTACTGATAGTGGGGATACCTTGCTCCAGAATTCTCTCCTACTTAGATTGAAAATATTAGGCATACCAGTATGTTGTTTGCATGTCCTAAATTCCAAACAAGGATATATCTAAAAAAATCCAGTGGTAAAACAAGTGAGGAAGCAAACCCATAAATCAGTATAACAAGAGATTGGTACTTTTGGTCAACAATTTACCAAACAAGAAGAAAAACACTAACAAAATAATAAGAAAACAAAACATTTCCTCCCTTCTTCTTCTTCAAATGCTTCATATCAACCATTTATTAACCACTATATGTGATTTGTATGTGATCCGAGCATAAGAGTGATTGTACTTTGCGCCAGTTACGCACCCACAAGTAGGCCAGCACATCTAATTTCTGCTACGCTTTTTAGTTACTAAGGTAGCTTCACTAGTTCCTCTTCACTAGTCACCTCTTACGACATGCCTTGTAGGTCACAGTGTTACTAGTCTTTGCTCCCCTTGTGAAGCTCGGCAATACACAGGCGTTTCTTCTAATAAATACTTTTTATGTTAAATCCTGACATCTCATATTGGTGGAAGGAAGAAAGTCTGACTGTATAAGTGGTAAACATGCTGTAAGATGTGAACAGTGTTATTATCTTGCTAAATAAATGGTGAAAGAAACCATGACTGTAAGCACACATATGTGATGTGAAGCAGGCTTCCTACCTGGAAGTTTAGTTTTAGTTTATCTCGTTGATGATCTCGTTGGATCATCATCACTGCACATCAAACCAATTAGTCCATAAGTGTTCCGATCTCCTCAGTGTATCTCTCAGCGTGTGACAACTAACAACACAGGTCCTTTGTTGGTTTACTATTCTTCTTTGGCTACCAGTATAGTTCTCTTGTCTCAACAATCAAGTGCCATGCTTGCCAGCGTAGGCGATCATGTCTCTCCACAACTCCCTCTGCCTGATGCATGAAATCAGCTCTGATGTCGATCTTGTGTCGAACCATGATGTCAGACCATCCAACACCTTCTGCCTTTGTCTTCCACGATATCTCCTTCCCTGAATTTTACCTGTTGTCACCAAATGTTCTAAATCTTCTCTTTGCATTACATGCTCTTGTCTAGCTACATTACATTTCACTTGGAATTCTTGCAGTCTGGTTAGGGTTGTAGATTCATGATTGTAGATTATTACTTGAATCATGTACATGACCTCTTTCCCTTTGGGAATTTGTAATATCAGGCTGGTTCATTGCCCACCCACTTTTTTTTTTTTTTACAGCAGTTACCTGCAAGTCTACCTGTATGTTCATTTCCCTTTACACCTGCATGCCCTGGCACACAAATAAAACATGGAGGTATTATGCTCTTAGTGATAGCAAAAAAACCCCCAGGATGGATGATGAGAAAAAAGTGTTGAATTCAGATCTCTTTGCACTCAACCCATCATCAGAGAATGGTGTTTGCACTTTGTATACAAGAATAGGGTATATCAGGAAGAATCAAACCAGATTTTTGTTTATTAGATCTCTTACTACAGCTCCTAATTTTAGCATGGTCATTTTGGTATATGAAGATCAATAATAATCTGTCAGATGGTCCTACCCCAAATCTCAAGTCAAATCCAATTATTTTCAGTTTAGACATGAGACTGTCAAAGATTGAACTAAACTCTCATATACTGTTACTAACTAGCAGAAGAAAATGGAGTAATCAATAACGCCATATTTGTAGAATGTGTTACAAAAGACAAGACACAATCAGAATAAAAGCTATATATATATAGATAAATATAACATAAAAGATAAGGCAAAGTCCAGAGGTAGTAAAAACTAGAAATGCAAGTCTCTATAATTGGATGATGGATCAATGAGAAAGCTATACAGTATCAATGTTTTACTTTGTGTAATTTTCCTAATGAAGGAAAATACTGGATGGATAGAGAGATGGGTGTACAGGAGGAAACACAAATTACTGTTCACTATTTATATTTGTTCTATCTAGTTTTTATTGATATCTATCTACGCACAATATAAATCTCTATATTTCTCTCGTTACTTCTATATTTCTTTTCTTATATGCTTTGAAACATAGTAAAGAAAGAAATAGTTTTTCAGTTTTATGCTTGACACGTTACGAGCTATACTGTACTTTATCAACATTTCTCAAATACTGTCTTCCTACCAAGCATCATTCACAAGATCTCCTCACACAAGGGTTTTGCTGTTGAAGGTTTTCCTTCATTTCCCACCGATGTTGGTCAGATTGAGTTTCTAGTTCTATCGGAAAGTTGAGCACATAAAAACAAAAACCTTGTTAGTTTCCTCTTGAACGCTCCATATCGACCACTTATTAACCACTCTTTGTGATCTGTATGGGATCCAAGCCTAAGAGCAATTGTATGTTGTGCCTGTTATGCGTCTCCAAGTAGGCGCATAACGGGCATCTTTTTATTAACTAGGGTAGCAACGCTTTTATTAACTAGGGTAGCTTCCCTAGGCACCTACCCCAGTCGTCTCTTACGACATGCCTTGTAGTTCGCAGTGTTACTATTCTTTGCTTTGAGTAAGGGCCACGGCAACACACGAGCGGCCTTGGTAGTTGAATATTGATAAGAATGGGCTGGAAAGCTGCTTAGGCAAAATTAATTTAATAAAAAAATTCAGACAACTTTTCATTCAGCATTCTCCTTTGTCCGTGTGGTGCCGGGGCCTAAAATGTTGACTAAAATAACATGGACACTAATTGGCTTACCCATGTTAAAGGCTGCTTTAATGTCGTTAACTGTCTCTGTCTTGGCTGAGATACGGTAGATACTGAGAGCTTCAGATTCTGAGGAAAGAAAATCATTACAACACAGATAAAAACAGCATGATAACAAAATTAGATTAATGGCTATATTAAAAATTGTACTTGCTAGTCCAACAAAAATCCTACTAGTCTGGTGTCTGTCTTGAGTTTGTGTATATAAAAAAATCATCACTATGAAAAAACCAAAGCAGAATATAAGAAGGGCTTAGAGGAAAAAAGGGCCTATCCCACATTTGTAAAGTTCTGAGAAAGCAGCATTCAAAGGTTTCTGAGTGCATTAAATCATCCTCTTCATCTTATCTTCAATAATACAAATAAAAATGTTGGGCATATCCCACAACAAAGAACTCTTGAGGGCACATACTACATGGTTCTAGTTATTATATTATGGAAAAAAATCCTCATTTTGATGGAAGAGTGGGATATGCCCTTATTCTACTACGCTCTTGTAGTCTGAACACACTTAGGACATGCACAACAGTGCTCAGTTATTTTCAGCAAGATCAAAGTGGAAGCAGCAGAACATTTACACAGCAGTTCTGGTGATGATTCTGAATGTTCTCACAACTAAAAAAGTTAGGGTTACCCAGTTTCAGTTGAGTAAATGACTGTCTAAACATAATCAACAATAAAACAGAGACCATTTTTATTATTGTTAACCCTTAAAGTCCAAGAAACACATGGAACATAAATGATGGTCTGAGGGTTATATGAAAAAGCATTTACAACATCAATTTTGGTACATAAATGTTTTACTCTCAGAGACATCACTCAGCAGAACCAGTGGAGAAAGAGCTAAGGAACTGACACTGGCAATGGATAGGACACACATTGAGAAGACCAGTCAGAAGCATTGCAAGACAGGCACTGTTCTGGAACCCTCAGAAAAAGAGAAGTAGGGAAGGCCAAAAATACCAGGAGAAGAGAACTGGAGACTGATATTAAAAGGATAGGTAAGACATAGAAAAAATTGGAAGGGATGGCACGAAAGAGGAAGAGGTGGAAGAAGTTTATTGAAGACTGTGCTCCGTTGGGAGTTGAAAGGTGAAGAAGAAATGTTTAGCTCAGATATATTTAGCCTGATGCGCTATCTCCTTGACTATCCTACTATGGAGTATGGAATACTGATGAGCCGTGCACAAGCATACCTTTGAGTCAATGCTGACACACAACATCCTCTGCACTTGGAAATAAAGAGACAAAAGGAAATAGGTTAAAAAGAGGAAAATCTTGGATGGGTCAGGCCGAGGACTGTATTGAACAGGTGTGTACACTTGAAGACACTGATCCCGGTGAAGAATGGATACCAGTGCCAAGAGCAATCGCTACATCCTTTTCTGTATGCATCGAACTTGATAAAGAATGCAGGCAACGCGACCCACTTGTTGTGGAGGCAGAGGTTCAGGCATTAATTTCTGAGAACGCATCTGAGCATAATGTAATCATTTATACGGATGGTTCGGTGATTCGACATGTGCGGAGCTCGTGGGCTTTCACTGCTCAGGTCGGAGGTGATGTTGTGAAGGAAGACAGTGGTGGTTTTGCCGTGACTACAAGCAGTCTCACTATGGAAATCATGGCGGTTACCAAAGCGATGATTTGGCTAGAATCACAGACTTTTATCCATGCATGTTTTCTCAGTGACTCAATGAGTATGCTCAGGAAGATTGAAACAGGATGGGCTAGGAGACATTGGATAGAATCGCTGGGAGGTCTAAGCTGACAAGGATCAGTTTTATTTTTGTGCCAGGGCATGCAGGTGTAAGGGGAATGAACGTGCGGATAGGCTTGCAGGTATGGCTGCTGTCCAAGCGGACGAGCAATGGACCAGGCTGATATTATAAATTCCTTAAGGGAGAAGAGGCGTGTACATGATTCAGGTGATAGCGGTGAATCCACAACACTAACCAGACTGCAAGACCTCAAAGTTAAGTGTGGTGTAGCTAGACAAGAACGCTATGCTGGCAGACAAAGAAGAATTGTAAACCAACAAAGAACCGGTGTCGTTAGTGCCACAGCTGATGGACATACTGAGGAGAGATCGGAGCACTTATGGACTAATTTGTTCGACGTGCAGTGATGGTGATCCAACGACTAAACTAAACTAAACTATATTTAGCCTGAAAGCAGTCATTCATTTTAACCAAATTTAATGACCAACAAGGTTTGCACATGCGAGTGCAGCCATTCGATCTGTATGATAAATATGTGACAGGGTTTATTAACATACTGCAGATCAACAAATATCTCAGGACTACAGAAAAAAAAAAGTTAACTAGAAAGAATTTTACAACAGAGAAATGTTCCCATTGCTCTTGTCCATGATACCATATTACCCCAAAAAGCAGTTACCATTACCAAGTACACCCAATACAAATGTGCACACCCAATACAAATGTGCACACCCAATACAAATGTGCACACCCAATACAAATGTGCACACCCAATACAAATGTGCACACCCAATACAAATGTGCACACCCAAAACAAATGCGAGTGCAACAGATGTTAAGGATGAAACAAAATTAAGCTAAAATATTCAACAAACACTTTTCTAATGTTAATAGAAGCACAAGAAGGAAACAGCGGGATAAAGCTTTGTGGAAAATCTTTAAAAATAAAAAGAAAGCATCAGTAGCGAACATATAACAAGATTTCAGTATACACAATATGGAAAATGAAAAGAAAATTTAAACCTGGAAAATCTCTCGACCCAGATAAGATTAGGAATGAAATGTTATGTCATATAGACAAGAAGGCCAAGATAATATTGCTAAAAGTTATAAATAAAGTTTGGAGAGAGGCCAAGATACCCACTGATTGGCGTGTGGCCAATATCACTTCTATCCTTAAGAAATGTAAACCAGTAGAACATCAAAACTACGGGCCCATCTCACTAATCTGATTTAAGAAAGCTGGTGGAGAGAATGATTAATAACTGACTTTATTGGTGGCTTGAAAATACCCAGTCACTTGATAATACACAAGCAGGATTTAGAAGGGGTTGCAGAATAGAGGATCATCTCTTCAGACCGTTAAAGAATGCAATTGATGGATTCCCGAGTGGAAAACACACAACCAGTGTTCTAAGTGATTTACAACAAGCATTTGACAGAGTCTGGATGAATGGTCTCTCAATGAAGATACTCAATATTGGAATTCATGAGCCTAAGAGCAATTGTACGCTGTGCCAGTTATGCGTCTACAAGTAGGCTAGCATATCCAATTTATGTGACATTTTTTATTTACTAAGGTAGCTTCCCTAGGGTCTACATCAGTCACCTCTTACGACATGTCTTGTAGGTCGCAGTGGTACTATTCTTTGCTTCCTTGCGGGCCCCGGCACCACACAGGCGTAACTCATTCAGAACTGCACCCGTGTGGTGTCGGGCCCGAGGAGGCAAGAATAGTACCACTGCAACCTACAATGGATGTGGTAAGAGGTGACTAATGTAGGCCCTAGGGATGCTACCTAGTAAATAAAAAGCAGCGCAGAAATTGGATGTGCTGGACTACTTGTAGGCGCAAAACTGGCACAGCGTACAATTGCTCTTAGACTCAGATCCCATACAAATCACACAGAGTGGTTGACAAGTGGTTGATATGGAGCGCTAGAAGAAGAATTCAGAACTGAAGTTATGTGAATAATTTCAACATTTCTGCACTTTGAAACTTTTTGCTAGAAAATTCCTATAAAAGAAAGTGAATACACCCCAAAATTCCCCTAAGTTAAAGAGTTAATAGTGATGCTAAAAATAGTGAACAAGTTCTTGCTACAAATGTATACAAAACTGTAGAATAAAACTATAGAATAAATACAACAAGAATAGCTCAACCTAATAACATTGTCCTAGCTGGTACACTTAAGTCTAATGCTAAAAATAGTTGAAGCCAAAGACAATCTGCTTATACAATTATATAAATCTAGCCAAATTTGAGCACTGTTATAAACAGAAGTACCATTTACTACTTCCATTAACCAAATATCAACACAATTTCGCTATTCAGACCAAATACTTGAACATTAAGAAGCACTGAAAATAAATTAACAGTCAAACATAAACAACCACTTCCCCCACAAGCCTCTTTGTTAATTAAATGATGTCCTGTTGTATTTCCCAAAAAACATTCTAGTTCTGGAAGTATATGAAGCAAACACTTATAAAATTGAAATTCTAGTTTCATAAACTAAAGATTCTGTCCTGATAATTGTCCAGCTAGAAAACTATTAGTCCACTCACTAAAAAGTAATCAATGGACCAATGAAAATGTAATTAAACAATTGCAGTGAGTCATCTCCCACTTTCCTCATGTTTTGTCTGCACGAGTTATAAGGAATGCTTCCCCTCATCATACACCCTCAAATGTCTACATCTATGTATCATACACTCTCAAATGTCTACATCTATGTATCATACACCTCAAATGTCTACATCTATGTTCAAAGACAGAGTTCTCATCATTTTGTTAAGACTGCCATAAAGCTTGTCTTCTCTTTGGTTCAGTTTCGTATACATGTCTAAACCATGAGATGATTGCCTCTAGAGGCTGAATGTCAGTTGAGTTCTTCGAAGTTCCCATAGCTTGCTCTGTAAGCTTTGTTCATGAGGCCATGTTTTGTTTCATTGGTGTATGTATGATGGACATGACTGCAGGATATGCTCTGGAGTCTGTGTTTCTGTCTGGCATGCACATTGTGCAGTCTGAGCAGGCTTTATTCTGTGCATGTGGTGGTTGAGCCTACAGTGACTAAAGCTTGTCTAACAATGGCATAGCTGAAGGCAAATATAATTATATGGAACAAAACAACTTACAAACACAAGCAGATAACACTAAATAATAATGGGTCGAAGGTTAAGAACCAAAGTGTTGCTGCATCACTGATGAAAAAGTATTCTTTGAAATCCTTGAAATAGCTTGCAGGCTCTACGTAAATATAATGATATAAGGGTACATTTTACTACTGTAGAACTTGCACCATTTCTCAATTTCTTCCACACATTTCACTAGAACCCATGGAGCTTCCATACATGACTTGGATACTTCCTCTGTCAACTCATTTCCAAATACTGAATCTGAAAATAAAAGGTAATGATTCCACAATTACAATATATAGTAGGAACTAAGTAGGAACTATTCAATATTTGGTTAATTATATGGAATTTTGACTGGTGAAACATCAATCTACAATTACATGATAGTGTCATGACATGAAAAGTAGGCAGACTTGTGTTACAGATGGACACAACCAGATACTTACTTGCAGTAAAACTCTGTCTGCGCAATCTCTCAAGCTGGGGCACATTGCATTCTGTTGGACGCTGGGCATGGCAGAAGCGATGACAGCACATTCCACATTCTAGAGAAATAAAAAAGGAGATACTTTGCTAGTGTGAATTGTATTATTCAGTGCATCTCTCTGGGCCATATCTATAGTGGTCAGAAAAGAACAGCTCAACAGGTAGATGAGTAGGTTCATCAATCAACATTGAACTAGTATGGTTAGTTGCTGGACGCTGTTGGAGATATTGGAAAGGAGATCCAAGTACCTATGGACATGTCCGGAGTTCAATGAAGATATTCCAAACTGAAACTGGACCCAGGATGATATCAACCATGTCCATTGCTTTACCGATTGCCACTGTAATAATGTCTGCAGGTCTGTCTGCTCGTTCATTTCAAACAAAGAATCAACCATTTCCACCAACCAGCCACACTCAAACTAATCAGGGCAGTGCGGTATATTTTCTCAGTATGATGCTAGTCTTTGAAATGCCGCCCTTAAATATTTTTCTTTAAAATCTTCAATTGTGATTTTTATTTCGCTACTTATGCCGTCCCCCATACGGTGCCACCTGATGCGTCCGCCTCTCTGTATCATAGCATGGCACGGCCCTGATACTAATAACTATATTATTTTTAGAGGAGGTACAAACCAGAGAAAGCAAATTTGAAACCATGAATAGAAAAAAAAACAACACAAGTAAACGAGCAAACTTATGTTCAATGAGTGAACACTTACCACGACACTGCAAGCCTTGCCGAACCAATCCATAGAGGAACTTGTCACACACATGACACCTCTGCATGGATGAGAAGTTGTACTCTGCAAATCTGTGCTCAGAATCACCTGCAGCAGCTGTGATGACATCAAAATCTCATTAGTATTCATTTATTAATATGGGTAGAATGATAAATGCTACAGAAGACTACTTAGAATATCATGGACAGAGAAAAGAATAAATGCTTCTGTTCTGCAACAGCTAGATATTAAAGAGAGTTGGCTATTCAAGAACATAAAATAAATAAATATTAAAGTTTTCGGACACATTAAACAACAAGTGCCTAGAGAAGATAATTCTGGAGGGAATGGTGCCTGGAAGAAGAATGAGAGGAATACCTAGAAGATGATGGGTGCAAGATGTCATTGACAATCTGAGAATGACTGCTGATGACGCCAGTCAACTTGCACAGAACAGAGAGATTTTGCAGAACTGTTATCATGGGAGCCAGGTTCCAGAAGGGACAAACTACTTGAGGTGAGAATGACATACATTTTGTATAATAGAATAGTAAGTTGACATAATACATTCAAAGTTTGCTTGTGATATCAGTTCAGAACTATTAATTTTCTGAGTTTACTTGGAGACATACCAATAACAAGTACAGAACACTGTGTTCCTAATATGAGCTATATTAGAGAATACAGTGTTAGGCCTAAAATGTTTTCTTTGGCCAACAACACAAGATGAATGATGTTGGATAACGACAAGCTGTGACATTTATTTCCCAGTTGCCCGTTTGGTGCCAGGGGACCGCAAGGAAGCAAAGAATAGTACCACTGCGACCTACAAGGCATGTCGTAAGAGGCGACTGATGTAGGACCTAAGAAAGCTACCCTAGTATAAATAAAAAGCATTGTAGAAACTGGATGTGCTGGCCTACTTGTAGGCACATAACTTGCACGATGTACAATCGCTCTTAGGCTCAGATCACATACAAATCACACAGAGTGGCTAACAAGTGGTAGATATAGAGCGTTAGAAAAAGATTTCCCGTGTTTATCTGATATCCGATTGAGACTGAGCGTATCTAACGAGTCTTATGGTAGAGGAAAAATCTCACTCCCACTGTAAGATTTGGTCTTGGAACTTCCTGCCCACAAAGAAAGTGCACTAACCACTACGCTATTGCTGCTCTCTTCAGAATATAGAAGAAAAAAACTAACTAGTCACTAAATAAGTAAATAAGCATTGACGGAACAGTATCAACAATGATCTTCTTCTTCATCGGATGCTTCATATCGACCACTTGTTAACCACTCTGTGTGATTTGTATGTGATCTGAGCCTAAGAGCGACTGTACATTGTACCAGTTATGCGCCTACAAGTAGGCCAGCACATCCGATTTCTGCGATGCTTTTTATTTATTTACTAAGGTAGCATCCCTAATGCCTACATCAGTCGCATCTTACGACATACATTGTAGGTCGCAGTGGTACTATTCTTTGCTTCCGTTGAGGGCCCCAGGACCACACGGGCGAAGTCAAGAATGACAAAGTCACTGTTGGCACTTAACCAAGAGAAAAATCAACGTAACAAGTTGAGTGAATGAAAAGGAAAATATCACGCACATTCAATATTGAGTTAGTAAAGAAAGAAAAACTTCTGTCTGATCGATAAAGCTGGTTTTCGCACTGCGACTTACTTTCTGTGACCCAGGTCGACCAAAATTAATAACTTGACTTTCAGCTTCTGAATCGATGGTGTGCTCCCAGGAGTTCGACGAATGTCATGCCCGCCTTAACTAGGCGTGCCTTGTCTACTAACAGACAAATCACGTATCCAGATAGATCACGGGTTTGAGATGAAACTACCAAAAAAACTGGCATATAACATGTATATATATATTCTTATATACTTGATATCGCAGAAATCGGATGTGCTGGCCTACTTGTAGGGGTATACCTGGTACAACGTAACTCGCTCTTAGGCTCAGATCACATACAAATCACATAGAGTGGTTAACAGGTGGACGTTGTGGAGTGCTCGAAGAAGAAGATATACTTCTGCTTCTTCTTCGCGTTCGTTCTTTACGACCAATTTTAATCACTCTTTGTGATATGTTTGATCTTTGCCAAGAACGTGTATACGTTGCACATTGGTTTGGTAGGCCCCTAAACGCATAGACTTCTACATGTTTAGGACACGTGCATCCGATTTCATCCAAACCTCCTTAGTCGCCTCTTACGACATGCGTGGCAGGTAACAGTGGTTCTATTCTTTACACCCTAAATTTGGGCCCCGGTAACCACTCGGGCGGAAGAAATACTAGATCACCGTGATAATCAGATCATGTTTGACAATGAACATCTTTTGTTCGTATTAAATACATGAACGATTCTCATAAACAAAGACACATTCAGTGGCTGTAGAATCAGATGTAACGGGAATGCTCAGCGAGAATTCCACACAGGGTGACGTTGTATACGCTGATGGTTCAGTTGTTCGTCACTGGAGTGTTATAGAAGTATTGTTAAGGAGGAGATCTGTGTTGCTGCTGTGATACAAATAACATGAATATGGAAGTTATGGCCGTGAGGTAATAGCCTAGCTGGAGAGAATTTCGCCTGTGGCACTTCTGATTTTTGTGAAGACCTGCTTTCCTTACTATCAGTGCCCCACCCCTATACAGGCGTGCCTTCTCCAACTTCAGAGATACTTGTAATTTATAACTACAAGTATTGATTTGTCTGACCCGGACAAACAATGATGGTTTAATTTCTTTCTTCTAGTCTCCCATTAACATATTTTCATGACAAAAACACAAAAAAAAACAACAATGAACACATGTTAACAGTTAACGGGTGAACTTTTAGACAAAAATAACTTGTTACTAACAGTCCTAAAATATGAATCATATGATTAACTGGAACACAACTACAGGACACAACTAATTGGACCCGACACTAATCAGGTCAACAGTCGGTGCACAATAGCAGCATGGACATGTATTTAGAGTCTTCTTTGTTCCCGCAGTATTTATTTATTGATCATATTCGACAACAGATGGAAATTGTATGAAGGCAATTAAAAGAAGAACAAACATGGTCTTACGAAAAATTAAACAACTAAAAACAGTATGGAACGGAACTGATGGAAAAACAAAGATCAGAATACTAAGAGCATGCATATTCCCAGTGGTAATGGTTGGGTGTGAAGCATGGACATTTAATAAAGCAGTGGAAAAACATATATGTGCTTTTGAATATAAGTGTTACAGAAGAGTCCTTCGTATATCTTGGACAGAGAAGAGAACAAATAGATCTATACAGAAAGAACTCAAAATCAAAGAAAACTGGCTGATGCTACAAATAAGAAAGAGAAAATTGAGATATTTTGGAGATATAAAAAGACATGAAGGGCTGGAGAAGACCATCATGGAAGGAAGTATACCAGCAAAGAGAAGAAGAGGTAGACCACGGAGAAGATGGATTCAGGATGTAACTGATAGTTTGAACATCACGGCTGCAGATGCAGGACATCTGGCATATGAGAGAGAGAAATGGGGTGATATTAATTTTAACTTGACAACGCATTGTTTACCCCCGGTTACCAAGCATTTTCTTAAAAAAATTATGATTCCCACCCTAAAATGGCGATTTTTGTGTGCTTCTTGCTGCTTCTAGGAGGAAATCAACCCCATTAACTAAAGCATGTCTTTGAAGTTGCAAAAGAGCCACATCCACCACTGTGGAGTAGAATACTACCAACACGTGACACCACATCCAGTCAAACAACCTACTGGGATTTATAGTAAGTTCCAGAAGCCTACCCCATCAGTAAAAGTCATCAAAAGACTCATCAAGCTGGAGTTAAAGGGTTTTAAGGCCGAAGGATTGACTTCATAGCACCGGGTTTTACCCCATATGGCTCGGTCCTCTCCGCAGAAATGGCAAGCCACCTGCCGAGAGTATTGCACAAAGCACGAACTCCGTAGCTCAAGGAACAATCCTTGGGGTCTCTGGAAAAAACTGCACTCGTGAACAGAACGGCGCGGTCCGGATTCTAACCCACGACCTTCGACTCACAAGGCAAAGGGTTTAACCACTTGCCACAGAGACCCCCATGTACCAACACCATTGCCTGACATAAATACAAAAATATAAACTCTGTAACTTTCCTTTGAAACAAAACAAGTAACTAGTTCTGTAGTTACACTTGTTTCATATATTGCAAATTTCATATCGATTTTTACATTTTGATTTCTCTCTTCCTATGGAACTATTATGTGTAATTAAACATAGAACATAAGTGAAATATGGGAACAAGAATACCAACGTGAAATGAAAGACTTGCACTGAAGACAAAGTTCTCAGTGTATATGTTCAACAGCAGTGAGAATTTTATTTGAGATAATAAACACAGAACACAGAACATACAAGATTAGAGTTAAACTTACCCTCCATTTTTATACAACGGCCTGGTTGTGGTAAGGACGACGCGTAGGGTTGCTAGAAAGAAGAAACAGATGGAATTTTATATAAACACTGATTTATATATATATATATATTTTATATTATAATAATAATAATTTAATATCCTTGATTTAATGACTATATTTAAGTGGTCTCAAACTATGTCAGTGCCCTGATTTTTACAGTGGTTCTCTAAACTATGTCCAGCTGCCCTGATAGTCTGTTACAGTAGTTCTCTAAACTATGCCCATCTGCCCTGATCGTCTGTTACAGTGGTTATCTAAACTATGTCCAGCTGTACTGATCGTCTGTTACAGTAGTTCTCTAAACTATGTCCAGCTGTCCTGATCGTCTGTTACAGTAGTTCTCTAAACTATATCCAGCTGCCCTGATCGTCTATTACAGTGGTTCTCTAAACTATGTCCAGCTGTCCTGATGTCTATTACAGTGGTTCTCTAAACTATATCCAGCTGCCTGATGTCTGTTACAGTAGTTTCTAAACTATGTCCGTTTGCCCTAATCGTCTGTTACAGTGGTTATCTAAACTATGTCCAGCTGCCCTGATCGTCTGTTACAGTAGTTCTCTAAACTATGTCCTAGCTGCCCTAATCGTCTGTTACAGGGTTTCTAAACTATTCCAGCTGCCCTGATCGTCTGTTACAGTAGTTCTCTAAACTATGTCCAGCTGCCCTGATCGTCTGTTACAGTGGTTATCTAAACTATGTCACGACATTAGTAAGTTGCGAAAGGCAAGAAACTGTCATAATACGTACTTGTGAAATGTTTAAGGGATCAAATATAAACAATAACACTATTATGAATGTGGTCAAACTAGTATGTAATCTAAGACGTGAGAGAGAAGAAGAACACAGAATATGAGAGGTGGTGCTTGATACCAGCCAACAATATCACAAGAAGAGAAAGAATGTGAAGCAGGGTTATCAGGAAGATTTCGGGAATCACATCTGTCATATAATATTTGCAGAGACAGATAATAAAATGGTTTGACCATCTTGTGAAAATGAAATCTACCATTTAGCGCTACAACAGAAGAAGATCTGGCCTCAATGCACGAGGACGATCAAGAAGTAGACAGATTGCTACACAACATGGGCTTTCAGCAACCGTTGCGATACACGTGGACTAACATCGAGAATTTAAAGGTTGAAGATTTAAAGTAAAAGCGGCTAGACAAGAGAGATAATGATGTCATATCCCACATATCTGTTAAAGTGTGTTTTTATTTACACATCTAGCTTGGGAGCCACTGTCGTATTATATAATATGATGTTATTGTACGTGTAATATAAATGACACGTATATCAGTAAAAATGTGAAAAATGTCAAAACATGTGAAGAATGATAAAAATGTGAATCATGATAAGAAATGTGAAGAATGACAGAAAATGTGAATCATGATAGAACACGAAGAATGACAAAAAATGTGAAGAATGATAAATGTGAATAATGATAAAAATGTGAATGATAAAAATGTGAAGAATGAAAAATGTAAATGATAAATGTGAAGATATAAATGAATAATAAAAATGTGGATAATGATAACAAATGTGGATAATGATAACAAATGCGAAGAATGAGAAAAAATGTGAAGAACACAAAGACAATGTAGAATGGAATGAATAAAAACAATAGTTTCAACATTGGTTATGATGTAGATACTGGTTGTAGACAAGAAACATGGAACACACTACTGCACACTTCTTCTCTGCTGGTATCATTTCTTACCTTATACAAGAGTTTACCACAAGCAAACTGGAAATTTCTAGTCCGGTCAACAAAAATCAATACTACACACAGGTTAGTCTTTGGCATCTTATACATAAGAACATAAGTATGTGGCCTGTGTCGTCGCCTAAGACTTAGGGGATCTTATACATAAGAACATAAGTATGTGGCCTGTGTCGCCTAGTCTTAGGCATCTCATACATAAGAACATAAGTATGTGGCCTGTGTCGCCGATAGCGAAACTGATAACACGCTGTGCTAATGACCATGCGTCGTGTAGATTTCGCGGTTTGAGACCATTTTAGACCAAAACATTCTCGGTGTGCACAATGTATGTGGTTGGTCAACATGAAACCCTGATCCTGTACTTGGGGATCTAAATTACAAGTACCTCTGAAGCCGGAGGGAAGGCTCGCCTGAATGGCGAGAGACACTGGTGATAAGGGAAACAAGCTTTCAGGCAAAAATCAGTCAGATGTGTCATATTAGGCGACATGGCTAAGTCTGAATCAAAGCGAGCGTACGAAACAAAAAAAAAGTATCTGGCCGCTAAGTGATTCACAGGGTTAGCAGATTTTGATTAGACATAACACTGAGATAATCGAATCCCTCAGCCAGAAAGGGAGGCATGACGATACTCTGCATAAAGAACAGGTGCTGAAGACGGAGATATATGGATAGAAGGCGCGCCAGCAACCAAGGTGCCACGTAAACCCACATATAGTTTAATGCCTACAAAACTGTTTGGAAGCCGTGATGAACTTACACAACAACAAACATACAGAGAACCGGACTAATTGAGTAGACATTGAACAACAGTAAACGAGAAAAATAAGACACTCAGATATAACCAAAAAAAGGCAAGCCTATGGTAAAAAATGTAGGATTTCTGCAACAAAAACAGGAAAGAAATACACGAGGCATCGACTTTGCTACAGAGTGTAAACATGAGCAGCTCTTGAAACAGAAAGTGCCACCCATCTATAAATAACTAGTGCGTGCTCAAACTTAATGAGTCGCTAAGAGAGGTACTACTACAAGCAACCTGTTCTATATAGTGATGTGGTGCGCTAATTTGCCAGCACACTTTATGACATGAAATGTCGATCAATGTTCTGGTCAATAATATAGTACCATGTCCATCTCCTAGTCCCACTATTGTTTGTAATAGACCTATAATCTAAGTCTCTTGCTACAGTGATATGTGTCCAACCTTGCATTGCTTCTGAAGAACCACAAACACAGCATTATCATACCATGCGCCTGTGTGCTGTGGGTCTCGCAAAGGAAGCAAAGAATAGTAACACTGCGATCTACAAGGCATGCCGTAAGAGATGCGACGGAGGTAGGCGCCTAAGGAAGCTACCCTAGTAAATAAAAAGCGTCGCAAAAATCGGATGTGCTGGCCCTACTTGTAGGCGCATAACTGGCACAACGTACGGTCGCTCTTAGACTCAGATCACATTCAAATCACAGAGTGGTTTAACAAGTGGTCGATATGGAGCGTTAGAAGAAGAAGAAGAAGAAAGAAGTATATTTGTTCGATGATAATTGTTTTTGATTTTTGTTTAGTTAAGATTCCTCCTCATTCTTGTCAACGTGGACAATTTATTCTGAATAGAAAAGGTGGTTGCTTATTGTTCAAACTAGTAATCATCACGTGACAGAGATGGCTGTCTATAATGAGGCCAACGCCTCGGCTTATATACGGCCTCTGTTGTTGAGCTAATCTACGTCTTCTTATACCATTTTATTTGGGATATCACAAGTTTCATGAAATCATGTCCGAATCTGGGCTAAACTTAATTTGAACAAAACAATCATCATGTGAACAATATTCTAGTTTGCTACAATCTTTCCATGTTTAGAGGACCATTAGAGATGTATTGTCTGATTGTATATGTAATATCTGCTGCTACAATCTTTCCATGTTTAGAGAACCATTAGAGATGTATTGTCTGATTGTATATGTAATATCTGCTGCTACAATCTTTCCATGTTTAGAGAACCATTAGAGATGTATTGTCTGATTGTATATGTAATATCTGCTGCTACAATCTTTCCATGTTTAGAGAACCATTAGAGATGTATTGTCTGATTGTATATGTAATATCTGCTGCTACAATCTTTTCATGTTTAGAGAACCATTAGAGATATATTGTCTGATTGTATATGTAATATCTGCTAGATAACCATTAGAGATGTATTGTCTGATTGTATATGTAATATCTGCTAGAGAACCATTAGAGATATGTCTGATTGTATATGTAATATCTGCTAGAGAACCATTAGAGATATATTGTCTGATTGTATATGTAATATCTGCTAGAGAACCATTAGAGATGTATTGTCTGATTGTATATGTAATATCTGCTAGAGAACCATTAGAGATATATTGTCTGATTGTATATGTAATATCTGCTGTATAGAAGTTTGAATTTCTTCACTTCGGTTGTATTTGTTGCTTGATAAAGGCCTTTTGGTCGAAACGTCCCTGTATATTGTTTTTGTACTGTGTAAAACTATAGTACGTTGTTTGTACGTGTTTCGACAATCGTTTCTTTGAAGAAAAAACAAAAACTTCTTAATGAAATGACAGATACTGTGTTGTATGGTGTGTTTGTGATGTATGCATATCTCATTATAATTTTTCCTTCCTTTCGTTCGCTTGAAGTATTGTGTATATATTCAATGTTGTCTCTTGTATCCTTCCTTTCTTTCGTTCGCTTGAAGTATTGTGTATATATATGCAATGTTGTCTCTTGTATAAACTTCGGTCTTTTGTAGCTCACACAGAGGTCCGTGTAGTTCTCTGTGCAGTGTTGTTTCGTTAGGCCATTCTCATTATAATGATATCTGTAGTTTAGTTATTTGACATTCGGATAATGGAGACTCTCTATTATAACTTGATTGTTTCAGTCTTCTTCTTCTTCACCTTTCAACTCTCACCTTAGCACAGGTTTTCCTATCTACTGCCATCCATTCCAATTCTTTCCATGTTTTACCTATCCTTTTAATATGACCCGACAGCTCTTTTGTCCAGGTATGTCTAGGACTTCCCCATCTCCTCTCTTTCCTTGCGGGTTTCAAAATTCGTATAGTTGTGTTTTCCATGTTTGCTGAAGATGTTAGCTTATTTTTTCTACTTGGTGAGGTAGCCAGCCCCACCACCACCGATCCTCCTTGGTCGACTCTTACTCTTAGTCGTCTGTCCGTTACACATTGTTGCATATTCTTTCCTCCCCTTTCAGACCCCGCCAGCGCACGGCGGACTCCTACCTTTGTAGCCTCTTACGACATGCCTTGTAGGGCGCAGTGTTACAATTCTTTGCTTCCCTCACGGGCCCCGGGAACACACGGGCGTGGTTGCTTCAGTATCACCAAGTTATTTATAGTATAGCCCGGAAGAAACCTGAAGAGGCTGCTGCATGTTGTGCATTGAACTGAATATTCAAACTTGTAGATAGAACAGTCTGGATTGAACCTTGATGGTAGTTGCTGAGAGTAAGAGCAGTATCAAGTAGCATCCACTTATTAAACAAAACCACAAGTGATTGTTTCCTGTTCAACGTTATATGCTGGTCTTCCGTTGTAAATTTGAGTTCTTAAGGAAACCACTTGTGTTGTATGAATAAATGACCTATAAATAGGTCAGCACCCACCCACTCCTCCTTCTTCTTCTTCTTCCACCAAATCTACAATGACTACTTTAGTAGCACTTTTATAACGGTCAAGGATTTGGCACATTGTACATGATATCAATGAGAAATGTAGAGGTATTCATATGAGGCAAGATGTTACATTGACACACACTGTGAGCGAAATACTACTACTGGTGTCTATGTTTGGCTTAGAGTAGTCAAGAGATACTACTACTGGTGTCTATGTCTGGCTTAGAGTAGTCAAGAGATACTACTACTGGTGTCTATGTCTGGCTTAGAGTAGTCAGAGTTAGAACCAAGACTCGTCTGTGTGGTGCCGGGGCACGCAAGGGAAGCAACGACTAGTACCACTGCCACGTACAAGGCATGTCGTAAGAGGAGACTGAGGTAGGGGCCTGAGGAAGCTACCTAGTAAATAAAGTGTCGCAGAAATTGGATGTGCTGGCCTACTTGAAGGCGCATAACTTTCTTTCTTTCTCGAATCCTGTATGCCTCACAGCGTCAGGTCAGGAAGAGATTTCTAAAACGGGCCTAGTATGCGCTTCGTAGATAGTCTCTTTCGTCGCCTCTGTTATCTCTGAGGTCCATCTTTGCGTGGCCGGCCTTTTGCTTTGTACCCATTGTATCGGAGCAGCATTGCTCTTTGGGTGCACTGTCTGATGGTAATCTGCTTACGTGACCGAACCATTTAATTTGTTGTTTCTTGATGAAGTCTAGTACTGATGTTGTGCCCACTTTTTCCTGATGTCTTCATTTCTCAACCGGTCTCTTCTTGTTACACCCAGCATTCTGCGTAGACACTTCATCTCTGTTGTGACTAGTTTTCTTCTATCGTTTGTTGTCAGCGTCCAGGTTTGGCACTGGTAACATAATGTGGGAGAAAGATTGTGTTGAACATTGCTCTTTTTGTGTTCATGGTGACGTGTTTGCATCTTAAAATTGGCGCCATTTGCCCTATCATTTGATATGCTTTGTTGCATCTGTGTTGAATTTCATTAGTTATTCTTCCATTTGCTGAAAAATGCTCCCCAGGTATGTGAAATCTTTTACTTGATTTAGTAGGTGATTATCGACGCATAACTGGCACAGCGTATAATCGCTCTTAGGCTCAGATCACATAAAGATCAAACAGGATGGTTCAACAAGTGGTCGATATGAAAAGTTCGAAGAAGAACCAAGACTGACTGGAAAAAAAAGAAACACATTGCAGTGTCTACTGTGGAAATTGAAAATAAAACATATACGGCACTGCGCAGAATAGAGGGATGAGACGGTATGATAAGGTCACAAATGAAGAAACAGTATGAACGAGACAGATCCCAGTGAATCAAGAGGTGAAGAGAAGACGCTGGGGTTGGATTGGACACACCATGAGAAAATCTGAAGCGAATATAATAAGAAAAACCCTTTCCTGGAACCCGCATGAAAAGCGAAAGAGAGGGAAGCATAGACATAGATAGAAAATATATTTGGAGATAAAAATAAACGATATACAAAGGAATTTGAAGAAGCTGTAAGATATAGCAACAAATAGGTAGACGTGACATGAGTTGGGTGAGGGCATATACCTCAACATTGGTTTAAAATGCACAGGAGAAAGACAGAAGAGAGAAAGAGAAAGAGCGCGGCGACAGAGAGGAGAGAGAGATATTCTAACATTTGCTTGTGCCCAGCATGTGGTTGTCACATATAATACAATCTTCATATGGCATGCCATTTTCGCGAGAAATAGAATCGCAATTGCAGTTAGATGTCGTGTTATATTTTTGTCCGCCCTCTTAATGTCTTCTCTTTGTTGTACGTATGGCTTCCGATTACATTTGTTAACACCAGAATTGTTACTTTGATATTCCGATTCCTTGTCAAAGTGTCGGTGGCGTCTGTGGCTTAGGGGATAGTGACTCGGTCTATTAACCCCGACGTTCTGAGTTCGAATCACGTTGCGGACAGTTTGGTTGCGAATTGTTTCACGTGGATGGCGAAAGGACAATGGCACCACCCGTTCAGAAAGCAATGGCAAACTACTGAACGTAATAATGCCTAGAAAAATCACAGTTAAAAAAGCTGGGGTTGATTCGAAAAGTCCTGTAAAGGATATACAATTAACGTTTTTTGTGTGTGTGTCAACGTGTCACCTCTCTCTCTCTCTCTCTCTCTCTCTAATATATATATATATATATATATATATATATATATATATATATATATATATATATATATATATATATATATATATATATATATATATATATATATATATATATGAGAGCCGCTGTAGCGTAGTTGTTAGTGAACTCGATTCGCAAGGCTGGTGGTCTGGGTTCAACTCCCGCAATGCGCGTGGAAATTTTCCCGACCGCGACGACGCCGACCTCAGGTACCAGAACTGGGTACCAGACATGCTCTGGGAAAGTAAAGGCGGCCGGCGTGATGCTGACCACATCACCATCGTGTGCCGAGGGTCAATGAAAAATACAGGCTAACACTGTATTGACCTACATACCACGAGGTATGAAAGGAATATCTATATATATCTATATCTATATATCTATCTATATCTATCTATATTTTCTTCGTGTCTAGTTTGACACATACGGCTTCTACAAAGGATATCCAATTGTTGCTGTTCTGTTGTCTTTCAACCAATTGTTTCATATATTAGGCTACAATTTTTCAACTCTATTTCTACAGTTCTTATCTATGCTTCATTCAGACTTCCACGCCTTCTTTTCCCAGGACAGAGAGAGAGAGAGAGAGACCTGTATTCGTGGACCTTCTCTAAGAGGGCACAAAAAAACTGCACGTGACAGCGAAGAACATGTGAATTTCGATCGCTATCAAACACGCACGCACGCGCACACATCCCATCCCATCTTATACACATCCATTAACCGCATTCTTGCCCCTGAACGAACACACGTTTCCATAACCACATCCATATTCCCCCACCCTTCCCACATGATGTCATGAAACAAGTGTACTGAACATTCTCTCTACACTACTTCATGTTATTTCACTCACTATATGAATGTATGATCTCTGTGGGCGTAGAGGCTAGGTGCTTGTCTCTCGTGCCAAAGGTACCAGGTTCGCTCCCTTGTGGAACTATATGGATTTTTTTCCAGTGTAGGCGAGATTGAGTTCCTAGTAATATCGGAGACGAACGATAAAACGTAGGTACCGTTTTCAATTTGAGCACGTAAAAGGACCCTTGGCAGTTCAAAATCGAGAAAAGCAGACTGGAAAGTCGCTTCCCGGGCAAAATTCAATAGAAATTATTAAAAATAAAACTACAAAAATATCGTCACCATCTTCAAAATTACAGTGGTGGTGGGGGGGCCCTCGCAGGTGCTACGGAGTTCGGAGCACACATGGTTACTCACCGAAGTGCAATGATGATGGTTTTATCAATCAATCAATCAATAAGTCAATCATTTGAACACTCGACTGATAGCATTTGTGTGTGCTCAGTTCAAAAGAAGGAACCAAACACAACACATTTAGTAATACTGTCAGTATCTATGTTTCTGTCAGTATCTATGTTTCTGTCAGTATCTATGTTTCTGTCAGTATCTATGTTTCTGTCAGTATCCATGTTTCTGCCAGTATCAATGTTTCTGTCAGTATCTATGTTTCTGCCAGTATCAATGTTTCTGTCAGTATCTATGTTTCTGTCAGTATCCATGTTTCTGTCAGTATCAATGTTTCTGCCAGTATCAATGTTTCTGTCAGTATCCATGTTTCTGCCAGTATCAATGTTTCTGTCAGTATCTATGTTTCTGTCAGTATCTATGTTTCTGTCAGTATCCATGTTTCTGCCAGTATCAATGTTTCTGTCAGTATCTATGTTTCTGTCAGTATCTATGTTTCTGTCAGTATCTATGTTTCTGCCAGTATCTATGTTTCTGTCAGTATCTATTTTTCTGCCAGTATCTATGTTTCTGTCAGTATCTATGTTTCTGTCAGTATCTATGTTTCTGTCAGTATCCATGTTTCTGTCAGTATCTATGTTTCTGTCAGTATCTATTTTTCTGCCAGTATCTATGTTTCTGTCAGTATCTATGTTTCTGTCAGTATCTATGTTTCTGCCCATAATCAACATTTTATGTTTATTATACATTTGGTGTTAACGATTATTGGTTTACTAAACTGATGTAAGCCATAGCAACCCGGACAGACCTATCGGTGCTCAGTCTCCCCAAGTAGATATCGAAGAGTGTGTTATATTGTTCTGCGATCGATGTCATGGCAAATTAGCATTCCCATGCGTACTCTGTCCTCCGTTGCAGCAGCTATCTCACAGTCCACTTGCTCATCGGACCCAAGAGATGTTGATTAGTATTTGTTCTCTATCTACCACGAAGACGACACACTGTCTTGCATTTCCAAACTGAACTCCCAATTCTCGCACTCGTCCTAGTGCCGAATAGAATACAAACTGATGGTGTTCGTGGATAGCTGGCTAAACACACTCACCACTCTGTCCCTCACATATTCAGTTCTACTTGCATCCAAATTGTTTAAAATCGCTGGATATATTTAATAACGATCGTAGTGTTTTCATCCAGCTGAAGATAATCGTGAAATCGAAGGACGTTTCCCCTAGTATTCCCCGACGATCGATGCTGTTGATGCAAGCCTGTCCGCTCTCTCTCATTGCTTCGTGCACCCAAATGTCAAGGACAGGTATCGGCGTAAACGTTTGGAGGGTTGAGATTAAATGTCCAGCCAAGAGCCTGATTTCCGCCAATTCAAAACAAAATGTACCCTTAGTTTGACAAAGCATAACAGACATGAATCAATATTTCCATCAAGAACTGACACGAAGACAACAAGGGATAAAACTCCAGGCTAAATACGATATCTCAACGATTTACTTTATTGTTGTTATTGTAGTTCGGGTCTGCATGCCGTTGAAGTACGGTGCCTAGCACACATTATAAAACTAGTCGATTTTCATCACGTGTCAAGCGGTTGGACTATTTTTTCAGTGCTCCCTTCCTCCTTCCTTTCGTTCGCTTGAAATATTGTTTATATATTCAATGTTGTCTCTTGTATAAACTTCACTGTCTTTTGTAGCTCACACAGAGGTCTGTGTAGTTTTATGTCGAGTGTTGTTTCGTTAGGTCAGTGAGTTTGCCCCAGTATATCATATTCGGGGCAGTCTTGAAGTATGTGCTCTGTAGTCTGATGTGACTGTCCATATGGCTGAATTGCCAATCTTGAATGTTGTTATACGTGTGGCTGCGGAGTCGATGGTGTCTTGTTCAGTGCTACCTAATTTCAATGTAGGACGCCCATGTGTTGCCGGGCTCGGCATGGGAGGAATCAATAGTAACACTGCGACCTAAAAGGCATGTCGTAAGATGAGACAAAGGTAGGGGCCTAGAGAAGCTACCCTAGTAAATAAAAAGCGTCGCAGAATTCGAATGTGCTGGCCTACTAATAGGGAGCATAACTGGCACAAGGCACAATCGTTCTTAGGCTGAGATCACATACAAATCACAAAGTGTGGTTTAATAAGTGGTCGATATGGAACGTTCAAATGAAGAAGACAATGTAGGTGAGATCGACTTCCTAGTCAAATCAAAGACGGATGGTAGAACGCATATCTCATCTTCGAGTTGAGTACGTTTAAAAATGATTGGCAGTTGAAAAGCCATAAGAGTAAGCTGGAAAGCCCATGCCCGAGTAAAAATCATAAATAATATCGTCGTTAGTTTATAGTTTCACTTCTTCTCTTATTCATATCTGTTATCAAATTGAGTACATGGATGTCTTTGAAGTCAACGTTACTAACGGACACAGTGCTGGAATTGCTCATAATACTATGTCTATTTTTTTACTACAGTTTATGCAATAGATCTATTTTTGTAGATTTGAGTTGCTAGTTTAACAACTCCCTTCCCCCCAAAATAAACTAGAGGAATATTATATTATATGTCACAAATTTGTACAGATGAGTTACAGATGATACGACTTTACCAACATGCGCCCCCATGTTATAGTACCCCATCTAATGAGTTATACTGTAGCATGGTGTCATATCTGATTAGTTATATAGGAGTCAGTCTGCTGACTCAAGTCTATTGACTGCAGTCTAAGCTACTCGTCCTATTTGACTGCAGTCTGCTGACTGTCATTTGACTGATCTGCTACTCAAGTCCTATTTGACTGCAGTCTAAGCTGATTCACTCAAGTCCCTATTTGACTGCAGTCTAAGCTGACTCAAGTCCTATTTGACTGCAGTCTAAGCTGACTCAAGTCCTATTTGACTGCAGTCTAAGCTACTCAAGTCCTATTTGAGTTCAGTCTACCTTATTACTCGGACTTGACATAATTACACTGCGCAATGCCAGACAAGTCACATACAGAATGCTAGAGTTACACAGCGATGCCAAGTGCTACTAATTAGCCTTGGTCGTGGTCGTGTTACAGTGAATAAATAGCTCAGCAGCTCTAGTTGAGAACAATTGGTTTTTGCTCTGAAAATGGAATAGCGTTATTACAGACAAAACGTTGCTCAGGTTGTCGAGCCCTTATTTGTATGCCCGTGACACAATGATGATGATACTCACATAACACAAGATTGCGTACATTAGTTCTACAACACATATGCCTTCTCATGACTTACAGTTACACCTGGTCTTAGCCAGAGCCAACTATAAACTACTATAGCCTGGCTGTGTCTTAGCGGTCTAAGCTAAATAACATTATTAGCACAACATACCAAATAAAAACCAAAAACTACCAATAACTTATTTCGTATCTTGTATTCTCTCAAATCTTTCGTTTTAGTTACATAATCGATATCTTCTTCTTCTTCTACTAACCCCAGGAATTCTGAATTATCAATCTTCTTCCTATAGTGCAATGTCGAAGTAAAATCAATATAGATGGAGGCTACAGTAAAGGCCTTTTGGTCGAAACGTTGCTGTGTATTGTCATGTTGTTGTATTTTGTAAAATTACAGTACTTTTTATTACCTGTTTTGCTATAGTGCAATGGGGAAGTACCGAGATTTCTTGAAAACCCAGAAATCTCCAACAGCTCTATTGCTGTAGAGACTCCTACCCAGGTAGGGATCACGTAATCCATGTACGTTTCTTGTTTAATACACCAGAAAAGTGTACAAAGTAAATATTTTTCATTCCCTCAAATAACTAGCTTCCGGACGTGACCTCCAAATTTCTTGTCATATTAATATTCATGTGATGGAAGGAGTATTGTGTGTCCACTTGCTATACACGGATCTCTGTGACTCCAAATTTCTGTTCATATTAATATTAATGTGATGGAAGGAGTATTGTGTGTACACATGGATCTCTGTGGCGTAGATGTTAGATGCTCATCTCTCGTTCCAAAGGTACCAGGCTCTATCCTTCGTTGAGACATCTGGATATTTGTCCAGAGATTCCTGATCTCAGTGTAGGTGAGATCGAGTTCATAGTCCTATCGGAGACGGACGATAAAACGTAGGTCCCGTGTTAACTTTGAGCACGTATAACAACCGTGGCAGTTCAAAATCGAGAAGCTGCTGCCCGGGTAAAATTCGTTAGAAAAGATTTAAATGAAATTTCAACAACATAAATATCTTCACCATCATCAAAATTACACATGGGACGGGAAACGCCGGTGTAGGAGTTCGTGCACTGCAGCTGAGATCTTCCTGTGCAAGAAAGAGATCAAAGCACTCATGGTTACTCACCGAAGTGCAATGGTGATGGACCTATCAATCAATCAAATCAATCAATCAACATGCTATTAAGACATATGGTCAATGAAATACAACTTACTGTGCTAGCTACTTTCGCTGGCTTTCATAATAAATACTACAGTGAGATGCTGCGATAACGTTTTCCCTTGCGTTTTAGCCGGCCCTTCTGTTCCTGTATGCAATATTTGAATGCGCTACAGGACGAGTGGCTTCGGTAGTTGATTGATGACGTGCCTGTCAAGTAGGAGGCCAACCTGACCTGATGTGGCAGCTCTCGACAATTTCCTTCTACATATATCTTAAAATAACAGTCAACATTGCCATCTGTACTCTAACGCTGGTTGAATTCTTATTGCTTAACTAACTGATAGTTTCAGCTGTATTATGCAGATGTATTCTCTGTCAGTGCCTTAGCTTCAAAACGGTAGTGAAAACTAGTACACAATGTTGTAGTAGTCGTTATATATGTAGAATATGTTCTGCAGTCTCTATCTAAGCTCTGTCAGCAAATCTTGTCTCACCAATACATTTTTGGGGATACATATGTCTTCTCAATCTGTTGTGTCCTGTTCAGAGTCTTGAGTATACCAGTTTGTTAGTTGTTTACATTTGGTTGTAGAGCCTTTGGTGTCTGCACTTGACTGCTTCTGTCTTCACTATTGCTTCAGCTATTTTTCTTCGGCCATCTCTGGACATGTACTTAATTCACTGTGGACCACAAACTGGGCAATCAGCTTCAGGTCTGTCAAGTTTCCCTAAAGCTTAGTATTCATGTCGACTGGGAGTGATCGCAAGTTGTCAATTTAAGATTATGTAAAAAGTTGAAACAGGAAGTGTTAGATTACAAGCTAAATATTTATTGTAGAAATATGTTCAATAATATTATGACTATTAATAATTCAGAAGTCGGTGTAAGGCTCGCCCGAATAGCCAGAGACATTAGTGATATGTAAGAAAGTCTTCATGCAAAAATCACTGAGAAATTCCATGACTACGCAAGAAAGTCTTCATGCAAAAATCAGTGAGAAATTCCATGACTACGTATGAATACATAAGATGTCTAGTTAGGCTCGCCTGAATTGCGAGGGACAGTAGGGATAAGTAAGCAAGTCTTCAAGTAAAAATCAGCCAGAGGCTCCAAGACTACGCATGTATACGTAGCGAGGAACGAATAAAAAAATGACTATTAATAAATGTTATCACCAACGTTATTGTTAAGCGACATTTGTTTTCATGTCATTACATTGTTCGGTCCATATCAATTATTTCATCTCACACACCACATACAATGCACTAAAGATGCACTAGACAACTTATTGATTGACATTGTTAAGATTTGTCTGAGTTGTGTGTGTCACTCACTTACTTTTCTATTTGCAAATTACTACCACCAAGAAGTTTGAACGAAAAATTCCGATATTAGATAACAAAATGTAAAGAATTCCCATCAATTATGCTAAGAGGATCTTCTATTTTAAAAGCAATGTCCCACTAGACATTTACAGATAAGTTAAAAAAAAAACCACACAGATAAAAAAGAGCAAAAAAACCCAATGATAGCATATTTGAAGGATGAGCAAGTACAAGATCTAGTTTGATGATAACACATTCTGAGCTAATGCTCACATGAAAAAGGTCACAATGCCGACGTACGAAGATATTAAACTGAGAATCCGGGTTCGTATGACCTAACCGAGACAGACGACCGCATTGTGATGCTGAAGTTGTTAATCCAGCAAATGGAAGGTTGTACAGTACACTATACTGATGATTGATGGATACGTGAAAACTTACGGTGAATACCATTTGAGTTATTTATTGTTTTCCTCTCTTCTTGTTTTTCTTTCTTGTTGTGACTAAGGTTAGACGTCCTCATGTAAAGTGTTGAAGAAAAAAAATAAAATTGAATCCGAGTTTTCTTCTCCGTCTTAAAACAGTAAGTGCAACACAGATATCGTGTGAGCAACGAATGAGAATGATTAAACTCACATAAATACACAATTCAAATTGAACCGTTCAAGACTTTATTCATCTGTGCAATGTTGTTCACGGATAATTTCTGAATGTATGTAAATTCCCTTGATATCAATTCGATTGCTAATGACGTGTCTCTGGTAATATGTGTTCTCGAGTATAAGGTTTACCGTAATGACTCATTCAGTTTTCTCAGAGAGTCTGCTTCTACTTGGGCGAGTCTTTGTTATATAACTTCCAAAGTGAGATTATTTATCACCATTGTTAAATAGCTTGTCCTAACCAGAACTTTGCTACCTCAACAGTCCTTTGGAGTTTCTCATATGCCGGATAGTTCCGTCTCTGTGGCAGTAGTATGATCAAATCATCAGTTACATCATGGAATCATTTTCTCCGTGATATAATATGTATATGGATTTCTAATATGTATTCAGCCTGCTATATCGAGAATCGGGAACAGTCGAAATCTGCACTATATGGTCTACAAGCTGACCTATTTCATTTGGGGTGGTAATCCACATAATTTGTGTCTTCTCAAACTCTATAAATAAGATAAGTTGGAAACTAAAGTTCATGCTATGTATATTACGTCACATGTTTACTAAGCATATAGATCGTGCGTGAATCAAGTAAGATAAACAAAAAAAAATTTATTTCTTTGAACATATGTCCCGAACCAATTCAGCGAAAATATGTGATGCAGCTTTGTCTCAAATATATGAATACGGGGGATGTAACTGTATCCGAGGATAATATTTGATGAGAGTGAACGGGTTTGAGTATCTTGATTAATTGCAACAGACAAGAATAAGGGAAAGAGACAGGCAAAGTTTGATGCCAGATGCGATAGATAATTTGAATATGACAGACAGCAACAAAAGAAGACAATTCTGACGATAAATAAAAAGGCTGTAAGTCTAAGGGGGAAAAGTTAACACTTACTATGTCTGCTCCATGAAAATAAGGTTCCAGCTTACGTATTAATTTAATACGCTGACATACAGAGGTACTAGCAAAGCTAATTACATACTCTACAATTCTATTTTATCAGCTTTTGGACAACATTTCTTCATATGGTACAGATTTCTCAACAATAGTTCCTCATATAGTACAGACCTCTCAACAACAATTCCTCATATGATCCATATCACTCAACAATAAAAGTATGAACTTCCTGGTATGTAAATATGTCCATGTTAATATTATTAGCAAATACTCTCTGAGGAATTATATAATATCAATTTCTGGAATATTCTTGTCAAAGTCTCCAAGTATCACTATCATTGCATGTCATAAAGCAATAGGAAGAAGAACAAATCAAATAAATAAGAAATTGGCTAAAATCTCATGAGAAACAGATAAATAGATGTAAAAATAGGAGACACTACTATAGACTCGTTGATCACAATTTATTAATAAGGAATCTTGCACTGAAAATAATGAAAACTAAATTAGGAGAACGAAAATAGAAATGATTTGATGTAGTAAAACTACAGAACCCATAAATTAAACATCAGTTCAGACTAGCTTAAACAAGACCATTTTAGCAGTTTACAAGGAGACTGAAATGGAAAGCGACAGATTTAATGAAGTTGTAAAATTAAGCTGGAAAGAATATACTGGGGGGCAAACACGATTTAAAAAGAAGGAATAAATTATTCAGATGATCGTAGAGAAAGCTGAGAAGCAGACAAAAATAGAACAAAATGTTAAATGCAAAATACCAAAGATGATCGTAGAGAAAGTTGAGAAGCAGACAAAAATAAAACAAAACGTTAAATGCAAAATACCAAAGATGATCGTAGAGAAAGCTGAGAAGCAGACAAAAATAGAACAAAATGTTAAATGCAAAATACCAAAGATGATCGTAGAGAAAGTTGAGAAGCAGACAAAAATAGAACAAAATGTTAAATGCAAAATACCAAAGATGATCGTAGAGAAAGTTGAGAAGCAGACAAAAATAGAACAAAATGTTAAATGCAAAATACCAAAGATGATCGTAGAGAAAGTTGAGAAGCAGACAAAAATAGAACAAAATGTTAAATGCAAAATACCAAAGATGATCGTAGAGAAAGCTGAGAAGCAGACAAAAATAGAACAAAATGTTAAATGCAAAATACCAAAGATGATCGTAGAGAAAGTTGAGAAGCAGACAAAAATAGAACAAAATGTTAAATGCAAAATACCAAAGATGATCGTAGAGAAAGCTGAGAAGCAGACAAAAATAGAACAAAATGTTAAATGCAAAATACCAAAGATGATCGTAGAGAAAGCTGAGAAGCAGACAAAAATAGAACAAAATGTTAAATGCAAAATACCACAGATGAAAGATAAGATTTCTACAGAGTATGTCTATAATAATTTTTGTTTCCGATCCAGAAGCACTTGAGCTTTTAGCACTTCGGCTCGGTGCCATGGACATCGTAACCTTTGGTTCGGTGCCACGAACACCGTAAATCTGGAGAACCTGTGACTTTTCTACCAGCACGCGGAATTGAACCCGCACTCACAGAGGGCTTGTCACCTGTCGTCCAATGCGCTACCAACACGCTGGGCAGGCGGACGTCCATAAGTATAAGAAGTGAAATAAGAAGAAAGAACAGACAGTAGTAAATGAAGAAGAAATAGCAAGACACGAAAACATTGTATACTATAACAAAGAGAATGAAAGAGGAATCCAGTCACTTTAAAAAACGTGCAGTTAAAAAAACAAAAATGGTAGTTCGGATAATCGGAGAGAGAGAAAGAGAGAGAGTGTGTGAAAGAGAGAGTGTGTGAAAGAGAGAGTGTGTGAAAGAGAGAGAAAGAGTGTGTGAAAGATAGAGAGAGTGTGTGAAAGAGAGTGAGTGTGAAAGAGTGTGAGAGAGTGAAAGAGAGTGTGTGAAAGAGAGAGAGTGTGTGAAAGAGAGAGCGTGTGTGAAAGAGAGAGCGTGTGTGAAAGAGAGAGTGTGAAAGAGAGAGAGTGTGAAAGAGAGAGAGTGTGTGAAAGAGAGAGTATGAGAGTGAAAGAGATAGTGTGTGAAAGAGAGAGTGCGTAAAAGAGAGTGCGTGTGAAAGAGAGTGTGAGAGAGTGAATGTGTGAAAGAGAGAGAGTGAAAGGGAGAGTGTGTGAGAGAGTGAAAGAGAGAGGTGTGTGAAAGAGAGAGGAGTGGAAAGAGAGAGTGTGAGAGAGAGGTGAAAGAGAGAGTGTTGTGAAGAGAGAGGTGAAAGAGTGAGGTGAAGAGAGAGGTGGAAAGTGAGAGGTGATAGAGAGAGAGAGGAGAGAGGGGAAAGTGCAACGATAATGAGAACATTTCCAACAGCTGGTGACCTGTTCATCAAATCTGATACTTACAGATCTACCAGTAACAAAGTTGACTTTGTATTTAAATATACAACTCACTTCCGACATTGAATGAGAATGGAATACAACTAACCACCAAATAACAGCATACAATAAAAAGATGGATAGACAATATCAAGACTAGACTAAATAAACACGGATATAACACTACAAGGGCGACTCATCTGACCATAGAACGCAAATTAAAGCTCCCACTCTTACACTTAACGACAAGAGTGGACAACCAATTCCATCATCCACCTGGGGAAAAACAAAAAACACATTTCAGAAGTAAAAATTAAAGAAGATAATGAGGCTCAAAAGATAAACAAATCATCTGGGAGTGATGGAATTTGTTCAGAGATGTTGAAAGGAGATGAAAAAGAAAACGCAAAGGCTTCTATGCAACATTTTTTTTCCCAGAATATCTGGATCAAAGAGTAAATCCCAGAAAAATGGAGAAACAACAAAAGACAATGAACATATGGGACACTGAAACTTGGAACAGGAATCATCCTACTGTTAGTAAGAAGTCAGCTATTAGTAGCATCTGCTAAACTTTGGACAGGAATCATCCTACTGTAAGTAAGAAGTCAGCTATTAGTAGCATCTGCTAAACTTTGGACAGGAATCATCCTACTGTTCAGTAAGAAGTCAGTTTTAAGGCGAATAATTCTCACGAAAGCAAGCTGGTTGTGTACTTACTTAAAAACGCTCATATGGTAGGGCTAGGCAATGGGTGCTGTAAGACGCTCATATGGTAGTGTTAGGCAATGGATGCTGTAAGACACTCATATGGTAGGGCTAGGGAATGGATGATGTAAGACACTCATATGGTAGAGTTAGGCAATGGGTGCTGTAAGATGTTCATATGGTAGGGTTAGACAATGGGTGCTGTAAGACGCTCATATGGTAGGGTTAGGCAATGGATGCTGTAAGACACTCATATGGTAGGGCTAGGGAATGGATGCTGTAAGACACTCATATGGTAGAGTTAGGCAATGGGTGCTGTAAGACGCTCATATGGTAGGGTTAGGCAATGGATGCTGTAAGAAACAAGGGTTTGTGGTTCCAATCCTGTGTTTGGTTATTTGTTTGTTCCCGGAAGCTCCTAATACTTGTTCGATGTATATTTATTGATCATATTCATTGGCTTCGGTGCTTCCTTGGGGTTCTTACAACAACGTATTCTATTCTTAAATTCCCAAGAGAATTGGACAAGCACTGACCGGACAGTAACATCGGACAAGAGAAAGCTGGTGAAAGGAAAACAATGTATGGATAATATTTTCACGCTATGTTAAATACTGGAGGAGAGTATGGAATTGAATTTGTTGACTTTGAAAATAGCTTTTCAACAGATTACACTAGGAATCATTGTGGATGGGATTGAGGGGATGAAGGGAGTTAGGGAGAAGAAATCTTGCGTCACTGTGGTATTTCCCAGACAAAAGTAAGATTACAATTTGAGAATCAGAATATCAGTGTAGTGCAGCGCTATCCAAAGCGGCGCCCGTGTGATACATCCCTGGCGCCCTATTTTACTCCGCCCTCTAATAGGCTAACAAGAATTTCAAAATTTCAAGGGAAAAAAAGTATTTCTGAACAACAGTATGTTAAAGTTTTTATTTCGTATGTACAACATGCGCTTAAACGTTTAGTCTGTAGCTCAAGTGGTAGATCGAGTTTGTAGTCAGCTTGATCACAAACCCAAGCGTACTTGGTTCAAACCCCATGGTGGGCAAGTTTGGAAACAAATTCGTGGGATTTTACAAAAGGTAAAAACAGACCTCACTGTACAGAAAGCAATGCAAACTACTGAACGTATAAGTGGTGTCTAGAAAATCAACGACTCGTTTACTGTGGTTGATAGCTACGTCCTGTAAAGGATATGCCACGATTTTCATTTCATTATTATATACTAGCTGTACTTAATTAGTATTCAGCATTATTATTGCAACTGCTCCGCGACTCCAAAAACTTTAATCAGATGCGGCCTAGTAAATAAAAATGTTGGACAGCACTAGTGTAGTGTCATTTCTAATAATCATTCTGACATAAAATCTGCCGCCTGAGTGGTTACCGGGGCCCAAATTTGGGGTGTCAAGAACGAACGTGAAGAAGAAGATAAAATCTGTTGCACAACACTGGGGGTTAGGCAGGAATACAATAAATCCTTTTGTTTTAATATGGTCATTGACTACTTATGAAAGAAGCCACAAAGCGGAGAAACACATGCAAATTAGAGCGTTTAGGTGACTACCAAACCAATGTGCAACGTATACACGTTCTTGGCAATATCAAACATATCACAAAGAGTGATTAAAATTGGTGGTAAAGAACGAACGCAAAGAAGAAGAAGATGGACGCTTACCTCCGTCTTAGAGTATATGGTCTATACAGATAGAATCAGACTGAGTGTAGTCAGTTGGTTATGTTAATGTGTACGAAAAGACAAGAGATACTGTTACCAACAGTACAAAAGATAGAACTAATGTGTACGAAAAGACAAGAGATACTGTTACCAACAGTACAAAAGATAGAACTAATGGTACGAAAAGACAAGAGATACTGTACCAACAGTACAAAAGATAGAACTAATGTGCGAAAAGACAAGAGATACTGTTACCACAGTACAAAAGATAGAACTAATGTTACAAAAGACAAGAGATACTGTTACCAACAGTACAAGATAGAACTAATGTGTAGAAAAGACAAGAGATACTGTTACCAACAGTACAAAGATAGAACCAATGTGTACGAAAAGACAAGAGATATGTTACAACAGTACAAAGATAGAACTAATGTGTACGAAAAGACAAGAGATACTGTTACCAACAGTACAAAAGATAGAACTAATGTGTACGAAAAGACAAGAGATACTGTTACCAACAGTACAAAGATAGAACAATGTGTACGAAAGACAAGAGATACTGTTACCAACAGTACAAAAGATAGAACTAATGTGTACGAAAAGACAAGAGATACTGTTACCAACAGTACAAAAGATAGAACTAATTGTACGAAAGACAAGAGATACTGTTACCAACAGTACAAAAGATAGAACTAATGTGTACGAAAAGACAAGAGATACTGTTACCAACAGTACAAAAGATAGAACTAATGTGTAGAAAGACAAGAGATACTGTTACCAACAGTACAAAAATAGAACTAATTGTACGAAAGACAAGAGATACTGTTACCAACAGTACAAAGATAGAACTAATTGTAGAAAAGACAAGAGATACTGTTACCAACAGTACAAAAGATAGAACTAATGTGTACGAAAAGACAAGAGATACTGTTACCAACAGTACAAAAGATAGAACTAATGTGTACGAAAAGACAAGAGATACTGTTACCAACAGTACAAAAGATAGAACTAATGTGTACGAAAAGACAAGAGATACTGTTACCAACAGTACAAAAGATAGAACTAATGTGTACGAAAAGACAAGAGATACTGTTACCAACAGTACAAAAGATAGAACTAATGTGTACGAAAAGACAAGAGATACTGTTACCAACAGTACAAAAGATAGAACTAATGTGTACGAAAAGACAAGAGATACTGTTACCAACAGTACAAAAGATAGAACTAATGTGTACGAAAAGACAAGAGATACTGTTACCAACAGTACAAAAGATAGAACTAATGTGTACGAAAAGACAAGAGATACTGTTACCAACAGTACAAAAGATAGAACTAATGTGTACGAAAAGACAAGAGATACTGTTACCAACAGTACAAAAGATAGAACTAATGTGTACGAAAAGACAAGAGATACTGTTACCAACAGTACAAAAGATAGAACTAATGTGTACGAAAAGACAAGAGATACTGTTACCAACAGTACAAAAGATAGAACTAATGTGTACGAAAAGACAAGAGATACTGTTACCAACAGTACAAAAGATAGAACTAATGTGTACGAAAAGACAAGAGATACTGTTACCAACAGTACAAAAGATAGAACTAATGTGTACGAAAAGACAAGAGATACTGTTACCAACAGTACAAAAGATAGAACTAATGTGTACGAAAAGACAAGAGATACTGTTACCAACAGTACAAAAGATAGAACTAATGTGTACGAAAAGACAAGAGATACTGTTACCAACAGTACAAAAGATAGAACTAATGTGTACGAAAAGACAAGAGATACTGTTACCAACAGTACAAAAGATAGAACTAATGTGTACGAAAAGACAAGAGATACTGTTACCACCAGTATAAAAGATAGAACTAATGATAACACTAGCAAAACTCAGATAATGAGAAATAATGAGAAATCTCATAATCCAATTACTTGAAACAATGAAGTAATTAACAAAAGTTAATGGATTTCTGTACGCTCAGAAAAAGATGGAATAATAACAATAGGCCAAGCAACACAAGCTTATACACTGCTTAACATTACATGAACACCGGAGGGAATGAGTTTGAAAACTCAGAATATACCAAAATAACATTCTAGGACTATTGCTATACAATAGTGACGTCGGTGTGGTGCCGGGACCCGCAATGGAAGCATAGTACCACTGTGACCTACAAGACATGTCGTAAGAGACCACTGATGTAGGACATAAGGAAGCTACCATAGTAAATAAAAAACATCGCAGAAATCGGATGTGCTGGCCTACTTGTCAGCGCATAATTGCCACAATGTACAATCGCTCTTAGGCTCAGATCACATACAAATCAAACAGAGTGGTTAACAAGTGGTCGATATGGAGCGTTCGAAGAAGAAGATACAGGAGTGAGCACTTGAATATGACCTGACATTATAAACTAGAGACTTTTCAAAACAAATGTCTGAGGTTTTTTCTGCTAATATTTAAGCAAGGTGAGAACACAAACGTAGTGCTGTGTAACTGAATGACTTGCACATCACTGGTAATCGTCATTCGAAACAAGAAGATGTGCATGATTTGAACATGCATACAGAATGATTGATAGGACCATCATCATTGTACTTTGGTGAATAACCATGTGTGCTACCATCTCTTTCTTACAATCTCGTATATAGACAGTGGGAAATAACATGAAAATGTTGACTATATGGGTAGAAAGGGTAGCAGACCGGCAGCAATGGGATCGACTTGTGAATGTATTACATGTCAAAACAAACAACGCACAAACAAATACGCACACACACATCAACAGTATCATGTGTTGCAGTTGGGTGCACTGTAATTTGTAAACAAATGATTGTTCTGTTTGGGTAGATCTTATCATAATTGCATGCTTGTTAGCACGAGCTAATTGAATGGTTTGGTGCAGATTCTAATTATAGAATAATTGAATATTGTGGAATATGAGAAGCTGGTATAACAGACATTGAGTCGTCTCAATGATATCAAAACATATGGATACACATATTTCAATGTCTTGGCGGCATCTTAGACTACTACCGTCTAGGTCTGATACGTCATATAGACAATACTTCTTCTTCTGCGTTCTCACTAGATTGGGATTTCCGATTCTCTAATAAAGGCAGTCGTCTGCCTCAGATTATCAGCCACGCCATACAGTTTGTCTTGGACGCTAGTGTAAGTGGACCACCTCTTTCTTCTCATGTTTGCTTACTGGGGGCAGTTCTGTAGGATATAATTCCTATGATTTTTGTTTCCTCGTTTGTGTCGACCTCTTCTCGCAATAAGTTTTAGCCACCCTCGTGATGGTAGGTCTGACATTCTTACTGCGTGGCTAAATCTCCGAGGCAGATTGGCGACCGTAGAATCCGTTATCCCATTCCTCATTGTGAGGGGTCGTTGTACCATGTTATGCGCATTACGGCCTGGAGCATTCGTTTTCTGCAAGCATTTGTTTCGGGTTAGCATTCTCTAGCGGACACGAGCATCCGATTTCAGCCAAATCTCATTCGACTCAAGTCGCCTCTGACGACATGCGTGGCAGGTAACAGTGGTTCTATTCTTTACACCCCAAATTTGGGCCTCGGTAACCACTCGGGCGATATAGACAATACTAAGTTTAACATACGTTCAACACACTATGGTGTCCATGGTAACGAAAAGGCAGACAAACTTGCAAACAAGAGAGGAGAATGTGAACAAGTAGAAAATGAAAGAACATATACTTTGAAAAACAAATTGGTATTAATAAGTTGTACAGCGAGACTATTCATTCTACTCTGATCTATATTTAATTACTATGTGTTCTTGAATGTGCTCAACCGAGCACATGACCTATGATTTATCGTCCGTCTCCGATAGGACTAAGAACTCGATCTCATGTATATTTAGAGTACTTTTGGAGCACTTTAGATCGTTTGGAGCACCAGTACTTTTAGAGCACCAGTACTTTTAGAGCGTGAGACGAGGCCAGTATATAGTAGCACAACGTCACATTAAACAAACATGTCAATCTTTGTTCTCGCCACAGATCTAAACATGCTTATAATATGTATCTATCTGTCGTTCACATGTAATACTAACAATTAATAGTGAGATACAACACACCCAGCTGGCATACATAGACATAGACTGGTGTAAAGAACACAATACGTGTCATGTGTCTATGCTGTATGTGCCATATGACACAAACACTAATCAAAGATAAACACGAATCAAAGATAATATCCCAGTAGACAATTATAAGTTCAAAACGATATGGTTTGATGTTGAAGATCACCTGTGTGCTGTCTTAGCCCGCAAGGGAAGCAAAGAATAGTACCACTGCGAATAGTACCACAAGGCATATCGTAAGAGGCGACTGATGTAGAACCTAGGAAAGCTACCCTAATAAATAAAAAGCATCGCGGAAATCGGATGGGTTGGTCTACTTGAAGGCGCATAACTGGCACAATGTACAATAGCTCTTAGGCTCAGACAACATACAAATCACACATATTGGTTAACATGTGGTCGATATGGAGTGATTCGTCGAAGAAGAAGAAGAATATTGAAGACTGAAGAACAGGTTAACTAGAGAATGTTAAGACGGTGACGACGACTGGCTTCAACAAAACAAGTGTACGGGCATAGGGAGAACAATTTGCCAAGAATGTATAAAAGAAGCATATTAACAATTTTGTTTTTAATAGTTTATATATATATATATATATATATATATATATATATATATACACAGACACATAGTAGGAAGCGATAAATTAACCGGCACCAATACTGACCAATCGCAGCATAGATCGCTAGCCAACAAGAGACACTATAAGTTGGTATTATTTTGTGTAGGTGGAGGGAACGTCTGTTTTTCCTAACTTATGTTTGGATTACATGTCAGGCGCGCTGATGTGATAAACATATCATGTTTTTCTGCTGAAATTATGCATTGAAATGATAACGTTATGTGTAACTATGGTGAAAATCGTCTGGCTTGAAGCTCTAGTACATAATTAAGTCTAAGACATTCAAAGTTTTAAATTTGTTCAAAGTAATGATCAAAATGTTTGTGTTAACATAGCCAAACATGGACAATGATCAAAATGTTTGTGTTAACATAGCCAAACATGGACAATGATCAAAATGTTTGTGTTAACATAGCCAAACATGGACAATGATCAAAATATTTGTGTTAACATAGCCAAACATGGACAATGATCAAAATGTTTGTGTTAACATAGCCAAACATGGACAATGATCAAAATGTTTGTGTTAACATAGCCAAACATGGACAATGATCAAAATGTTTGTGTTAACATAGCCAAACATGGACAATGTTCAAAGCCAAGTAGCAAAAGAAAAGACAGTCACCAACATCAGCATAAGAAAGAGTTGGCACATAACCTTGCTTGAATTACATTGAGAAACAAGGAATGGAGTGGTAGGAATGCATCGCATACAGAGTCTTCTACAACAGAATATCAGGAAAGAAGGCGTGAGGAAGATTACGAAAAGATGGTTAGATGGCATAGATGAATCCGTCAAAAGCAAAAGTAACAATCACCCAAGCCACCAGAACAGGGCAAGACAAAAACAGAAAACCACGACATTGGGCAACAACCTGGTAGCAGTGCGATGACAAAAGAAGATTTCTTATCAAACAAGTTAACCACTCTGTGATTTGTGTGGTTTGTGTTGAGAACGTGAACACTTTGAGTGTCCGTTAGGTCCGGTAGGATAGGCACATCCGAATTTGGACCAAAGTGTATAATCCAACAACTCTCTGTTGATGCTTCACAAGATCCAGCAGGGCAAGTTTCAGTATGAGTGGATGTCGTCGTTTCTAATACCTAAAGACGTACGTGGATCTACTGTCCTGGGCATGCGGGTGTTTATGGCAATGAGAGAGCGGACACGCTTGCAACAACAGCATCGATTGTTGGGGAGTTGAAAATGGATAAGGGGGATATTTTTCGGTCTCTTCGCGACTGTCTGTTGGAAGAAGACACTAACATAGGTGTTGAATCGATCCACAGATTTAAGCAGTTTGGAGTTACCCGTTGTACGGGTAGAACTGAATGCCTGAAGGGCAGAATGAGGACTGTGTTTAACCAGAAAGTCACAGGAACCATCAGTATGCATACTCTTCGATATCTGTTGGGGAGACTGAGCACCTATGGGTCTGCTAATGACATCAGTTTAGTAACCAATAAGACACACATTATACTGACGGGGTAACTGTAAGATTTGACAAATAGAAAAACTCGACTTTAAAGTACCAATATCTAGAGTTGTACTATACATTCAAAGTCATTACAAGCGTCCACCCTTGTGCTGCTGGAGCCCGCAAGGGAAGCAAAGAATAGCACCACTGTGACCTACAAGAGATGTCGTAAGAGGCGACTGATGTAGGACCTATGGAAGCTACCCTAGTAAATAAAAAGCATGGCAGAAATCGGATGTGTTGGCCTACTTGCATAACTGGCACAACGTATAATCGCTCTTGGATCACATACAAATCACACAGTGAAAGTGGTTAATCGCGAAGAAGGTCGACTTATTCAGCGTTCCCCGGAAATCTTGAAGAAGAAACTACTTAAGCGCTCAACTACTTGCAGTTTATTTCACAACTATCTTTTCCCATGGAACCCCAACTACTTTGTGCACGGTTTATCTTCCCATGGAACCCGAACTACTTTGTGCACGGTTTATCTTCCCATGGAACCCCAACTACTTTGTGCATTTTTAGAACCAACTTTGTGATTTGATATCATTTTATAAACGATGTGTCAAGACTAGAAGGATAACACATGTTGCTGGATTCCTTCCCATGTTGAGAATAATTTGATGAAAGACCAGACAAGGGTGAGACATGGATACATGCCAGAATGAAAAGCTCAATGGCATTTACCAGCATGGAATGATAATATGGACAAGAACAATTTTTATATTTTTGATAGTCTTCATCGTTCTACTCTCTGGGAGATTCTTAAGACCTACGGCTTCCAGGAAAAGTACATCAATATTATAAAGCCTTCTATTCTGAAGCATCCTGCTGTGTAAGAACAGATGCAGGAAACTCAGACTGGTTCACATTCAATTCGGGTGTGAAGCAGGGCTGCGTGATGTCACCTATGCTTTTGGGATAGCTATAGACTGGATCATGCGCAAATGCACCCAAGATGATCAACTAGGCATCAAATGGCTTAATAACAGCAGACTATTTGATCTTGACTTTGCCGATGACGTGGCCATATTGAATTCAACTACACAAGCAACCCACAAACTAACGAGCAATCTTTGCACACTTGCAGAACAGGTTGGTATCCAGATCAATTCTGCCAAGACCAAAATTATGGACCTCACGAACTCGACAGACAACATCGTAATAAATGGCCAAACACTGGAGAAAGTTGAACATTTTACATATTTGGGCAGTAAAGTGTCAAACAACGGAGACACGATGAAAGAAATAAACTCTCGTATTGCTATAGCAGCTAGTGCCTTCACTAAATTAACGAATATCTGGCAATCTCAAGACCTTAGTATATGCACAAAAGTTAAATTATTTAGGTCATGTGTGATTCCTGTACTGACCTACGGTTGTGAAAGTTGGAAATCAACAAAGAAAATTGATAAGAAACTGGATAGCTTTGAGAATAAATGTCTTCGAAAATTATTAAAAGTAAAATGGAGTGATTTCGTTTCTAACAACACAGTGAGAGATAGAAAACACCAACAACCCATATCAAATATTATAAGGAAACGAAGGTGGAAATATTTAGGTCATGTTCTTAGATCAGACGAAAAGAGACTAAATCGACAAGTACTTATGTGGTCACCAGTTGGAAAAGAAAATGTGGAAGACCAAAGACCACTCTTCGAAGAACCATCCAACAAGAAAGTAAACTATTGGGATGTAAAACCATACAAGATCTCCAACTGCTAGCAAAGAACCGTATCACATGGAGATCTAAAACCTCTGCCCTATGTGCTGCCTTTGGCTCGAAAGGAATAAACTAACTAACTAATAGAAATATTTAACATTACCAAAAGAAACTGTTTAGCTAATGTAATATATATATTAAATTGTTTCGCGTGGAATTTTACAAAGGACGATGGCACCACCCGTTCAGAAAGCAATGGCAAACTACTGAACGTAATAATGCTTAGAAAAATCACAAACAGCGTTAAAAAGCTGGGGTTGAATCGCAAAGTCCTGTAAAGGATATGCAATTTAATATATATATATATAGGTTAGAATTGGAAGGATGAGGACGTGAGAAGAGGGGAGATTATGACACATATATATGAAGTATATAGAGATCCCGGTCATTTAGAATTAAATGATAGAGAGATTGAAGAGATGGGGGATGACAAAATAACTATAGGTTCTATTTCAACAATCAGGATTAATGAGATGTGTGTATATATATCTTGATTCTCATACAACCTCCACCAACCAATTCAGTCCTATTTGTTTCACTTGGCTTTCATCATCTTGGGCTTTCTGTAACAGTGTCTGACAGGTTAGAAAGAGAGAGAGAGAGAGAGAGAGAGGGGAAAATGTTCCCAGACACAGTGAAACTTGTCCCTCCCCATGTGGTGATAATGAAAATAATAAATAGACAGCCATCTGCTATACATCTCATGTGAGATCAGATTTGTGCAGGGGTGTATCCAGGGTGATGGAGAACAATGAACCAGTGCACTGGTAAAGAATGTGGCTTTGGTGAACATGAAAGGTCACAGTTTGAAAAACGATATTATGATGGTGATAAGGATAGTCAGGAAGATGATAATAACATTGATAATGATACATATGATGATAAATATGGTAAAGATGATACTGATGATAAATATGATACTGATGATAATATGACAATGATGAAAATATGAATGATGATAAAGTATGATAATGATGATAAGTATGATAATGATGATAATAGATATGATAATGATGAAAAATATGATAATAAATATGATGATAATAAATAAGTATGATAATGATGATAATATATATGATAATGATGAAAAATATGATAATAAATATGATGATAATAAATATGATAAATATGGTAATGATGATAAATGTGATAATGCATTGATAATGTTGGTAATTATGAAGGCATTGATAATGTTTTAATAAAGATAGCAATGATGATAGTAATATATGTAGCTATAGTAATAAAAAAAATGAATATATCTCTACTCACAGTGTCTGTCTGTTGTCCACAGAGTTCATCAATGCACACAAGAATGGACTTTTGGTGGTAGTCGTCCTTGATACCCATTTCCTGAAACGACGCATATAAACATTGTGGAGCTCCAGGTGCGTCTATATTATAGGGGTATCCAAATTGATCAGCCATTGAACACATACAAACACACGGTGGGGTTGGACATTCGGGCCGCTTCTATGAGTGTCCTGTTAAGCAGTTCTTTCTAACTGTTAGATACTATTATGTGCTCACTTGTTCCAAGTTACAGTCCGGTGTTATAAGAAAAACGGTAGTTTTTTTTCTAAGACTAGTTGTGGTTACTGATTTGAGATCTTGCTGCACTTAACATGAACGTCACTCACTGCAGGAGTCAGCTAACTGTGATTAGAGAGAAGGGAGGCTAGCAATTAACACAGGCATATATGCTGTAAGACTTATTTTTGTGTGTGGAACGATATATAGTGTAACATATCGTGCCATTAGTTTTCTAATCGACCACAACCGGGTTGTGGGTTAAATTCATGCAATCGACGCTCAACGCACGAGAAAAAGAACTGGCTAACCTACCTCCAGCTTAGAAACGGGAAGTAAAATTTAACACTCTATAATATTTTAAAAACTTAACCTAATACTTAACCATATTAATCATTTCTTACAGTACACAGACGATTTCCGATAACATTTTATGAGATGAAAATATTTTCTCACTAGTTGTTATACTGTCCAACAAAGTAGCATCTGCAGTTGAAGCGTATCTTAGGCTCACTGATTTACAAACAATACAATACTTTTTCTTCTTCTTCTGCGTTCTCACTAGATTGGAATTTCGAATTCTCTAATAAAGGCAGCCGTCTGCCTCAGATTATCAGCCACGACATACAGTTTGTCATGGACGCTGGTGTAAGTAGGCCACCTCTTTCTTCTCAGGTCTGCATACTGGGGGCAGTTCTGTAGGATATAATTCCTATGATTTCTGCTTCCACGTTTGTGTTGACCTCCTCCTGCAGTAAATTTTAGCCACCCTCGTGATGGTAGGTCTGACATTCTTACTGCATGGCTAAATCTCCAAGGCAGATTTGCGACCGTAGAATCCGTTATCCCATTCCTCATTGTGAGGGTCGTTGCACCATGTTATGCGCCTTACGACCTAGTGCATCCGTTTTCTGCAAGCATTTGTTTCGGGTTAGCATTCCCTAGCGGACATATGCATCCGATTTCATTCAAACCTACTTAGTCGCCTCTTACGACATGCATGGCAGGTAACAGTGGCTCTATTCTTTACACCCCAAATTTGGGCCCGGTAACCACTCGGCGAAACAATACAACTCATATTCAATCATATTACCCCGTGTGTTGCCGGGCTCGCAAGGGAGCAAAGAATAGTAACACTGCCACCTACAAGGCATGTTGTAAGAGGCGACTGAGGTAGGGGATTAGGGAAGCTATCCTAGTAAATAAAACGTTTAACAGAAATCGGATGTGCTGGCCTACTTGTAGGCGCATAACTGGCACAACGTACAATCGCTCTTAGGCTCAGATCACATACAGATCACAAAGAGTGGTCAGACAAGGGGTTGATATGAAGAATAATATTCAATTATATATTTATATATCGATATTATTCACCAAGTTAAATTGATGTGTTTTGTGTGCTGTCACGTTAATACTTTTCTATGACAAACGGAATTCATTTAAAAAAAAACTATTCCTATTTGACAGCTTGATTTATGATGATAATTCAACAGCAGTATTTTATTTCAGTATGGAGAAATTACTTGCATGTCTTATGTAACGAATAACGATATGAGAGGAATGTATATCATTACTTGCATGTCTTATGTAACGAATAACGGTATGAGAGGAATGTATATCATTACTTGCATGTCTTATGTAACGAATAACGGTATGAGAGGAATGTATATCATTATTTGCATGTCTTAGTAACGAATAACGGTATGAGAGGAATGTATATCATTACGAGCATGTCTATTTCAGAATATCGTGTTCATCACAGTCTGCCAGAATAACTGTCTCTAGCATGTTCTCCCGCCCCTTCTAACGTCATTATTTCCAGATGTTTTCCCCTCAAAAATGGGTGATTCTTATACTAATTAATGGACACTAAAAAAGCAAATAGGGAGAAAGAACATCCACAAAACAACATGGATGATGGATATTCTCATCAACTGTCCAGAAAAGACCAGGCTGTAATACATCGCCTCTGAAATGAAACCAAATTCAAGAGAGGTACCAACGGTCTGTGCTACTTTGGCCTCGCGAGTATGACAACATGGCGTGTTATACATAACTGTCCACCAGTACGTAGACCTCAGAAGAAATAGGTGGCACCAACGGTTGTGCTACTTTGGCTGGCAGTATGACAACATGGCGTGTTATACAGAACTGTCCACCAGTACGTAGACCTCAGAAGAAATAGGTGGACACCAACGGTCTGTGCTACTTTGGCCTGGCGAGTATGACAACATGGCGTGTTATACAGGACTGTCCACCAGTACGTAGACCTCAGAAGAAATAGGTGGACCACCAACGGTCTGTGCTACTTTGGCCTGGCGAGTATGAAACACGGCGTGTTATACAGGACTGTCCCCCAGTACGTAGACCTCAGAAGAAATAGGTGGACACCAACGGTCTGTGCTACTTTGGCATGGCGAGTATGACAACATGGCGTGTTATACAGGACTGTCCACCAGTACGTAGACCTCAGAAGAAATAGGTGGACACCAACGGTCTGTGCTACTTTGGCATGGCGAGTATGACAACACGACTGTTATACAGACTGTCCCCCAGTACGTAGACCTCAGAAGAAATAGGTGGACACCAACGGTCTGTGCTACTTTGGCATGGCGAGTATGACAACACGGCGTGTTATACAGGACTGTCCCCAGTCATAGACCTCAGAAGAAATAGGTGCACCAACAAGTCTGTGTAGCTTTGCAACTCATAGACAGACGCCACTTTATCAGGATTTTGATCCCCAGTAATAGACCTCAGAAGAAAGAGGTAGTCAACTTTACAAGTCAAACTGTATGGCGTGGTTGACAAACCTCAAACAGACGGCCACTTTTATCAGAGAATTTGGAATCGCAATGTAATGAGATCGCAGAAAAAGAAGAGGACAGATAACACATTCTTTTGTTGAAAAGTGTTCAAACTTATTTCTTTTCAAATTTTATTTCAGGACATCTAGCTATAGTAATAACACACACATCTTGAAAACAGAATGTAACATATTAAACGCATATTAAGAAGTAGTTTTACAAAATGAATAAAAGTACTATCATATTTGTATAGCAACAGAACATAGAACATATGAATACTACCGCAATCCAAAAAACGATTAATTTACATAAAGCTTTTAGTTCATGACCTATATTCTTTGATGATTTAGAAAACTTGACGTGTCAATCTTTCAGACCACTTTAAAAACAAAAACAGCAGTACTTGCGGTTTTGATTCAGGCTAGGCCACTTAAGTAAAAAATGAAAAGAATGAATCTGAAAAAGATTCGGAGGGAGAGTGGATTGTGGGGTTGAGACTGGGTTTAAGGTGGCTTGTATATTTCAAGTGCACTAATGTTTAACATCAATTATGTGCGCCAGGTCATGTCCACGGATCGATATCAAAATCCGGTTTGTTCTAAATATAGTAATGACATTAAGGTAACATTTGAATAAATTTACAGGTTTGAAGCATACAAATTATAGTCTGGTCATGTACATTCGTCACATGTAACAGGTTCTGTCTTCTATTCATCAAAGTGGTGGTGGTGGTGGTGGTGGTGGGGGGCGGCGGTCTGAATACAAGCAAATATTGCATTTTCTTACTATATAGCAGTTACTTGGTGGTAAATGGGATTCATTGAAAAAGCTGATGTATGTTTGATTTCATTTACTATTTCTTTTTTATATTTGCTAAAAAAAAAAGCCCAGAATTGTTAGTTCACTAGTTGACATATATAATATATAGTATGTATATGGTAAAAACACATTTTTTATACCTCGAGGTATTTTGTGTAATACGGTGTTTAATAATAATAATAATAATAATAATTCCTCTCGTACCGTTATACGTTACATGGGGCCTGCAAGTAATTTCTCCATACCGCTCTATCCTGGGCAACTCGCTCAATCTCCTCCATGGAACTGAGACCGATATTTCCTGCCTCTCTCAGCAAAGTTCGTTTCAGGGTCTCCTTAGGTTGCCTCTCTTTCTTGAACCCTTTGCATACCACTTCAATGCCTGCTTTGATATTCGTTGATCATTTCTCCTCATGGTGTGTTCAACATATCTCCATCTTCTCTTTCTTACAACAGTTGTCACTAGTGGTTGACCAGACATTTCTCTGATTTCATCACTTCTCCTGAATTCGTTCCATTTTATATTCATTATTTTTCGCAGACATCTATTTTCAAATGCATTCAACTTGCCTTCTATATCTTTAGTCATTTTCCAACTCTCGCTAGCATATGTTAGGATTGATACAACATTTGAATTGAAAATTCGTAATTTAGTTTTAATACTGTATAACTTGCAGTTTCATATTTTATTTAGACTTTTAAAAGCTGATGTTGCTTTGCCAATTCGTATTTTCTTTTTTAATACGGTGTTTGGGCCATATTTTTCATTGACCGTCGGCCCCGGCCGTCTATACTTCCCAGTGCTTTTCTTGGTACCCAATTATGGCTGGATCTACCTTAGAGCCTTTTATATTATATATATATATATATATATATATATATATATATATATATATATATATATATACGGTATATTTATGCAATAACTATCCTAGTCACATAGGTAGGTGGATGGCTTAAGGACTAAAGATAGAACATAGAAGATAAGACATTAAATACTTTGTCAATATTCACGACCACGACACATGTCCCATATATGTACATAACATACATAGATATAATATACACACACATATCGAACTACTATTGCCAATGAAAAACAATTGAATTTGTTAAGAAGTTTGAACGCATTATGGATTTCAACACGCACAAGTTTTTTATATTACTTTCTGATAGAAAGAAAGATTGAAAGAAAGATTGAAAGAAAGAAAGAAAGAAGAATCAATGCACTCGACTTGTGAGCTTATATAAAGTACATTTTCGGCGGCGGCCCTCGTGGCACGACATGATCTCACTCGTGGCTGCAACACGCTGGTAACGTTAGTAAGGAATTTATTAACATTTTTTGTTGCCGTCTTTGACCGCACTTCGCACACACGTTTCCACAACTATATTTAATTCACTTCATTATTGCACGAAACAATTTTGTAACAATTTTCACATGATTTTTATCGAATATATAAATACGGTGGTGATATCAATTATCATGATCGGGTAAACTGAATATTCTAATATTGAACGATATCAACTGGGAACTGGTGACACACGATATATCTTAAAGTACAAGTAAATGACATCGGTGAATTTATTTTTGGTTCCTGTTTAGTATGATATGACACTAATAATGCTTTACCAAAATATCACAAATTGATATATCCAATAGTTCAGCCTAAGCTCCTTCATGAAAGTTCAACTATCGCACAACACAAACCAGCAAAGACAAGTGAATAATCCGTTTGCTTCCCTCTTGCAAAGGCTATCTCGCAGTCTCTCGCTGCATCTCGCACGTCGTTGTGGTACTGTAATGTTCCTGTTTAATGCGACACTATGGGGCTGGGCCTACGTAAGAGTTAAAAATATAGTTCACATGAAGAAAGGAGGCAGAGATAAAAATAAAAAACAACAACTAGGCCAGCGCACGCAAAGCACGAAACACGAGATAGATGATTGGGGTCTTGAATATGGGGTGAGGCGCTGCGCGATAGCATGGCTCGCAAGCCGGTAAACTTCGACCAACCAAAACTGCCAGCCCTCTTTAGCTCCGAGGTCAACGGTTTAAAAATAGACTGGAAAAAATGATTAGGAAAATGTTCTGTAAGACTGAGAAAATACAGGACATATATAAATTTCATGAAGTATGAACAAATTAAAACTAGCATCACCATCATCATGTGCTGTGAGTGATTGCTGACGTTGACTATCGCATGCATTTTCACAACCTTTTTCCCCTCCAGCAATCGACGATCACTTGCTAATGTTCTTTCATGCCATGCTGTCAAGTTACTTTCTCTCTGTTATTCACTATATCATCTAAGCAATTGTTCATATTTCAACACTGTGCTGAAGAAGCGTCTGGTCGAATGGATTAGAGCGCGGCTCTCATGTGGGAGATCTGTGTTCAATTCACGATAAGGCTAAGAATTATTTTCTGTCGTGGGCATAAATGAAAAATCCTAACATGAACAGCTTCGCAGCAACTGCACTAGATATGCGGCCATTAAATTCCTCAGGCTCACGTCCCATCTGTCCTATATCGCCATGAAAAGCGCACTACATACAATCACGACATTTTTAAAAACATTGTGTACTAACCAAGTAAATGACCATTACTTGCCCTCACAAAAACCCTCGATGCCCGCTCGAATGTTTTGTCATTTAGTTTTTCACTGACCTCAGGACATTTAAATCGGCTCTTTTACCAGGGTCATTGAAGTACTGTTTATTGTCAGAGAGCCCTCACCGTGGACATAGTCATTAACGTGGACATATAGTCATTAACGTGGACATATAGTCATTCTTATCTTATCTTATCAACCACTTTTGCCGTGAGCGTCGTGGGAGAGTTAGTTTCTATCTTGTGCAGGTGTGTTGCGCTTGACGTTGTCAGTCCATGCTGAGGACTCTGAGATATTACTATCCATCTTGTTCTTGGCCTGCCTCGTGCTCTGCGCCCTGAGTGTCGATTATTATAGGCACGTTATGGTAGTAAATGTGGTTCCATTCTCATTAGATGGCGAACCACTTGAATCTTTGCTTCTCGATGTACTGTATGCATGGTATAGTACCAACGATGCTTCTGATATTCTCGTTTCTCACTCTATCTCGCCTTGTAACGTTGACAGCTTTTCGTAGACATCTCATTTCACATGTTGTAATCTTTCTTTCTTGTGTCTTAGTCAGCAGCCATGTTTGGCACTGATAGCAGAGAGTTGGAATAAATATGCAGTTTATCAGTTGTCGTTTGACTGCCATGTTAATGCTTGGATGTTTTAATAGTGGTGACAGTTGGTATGTCACTGCATTTGCCTTCTGGCATCTAGTCTCGATTTCTCTGTCCATCTTTCCATCTGCTGTGAATATACTCCCGAGATATTTGAATTCTGGAGTATGTTGTATTTTGACATTATTCACGTGTATATTTAGTTGACCTGTTGACCTGCTTATTGTCATGACTTCTGTTTTGGAGGTGTTAATTTTCATGTCATATTTTCGCATGTGGCTTGCAGGGCATTTATGTGTTGTTGAAGTTTGTGTTCGTTGTTGTAAATTATACTCTGATCATCTGCAAAGAGTAGTTCGTTTATTAAATTGTAGTTGTTATCGAGGTTGTTATCTGTCTTGGTTTCTTGCGTTATCCTGTCTATGTAAATATTGAAAAGTATAGGCGAAAGCACACATTCCTGCCTTACTCCTGATGATAATTCAAATTCGTCTGTCAGGCCGTCGCTTGTTCGTACTACGCTTGAGCATTTTTGGTATAGCGCTCTAATATTGTCTAATAGTTGGCCCTGAATTCCATATTCACTTAGTATGGTCCATAGTTTGTTTCTGTTTATTCTATCAAAGGCTTTTACCGTATATATAGTCATTACCGTGGACATATAGTCATTAACGTGGACATATAGTCATTAACGTGGACATATAGTCATTACCTGCCCGCGTGCCCAGCGTGTTCGTAGCGCGTTGGACTACAGGTGACTAGTCCTCTGTAAGTGCAGGTTCAACTCCGCGGACTGGCAGAAAAGCTACAGGTTCCCCAGATTCACGATGTTCGTGGCACCGAGCCGAAGGGTTACGATGTCCATGACACCGAGCCAGAGAGCTTTCAGCTCAAGTGCTTCTGGATCGGAAAAAGTCTACCGTGGACATATATGTCCACGTTAATGACTAAATGTCCACGGTGATGGCTCTCTGACAATAAACAGTCATTACCCTGGACATTGATTATTGGTTACTAAACTGACGTCATTGCACTCCGGCAGACCCATAGGTGCTCAGTATCCCCAACAGATATCGAAGAGTATGCATACTGATGGTTCCTGTGGCTCGCTGATTAAACACACCTCTCACTCTGCCTCTCAGGCATCCAGTTCGACTTGAACAACGGGTAACTCCAAACTGCCTAAATCGCTTGATCGATTGAACATCGATTTTAGTGTCCTCATCCAACAGACAGTCGCGAAGAGACCGAAGAATATCCCCCCTTTATCCATATATCGAGCCGACTGTTTACATTGTCTGAGTCAGGAACAAAGACATGTGACAACGAACAAACAAGAAGTATACGCTACTGATCGAAAATGTCTCACATATTAATTGATTGATTGGACAATCATTATCATTGCACTTCATTCCGTGAATAAACATGTATGTTTAGATTCATTTTTTTAAAAACTCAGCGGCAGTGCACGAACTTTGTAACACTGGCGAGGTATTCACAATGTAATTCTAAAGATGGTTCAAATTTATAGGAATTTTAATTTGACTGTATTAATTATTTTATTTTTTAACAATAACATTTACTGTACTTCTTTTCAAAGATATCATACAAGACCTGCATATCAAAATGCATTGGGTCCTAAATAACATCGCGTCATTGAAGATGAAATATTTTGACCCCATTAAACGCCACAGCGGTCTGGAGAGAAAGGTAAAGGAAGGTGTGGCTCCTCAAATACGAGGACCAAGACGAAGGTGGCAGCAGGACATCAAAGAAGCATTGAACTTGACGCTAGAAAAGACGGGAGAACTTGTTAGAGACAGAGAGCTTTTCAGACGATCTGTGGATGAAAGCGACGTTACGCATGGAACATGCTACTATTTGACTTGTACTCATTTGTGTTTCGAACTCAGGCGATCTGTGGATGAAAGCGACGTTACGCATGGAACATGCTACTATTTGACTTGTACTCATTTGTGTTTCGAACCGAGATATGCTACAAGTGTCGTGTGTGTGGATCAACATCGCTGCCTCTGTTGATAGTGAATACTCTGACAGAACTTTCTTTGTAGGTCACCTCACCATAATCTACAGTTTAACCTCAGTAGACTCCAGTGGTCATGTTTTCATTTTTTTAAAATAATTAATTTGCATCATATGTTCACCATTGACCAGATGTTCACCAATCGTTAAATATTAGCTACATTACTAACCACTCGCCACATGCCCAACCACTCGCCAGAACTGTGTTAGAGAAAAGGACACCATAGCCATACTTGAACCGATCGAAAAGGTATGGTTGACTTGGAATGCAAGTATTTCTAAATTTTCAATGAAACTTTTAACTTTACCTCCTGGCTTCGGATACTGCAAATTATTGAAATCTGCATATTACTGTAAGAACTCTATTTGTATACGACTTTTGTGTAATTTTCTTGTTGGATGAAAGGAAGAATGTCTCATATTACCTGACAGAAAATCATGACATATTCTTTAATGGATGTCGTCATCAACATCAGTAAACGAATCGTTATTGTTTGTATGCATCACTTCTACGTTCAGTAGTTTGTCTTTGCTTTCTGAACTATGAGGTCTACTTTCACTGTTTGTAAAAATCCAAGGGAACTAATTTGCTTCCAAACTTGCCCGCCGCGAAGTTTGAACCAGGTACGATTGGGTTGTGATCGAACTCACTACCGCTTCAGCTAGAGACGCTGACTAGGCACATATTAACTAGGCACGTCTACTTTGAAATATAAATCGGAATCTTGTCTAAAATTATAACAAATCCTCATTATCATGTGCCAGACCGGCTGACTTAGACGATCATGGATCCAGTCAAGGCGATCATGGATCCAGTCAAGGCGATCATGGATCCAGTCAAGTCGATCATGGATCCAGTCAAGGCGATCATGGATCCAGTCAAGTCGATCATGGATCCAGTCAAGGCGATCATGGATCCAGTCAAGTCGATCATGGATCCAGTCAAGGCGATCATGGATCCAGTCAAGTCGATCATGGATCCAGTCAAGTCGATCATGGATCCAGTCAAGGCGATCATGGATCCAGTCAAGTCGATCATGGATCCAGTCAAGTCGATCATGGATCCAGTCAAGTCGATTATGGATCCAGTCAATGATCATCAACAAATAGTATATGCAACGACGGAGCTTACAGCCACACATTACACCATTGTTCTTCTTCTTCGAACGTTCCATATCGACCACTTGTTAACCCCTCTCTATGATTTGTATGTGATCCGAGCCTAAGAACGATTGTACGTTGTGCCAGTTATGCGCCTACAAGTAGGCCAGCACATCCGATTTCCGCGATGTTTTTTATTTCCTAGGGTAGCTTCCATAGGTCCCTACCTCAGTAGCCTCTTACGACATGCTTTGTAGGTCGCATTGTTACTATTCTTTGCTCCCTTGCGAACCCCGGCAGACACCATTGTAAACCCACAGATATACTTATTGTTTCCTTCGCAAAGAGACAAACGAGTTCGTGATCTTCTTTATTGTGCCAGCAAGTGAAGTTTGTATTTTTCAATTCAGACTGTTCTGTCATCTGTTTCCTCTTTGTGATCGGTGTGGGTGTTCAGAGTTTTCTTTCAAATCCCGGAGTCGGTCGCGTGTTGTAGGGCTAGCAAGGAGAGCAAAGAACAGTAACACTTTGATCTACAAGAAGCGACTAATGTAGGGGATAAGGGAACTGATTTACTTCACGTTTTCCCTCTCCGCTCCTGGTGGAGCATAGAACATCAATAGTTGTTCGCCACATTTCTAGGTCTCTGGCTGTTTTCTTTATGGTCTTCCAGCATACGCGAGAACTCTTCAGTTCACAAAGAAGACTTCGTCTCCAGGTCTGTTTAGGACGTCCTCTTTTTCGCTTTCCTTGCGGGTTCCACTCAAAGTGATTATCTAGTGACACTCGACTATGTCTTCCGTAGGGTATGCCCGACCCATCGTCATTTTCTCCTCTTAACCTAGGCCATCATGGGTTCCTGTCCGGTTCTTAGCCACAAGTCTGTGTTTGCAACTCTGTCATACCATCTCAGTCTGAGAATCCGCCGAAGACATCCGCTGGCCTACTTTTAGACGCATAACTCGCCACTGCGGTGCCGGGGCCCGAAAGGGAAGCAAAGAATAGTACCACTGCGACCTACAAGGCACGTCGTAATAGGCGACTGATGTAGGACCTAGGAAGCTACCTAGTAAATAAAAAGCATCACATAAATCGGATGTGCTGACCGACTTGTAGGCGCATAGCTGACACAACGTACAATCACTCTTAGGTTCAGATCACATACAAATCATACAAAGTGGTGAACAAGTGGTCGATATGGAGCGTTCGACGAAGAAGAAGATGCATAACTGGCACATCGTACACTCGCTCTTAGGCTCAGATCACATGCAAAGCGCAAAGAGTGTTTTACAAGTGATCGATATGGAACGTTTGAAGTAGAAGCAAGCATGACTTAAAAGTGAGGATAGATGCAATGTCAATAGCTGGGCAATCTTCTACTATTAAAGGGACTTACTTTACTGTAAATATATTAGAATATATAGACATGCTGAAGATGAAAGTATTGATTTTATTCCATCAGATCGATACTTGCTTCGTCAGCCAAACGTTGTTTCAGATGCGCGCCACTAGAGGGAGGGAGGGGGTGAAGCAAGGTCGTGACCAGTACGTTTTCTGGGCCCTGTCGGATTCCTTGTGCAAATCACGAATTGTCTCTCACCACAAACATTGAAATCATATTCAAATAAGTTAATATTTGCTCTTTTTTTCTCTCGTACTCAAATACAAGGATGTTTACTGTACCTATTTGGCAGGGAAACTCGCAAGACGCGCTTGCGATTGAAGTGAGAGGCACGAAAGATAGAACAGCGGGAGAGGGGTTCCAGGTCACAGAGTCGGGTTGGGGTCAGTCGAGGCCAAGAACGAAAGATATAACTATATTGAAGCAGCAGGTTGAAGTCCAAATGTTCTTTTAACAAATTATACGTGAATATGGATGGCAAGATTACATGCAAACCAGAATGTTATACATAACGTTTCACAGATGACCAGACTAGGACCCCTCCTTATATATATATATATATATATATATATATAATATATATATATATATATATATATATATATATAAATATATATATATATATTGCACGTGATATTTTTTATCTTTTTTTTAGCCTACTTCTCGATATGCTACAAACTTGAAATATGGCAAGCGGGCAGCTTTCGTAGTGCGGACAATGTAACAATGATAAAACTGAACTACTGTAATTTCTTTATATCTTAAGATTGAGTTTCTAGTCCTATTGAGACGGGCAATAAAACGTACGTTTCGTGGTCAAGCTGAGAACATACAAGATCCCTTGACAGTTGGAAATCTTATCATTATTAAAATGATCACCATCGCCGGCGCTACCGAGTTTCTGCACTGCCACTGAGATTTTCACGTGGAAAGACAAAGATATCGGAACACACATGGTTATTCACGGATATGCAATAATGATGGCATCTAAACTTCAAGTACCTCTGAAGTCGACGAAGGCTCGCCTGCATGACAAGGGACAGTAATCAAACAGTAAAGTAGACTTTCATGCAAAATTCAGTCAGAATGCCAGAATACCAGGCGCCATGAATTCACATGGAGTGAATGCAGAAGAAGAATAAGATGGGCTGGAAAAAAAAGCTTGAAGTTGAGAGAGAATGAGGAAAACTGCGATACAACTGAGAGGAAATGGTTATAACATGGACAAAACAAACAGTTTAGCAGAATACACCACCAAAGAAATGGACAGAAGGTTTTGGAGATGCATTGCAGTCGACCTTCGAGTTGGAGATGGTACCTAATCGATACAGAGATTGAAGGACCTGATACATCAGCACAAAATGAAATCAGCAGTGGAAAATCCAACACATATTCCACCGCCTTGCGCGAGCTGTCATTCAAACTTGTAGCTAGTTGTCAGATTGCACGGCAGTGAAGTACAAAGGGAAGGGAGTGCAGGGTTGGGAGAGTGGGGCATGTTGTCCTCAGGACACAGGTAAGATACATAAAATTATAGCGAGGGCAACGAAATATAGGTCATTCGTTACTGTAAAACATGAATGATTTCGATATCTTATAAATTTCGAATAAAATACTGTAATGTATACCGTAAAACGTCCTATCATACGCTTGCCGTTAATATACAAATCTTTGTCGTTCAGGAATTCATATGGATCAACAATATATGTTGATTGATTGATTGATAGGACCATCATCACTGCACTTCGGCGAGTAGCCATATGTGTTCCGATCTCTTTCTTACACAGGAAGATCTCAGCTGCAGTGCACGAACTCCGTAGCATATGCGAGGGTCCCCGATGTAGATTGAAGGTGGTGAAGATATTTTGCAAGAATTTAAATTTTAAATCTTTTTCTAGTGAATTTTGCACGGACAGCGGCTTTCCAGCCTGCTCTTCTCGATTTTGAATTGTCACGGGTTCTTTTACGTCTTCTTTCTCCTTCTTCTTTGCGTTCGTTCTTTACGACCAATTTTAATCACTCTTTGTGATATGTTTGATCTTTGTCAAGAACGTGTATACGTTGCACATTGGTTTGGTAGTCCCCTAAACGCATAGACTTCTACACGCTTAGGACACATGCATCCGATTTCATCCAAACCTCCTTCGTCGCCTCTTACGACATGCATGGCAGGTAACAGTGGTTCTATTCTTTACACCCTAAATTTGAGCCCCGGTGGTAACCACTCGGGCGATTTACGTGATCAAATTGAACACGGGACCTACGTTTTATTGTCTGTCTCCCAAAAGGACTAGCAACTCGAACTCACTTACACTGAGACAAAGGATCTGCTGGAAAAATATAAAGCTGGCTCAACGAGGTAGTCAACCAGGTATCTTTGGCACGAGAGTCGAGCACCTAACATCTACGCCACAGAGACCTCTATATGGATCTTATTGATTGCTTGTTTATTGTTCATGATACGCTGCCATACATAAGTATTGGCTCAATATAGCACTGTAGTATACTCGTATATATCTATAGGAGCACATAAACTGCTAGAGAAAAGGATGTACAAATATAGATTGCCATGGCTTAGTCATAAAATGAAACAAAATGAATTGCTACATAAAGTATTTAGAGTAGGGCGTGTTTCCAAATGTCATGGAAAGAAAAAAGAAAGACAAGATTAATTGCAGTCACGCAGCGATATTAGGCAAGGTTCAGATGTATTCCTGACACAAACAGTGCCGCAGGTGACATAGTACTGCGGACATATAGTCGGGCAACTTTATTATCATTCTTTGTACTGTCTATCTCTAAGATTGCCCACAGTCTTCGGTTCTCCCAGTCTTCATATTGTCTACATGTCCCCCCAGTCTTCATATTGTCTACATGTCTCCCCAGTCTTCATATTGTCTACATGTCTCCCCAGTCTTGATATTGTCTAAGGTTCTCCCCAGTCTTCATATTGTCTAAGGTTCCCCCCAGTCTGCATATTGTCTACATGTCTCCCCAGTCTTCATATTGTCTACATGTCTCCCCAGTCTTCATATTGTCTACATGTCTCCCCAGTCTTCATATTGTCTACATGTCTCCCCAGTCTTCATATTGTCTACATGTCTCCCCAGTCTTCATATTGTCTACATGTCTCCCCAGTCTTCATATTGTCTACATGTCTCCCCAGTCTTCATATTGTCTACATGTCTCCACAGTCTTCATATTGTCTACATGTCTCCCCCAGTCTTCCTACTGTCTAAGCTGATGATGATGACATTGTACAGGGGGAAAGAGGTGATCATCATCATCTTCTTCTGCGAACGCTCCATACCGACCACTTGTTAACCACTCTGTGTGATTTGTATGTAATCTGAACCTAAGAGCGAGTGTGCGTTGTCCCAGTTATGCGCCTACAAGTAGGAACAGCACATCCGATTTCTGCGACGACGCTTTTTATTGACTAGGGTAGCTTCCCTATGCCCTATCTCAGTCGCCTCTTACGACATACCTTGCAGGTCGCAGTGTTGATATTCTTTGCTCCCCTTGCGAGTCCCGACAACATACGGGTGTCACATTTACTGAATTATACTGCAGAAGATGTGATTAGTCATATCAGATGACGTTAGAGGTGACTCATATACGCACTAGCACACATAGTCTCTGGTAATATATGGCAACATACGTAATCAGTGGAAATAACTGGGCGGAGGATGTAATCGCTTCATCATCTTTTCGGACAGTTTGTTTCTAATATGGTCTCCACAGCAGTGATTGGCGTTTTCGTTACCACCAAGTAACGATTAGCTACTTTTGCAACAAATACTCGTTACTCTGTAATCGTCTATTGCATAGGTACCCAAACTTTTCGAGGTAGTTAGTTAAACTTACGCAACCTACCTTCCACAAGTTTGTAAAGAACTGCCCAACTAACTCCTGTATACCATGAGATAAAAATGTAAAGAGGGTTCAGAACACATTACAAGAGTGTCAAGTATATATGGAAAAATAAACAACTGAAACTTAGAGAGAACGAAATAATCAACTCCTGGTATTTCTCACAAGAAGTGTATTTAGCTAGCAAACATGTGATGTCATCTCGAATTGAATAGTTCACCAACACAATGCGGGTCTTACGTCACCGTGAACTTTGAACGAAGTTCCTTAGAGTACGATAAAACAGAAAGAATATAAGAATTAATAGCTATAATGGGAAAAAGGTGAGCTTGGCAGACATAAAGTGCAGATTTAGACTGCTTCGTATTTTGAGCATGAGGAGTTGATTACTTTAAAGAAAAGACCGTATCAACCTTAGATACTCAGTGTTATAGGACTAATGTAAGTGATACAGAATAATGAAGATCAAGGAAGATCAAAGAATTTTAAGTTTTCTCTAAGTATTTCACTATTAGAGAAACGTAAACGTGAGCGTCTGTAGCTCAAACGGTAGTGAACTCGATCACAAATCCAAGCGTACCTGGTTCAAACCCCACGGTGGCAAATTTGAAAGCGAATTCGTTTCCGTGGATTTTACAAAACATGTAAAAATAGACCTCACCGTTTAGAAAGCTATGGCAAACTACTGAACGTATAAGTGGTGCCTTGAAAATCAACGACTCGTTTACTGTGGTTGATGGCTACGTCCTGTAAAGGATATGCCATGATGTGCATTTTTCAAACGTTTGACACACGACATGTATGTTTATATCAGCCGTATTGGTAGAATATATTAAAAAAACATAATGAGTACAGATCAAGAGCAAGACCAAGCAAAATATAGAGTGATGGCATCAAGAATAGCCTTCAGAAAATGAGTGACGGCATCAAGAATAGCATTCAGAAAATGAATGACAGCTTACAAAGTGCCTTAGAACAAGCACACACAAGATCACTACACCCCTATAAGAAGTAAATGATGTAAGAGAAGATTGATAGAACAAGTGAGTAAACTGTATTGTAGGTTGCAGTGGTACTATTCTTTGTTTCCCTTGTGGGCCCCGGCACCACACGGGCGCCGCTTGAATTAACAGCGGACGAACGAGGAAGAAGAAGAACAAGCACACACAAGATCACTACACCCCGCTCCCTCTATAAAAGTAAATGATGTAAGAGAAGATTGAGCTCCCCCTCTATAAAGAAGTAAATGATGTAAGAGAAGATTGAGCTCCCCTCTATAAAGAAGTAAATGATATAAGAGAAGATTGAGCTCCCCTCTATAAAGAAGTAAATGGTGTAAGAAGATTGAGCTCCCCTCTATAAAAAGTAAATGATGTAAGAGAAGATTGAGCTCCCCCTCTATAAAGAAGTAAATGATGTAAGAGAAGATTGAGCTCCCCTCTATAAAAGTAAATGATGTAAGAGAAGATTGAGCTCCCCCTCTATAAAGAAGTAAATGATGTAAGAGAAGATTGAGCTCCCCCTCTATAAAGAAGTAAATGATGTAAGAGAAGATTGAGCTCCCCTCTATAAGAAGTAAATGATGTAAGAGAAGATTGATAGAACAAGTGAGTAAACTGTATTGTAAAGCATCGTGTAGGTTTTGTTTTTTGTTATCTACATGTAGCATAACTGAAACATCAGCCATAAAGGAAATGACCAGAGACAGGGAAAGTTGAGGATAACTGTTGCGGCTTATGTTCCCGAAGAGCGGAGAAGAATAAACATATACACTAAAACCACAGCCAACTATAAACCTATGGGCCTGCGGACTCACGGGAACCCTGTTCTAGTTTCATTTGGAGGCTGGAATTTATATATGTTTGATAGAACACTGCAAGTTTTTTTGGGGGTAATTTTACTCAATTCTGTGAGTCTATGGTTATTTATTGGTGAAAATATTTATAATATTGATATTCCTTATTGTCAAACTTAACTTGTTGCATAATATAACCTTGATTTAGCATTTTGTGTTGATTTTAAAATGAATTAATCTATATATACAACAATACTGGAATGCGAGTTCACGCGAGTCCGCAGGCCCTATGAGTTTATAGTTGACTGTGCTAAAACGCAGCGATACAGAAAACAGTCGGATAAAGCAGATAGTCAGTTGTAAAGTCTGCTGTAAAGTCGTTTACAGGTCGAGTATTAACTTTATTGCACCGGGTTTCCTCATATGGTTCGGTCCGTCTGCGGGGCAGAAATTGCACACAATTTGTCGTGATTTCAGAATAAAGCACGGCCTCCCCAGCTCCAGAAATAAGCATAGGGATCTCCGGCAAAAATTCACCCGTGAACCGACCGAAGTGGTACTGATTCGAACCCTCGACCTTAGGAGCGCAAGGCAAACAGTGTGACCATGTTGTCACAGAGACTACTCCTCTCCAGTATTAAAAAAAATTGGCATAAGTGGGCTCGCTTACACTTCACATTTCGCTTACACTTCACATTGATAAATTTCATGTTATCACTACTTGTGTGGTTTTTTTTTGCAAATGAATATGATACAGATAATGTACCACACTATTATTTCGGTATACTATAGTTGTCCATCTAAGGCAACTCTAAATGGATAAAATAATTTAAACTATTCAGTGTTTTCCTAAACACATTCTGTGAACTTGTCAACTTTTCTGCCCGTGTGTTGCCAGGGCTAGCAAGAGAACAAAGAATAGTAACACTGTGACCTACAAGGCATGTCGTAAGAGGCGACTGAGGTAGGGGCCTAGGGAAGTTACCCTTCTAAACAAAAGCGTCGCAGAAATTTGATGTTCTGGTCTACTTGTAGGCGCATTACTGGCACAACCTAAATCGCTATTAGACTCAGATCACATATAAATTACAACGAATGGTTTAACAAGTGGTCGATATGGAGCAATCAATGAAAAAGTCAACTCTTTCATAACTTGAGTTCTCAAACATGACACGTCAGACAAATTTGAAGCAGAAATTGTTGATTAATCGTCTTGATCTCCTGCTGACAACTAGATCTATGGAAGCAACTTGTCTCGCTGTTTACCCCTAGATTGGGGGTCTCTGTCGCTAAGCACTTGCCTTGCGTTACGAAGGTCGTGGGTTCGAATCCGGACCACGCAGTTCTGTTCACGAGTGCATTTCTTTCCAGAGAACCCTTGGATTGTTGTCGAAGCTACGGAGTTTGTTCTTGGCAGGTGGCGTGCCATTTCTGAGAAGAAAGGGACCAAGCCATATGGGGTAAATCCCAGTGCAATGAAGACAATATGAAATATGAGCAATAAATAAACAATTAAAAGTATTAGGAAAAACAAATGACCAAACACAGGATTGGAAAGACAAAACATGATTTCTTACGGCACTTATTGCCTAGTCCTATACACGAGCGTTGTTACAAACACAATCATCCAGTTGAGAATATATTTAAGTAGTTATGAATGGATGGGTTGACCAAAATGTAGTGAAAGTGATAATCCTGTCTAGCTTGTGGTATCTGTCCACTCATACACGAGTACTGGATCACCATTATTACTGTGGTTTTCTTCTCTTATCATGTTGTGCCTCACAGCGTCAAGATTTCTCCACAAAGTTTTTGTATGTGCTTCCCCACCAGCGTAGATCATCCTGTTCTTGTCAACCGACCAATTATATATCACAAAAAGAATGATAAAATTGGCCGTGAAGAACGTTCGAAAAGAAGAGAAGAAGAAGTATGTGCTTCATAAATAGTGTTTTTCCCGGTATCTATTATTTCTAAAGACCACCTTTTGCGTGGGACGGCCTGTTTCTTTGTATCCACTGTATCGGAGTAGCATTGCTCTTGTATCCACTGTATCGGAGTAGCATTGCTCTTTGTATCCACTGTATCGGAGTAGCATTGCTCTTTGTATCCACTGTATCGGAGTAACATTGCTCTTTGTATCCACTGTATCGGAGTAGCATTGCTCTTTGTATCCACTGTATCGGAGTAGCATTGCTCTTTGTATCCACTGTATCGGAGTAGCATTGCTCTTTGTATCCACTGTATCGGAGTAGCATTGCTCTTTGTATCCACTGTATCGGAGTAGCATTGCTCTTTGTATCCACTGTATCGGAGTAGCATTGCTCTTTGTATCCACTGTATCTGAGTAGCATTGCTCTTTGTATCCACTGTATCGGAGTAGCATTGCTCTTTGTATCCACTGTATCGGAGTAGCATTGCTCTTTGTATCCACTGTATCGGAGTAGCATTGCTCTTTGTATCCACTGTATCGGAGTAACATTGCTCTTTGTATCCACTGTATCGGAGTAGCATTGCTCTTTGTATCCACTGTATCGGAGTAGCATTGCTCTTTGTATCCACTGTATCGGAGTAGCATTGCTCTTTGTATCCACTGTATCGGAGTAGCATTGCTCTTTGTATCCACTGTATCGGAGTAGCATTGCTCTTTGTATCCACTGTATCGGAGTAGCATTGCTCTTTGTATCCACTGTATCGGAGTAGCATTGCTCTTTGTATCAACTGTATCGGAGTAGCATTGCTCTTTGTATCCACTGTATCGGAGTAGCATTGCTCTTTGTATCCACTGTATCGGAGTAGCATTGCTCTTTGTATCCACTGTATCGGAGTAGCATTGCTCTTTGTATCCACTGTATCGGAGTAGCATTGCTCTTTGTATCCACTGTATCGGAGTAACATTGCTCTTTGTATCCACTGTATCGGAGTAGCATTGCTCTTGTATCCACTGTATCGGAGTAGCATTGCTCTTTGTATCCACTGTATCTGAGTAGCATTGCTCTTTGTATCCACTGTATCGGAGTAGCATTGCTCTTTGTATCCACTGTATCGGAGTAGCATTGCTCTTTGTATCCACTGTATCGGAGTAACATTGCTCTTTGTATCCACTGTATCGGAGTAGCATTGCTCTTTGTATCCACTGTATCGGAGTAACATTGCTCTTTGTATCCACTGTATCGGAGTAGCATTGCTCTTTGTATCCACTGTATCGGAGTAGCATTGCTCTTTGTATCCACTGTATCGGAGTAGCATTGCTCTTTGTATCCACTGTATCGGAGTAGCATTGCTCTTTGTATCCACTGTATCGGAGTAGCATTGCTCTTTGTATCCACTGTATCGGAGTAGCATTGCTCTTTGTATCCACTGTATCGGAGTAGCATTGCTCTTTGTATCCACTGTATCGGAGTAGCATTGCTCTTTGTATCCACTGTATCGGAGTAGCATTGCTCTTTGTATCCACTGTATCGGAGTAGCATTGCTCTTTGTATCCACTGTATCGGAGTAGCATTGCTCTTTGAGGCGCACTATCTGTTGGTAATCTGCTTATGTGGCCGAACCATTTAATTTGTTGTGTTTTGATGAAGTTTAGTACCGATGTTGTACCCACCTGTGTCCCGACGTCTTCATGTCTAAACCGGCTTTTTTTCCCTTGATACTCTCAGCATTCTGTGTAGGTAGTTCGTCTCTGTCGTGACTATTCGACGTGGATCACCATTAGACGTTGTCTCTGTTCAGACAGTGGGAGGTGTTATGAAGCTATTTACTTGGTGGTAACAATCGCCCACAAATGGAAAACTTTACCCAGAAAACGATTGAACAAAACAATCTGAAATGGAAAACTTTACTCAGCAAACGATTGAACAAAACAATCTCAGATAACATCAGTTATGGTCAATTGCTTTACTATTTTGTGAACAACTCAGGAATGTTACAAGATAGGTATTTCTAATTTTACTGCCCACACTCGTATCAATACTGAGACATAATTAACACAATTTGGTGAAACGGTTCATAGAAGGGGGCGAGTTTGGGTGTGGGTGAGAGTGAGAAATGAAGTTTTATTATCTATTTCTGGAATGAAACTCGACAAAATGTGCAAGACACATACGTGCACCCACACTTATTCAAACAATATATATAATATCATTTCCCGTAGCCTTTTCAGACCCTTAGGGTATGAAGTGCCCGTCACTTCCAATTTCTAAGTCCTAGTGTGCAGGAGGTAAGAGGGCCAATTCCTTTCAAAGTCGAGTGTAGGATTGAACCTACAACACTCTTGAGTCCTCCGAGTGGATAGATGAACGCTTACGAATTACACTAATCCGTCCCAATATATGTATATAACAATAATATTTATTTCGTACCGTTATATGTTACATAGGGCTTGCAAGTAATTTCTCCGTACCGCTCTGTATATATATTTAAATGTCATAGCACCGGCATTTGCAGATTGCTAAGTGACGTAACCTCAACAGACTGGGAAGTTACACTGGATTGATAACGTGGAACCATAATTCGGACCCATGAACTCATATATTAGGAGGTTAATTAATTGATAACAATAATACTCCTTGGCTACTCCGATATATTCTTATTTTTGTTATGTTTGTTGGCCCACGCGTTCTGTTATAACCAAAATGTTTCGTCGTTAGCTGGAAAGAACGTGTCACGAGTTAAAGAGGTTTAAGTCCCATTGTAAACAAACAAACAATAATTTAGACTATCCAACTGATAATGGTATACGACGGTTGATATGGCCAGTGAGTGTTGAGATGAGACAGAAGATGTGACCAGCTGGTGTTGAGATGAGACAGAAGATGTGACCAGCTGGTGTTGAGATGAGACAGAAGATATGACCAGCGAGTGTTGAGATGAGACAGAAGATATGGTCAGTGAGTGTTGAGATGAGACAGAAGATATGACCTGCGAGTGTTGAGATGAGACAGAAGATATGACCAGCGTGTGTTGAGATGAGACAGAAGATATGACCAGCGGGTGTTGAGATGAGACAATATATGACCAGCGGGTGTTGAGATGAGACAGAAGATATGACCAGCGGGTGTTGAGATGAGACAAGATGTGACCAGCGAGTGTTGAGATGAGACAGAAGATATGACCAGCGAGTGTTGAGATGAGACAGAAGATATGACCTGCGGGGGTTGAGATGAGACAGAAGATATTGCCAGCGAGGGTTGAGATGAGACACAAGATATAACCAGCGTGTGTTGAGATGAGACAGAAGATATGAGACCATCTCATCGTCTTGGGACAAAAAATACTCGTTCTGTCGACCGTCCTGGATGTTAGGCATATATAAACTCAACAAGAATATGATACGGGGCTATGTCTGAGTGCCCAAAGTTATCTAACTAGGTCGCAGACCAAGGCACAGGTAAGCAACCATACTCTTAAGATAAAGTATTATTGTATATGTCAAGGTGAGTCCTAACTTAACTGTAGACATGAGAATTGCGACTAAAAACTCTTCAGTTTAACCAACAGCCGAATACCGTGATAAGCCAGCAGACAAGTGATGATAACTTTCAGTTACCTGGTGTAGACATATATATCAACTCACAGCCTGTATCAGCAATTGTTACCTGCAATCAGGTTAACCCAAGGTCAGAACAACCTTCTCGAGAGATGTAACCATTGAAACAGGAATCAGACGTGTACAAATGTAGTGTCAAGATACAATCGCATCAGACGATCAAAAAAAAATCACAAAACAAACATTGGAGAGGATATTTAGAAGAAATGAATGTCATAAGATATGTTTTTCTTCTTCTTCTTCTTCGAACGCTCCATATCGACCACTTGTTAACCACTTTGTGTGATTTGTATGTTATCTGAGCATAGAAGCGATTGTACGTTGTGCCATGCGCCTACAAGTAGGCCAGCACATCCGATTTCTGCTGTTTTTTTTATTTACTAACGTAGCTTCCCTAGGTCGTACATCAGTTGTATGTTACGACATGCCTTGTATGTCGCAGTGGTACTATTCTTTGCTTCCCTTGCGGACTCCGGCACCAGTTGGGCGAGATACATTCAAGCTGTATAGTCAGCGAGGCACGGGGGCCATCATCATATACACTTTGATATATCTGCTTGATCATAGAGTCTTAGCGATTAAGTCCATTTGTCTTGTGTTTCCAAGATAGTGGGTTTGACAAAAAAAACAACGAACATACTACATTTCCCATTCTTTTGATTGACCGGTAGTTACCCCGGCCATACAGAACTATGCACATACATTAAATAAGTACTTACATGAACATACATGACACCATCACCGGTAGTTACCCCGGTCATACAGAACTATGCACATACTGTACATTAAATAAGTACTTACATGAACATACATGACACCATCACCGTAGTTACCCGGCCATAAAGAACTATGCACATACATTAAATAAGTACTTACATGAACATACATGACACCATCACCGGTAGTTACCCCGGCCATAAAGAACTATGCACATACATTAAATAAGTACTTACATGAACATACATGACACCATCACCGGTAGTTACCCCGGTCATAAAGAACTATGCACATACATTAAATAAGTACTTACATGAACATACATGACACCATCACCGGTAGTTACCCCGGCCATAAAGAACTATGCACATACATTAAATAAGTACTTACATGAACATACATGAAACTATGACCGGTAGTTACCTCGGCCATAAAGAACTATGCACATACATTAAATAAGAACTTACATGAACATACATGACACCATCACCGGTAGTTACCTCGGCCATAAAGAACTATGCACATACATTAAATAAGAACTTACATGAACATACATGACACCATCACCGGTAGTTACCTCGGCCATACAGAACTATGCACATACATTAAATAAGTACTTACATGAACATACATGACACCATCACCGGTAGTTACCTCGGCCATAAAGAACTATGCACATACATTAAATAAGTACTTACATGAACATACATGACACCATCACGGTAGTTACCCGGCCATAAGGAACTATGCACATACATTAAATAAGTACTTACATGAACATACATGACACCATCACCGGTAGTTACCCCGGCCATAAAGAACTATGCACATACATTAAATAAGTACTTACATGAACATACATGACACCATCACCGTAGTTACCCGCCATAAAGAACTATGCACATACATTAAATAAGTACTTACATGAACATACATGACACCATCACCGGTAGTTACCCCGGTCATAAAGAACTATGCACATACATTAAATAAGTACTTACATGAACATACATGAAACTATGACCGGTAGTTACCTCGGCCATAAAGAACTATGCACATACATTAAATAAGTACTTACATGAACATACATGAAACTATGACCGGTAGTTACCCCGGCCATACAGAACTATGCACATACATTAAATAAGTACTTACATGAACATACATGAAACTATGACCGGTAGTTACCTCGACAATAAAGAACTATGCACATACATTAAATAAGAACTTACATGAACATACATGACACCATGACCGGTAGTTACCCCGGCCATACAGAACTATGCACATACATTAAATAAGAACTTACATGAACATACATGAAACTATGACCGGTAGTTACCTCGGCCATAACGAACCATGCACATACATTAAATAAGTACTTACATGAACATACATGAAACCAGAAAACTAATAGGGACAGGATGGGGAGAGGGAGTCAGTGATTTATAAATGCATGCTACACAAAAAATGTTACACAATTATTACCAAAAATATGAGCACAGATTAACCCCTTCACCCTGCTCTGCCCATAAACCAGCTGGTAGTATTTATTAAGATGACGCAAAGCAAGTAAATCGGCTATTTTAGTAGACATGACAAAATAAACGCGTTTGGAGGTTAAACAAAATCCGGAGTGATAGGGTTGAAAATGGGATGTTGAATGTAGAATGTGAGTGGGTGTTCTAGAATGTACAATGTCATAATAAAATGATGACAGATGAGAGACAGTTACAGAGTAAGACATATTACTGTGAAGATCTTGACAAAACTTGATAAATGAGCTTACAACATGGGCGATGACAGTAGTAGATATATTGGTTATTTATGATGTAAAATATTCATCAAGATATGACTACTTCAATTCGTTGCTATATTGCTATGCTCATGAGAAAGCAGTTGACAGTAAGTGTGTACACATCTACCATCGTGTGTGCTGACTTTTCTGCAAACAATGCCTCGATTCAAGCGAGCAGAAGTATGGACAGAGCCGATGTGGTAAATGCGGTACGCTCTCAGACAGAAGAACGAGTGCGAGAATTAGGAGTTAAGTTTGGACATGCCAACACTTACACAATTACACTGCTCAGGCTGGGGTAATCTTGCAGGATGTGCTCTGGGTACTGCTTTAGTGCTCCACAGGTGCAGGCAGCCGAGTCCTTGAGACCTATTCTATGGAGGTGTGCCCTGAGACCGCAGTGTCCCGTTCTAAGTCTGAAGACTGTGGTCTGCGCTTTTCTGTTTGGTATATTTATACTGTAAGACATGCCATGCTTTGGCTAGGATAATGTGATGTCTCGTTAAGAGTCAGCTCTACGATATCCTGACTATAGTAAAATTTGCTGTCGAAGCAAGACGAAGAGACAAAAATCACAGTACAAAAACCATGCATAGTGTCAACAACGACAAAAAAAGGATATTAAGATGTAATAAACAGAGGCAGGATACTCATAGCTACTACTACTACTACTGTAAGCGTCAGTGAAAACAGTCATTACTACTATCCCACAATTAAGTGAAAACTGTGTTAATATATTGAATATGTGGCTAGCGATAGCTGTGTGTTACTATGTCGCTAGAGATAGCTGTGCCGTAACATGCTAGAGAAAGCTATCTCTAGCGACATAGTAACACACAGCTACCTCTAGCGACATATTAAGGCACAGCTGTGTGTTACTATGTCGTTAGAGATAGCTGTGTGCTAATATGTCGCTAGAGATAGCTGTGTGCTACTATGTCGCTAGCGATAACTGTGTGTTAATATGTCGCTAGAGATAGCTGAGCGTTAATATGTCGCTAGAGAAAGTTGTGCGTTAACGGTATATCATCATCATCATCAGGAGCCATGTCGGCTGGCGTAGACGATCATTGATCTCCACAAATCTCTGTCTCTGGTGTTCCTATCATCTCAGATGTTGATGCTCTTCCATGCCATAAAGTCAGGCTATTCACAATGCTCTCTCTCTCTTCTTCCTCTGTCCGTCTCCTCAATTTTACCAGTTCTTACAATGTGTTCTAAACCTCCCTCCTCATCATATGCAAATGCTACCTCTTCATTATATTAATACTAGTTTCTGTGCCTTGATCTCATTCAACACCTCAACATTAGTCATTTAGCAGTATTGATTTCATTAATGACTAGCTTTCTCTGTGTCTTGATCTCATTCAACACCTAACATTAGTCATTTGGGTCCATGTATTCTATATAATGACTAGTTCCTGTCTTGATCTCTTTCACTAAACATTGTTTTAGCATCCATGGATCTATCATTTCTGACCCAAAGATGTAACGTATGATGTAAGATATATAAGAATGTTTTCAATTAAAAGTCAATTGTTTGTTTCATTGTATAAACTAAAAAAACAAACCCAAAAAATAAAAAATAAAAATTCGACGCATAGCGCCAAACTTCCTGCTTGAGCAGATGTCGACACAATATGACAAGCTGCTGTCTGCATACCAGTCATGAATGAGCAATAATATTATGTATATATGTACATATATCATTGCCAGTTCAAGATGTCCAGTATGTGTGTCGTTGTCATTTCAAGATGTTTAATGTGTGCATAATAACTAGTTCTAGATGTACCGTACGTGTATTATGACCAGTCCATGTCCAGAATGTGTGTCGTTGACATCTTTGACCAGCCCCTGTCCAGAATGTGTGTCGTTGACATCGTAAGATGTCCGGTACGTTATTATGAGGAGCCTATATCCAGAATGTGTGTCGTCGTCAGCTAAATATGTCTATTTTAAAAATCACCATTAGCTCGAGAAAGCAATAGCAAAATGGTAAAAGTAAGAAGTGATCATGAAGTAAATCAAGCAGCGGTCAGTTGGTAAAAGAAATAAGTGGTCAATAGATAAATGATAGCAATGGTCAGATGGTAAAATGAAGCAATGGTCAGCAGGAAATAAAGCACTGAGCTGGTAAGATAGCACTGATTTTTCGATCCGAAGCTTCTTTAGTTCGCTCGTGCATGGACATCGTAACCTTCGTTACGAACACTGAATCTGGTGAATCGGGTTTGCTGCCACGGAATTGAACTAACAAGAGGAGTCACCAGTCCAATCAACGCTGACGCGGCGGTAAGCACGTCAATGGGAAAACAAGGCTAGTAAATAAGCTAAATTAAAAGTGGTCATCTAGTAAGAAGCTGAAATTGCAAGAAAGCAGTGGTCAGCAAGTAGAATGCAAAGCAGGTACTAGTAAAAGCGTAATTGCAAAGAGCAGGGTCACTGTAATAGATTGAGCAGGTCACATAGTAAACGAACACTGGTCAGTAAAGTAAAACATTGGTCAGCTAAACAAAACCTGGCAAATTAGTTTTTTAAAAAGTAGTGGTCAGGTGGTAATAGATTGGTGTGGTCCAGACCATCCAGTCCTTTCCAAATGCACACCCAAACCAATCCCGGCAATCGACAAGTGCCCGCCATGGAAGACCAAAATGCCAGAACTAAGGGGAAACAATCCCAGGCATACTGAACAAAAGAGACCAAAAACCTCGAGAGAAAAATTGCAACAGAAGAACACATAGAATCAGAGTACCCTGAAAATGAGTGGACGCACGTATACACTGACGGATCGGCCAATAACGCAATAAGCGATGGCGGAGGAGGAATAGTGCTTAAAATCTCAAAGAAAGTAACAGTCACGAAAGCGATTGCCACTGGCAAATACTGAATAACTACGAGCAGAGGCAGAGGCAATCAAAGCGGCGGCCGAAATGATCTTGGAGAGAAGAAGCACTACACGCAACAAGGTCGTGATATTCACCGATGCTCTATCGGTCATCACGGCACTCAAAGGCGTCGGCAAAACTGAGATGAATGAGCTCAAAACGTCCCTCGCTGAACTAACGAGTTCACTCAAACGCACTGTCATCCAGTGGATACCGTCACACTGCAACGTTAGGGAAACGAAGCAGCCGACAAGCTAGCCAAAGAGGGCGGGCGACTACCTCAGACTGATCACGAGATCGGTTATGAGGAAGTCAAAACAACCATCGGTTCGCACTATAGAAGCAAATGGGCAAAAGACCACCCTCAGCACACAGCCAGTGCCGGATACTATGGTCTCTCTCGACGTGAACAAGTTGCCATACTTCGCCTCCGTACCGGCCACAACAAGCTCCGAGCCCACATGTTCCATAAATTTAAAATTGGCACAACTAGCCTGTGCCCCTGCAATATGGCAGACATGACGGCAGAACATGTCTTGCAAGACTGTCAACGTTTAGCAGGTATAAGGAAAGAGTACTGGCCACAACACACAGAGCTTCGCGAAAAGCTGTACGGAGGAACGGAGTCCCTAAAACAACAGTAAAATTCATGATAAAAGTTGGTCCATCAGTCTAGGCTGGGAACGCAAGAGAGAGAGAGAGAGAGAGAGAGAGAGAGAGAGATTGGTGTGGTCGATTAGTAAAAAAAAGCACAGTGGTCACTGGCAAAATAAAGCTGTGGTCATCTGGTAAAATAAAGCAGTGTTCAGCCTGACACTGGAAGAGTCTCCAGAACATGAGGAACAACCATGAGGAACAACCATGAGGAACAACCATGAGGAACAACCATGAGGAACAACCATGAGGAACAACCATGAGGCTCGCTGGGGAAGCTAAGGAGAGATGACTATTAACAACCATTGGTACAAGCTTGAGGAAATAAACATACACATATATACGGATATGTTGTTGGTAAGAGTACAGCTGGTTCACACATAACTATGAAACAACTATTGTGGTACATTAAGACAATGTTGCACCTACTGGGCAGTCATAGCAATGCAGTAAGCTTTACGAGAAATAGAAGTATAGTTTAGCACATGATCCACTTTTGTTATGTTGTTCGTATATCACGGGTGATGATGATGGTCACTCATTTTAGCAATAACGCAACAAACACCCATCAGCAGACTAAACAGAAAACAGCACACAACAATCTTTCGACTACAGGTCACTGCAGGCTCAACCATCACATGCACAAAATAAAGCCTGCTCAGACTGCACAGTGTGTATGCCAGACAGAAACACAGACTCCAGAGCACATCCTGCAGTCATGTCCATCATATATAACCAACGAAATGAAACATGGCCTCATGAACAAAGTTTACAGACCAAGCTATGGGAACTCTCGAAGAACTCCAACTGACATGCAGCTTCATAGAGGCAACCCATCTCATGATTTAGACGAGCATACGAAACCGAACGCAAAGAAGAAGAAGAAATAATTCAAAATCAAAGAAAACTGGCTAATGCTACAAATAAGAAAGAGATAATTGAGGTATTTTTTTTACATATAAAAATACACGAAGGGCTGGAGAAGACCATCATGTAAGGAGGCATACCGGCAAGAGAAGAAGTAGACCACGGAGAAGATGGATTCAGGATGTAACTGATAGTTTGAACATGACGGCTGCAGAGGCGGGACAAATCTGACCTATAAGAAAGAGAAATTATGAGGGACTTAGGGTGGTAAAGTTCTGCTCTGGACAAGCTGTTTGTTGATGATGATGACGCATTTCATCCATTGCAGGTGCTAGAAGTGAGATTTGTATGTGCGTATGTGACTCTCTCTCTCTCTCTCTCTGCCTTTTTAACCCTGATTGAGGCATAGGCCCTCAACCAACTCATGCCAAGACTTCCTATCTCTAGCTATTTCCTGCAGACGTATTTCTCGGCTCCCCTTCTTTCGCTGTCCCTGTGGGTTCCAGGAAAGGACCCTTCTTGCTATATTTCCCTCAGGTTTTCGCAAAGTGTGTCCTATCCAGCGCCAGCGTCTTTTTAAACCTCTTGGTCCACTGGAATCTGTCTTGTTCTCTCGATAAGTTCCTCATTTGTAACCCTATCATTCCATCTTAGTTCCTCTATTCTGTGCAGACACCAGTTGATGAATGTTTGCAATTTATGCGTTATTGTTTTAGTAGTTCTCCATGTTTCTGACCCATACAGCAGCATACTGCTTTAACATTAGAGTTTAATATACTAATTTCTGTTCTAGTTTTGATTTCTTTAGACTTTCATATGTTTTCCAGTGCAATGAAAGCTCCCCTTGCCTTCTATGAGGTCAATTTGAGCTCAGAATGTTCGTGGACATAGAATTTAGTTTGCACCAGTTGAAAGGCTTAATGCGAGGTTCTTTCTGGCTTGATTTTGTTTTTCAGTTGCGACAATTCTAACCGACTCGTTTGTCACTGATCTTCTAAGAGAAGTCTAGCTTCACGCTGAACGGTCGTGAGCAGTGGCTTCCTGGGAGTTATGATGTATGCCAAACGCTGTTAATGAGTTCTTGAAGATGCATTTGAAACGTTTATTTTGTCCATCTTGTGAGCGTTTCCCTTTTTTTTAGATCCTACTAGATGCGTTTTTTTGGGTAGCTGGTGGTCTGTCATACGGATTACAAGACCTGCCATGTGGTGGGGCGCCCTGATAACATACTCGTACAGCTAATGAAGAAAGAAATGTATATGATCTCGGGATGTGGTGTGAAGCCTGTTGGAGGCAGAAATAATCTAAACAGAAACGAGAGACCACAATCTTTAAACTCAGAATGTTTTAAACTTTAAACACCTCAAATCTCTCAGTTCAAATATCCATCGAATGGGTCTCACAGACCCGAACCTGCGTATATAGAGCGCCACATCAGTTTTGACAGCGTGAGAGCAACAATCTGACCAACAGGAATAATCCTTCAGGAAACAACTGTGGGAGACCAGCGAAGACCTCAAGCGCAACACAGTGTACCACGTAGATTGATCCACATCAAAAAAAAAGATACATATCAGGAGAAAGAAAAAGATACATAGCAGGAGAAAAACGAAGATACATAGCAGGAGAAAGAAGAAGCCTGCTGGATACCTGGCTAAATCTTTACAAAAACGAAATCAACATTTTCATCTTTAGCATACCTTGAGGTTCGCCCATGTGTTGCAGTGATCTACAACGGAAGAAGCAAAAAATAGTAGCAATGCAACCGTACAATGCATGTCTTAAGAGATGGCAATGTAGAGTTCGACTTGTGGCTCTACACCAATCATGTAGAAAATTTTAGCAACAAAATTTAATCAACACTGAACAAGTCAAATACAAGGAACACAATAACTGTAGCAGCAAGAGATATGATGACTTGTGGCATGATTGTTGGAGATCTATGCCACAACCTGGGTTTAAAAGGCACACCAGAGAGAGAGAGAGAGAGAGAGAGAGAGAGAGAGAGAGAGAGAGAGAGACATTAAGGTTGCAGGAGTGTCACAGAAAAGTCGTAATACGTATTAGAAGATCCCCCCATATCGTGGTACTGCATCTAACATCACTTTGAATACTCTTTGGAATTTCAAGAAAACCCATGAAACGTACTCCATCAGAAATAGATGGCAGAGGAAATACCAGTTTAAGAGGAAATACCAGCTTAGAGTCGAGACTTCCACGTCTTGGCACACGAACAAGGCTAAAAACGCGTTCATTCACAGGGAAAGAGACAGTTCAGGAATGACTACAGCAAAGTTGATAATTTTCTAATGTGCTGATGTGTAAATTTCAGTTTGAAAAGACCGGATATAGAGTAACTTGTCATCAGAGGAAATGGTTGATTTAATCAAACAGAAAGCAGCCAACATTAACACAGGACGGTTATCAAAATATGTGTAGGTTAGAACAATATTCAGATGCGCCTGTCCTACATGCAGCGGGTGCATAAGAACCGGAACGCAACGTACCCATGTTCTCACGCAAACCATACAAATCCTAAAAAGTGGTTAGATTGGTTGATAAAAACGAACGCAACGGAGAGGAATAACACGCAGTCCTTCTGCGAATTCAAACAGGACACAATTTACTCCACAACCTCATGTACACAAAATTGGTAATTCAGTAATCCGTACAAACACGCCAGACTACAGACTACTTCAAGACTGCATGCTTAATTGCACTTCGGTACATAATCATATGTGCTCCGATATTTTTCTTACACAGAAAGATTTCAACGACAGTGCACGAACTCGTAGCACTGGCGAGGGTCCCCGATGTAATTTAGAAGATGTTGAAAATATTTTGTAGGAATTTTTAAAAATTAATTTTATCAAATGAAATTTGCCCACTCTCCAGCATGCTTCTTTTAAATGATCATATTGAACAGGAAACCTCCGTTTTATCGTCCGTCTCCGAAAGGACTAGGAACTCGATCAGGGATCTCCGGAATATATCCCGATGTCTTCATGAAGAATCGAGTAGATTTGGTACGAGAACCTAACCTCTACGTCACAGAGACCCCATAAACACATTCATTATCTCTCTCCTTTTTAACCCGGATTGGGACAATATCAGAATTTGTGTTCATAAGTACTATTAGTAAAAGACAAATATATTTTCCTATTAGTGAAATGAAAATCATACAATTTCCGTACAGTTTTGTTCATAAGTACTATTAGTAAAAAGACAAATATATTTTCCTATTAGTGAAATGAAAATCATACAATTTCCGTACAGTTTTGTTCATAAGTACTATTAGTAAAAGACAAATATATTTTCCTATTAGTGAAATGAAAATCATACAATTTCCGTACAGTTTTGTTCATAAGTACTATTAGTAAAAGACAAATATATTTTCCTATTAGTGAAATGAAAATCATACAATTTCCGTACAGTTTTGTTCATAAGTACTATTAGTAAAAAGACAAATATATTTTCCTATTAGTGAAATGAAAATCATACAATTTCCGCACAGTTTTGTTCATAAGTACTATTAGTAAAAGGACAAATATATTTTCCTATTAGTGAAATGAAAATCATACAATTTCCGTACAGTTTTGTTCATAAGTACTATTAGTAAAAAGACAAATATATTTTCCTATTAGTGAAATGAAAATCATACAATTTCCGTACAGTTTTGTTCATAAGTCTTTCTCGAATCCTGTATGCCTCACAGCGTCAGGTCAGGAAGAGATTTCTAAAACGGGCCCTAGTATGCGCTTCGTAGATAGTCTCTTTCGTCGCCTCTGTTATCTCTGAGGTCCATCTTTTGCGTGGCCGGCCTTTTGCTTTGTACCCATTGTATCGGAGCAGCATTGCTCTTTAGGGTGCACTGTCTGATGGTAATCTGCTTACGTGACCGAACCATTTAATTTGTTGTTTCTTGATGAAGTCTAGTACTGATGTTGTACCCACTTTTTCCTGATGTCTTCATTTCTCAACCGATCTCTTCTGTTACACCCATCATTCTGCGTAGACACTTCATCTCTGTTGTGACTAGTTTTCTTCTATCGTTTGTTGTCAGCGTCCAGGTTTGGCACTGGTAACATAATGTGGGAGAAAGATTGTGTTGAACATTGCTCTTTTGTGTTCATGGTGACGTGTTTGCATCTTAAAATTGGCGCCATTTGTCCTATCATTTGGTTTGCTTTGTTGCATCTGTGTTGAATTTCATTAGTTATTCTTCCATTTGCTGAAAAAATGCTCCCAGGTATGTGAAATCTTTGCTTGATTTAGTAGATGATTATCGATGGAGATGTTGGTAGTGTTTTCCTCTCTGGCGAATGTCATTACTTCTGTTTTGTCGATGTTAATTCTCATGTTGTATTCGTTACATGCTAACTGGAGTCTGTTGATGTGTTGTTGTAGCTGTTCTTCTGTTGTTGATATGATTGCCTGATCGTCTGCAAAAGAAATTCATTTAAGAGTTCTCCGAGGTTGTTTCCTTCGCTGGTGTTAGCTATTTTACAAATGTGGTCAATGTACGTGATGAATAGCAGGGGGATAGTACGCAGCCTTGTCTTACTCCTGACCCTACGTGAAACTTTTCTGATAATCCTGTATTTGTTCTAATCGTACTAGTAAAAAGACAAATATATTTTCCTATTAGTGAAATGAAAATCATACAATTTCCGCACAGGGCGTCGCCCTCAACCACAGTAAACGAGTAGTCGATTTTCTTAGACACCACTTATACGTTCAGTAGTTTGCCATTGTTTTCTGAAAGGTGAGGTCTATTTTACTGTTGGTTACCACGGGAACAAATTTGCTTCCAAACTGGCCGTCGCGGTGTTTGAACCAGGTACACTTGAGTTATGATCGAGCTTACTACCGCTTGAGCTACAAACTCCCACTTTAGTAGCTATGAAAAATAACAGCAGTCAATGTCTGGACCATATGTTAATGTCCGGTAGCTTTTTCAGACCTTAGGTTATGGAGTCCCTGTCATTTCATATTTCTAGCACCTTGTATGCAGGAGGTAGGAGGGCCAATTCCTTCCCTCACGCGTGGAACGGCGAGTGCGGGAATGAGCCCACAATCCTATTGTGTCAGAATCGATATGTGAACGCATATGCATTACGCTAATCCGTCAAAGACATACAAACAAGAAATATATCTTCTACGAACGTTCACTACTTGTTAACCACTCTGTGTGATTTGCATGTGATCTGAGCCTAAGAACGATTTTACGTTGTGCTAATTATGCACCTACAAGTAGGCAATCACATCCGATTTCTGCGATGCTTTTATTTACTAGGTAGCTTCCTAAGTCCTATAGCAGTAGCCTCTTACAATATGCCTTGTATGTCGCAGTGGTACTATTCTTTGCTTCCCTTTCGGGCCCCAGCACCACACGGGCGCATGAAATAGAAAACTAAATACTAAACCATTCTGCGAAAGTAAAACTGCAATATACATGTCCATATCGTCTGTAGAAAATCCCATGACGCTATCTATCTATACAACTGGTAAAGTGTATGCACTTTTGATGTACACACTGAGTGCTGGCTGACCCGATACGCAAATCAATCGATAGTTATATCATCATTACTGTCACATGCGGACAAAAAAGCCATGACACTCGCCCCGTCCAGATTCGTCCCGCCCGGATAAAGTGCACACAGCTTTGGCATAGAAACTCAATCATGCAAACATCAGCGAATTGTTTTTTACAGTGCAATGGTAAAAATTGAAACTAGAGAATTGAAAGGGTATAAAGACAAAGGATCGACTCCATTGCACCGGGGTTTACCTATTATAGCTAGGATTCTCGAAGATGGGGGTGGTTTGGACATGTATGTCGTATGCCAGTGGGGGGATTGGTTAGGACAGCTCTCAGATGGACAGAGGATGGGAAGAGAAGGCATGGACGTCCAAAGGGAACATGGAGAAGAACTGTGGAGAGAGAGATGAAGGAGTGTGGCCTGACGTGTGAGACTGTTGGTAGAAAGGCAGCAGAACGGCAACAGTGGAAGTCTTGTGGAAGCCTAATGGGTACACACCGGGACACGAAGAGGATATAGATAGAAATAAAGACAAAGAATTGACTACACTGTACCGGGGTTTATCTCTTCAAGCTAGGATTCTCTACACAGAAATTGCACGTCAACTGTCGAGAGTATACCTCTGAAGTAGGAGAAGGCATGCCATTATGGCGGGGAACACTGATAAAAATGGAAAGAAGGCTTTAACGCAAAAATAAGTCAGAAGCGTCATACCAGGAGCCCTGACTACGCCTGAATTCATAGAGGACAAACGCAAAAATAAGACAGAAGCGTCATACCAGGAGCCCTGACTACGCCTGAATTCATAGAGGGCAAAGGCAAAACTAAGTCAGAAGCACCATACCAGGAGCCCCGACTACGCCTGAAATCATAGAGGGCAAAAGCAAAACTAAGTCAGAAGCACCATACCAGGAGCCCCGACTACGCCTGAATTCATAGAGGGCAAAGGCAAAAATAAGTCAGAGGCACCATACCAGGAGCCCTGACCACGCCTGAATTCATAGAGGGCAAAGACAAAAATAAGTCAGAAGTGTCATACCAGGAGCCCTGACTACGCCTGAATTCATAGAGGGCAAAGGCAAAAAGAAGTCAGAAGTGTCATTACAGGAGCCCTGACTACGCCTGAATTCATGAGGGCAAAGGCAAAATAAGTCAGAAGTGTCATACCAGGAGCCCTGACTACGCCTGAATTCATAGAGGGCAAAGGCAAAAATAAGTCAGAAGCACCATACCAGGAGCCCTGACTACGCCTGAATTCATAGAGGGCAAAGGCAAAAGAAGTCAGAAGCACCATACCAGGAGCCCTGACTACGCCTGAATTCATAGAGGGCAAAGGCAAAAATAAGTCAGAAGCGCCATACCAGGAGCCCTGACTACGCCTGAATTCATAGAGGGCAAAGGCAAAAATAAGTAAGAAGGCGCATACCAGGAGCCCTGACTACGCCTGAATTCATAGAGGGCAAAGACAAAAAGAAGTGTTGAGAGTAGTGTACAAAACATAAACTCCGTGGCTATACGCAACAATTCTAGGATCTCCAGAAATAAAGAAATCGTGAACAGACAAAACGGCGCGGTCCAGATTCGAGCTCACGATCTCCGAAAAGGTAAGACTTATTATTGTCTAAGGCAGTGGTTCTCAACCTTCCTAATGCCGCAACCCTTTAATACAGTTTCTCATGTTGTCTGACCCCAACCATAAAATTATTTTCGTTGCTACTTCATAACTGTAATTTTGCTACTGTTATGACTCGTAATGTAAATATCTGATATGCAGGATGTATTTTCATTGTTACAAATTAAACATAATTAAAGCATAGTGATTAATCACTAAATGTAATATGTAATTATATATTTCCTGATGAACTTAGGCGATCCCTGTGAAATGTTCGCTCGACCCCCAAAGGGGTCGCGACCCTGGTTGAGAACCACTGGTCTAAAGTAAAACATAAGAACGTAGAAACCAGCCTTAACAACACGCTTATTATATTGTCTACGCCACTGCTATCCAGCGTTTTTGTTTTCTTTCGTTTAGAGCGCATCTGACTTATGACTGGAGGCGCAGGTGCCATGTAGCAATTGTAATAACAATAATAAAGTATATTAACAATAATAGTAAAAAAATAATAATAATACCTGAAAACCAATCCTGACTACAAGCTGAATTATTTGTTATATTGTGCTTGCGAAAAAATTAAATCATAGCATTGTTCAGAAACACATTTGTTTTCTTGTAATTCTGCTCAACCTTAAAGCTGGAGGAATAAAATAGGGCGCCAGTAATGTATCACATGGCGTCCACAGGAACTTGCCTGGACAGCGCTGGTCTACGGTAAGAGATACGAACTGTATGTTTGTGTTCGCTCTACACTAACCGCCCCTTGTAATTGATTGATTAACTGCACCATCGATATCTTTCTTACACTTCTACTTTTAACCAGGGCTGTGAGGTTTCACTTTCTGCTGTTTCTTACACAGGAAGGTCTTAGCGACAGTGCACGAACTCCGTAGCACCAATGAGGGTCACTTGATGTAAATTTCATGACGGTGAAAATTTGTAGGAATTTTATTAAACAAATTAAGTTTGCTTAGGCAGTGTCTTTCCAGCATGCTCTTAACGTTTTACATCTAAGGATTCTTTCATGTGCTCAACATCAAAACAGACCTACGTTTTATTGTCTGTTTCCGACAGGACTAGGAACTCGATCTCACCTACAATGAGATCATGGGTTTTGAGGAGGAAAAAGTGTTGTTATCTAAAAGACGACCAATGAGTGACATCAGATTTATTTCCCATCGAACAGGTGGTAATTACGTCGTTTCGGTATGTCTCCCTTATCTATTTATCATTACCATCGTCGTCATCAGTATGTTTCATGTCAGCTAGCGTAGGCAATCATGGATTTCCACAACTGACTGTCCATGGTGCTGAATATCAGTAAGGTCCGCCTGCACAGCGTGTTTGTAGCGCGTTGGACGACGGGTGACAAGCCCCTGTGAGTGCGGTTCAATTCCGTAGGGTAGCAGAAAAGCAACAGGTTCTCCAGATTTAAGGTGTTCGTGGCACCAAACCAAAGGGTTACGATGTGCAATGCTACCAAGTCGAAGAGCTGAAAAGCTCAATGCTTCTGGATCGAAAAAAAATATCAGTACGGATGTTGCCACTCTTCCGAGCAACGAAACCAGATTGTCAAGTGTTCTCTCTATGTGTCTTCCCTCTGTTTCGTTTCTCATTGATTTTACTAGCTGTCACAATGTGTTTTAAACCTCTATTTGACACCACATTAGTACACTAGATTCAAGATATGCACCAACGACATATGCCCGTGTGGCTTGGCGAGTATGACGACAGAGCATGTCATACAGAACTGCACCCAGTATGCATACCTGAAAAGAAATATGTGGCCCACTTACACCAGCGTCCAAGATAAATTGTATGGCGTAGCTGATAATCTGAGGCAGACGGCGCCCTTAAATAGAGAATCCGAAATCTCAATATAGTGAGAACGCAGAAGTAGAAGTAGAAACCTTCATTTCTCACCATATGTCTATTTATGTATGTCATATGTCTATCTATGTATGTCATATGTCTATCTATGTATGTCATATGTCTATCTATGTATATCATATGAACTTTAAATGTTAGTCTGCCCGTTCTTTAATAACTTAACATAATTATTCTTCTTCTTCCAACATTTTCAGACTTCGATTTCATACTAGCAGGTACAATCGTCTCTAGGCTCAAGAACACATACAAATCAAACATAGTGGTTAACAAGTGGTCGATATGGAATGTTCGAAAAAGAACATATATCGATGTATATACTTTTCAAGTAGTTAGTGTCATCCGAGTCCATGTACATCTCCATATAGCGTGTCTTGGACTGGTGTGGGGATTGGCCATGTACATCTCCATATAGTGTGTCTTGGACTGGTTGGGGATTGGCCATGTACATCTCCATATGCGTGTCTTGACTGTGTGGGATTGGCCATACATCTCCAATATCGTGTTTGGACTCGTGTTGGGATTGGCCATGTACATCTCCATATAGCGTGTCTTGGACTGGTGTGGGGATTGGCCATGTACATCTCCATATAGCGTGTCTTGGACTAGTGTGGGGATTGGCCATGTACATCTCCACATAGCGTGTCTTGGACTGTGTGGGATTGGCCATGTACATCTCCATATAGTGTGTCTTGGACTGGTGTGGGGATTGGCCATGTACTCTCCATATAGGTGTGTCTTGGACTGATGTGGGGATTGGCCATGTACGTCTCCATATAGTGTGTCTTGGACTGGTGTGGGGATTGGCCATGTACATCTCCATATAGCGTGTCTTGGACTGATGTGGGGATTGGCCATGTACATCTCCATATAGCGTGTCTTGGACTAGTGTGGGGATTGGCCATGTACATCTCCATATAGCGTGTCTTGGACTGTGTGGGATTGGCCATGTACTCTCCATATAGGTGTCTTGGACTGATGTGGGGATTGGCCATGTACATCTCCATATAGCGTGTCTTGAACTGATGTGGGGATTGGCCATGTACATCTCCATATAGCGTGTCTTGGACTGATGTGGGGATTGGCCATGTACATCTCCATATAGCGTGTCTTGGACTGATGTGGGGATTGGCCATGTACATCTCCATATAGCGTGTCTTGGACTGGTGTGGGATTGGCCATGTACATCTCCATATAGCGTGTCTTGACTGATGTGGGATTGGCCATGTACGTCTCCATATAGCGTGTCTTGGACTAGTGTGGGGATTGGCCATGTACATCTCCATATAGTGTGTCTTGGACTAGTGTGGGGATTGGCCATGTACATTTCCATATAGTGTGTCTTGGACTAGTGTGGGGATTGGCCATGTACATCTCCATATAGCGTGTCTTGGACTGGTGTGGGGATTGGCCATGTACATCTCCATATAGCGTGTCTTGCGCTGATGTGAGGATTGGCCATGTACATCTCCATATAGCGTGTCTTGGACTGATGTGGGGATTGGCCATGTACATCTCCATATAGCGTGTCTTGGACTAGTGTGGGGATTGGCCATGTACATCTCCATATAGCGTGTCTTGGACTAGTGTGGGGATTGGCCATGTACATCTCCATATAGTGTGTCTTGGACTAGTGTGGGGATTGGCCATGTACATCTCCATATAGCGTGTCTTGGACTAGTGTGGGGATTGGCCATGTACATCTCCATATAGCGTGTCTTGGACTAGTGTGGGAATTGGCCATGTACATCTCCATATAGTGTGTCTTGGACTAGTGTGGGAATTGGCCATGTACATCTCCATATAGTGTGTCTTGGACTAGTGTGGGGATTGGCCATGTACATCTCCATATAGCGTGTCTTGGACTAGTGTGGGAATTGGCCATGTACATCTCCATATAGCGTGTCTTGGACTGGTGTGGGGATTGGCCATGTACATCTCCATATAGCGTGTCTTGGACTGATGTGGGGATTGGCCATGTACATCTCCATATAGCGTGTCTTGGACTAGTGTGGGGATTGGCCATGTACATCTCCATATAGCGTGTCTTGGACTATGTGGAGAATTGGCCATGTACATCTCCATATAGTGTGTCTTGGACTAGTGTGGGAATTGGCCATGTACATCTCCATATAGGTGTCTTGGACTAGTTGGGATTGGCCATGTACATCTCCATATAGCGTGTCTTGGACTAGTGTGGGAATTGGCCATGTACATCTCCATATAGCGTGTCTTGGACTGGTGTGGGATTGGCCATGTACATCTCCATATAGTGTGTCTTGGCTGATGTGGGATTGGCCATGTACATCTCCATATAGTGTGTCTTGGACTAGTGTGGGAATTGGCCATGTGTTTTCTCTCTGCTCATTAAAATTGACTGTGTAGGTTCTCATTGTTCCACCATAGTATCTCACAACCATTAGGGAGGTACTTATCTAACAACAGTGGCGGCTCGTGATCATTTTTGTTGGTGGGGCCAGACAAAAATGTTCGCAAAAATCATGTTTTAAATATACCACATTTCTATTGGTCCTAAAAAATAGTACGCTAGAAATGCATGAAGTATATTAATTAGGGAGGAAAGATGATGAATTTCAGAATGTATTTGATATTTTAGCTTTATATTTTCAACTTTCAAAGCTAATCAGTATTACGTTAAAAGTTATAATTATAAACAAATAATTTCTAAAATAATAAATACACGTTATAAATTATTTTTAGTGGGGCCCGGGCCTACTGGCCCTTAATGACGAGCCGCCACTGTCTAACACGATATCCATTAACTGTTGCATTAACTCACCTCATTAGCGAAAATAATCAGTCAACGATCTCTCTTCCATTCCGTTCATCCATTTCACACACATGTCACTTACCATAAGTGTTTTTTCATTCATAGCCAACAGTTCCCGACCAGTGATCTGTCTATCACGGAATACTTCCACGTACCGGTACAGGTTGACTGCAGCCATCCATTCTAGAACGTTACCCACAGTCCATTCTGTGATAGGCTAGAGAAGAGTCATGGAGAATAAAGCAATTATTTTGGCAAACTATTAGTATTCATGAAAATCGTGACATATCTTTTACAGGACGTAGAAATCAACCATAGTAAACGAGTCGTTGATTTTTCTAGGCATCACTTATACGTTCAGTAGTTTGTCATTGCTTTCTGAGCGGTAAGGTCTATTTTTACCTTCCGTAAAAGTCCCAGGGAAATGAATTTGCTTCCAAACTTGCCTGCGACGGAGTGTGAACTAGGTACGCTTGGGTTGTGATCGAGCTCACTACCGCTTAAGCTACAGACGCCCACCAGTCGTATTTAATCCCAGTTAATCTCACTAATATTACTTATTATCCAGTGCTGTTATAGATACCACTGCTGCTGCTATTGATACCACTGCTGCTGATATTGATACCACTGCTGCTGCTATTGATACCACTGCTGATATTGATACCACTGCTGCTGCTATTGATACCACTGCTGATATTGATACCACTGATGCTGATATTGATACTACTAGTGCTGCTGCAACAGCCACTGCTACTACTAAACTTTCGCTACAAATGGTCGATCTTCACACGACTCTATTCTGGGCAATGTTTTTCCCCCCCAACTATACTCACGAGACTTCGACCTCTCTCTCTTTCTAAACTGGTCTTTCGTGAACCATCTCCTCCATTACTGCTCTTTCCTAAAACCACAGTGACGTTTAATGTGACACTACTTCATTTTCCGGGATATGATATTGTATACGTGTCAATGTTTCTCTATGTTCAGGTCATATAGAATGTTAATATTTTGTTCTTTTCCGTCCAAGGCGTTCTAAACATTTTTCTGCAACGCCGCCTCTGTTTCGGAAGATTCAGTTGTGTTCTTTAATGTTTGAGTTATGGTCCATGAGTCACATTCATTTATTGCCACAGAGAAAATACATATCTTCATCAGTTTGACTTCTGTTTCTTTGTTTGTGTTATGTAACAATATCAAGATACAGAGAAAGCTTATCATCAATATAAGAAAGAGGCTGTCATCATTTATCGGCTGATGATTATCATCAATATAAGAAAGAGGCTGTCATCATTTATCGGCTGATGATTATCATCAATATAAGAAAGAGGCTGTCATCATTTATCGGCTGATGATTATCATCAATATAAGAAAGAGGCTGTCATCATTTATCGGCTGATGAAAAGGGGAAGTTTAGAACACACTGTGAGGGTCAAAGGCGCATAGGGACAACGCCGCGCCAGGATTAGTACGCTGGCACTAATCAAGATCCTACCCCACCTCCACGTGCTGACCGTGGTAATAGACAATCGATCTTGTCTGGCTAAGCAGGTAGGGATCGAGGGACAGCTATTCTTGTTTAAGTAGTGTTGCAGACGTAGTCACGTTGGATGAGATCCGCTCGCAACACAGACGAGCGGAATCCCAGAGTGACTATTAATGCATATCTCTCCCGGCCGATGGAAAAAGCTGAACGGATAAACATAAAGGGATGAGGAGTGCATCCAGAGAAGAGACGTGGGCCCACGTAGAGCAAATCTTTGGGCCCGAGATGAGTTCCACGTGGGCCCACATAGGGCGAAACTCGGAGCTCTGAGGTGGGGGCCCAAGTTGAACCTCGTGTGTCTGAACAGGCTAGAGGCATGGCGAATGTGTGCACGGTGAGAACCAATAGACACGGTGCGGCAGACACCGAAGCAGAGCGAACATGCATGCGGACATGTGGGCGCAACGATGGGGCAGAGGTTCACGGCGCTGGGAGGGCGTGGCAGGCGTAGGGGTGAGCAGACCACCCAAATGTGTAGAAAACTGGAAAGCCCAGCAGAGGCTTGAATCCAGTGCGCGTTTCTGCTCGCAGGGAACTACTACTACCTTGTAGTTTGTCTGGGAATAATCAAAGGCTAGCGGAGTAAACCGTACACAAATCTGGACGACAGACAAACCAAGTAGTCCAAATAAAGACTGGTAACCTGGGTAGATGAAGCTCAACAACCCGGGAGGGTAGATCGTTTAAGGTCGCTACCCTGAAAGAAAATAGCAACCTGCTGCCTTGCAGGTCGGCTGGGGACAGTCAAAAGCTAACGTAAAGCGAAACCCAGTAAACGATGGCTGAGACCGGACACGTCACCGAAGGATTAGCACTAGAGCTCCAAATGGTACTGAACGATGTGACGTAAAATACGTTCTTGGCAAAGGCTGTTTATATATCACAATAAGAATGATCAAAATGGCCGACAAAGAACGATCAATCGATCCAGAGAGAGAGAGAGAGAAAGAGAGAGAACGCATTGTAACAACCGGTAAAATCGACCGGTAAAATCGAGGGGAGACTAGACAGAGAGAAGGAATTTTAGATAGCCTGACTTCATGGCAAGGTAGAACGTCAAAAACTGAGATGATAGCAAACACCAGAGACAGAGATGTGTGATGATCCATGATCGTCTACGCCAGCCGGTACGGCACCTGAAGATGATGGTTATGAAATAGTTTCTTGATGCTAACGTACATCTGAAATGTCATGTCTAGTCTCTTTCTGATTTCTTTTGTACAATTTCCGTTGCTGTTAATTACGAAGCCAAGACTTTCAAACTTTGTAACGTTTTCAATGTCTTCATTAACTTGCTGTTGCATTTTGCTTTTTTTATTTGTATTCATAAACAAGGTTCTGATCTTCGCTGTGTACTTTAACAAACAAAATTAGTTGTTCAAATTCCTTGACACTAGCTGATAACTAGATGAAAGAAAGTCGGCAAATTATACAGAGCTATAAGAGTCACTTGTGATTATATGTTCAAATTTGGCAGAGCTAGATTAGACAAGATAAGGTGAAATATGATAACAGGCAAACTGTTGAAATTCAATCACTGAGGGTTTCTACAAGATGTGTTCTGTACCTGGCTCTATATCCAGCAGAGTTAAGGTTGGATAGTCTGTCTTACGCAAGACGAAGAGTAGATGTTGGTAGCTTGTTGATCACTCGTGGAACACACAAGCCAACCCCCACCTTCCAGTGATGTACCCAGGGAATCGTTGACCCCAAGGTAAAAAGTTAACGGAGTTATGGCTCATCTAAGGGAATTGATTCCACATTGTCAGTTTTTTTGGTTTGGTTTTTTCTGTGTGCCTTAGTAGAAATGCGAACCCGAATAACAAACACAGAGAAACCAAATGTGCGGGTCTGTAAGCGTCTAGCTAGCACAAGGAACTCAAGCTGGGTCTGTAAGCGTCTAGCTAGCACAACGAACTCAAGCTGGGTCTGTAAGCGTCTAGCTAGCACAACGAACGCAAGCTGGGTCTGTAAGTGTCTAGCTAGCACAACGAACTCAAGCTGGGTCTGTAAGCGTCTAGCTAGCACAACGAACTCAAGCTGGGTCTGTAAGCGTCTAGCTAGCACAACGAACTCAAGCTGGGTCTGTAAGCGTCTAGCTAGCACAAGGAACTCAAGCTGGGTCTGTAAGCGTCTAGCTAGCACAAGGAACTCAAGCTGGGTCTGTAAGCGTCTAGCTAGCACAAGGAACTCAAGCTCTAATGTACAAATCATACATCGACCACAAAGAGTCGCGTAACAAGTGGTTTGTGTACAGCAAACGAAGAAGAAGATAATCATAAAAAATACAACAACATGAGAGCACGAAATGACATGATAACGCGTTTTAGAATATCAGAAAACGAAATTCTGTATACATCTGGTGTCGATTAAAAATGCACATTTTAATGAGAGCAGAAAATAAGGAGTGTTTAAGAAACCTCCCAGGTGAAGCACCGGAGCAAATGAATATGGTCAATAAATAGACAATCAACAAAGTATTAGGGGCTTCCATAATTGGTTGTTTTTTTTTTACCACACACAGGATTCGAACCCTAAACCCTTGTTTCTAATGGCACCTTTTGTTTAACCCTGCAGACAAGCTAATGGCACCTTTTGTCTAACCCTGCAGACAAGCTAATGGCACCTTTTGTCTAACCCTGCAGACAAGCTAATGGCACCTTTTGTCTAACCCTGCAGACAAGCTAATGGCACCTTTTGTCTAACCCTGCAGACAAGCTAATGGCACCTTTTGTCTAACCCTGCAGACAAGCTAATGGCACCTTTTGTCTAACCCTGCAGACGAACGTTTCAAATAAAAAAAAAAAAAAATAAAACCAGCTAGCGCACCTTGAAATGAGGAGAGGAAGGGACGAGAAGTACAACTGGGTCCTAACAAGAATGTCAATAAAGTTATATCAAATGAGGTTATATACGTGACTTGTAATTCGATTACAGATAACACACTGTTACACAAACCAAGTATGGTCAAGAACACATTAGTACGTTGAGGTCGAACTTCTGACAAGCTTAACAACTACAATGGAAACTTGACCGTTTCATTCTGAAATATTTTGTAACCTTCATGGGCATTTATATTGCAAATGTATACTGAATAAAGATAGTATAATGGCTGTGCGTCCTCTAAAGAAATCCCGTTTGCCAGTACATCGGTTCAGAAGGGTAAAGGTATTAAAGCTAAAGCTGTAGAAAAAAAAAAAATTAAGGACGATGAAGAAAAAAGACGAAGAACAAATGCTAAACATTCGTTTTACGAGTAATTCTTCTTCTTTCTTTGTGTTCGTTCTTTACGACCAATTTTAATCACTCTCTGTGATACGTTTGATCTTTGCCAAGAACGTGTATACGTTGTACATTGGTTTGTAGGCCCCTAAACGCATAGACTTCTACACGTTTAGGACACATGCATCCGATTTCATCCAAACCTCCATAGTGGCCTCTTACGATATGCGTGGCAGATAACAGTTGTTCTATTCTTTACATCCCAAATTTGGGCCCCGGTAACCAATCGGGCGACCATATTAGTAATTACTAACCTTCGTCAAGGAGTAGTCAAAACAAACACTATACATAGATAAATGATAGGGGGAGAAATACCAATAGTAACGACGTTCACAATTCTATAACAAGAAAGGAAAGTTTATTATTAACACAAATGTTAACTCTGCTGCGTGTAGTGTCGGTGCGTGCACTCTTCTCACGCAATAATGTATCTGTGTGTAGTGTCTGTGAGTGCACTCTTCTCATACAATAATCTATCTACTGTGTGTAGTGTCTGTGAGTGCACTCTTCTCATACAATAATGTATCTACTGTGTGTAGTGTCTGTGAGTGCACTCTTCTCATACAATAATGTATCTACTGTGTGTAGTGTCTGTGAGTGCACTCTTCTCATACAATAATGTATCTACTGTGTGTAGTGTCTGTGAGTGCACTCTTCTCATACAATAATGTATCTACTGTGTGTAGTGTCTGTGAGTGCACTCTTCTCATACAATAATGTATCTACTGTGTGTAGTGTCTGTGAGTGCACTCTTCTCATACAATAATGTATCTACTGTGTGTAGTGTCTGTGAGTGCACTCTTCTCATACAATAATGTATCTACTGTGTGTAGTGTCTGTGAGTGCACTCTTCTCATACAATAATGTATCTACTGTGTGTAGTGTCTGTGAGTGCACTCTTCTCATACAATAATGTATCTACTGTGTGTAGTGTCTGTGAGTGCACTCTTCTCATACAATAATGTATCTACTGTGTGTAGTGTCTGTGAGTGCACTCTTCTCATACAATAATGTATCTACTGTGTGTAGTGTCTGTGAGTGCACTCTTCTCATACAATAATGTATCTACTGTGTGTAGTGTCTGTGAGTGCACTCTTCTCATACAATAATGTATCTACTGTGTGTAGTGTCTATGAGTGCACTCTTCTCATACAATAATGTATCTACTGCGTGTAGTGTCTGTGAGTGCACTCTTCTCACGCACATTCATCTATATATGACTTATTTCATAGACGAAACATTAGACATTCACAGGTTTTTGTGTGTTTTGTTTTCTACTTGTTCCCCTAACTATGAATTCAGGAGTTGTGATGCGTCTCTGACTGATTTTTGCGTAAATGCTTGCTTTCCTTTTCACCAGTGTCTTTCGTCATTCAGACATTGATTAAGTGATTCATATTGTTGTCGGTGTGCTGTCTTCCAACTTTTATATCCACCGTATCCATGTCAGTCCATATTTCCTTCTCCACCGTCATTATTTTTCTCCTTGATAAAGATCCATGATCGAAACGTGGGATTGCTGTTAATTTTATAATGAATTAAAATGTGTGCTTACTTATGTGATACGATACTATACACATGTGTCTGTGTTCTTAAACGCCAATTTACTTAGTATCACTGCAGCCTTCCCACGGTTATCTCCAGATCTGTCAGACCAGATCTGTAGATTTCCGTACATGGTCTTATTTTTTTTATCAACAGTACACGATGAGTGTATTACACGGTGAGTGATGAGATCAACAGTACACGGTGAGTGTAGTACACGATGAGTGATGTGATCAACAGTACACGATGAGTGATGTGATCAACAGTACACTAGACATCTTGATTTCATAGTGTTTTACTGGTACCCAATTGAGAGTAGGTTGAACTGAAAACCGTATGTGGTTGGAAATATCGCACTTCAACTGGGGATCAAACCGAGATCACTCGTCAAGAAAGCAATCGTACTAAACACTGTGTCGTTGCGGCTCTCTTTAGTTAAGCGTAAGTCTGGACCTTCTTGCAAGCACCATTTTGGAGGGAATGGTGCATGGAAGATGAATGAGAGGAAGAACTAGAAAACGATGGGTGCAAGATGTCATTGACGATCTGAGAATGACTGCTGCTGACGCCGGTCAACTTGCACAGAACAAGAACAGACATAGGGGAAGAAAAGACAGAGAGTCTTTCAGGACTGCTGTCATGAGAGTCAAGCTCCGGAAGGGACAAGCTACTTGATGATGAAGTCTGAATCACAGCGGGTTTCTCTCGGACTTTCCCTGTTTCTCTTTACCTGCAGGATTTTCTCTAGCATACATTATTGTCTCATTGTGACAAATCCATGACTGGCGATATAGTTCATCATTTTCATTAGGTGTATCTCAACATCTCTAAGAAGATCTCACATGTATTTGATAACTATCCAATTTACTTCTTTCATTCTGTGATAGTACATTTACATTTGTCTCTATGGTTGACAGCCTGAATATTTGTAGTCTACATTCAAATAGTGAAAACAAAATTATAGAAATAGTTTACGAGAAATACAAGGAATTTGAAAATCACTGATAGTGTCTACATGTTAAAAGTCATCAAATAGCGTGTCCTAAGCAGAACTTTGCCACCCCAACAGTCCTTCGAAATGTTTCTCTCCTTTAAGCCAGATCATGCTCTCAAATTCCCAGTTACATCCTGAATGCATCTTCTCCGTCGGTTTCATATTCTCCCCTTTGCCTGAATGTCTACTTTCATAATATTCTTCTCTAACCACCGTGTCTCAATATATGTTCAAAATGCTTCTCACTTATTTGTATCATCAGCCAGTTTTCTTTGATTTTGAATTCTTTCTAGATAGATCTATGTGTTCTCCTCGCTGTGCATTATATATGGAGGACTTCTCTATAACATTTTATATATTCAACAACATGAATAAATGATGTCGTTACTGCCTGTAATACCTATTTTTATGAGGTGTAGGACAGGGGGGATATGTACCTGTGCAGTTTAATGGTCGTATAGCTAGGATTTTATGTCCTCGACAGAAAAAACTACTTAGCCGTACCGTTGATTGAACCCAGGTCTCCTACATGGGAACCATGCTCTAATGCATTCAACCAGACGCTCCATGATTCACAAGCATCAATGTTAAAAGTACAGAACACACACAAATAAAGTGTAACTGGATATAACGAGATATGTAGCGCATGCAGACATTTATGCTGATCTTTCAACCTAATATTATCGGCTACATCAAGTATAGGTAATCTATACTTTCAGTGAATCGTGATACCCCCACTAGAGAGGTCGTGAAGACTAATAAAAGTACACTTTGTCAAATACAAAGAGAGCAGATCAAATTTGGTGACAATCATCTATCATTTTTTTTAAATTTGAAATCAATGGTTTTTTTTTTTAGTAGGCCAAGTTTTAGAAGCGTTTTATCACGGATTCAAAACGACTAGGCTGACACAAACCTAGATATGTACAACCCCGACTGAATACACAGAGTCTAAATACACATACATATGTAACCACCGCCTGCAACCATACACTCACAGACCACAATACCTACCCGTCTAAGGATCTAAAATAAGTATCTGCCGTGTGGCATTTGGTATATCAGTTGTTCTCACACACACACAAAGTTAGCTGATCTCGGTGGCGAAGTGGTTAAGACTTTCAATTTCAGTTCTGAAAGTTGTAGGTTCGAATACGGACTTTGCTGGTTCGAATCCGGACTTTGTTGGTTCGAATTCGGACCGCGCCGTATAGTTGGCATGTGCACTTCCCTCGAGATCTCTAGGATTGTTGCTGGAACTACGGAGTTCGTGAAGACATCTACTCGTGCTATTTATGCCGGAATATAAATGACGAAGCCGTGTAGAAAAACCCGGTACAATGAACTCAATGAATCCTTCTCCTTTAAACACAAAAGTCAACGTAAACCTGCTTACTGTGCAGATTGCTCTGATGATCTCTTAGTCTCTGTGTCAATCAATCAATCAATCAAGTGCAATGCCTGCCGGCGTATGCGATCATGCCTCACCACAACTCTCTCTCTTTGGTGCAGTTAATCAGTTCTGAAGTCGATCTTTTATCACACCCCTATATCAGACCATCCAACATCTTTTACCTCTGTCTTCTACGATCTCTCCTTCCCTGAATTGTACCTGTCACCAAATGTCCCAAACCTAATCTTCGCACTATATGCCCAAACAACCTTAATTGTCTGATTCTTCTTCTTTTTGATAAGTCTGTTTTAAAATACCATAATTTGTTTTCTTAGCTGTCCATGGAGTCTTCATCATTCTTGAGTAGAACCACATCATCTCTGTGACTTCCACTGAGATCTTATTGATTTCACAGTGTATCTCCTATTACTCTTATTAGGTTTTCATCATCATTGGCCTCTGTGTCACAGGAGACAATAGGTTTTGCGTCACGTAGTATGTTCTGCGCTGTATCATGTTTCTTGTGGCTGTAATGGCAATCCTTACCACAGTTGCTGCAGATGAAACTAGAGACTGGAGCTGATACATAGGATGTTCTCTCTGCTCTCTGCGTTCTCTTTTGCCTAGATATATTTTTGTGGTTTTCTTCTTTTCTTTTGAGCCCCCTTTTACTGTCGCTTGTCATATTAGCATCTCTTTGGTCAACCGCTCCCAATGTTCTTTACCTATGCCACATGAAGTTAGATGACGCTTGCAGGTGTCAAGAGACGTAATAACGGGCGCCCATGATGTCTTGTAGCAGTTGTGAGTAGATCATATAGAAGCATTATTCTTCACTAGACTTACTTATCATTATGTTTACTACAGCGCTACAAGTGTGCTTTTTCTGCTTACCAAATCTTAGTTATCCGTCTTGTACAAATGTGTTGGATAAAATGTGTACACACTTTGGCTGAAATTTGAATGTGCCTGTTCTCCATACCGCAGAAGCCTAACGATGGGCTGGGGAGGTGGGAGACTAACATTCTCAGCGCAATCTACACATATCACACATATTGATTAAGTTGACATATCACGCGGATTGATTAAGTTGACATATCATACAGATTGATTAAGTTGACATATCACACGGATTGATTAAGTTGACATATCACACAGATTGATTAAGTTGACATATCACACGGATTGATTAAGTTGACATATCACACAGATTGATTAAGTTGACATATCACGCGGATTGATTAAATTGACATATCACACAGATTTATTAAGTTGACATATCACACAGATTGATTAAGTTGACATGATAAGAAAAACGCAAACAAATATCAACTATTATGTTATCTGGACCAGTCCCCAAGCTTTTACCTTGATTTCATATTTTGAATAGTGCCCTTAACTCCTGCAGCAAGTATTTGATGGCTCTTCACACCTGTGTTCTAAATATTTATTACAGGTCTGTCTGTCATCATTGTCAAAGATTATAGGTTACCAACCTTTTTTGACCCACCGCCCACTTTGCACGACATAAACGTTGTAACCCCCTCAACATATATACATGCTCTATTTTCTCTGGGACATAGAAAATTGATATATATTTCTGTCATACATGATAAATTTTCAAATGATTATATACATCAAATAGAAAATTGATATATATTTCTGTCATACATGGTAAACTTTCAAATGATTATATACATCAAATAGAAAATTAATGAAAAAATGGATAGAGTAAGACGGGCATAAGATGAATTAAAATGCAGAATTCAAATTTTAAATGATTATTCAATCTCAAAATCACAAAGATAATTTATTTTATAATATATATTATAATATGTATTATTAATTTCTTCTTTAAGGAGCCACCGACCCCTAATCGCCTAAACGTCCCCGAAATCCTTCTGAGCCCACTATCACCCCCCTCTTCCCCCATAGAAGACTTCAGCGCCCACTGGGGGCGATACCGCCCACTTTGAGAATCTATGTCATAGAGCATCTCAATTTGTCAGTGTTAGACCCTATATGAGTAGGAGTCTCCACAGCATAGCACTACACGGCGAGAGTTGTTGGAGGTTTCTGGGTCTGCAAGAAAGCCGGTTACTCTCCCCCACGCAAATATAGGGAAAAGAGTGAAAACTCATACTTCCTGGGGTTTTCCAAGAAGAATAAGAATCAGATCCCTTATATAATAGCTGCGACGAAGACTTCACATGGTTTCCAACTCTGAAAATCCGGACACCCATTTGTAGTTAAGTAGACTAGATAATCGAATGAACTGGAAATGTGAACATATTCATAATTTGAACATGATTGTGTACAGTATATTACCATCGAGCTATGCCAACTGTCTCAAGAGAAAGACAGTCACACACAAAGATATATTACCATCGAGCTATGCCAATTGTCTCAAGAGAAAGACAGTCACACACAAAGATATATTACCATCGAGCTATGCCAATTGTCTCAAGAGAAAGACAGTCACACACAAAGATATAGTAAGACTGATAGATTGAGTGAAAAACCATGTTTTGATTGATGTCTTACACATGTAGATCGCAGCGGCAGTATACTAACTACGTAGCACCGGCGAGGGTCCCCGACGTAATTTTGACGATAGTGACAATTATATAGAAATTTTGATTTCATATTTTTTTTTTTTAGCAAAATTTGCACAGGCAGCGATTTTGCAGCCTGCTCGTATTGATTTTTAAATGTCAATGGGTCTTTTACGTGTTTAACTTGAACATGAGACCTACGTTTCATCGTCCGACTCCGGTAGGACTAGGAACTAGATTTCACCTACATTACGATCAAAGATTTCTGGAAAAAATATCGAAATCGCTATTTGCGGAGAAATAAGCAAGTAGATTTGCAGCGAGAGGCGACAACCCTACCTCCACACAACAGAGGTCCCACATATAGTAGGAGTGTGATGGTAGAAAGAAAAGAGACAGCGAGAGAGGAATAGAGAAGGAGAGAAGGATTGAGAGGGATTGAGAATGAGAGGGAGAAAAATGGAAAGAGCTGATGGGGAGAGAGGAATAGAGAGAGGTATAGAGAGAGAGAGAGCGATTGAGAATGAGAGGGAGAAAAGGGGAAAGAGGTGATGGGGAGAGAGGAATAGAGAGAGAGAGCGATTGAGAATGAGAGGGAGAAAAGGGGAAAGAGCTGATGGGGAGAGAGGGATAGAGAGAGGGGTAGAAAGGGAAAGAGAAGAGAAGGAGAAAACTAAAATAATCATTGGAACAAAACACATCACACACAGCTTAATATTATCAAACACATGGGCCAGCCAGCCATCTTGTCACTGGTATTGTTAAGTTGTTTTTGTATAGTTGTCAAATGTCATATTATCAGTGGTTTAACCCAGAGATATCATACAATGAATGAGGTCACACAGCTGACATTCTCGTTCATGTTATCGAGGTTTATGATATGCTCTTTATCTCTTTTAACACATTAACGACTGCACACAAACACGCACGAGCGTAAACACAAACACACACACACACCTCAGAAACTGTATTTAGCTCAGACCAGTTGTTATCAGCAACTACTCATGGCCTGAACTGCTAACATTGTGTGCGTGACAACGTCTGATGACCCAGTCTCATCTCATAGTTTACATAATTATAATTGAACACCGATTCAACAACAGTGTTTTGCCCCGCATACCAACAAGGATTTACTCTGTATATAAAGGAAGTCAAGAAACCCGTTTTGCCCCGCATACCAACAAGGATTTACTCTGTATATAAAGGAAGTCAAGAAACCCGTTTTGCCCCGCATACCAACAAGGATTTACTCTGTATATAAAGGAAGTCAAAAGAAACCTTCTTTTTCCCGCTCATACCAACCAAGGGATTTACTTGTATATAAGGAAGTCAAGAAACCAGTTTTGAATAACATCTTTCTTCTTCCAGCTCCATATCTACCACTTGTTAACCATATGTGCATTGTCAGTTGTACCAGTGTTGTGCCAGTTAATGTTGCCCACAAGTAGGCCAGCACATCCGATTTCTGCGACGCTTTTTTATTTACTAGGTAACTTCCTAGCCCGCCCCCAACCTCAATATTCTCTTACGACATGCCTTGTGGGAGGCAATGTTACTAATCTTTGCTCCCCGTTATGACCGGATAACACACAGGTGTTTTAATAACACGAGGCACATTGTGGAATAAGGTCTCAGACCCGCATTTTTCAATGGTCGTCGAAACAAGATGTGAGGAAGTGATTAACATCCCGCTGGTCGCAGTTACTTCCCAGTGATTTTCTGATATCTAATTGAGGCTGGGTCGACCTGAGAAGCCGGTACGATCTGAAATAAACTCCACTCACACTGTGGACTTGACCCTGGACCCCACGCCTAAGAAGTGAGTTCACTAACTACTACGCTATTGTGGATCCCTCTTTACCCCACATACAAACAGTAATTGACATCGCTTACAAACATGGTTTTACCGTGCATACAAACCGGGATTTACTCCACAAAATGATGCTTAAAGATATCTGGACATCCTACAGACTTGAAATTTGACAAGAGGGTAGCTTTCGTACATGGGAAGATGTAAAAATGATAAAACTGGACTATTTGTTCGTTTCTATAACCATATTCCAACTTCACGCAAATGGTCATGTACAAAAATCGCCGAATACGTCTATACATGTTTTCACGTTATGGTCGCAAAGCAGTCGCACGCTACGAATACAAACATACTTATTGGTCTTTCAACATGTTCGTCCGTTGGTCGAATGCATTAGACCTGCTATGCTGGAGACAACATGTTCAGTTCACGGGAAGTACAACCATTTTTCTTAAAACATTTTATTTTTATTAACACATTTGATTATGAGAACTACAGAAATTTCATTTGCAACGATAGAACTGACTTTGAATAAATTCAATTGGCAAATTGTTATTTGTCAACTTTCACGCGAATTATATTGTAATCTGGGATAATCACGGGAATTATGGCAATCGAAAAACAATCTGCAACTATGAGAAGACTCATTCAAATACAATCTGCAACTATAGAAGACTCATTCAAAACAATCTGCAACTATGAGAAGACTCATTCAAAGACAATCAGCAACTATGAGAAGACTCATTCAAAGATAATCTGCGATTATCTGTTGGCCTATAGTGAAGTACAACAAGTTGACTGTGGCAGTTTCAAGTAAATCATGAGCAATCAGTAAGGCAAACAGACTGACAAACAACGATGAATTTGATAGATGGCGAAAATATTTTGTAGAAATTTTATTTTACATCTTTTTAATGAAGTTTGCCCGGGCAGCGGGTTTCCAGCGTGCTCTTCTCGATTTTTGAACTGCCAAGGGTTCTTTTACGTGTTCAACATGAACACGTGACCTACGTTTTATCGTCCGTCTCCTATAGGACTAGGAACTCGAACTCACCAGCACTGAGATCAGGGATCTCTTGAAAAATATCCTAATGGCTTCACGAAGTAGCGAATCGAGTACCTTTGTAACAAGAGGTGAGCACCTAACCTCGGAATTAAGTGAACATTTCTAGCTATATACATATTCTTGATTATTCATGTTGTGTCTTTCAGCGTTGAAAGTATGCAAAGAGTTCTGGCAAAGACCACCGAGTGCGCCTCGTATATGGTGTTTCCTACCGCTTCCGATATTTCTGAGATGCATCGTTTGCGTGGGCGACGTTTATTATTGAAACCATTGTAAATTAACACTTGAAGAAAAAAGTAAAAGTGAAGCGCCTAGTTTAATACCATGTGGTATATACTGAAATACGGTGTTAATAAATGCGAATTTGTCTGTGATCAAACGCACAAGATGGATGATGGGTGTCAACATAGCGTCGGCAACCTTTACTTCCTAGTGTTTTACTATTATCTAAATGAGGCTAGATCGAATTTAGAAGCGTTTGTAATCGGGGAAAAAATGTCAGTTCCACTGTGGAATTTAATCCTGGCACCAAACGTCTACAACGCTAGTGCTCTAACCACTATGCTATCGCGGCTCTGGTTTGAATAACACTATTCAGATGATTATATTATAGCTGGAGGTCTATGTGGCTAAGAGATCTATGTGCTAAAATAGGGCTGAAGATCTATGTGGCTAAGAGAATCTATGTGGCTAGGAGATCTATGTGGCTAAGAAGATCTATGTGGCTAAGGAGATCTATGTGGCTAAGGAGATCTATGTGGCTAAGGAGATCTATGTGGCTAAGGAGATCTATGTGGCTAAGAAGATCTATGTGGCTAAGGAGATCTATGTGGCTAAGGAGATCTATGTGCTAAGAAGATCTATGTGCTAGGAGATCTATGTGGCTAAGAAGATCTATGTGGCTAAGGAGATCTATGTGGCTAAGGAGATCTATGTGGTTAAGTCATTTGTGTTGCGTTCCGGAGGTCATAGGTTCAAATCTAACTGCAATTTTCTCGAGTGAATTTTGGTTCCCAAGACAACTAGGATTATTGCAGGGGCTACGGAGCTGGAGCGTTGTGCAATACTCTAGGCAAGTGGCGTCTCATTTCTGCGGAGAGTGACCGTTACAAATGGGGAAAACTCAGTGCAATGAATGGGGGACTGCCTAGAGTAGTTGATAGTAGCTCGGCCTGCTAGCTGTGAGACGCCTCATAGCTCGGGTTCGAACCTACTGTCCGGCATTGGTTCGAGTCTCCTGGTCTTACTCAGGACGATAACGTGAGTACCTCTGAAGTCGGAGAAAATCTGCCTGTATGGCGAGGGAATACTAATTACGAGTACATTGAGCACACGGCTGCCAGTGTAAAGTAATTTACAATGTGTACGCTGCTGCCATTGTAAGAAATTTGAAAAACGGATTTTCACGCAAAAATCTGTTTCAGAGATGAAACTTCGTCTGAGTTGAAAGCGGACGAAAAAAAAGTGCAATGAATTCAATCTTTTGTCTGTATATAAATAAAATATTAGGACATAAGTTATCTGTAAGGGAGACAAATGGGTTGACGGAAGCTTTTCAATCAATCACAACGAAGTGTCTTTATTTTGACAATAATTAATTCATTATTAAAATAAGAACCGTAGCATTTGGGGAAAAAGTACCACTCGACCGCTTTCTCCCTCTCTCTCTGTAACACCTTGATATATACCAAGAAAAGATACACGTCTTAGGTTGAAGAGGCGTGTCTATGTCTTAAGTTGAAGAGACGTACCTTAGCCAATAGAGGCTTAAATCCACCAGTTAACAATCTCTTCTTTCTCTCTATTTATAATGTTTCCCTATCTTACTCTCACACAAAGCACAGCTGACACAATTCAGACTTTAAAAAATACATGCACTATAAAAACCAAGATACTATATATCCTGTTTGACCTTAGAGTCCTTATGGTAAGGTATTTTAAGAAGTTCAAAACAAAAATCAATATGAACAGATGCAGAAGTACGTCTTGTTAGTAGATATGGGGCAGGTTACCTATGGCTATTGAAAGAAGTATTTCACTTCTGGGTTCTCTTTAAACAGTTGTAAGATGTGTTATAAACCAGACTTTGTTATTTAAACCAATAAACAGTATCTACCAAAGAGAGCACACTTAAAAGTATGAGTACAGAGCAAGACAACGCAAAAGATGGAGAGACGGCATCAAGAACAGCCTTAAAAAAATTAATAACAGCTTACAAAGTGCATTAGAACAGGCACACAAAAGATCACTACACCCCACCCCCCTTCTACAGGGTGTTCAAGATAATAGCAGCCTGTGAATGGAGTCAATCTGGCATATATGTATGAAAATGAGAAGGTTCAGTTATGACGTAGTATAGGTCAAGGTTATGTGACGGTATGTAATTGTAGTGCGGAAGGGGCGATGAACAAATGTGACGTGAAACGAGCTAGTCAGAACCGGTTTAAATAGTACATAAACATAACGCGATAGATTATCTGGCAACTTTCGATTTGTCAATGGGGTTGCGTTAATCTTGAACACCCTGTATAAAGAAGTAAATGGTGGAAGAGAAAAAGAAATGAACAGTATCTTGTATTGTTGGTTTACAATGAAACTGCAATATATTTGAACCTTTCGACCAAGAATTATACTACCAGTGCCAAACCGGGACGTGACATCAAGTGATAGAAGAAAACTAGTCACAACAGAGATGAAGTGTCTATGCAGACTGCTAGGTGTAACAAAGAAAAGACAGGTTTAGAAATAAAGACATCAGGAAAACAAGAGGGTACAACATCCGTACTAAACTAAATCAAGAAACAACAAATTAAATGGTTCGGCCACAAAGCAGATTACCAACAGACAGTGTGCCTCAAAGAGCAATGTTACTCTGATACAATGGATACAAAGAGCAATGTTACTCCGATACAATGGATACAAAGAACAATGTTACTCCGATACAATGGATACAAAGAAAAGGCCGTCCACGCAAAAGGTGGAACAGTGATAACAGAGGCGACGAAGGAGACAAGGAGAGAGCGAGAGATATGTCCTACTGGTGTCTGTCTGTAGTTAGATATAACAAGACAGACAATTAGAGAGAGAGATATGTCATACTGGTGTCTGTCTGTAGTTAGATATAACAAGACAGACAAGGAGAGAGAGAGAGAGAGATATGTCATACTGGTGTATGTCTGTAGTTAGATATAACAAGACAGACGAGTTGTTGAAGAGCATGATGACCTATGTCTGCTGACACGCCACTTGATGTTGTCGATTACATAATATATATCATTTCTCAACCCTGGTTCCCGTCCTCTTTATCCCACGATAGAGGACCCAGAATCATCGATAGCAGTGCATATTGACGAACCGTTAAGGAGACGTCACCTTCAACTTGGTTTGCCGAGGTCGGCAAAACAAGCAAAGAGAGGTTAACAGGTTACAGGCACTATTAGATACGGAGTAACTGGACCACAAACCACAAAACCACAGTCGATTACACATCCACGTCGACGTGCCCAGTCCTTTTCTTCTCTTACAGGTTGGGTAACGATCTACGTGTTTGCGACTGTCAAACATAATTTACATGCAAGCAAAATGCATTTACAAAATCTTATCTTGTAAATTAAAGAAATGTGATTCTTTCATGGTCTAATTTAGTTTTACATTACTAGATATTTTCGCATCAAAGGACGTCTGTAGTACATCTTCTCTACCGTCTGTTCCCTCTTCACCCTCCCGGCCATGTTTCATAGCTAATCTTGTTTATACTTCTAGCATTGATGTTTATTATCATTACTAGCATTTTTTTTTTTTTCTCTCTCTCTCTCTTCTCTTCTCTACTCTACTCTCTTATCTCCTCTTTATAACATTTTCCTCAGTGTCAATGTTAATAATATACATTTTTGCTTCATTCAAGGTTTTGATATCATTTAGAACTGTGTATTTGTTGTTTTCAAAGAAATGTGTGAGAAATTGAATGAGATTTTCATGATGTGTGTGTGTATAACTGATGTCTTCAAGTATAAAACCGAAGGATCGACGTTAGTGCATCGGGCGCATGTGTGTTGCCAGGGCTCTCAAGAGGAGCAAAGAATAGTAACACTGCTACCTACAAAGCATGTCGTAAGAGGCGACTGAGGTATGGGCCAAGGGAAGCTATCGTAGTAAATAAAAAAGCGTCGCACAAATCGGATGTGCTTGTAGGCGTATAACGTACAATCGCTCTTAGACACGGATCACATACAAATCACAGTGGTTAAAAAGTGGTCGATATGGAGCGTTCGAAGAAGAAGAAGCAGTGCATCGGGACTTTGGCCCATATAGCTCAGTCCCTCTCCATAGAAATGGCACGCCATCTGCCGAGAGTATTGCACAAGCACGAACTCCATAGCTCCGGCAATAATCCTAGGGTCTCGGGAAAGAAAGAGGTCGCACTTGTGAAAAGAACGACACGGTCCGGATTCGAACCAACGATCTTCTGAACCCAAGGCAAAGTCTAAACCCCCTTAGTCATAGTGACCTGCTATGATGAAATCTATATAAAAAGCAAAGTAGATAGAAGAAGATTGAGATACATTTCTGGACTGTTTTACCTTCACATTGAAATGGAACAGAAGAGGACAATCCTTGAGGCTGCCCTAAACTTTGTTAATGCAACAGAAGAGGACAATCCTTGAGGCTGCCCTAAACTTTGTTAATGCAACAGAAGAGGACAATCCTTGAGGCTGCCCTAAACTTTGTTAATGCAACAGAAGAGGACAATCCTTGAGGCTGCCCTAAACTTTGTTAATGCAACAGAAGAGGACAATCCTTGAGGCTGCCCTAAACTTTGTTAAGGTATAAGTATCAGCAGAGAATACCGCAAAAATGCGATTTAAAAATTTCACTACATACTTGGTATCTAATTAAAGGTTAACCAGTTGTGCATACACTTCTTTTAAAATTTTTAAAATTGGTTAAATAGTTTTTGAATTATGATGAATAGAAAATCATGATGTCTTCTTCGTATGGGAAAGGAAAACAGTTTTATTTCTGACTAAAGTGAGTTTACCGATATACATATCGTTTAGGTATAATGAGAACCTCCCTTTAAGTTTTATTACAATGAATGATCCCGTAAAAGAATACAAGATGGCCATTGTTCAAAGCGTGCGGTCAATTTGTGGTTTTCGAACACTGTATTTTGTTTGATAAGTGATATTTTGAATTATGTCAGGCGATAAAAAGCATTTTAACCGATCCAAGAAGCGTACGTTTTGTGGGAATAGGTATATGAACGAGAAACGAAGCAGAAGTGACTTAAATTTAGATCAAATTGAGGACAGACATGATGTTAATATTAATAGTTATAGTAATAGTATCATTAGTAATCCTACTAATGTTTCAATCAGCAGTGAAATTAGTGACTCCTCTTATGTTGATATTCCTAGTGCCACGCCCACTCACAGTCGGTCAGTGATGAAAATTAAAAACCTCTATGACATTGATGATGATTCAGATACAGATTTAGAAGAATCTACACGTGAGGAAGTTTCCAGTCATTTGAATAAGTCATATACAGGTTACAGGATAATTGATTTGGATATTCTCTGTCATCAGATTTCATCACAGCTAGTTTGTTCATTTTGTCACAGTCAGGTCAGACTAACTGAGACTGAAAGACGAGGACTAGGTAGTAAATTTGAATTTGTATGTAGTAACAAGAAGTGTATAAAACAAACCTCTTTCCCGTCCAACCCACAAATAAGTGTAAACAATAGTAACAGTTTACAAATACACTCAGTCAATAGACGAGCTGTTTTTGCTATGCGCTGTGCCGGAGGTGGCCGTACAGACCTGCAGACATTTTGTGGAATAATGAATCTTCCGCCACCTGTCCAGAAGACCACATACAAACTAATAAATGAAAAGTTAGAAAGTGCAGTTAGTTCCTCCCAGGCAGCTAGTATGAAAAGAGCTGCAGAAACAGAATTTAAATTAGCAGAGGAGACAGAATTAGTTGAATGCCGTGATATTGATGTGTCTGTAGATGGTACCTGGATGACCCGTGGGCATTCATCAACAATAGGTGTAACTACACTCATTGGCTGTGTTACAGGAAAGGTTCTTGACACTGGAACACTCTCAAAAGTGTGCAAATCATGTGACTACTGGAACACTCAAGACAACAATTCTGATCCTTATAAGTTGTGGAAGCAAAATCATCAACCAAAGTGTACGTCTATACATAGCGGTTCATCTGGTAGTATGGAGGCAACAACTGCTAAAGAATTATTTTCTAGATCAGTTGAAAGATATCAACTGAGATACACGCGTTTCATTGGTGATGGGGATACAAGCAGTTTTAAAACAGTTTCTGATTCGAACCCATACGGTGATACTCCTGTTGAGAAAATAGAATGTGTAGGGCATGTACAAAAAAAGAATGGGCACTCGTCTGCGCAAGATCAAGACGTCTTGGGGGAGAGAAAAGAAATTGTCAGATGGGAAAACTATAGGAGGAAAGGGAAGGCTTACTGACACACAGATTGACTCCATTCAGAAATATTATGGAAATGCTATTAGGGGTAATAAGAATGACCTGAAAGGAATGCGAGAGGCTGTTTGGGCGATATATTTTCATAAGCTCTCCACGGATCAGAAGCCTATCCACAATCTCTGCAAAATTGGTTGGTGTCCATATAAAGAAGCTGTTACCGCCAATAAAGAACAGAATTATAAGCATAAAAACAACCTGCCTGCGGCCATTATGGATGTTATCAAGCCGGTTTTCAGAGATTTATCACACCCTGACTTACTGAAAAAATGTCTAGATGGCTACACCCAGAATGCTAATGAATCAATAAACAGCACAATATGGCGATATTGTCCAAAACACAAGTACCACGGATTAGTGACTGTTAAGATTGCAGTTGGCATCGCAACTCTCATTTTCAATGATGGAGCAAAATCCCTAGAAGCCCCTCTTGCAGCAATGCAACTATTATGTGGACATTTCACATCAGAGTATTTCACCGCCACTGACGGGAAGCGGCTGCAATACGCGCATAAACAAGCAACAGAAGCGTCCCTGGAAGCCAGAAGTGCAAGAAGGAGGAAGAGACTTGGATTAGAGGAGGCGTTAACTCAGTCTGAAGGTTTCCCATATTTGACGGGGAGTCATTGAGGTAAGCAAGTAGAAAAATTTAAACATAAATTAGTTTACGATTTTGTTCGAAAATTAACAGTTCATGATAGTTATTACATCATAACTTTGTCAAATATTAACCAATCAGCATGTAATTTTGCATGCATGTTACCATTAGGACTGCCTATAGCGCATACTAGGATAATTCCAATATCTTGATTGTAATCTTTTTTATGATTTTTCAAAGATGACAATTTTTAACCCAAAAAAAAGACAATTTTCAGGTGGCGACAAAATAAAATCTATTCAGTGTATACTATTTATCCTAGTACTTGCCAAAATCACACAATCTGTGTATATGCTGTTTAAGTTTGAATGAATTTGACTGTACCATTTCATTCAAATTGTGTAATAAGTGACACCTATATTTTGCACATGACTCAAATAATTTTTCTTGTCAAAAGTCTCACTTACCTACCTGTCTATACTGAACACCATAGCCAATCACTGTTTTAGATAGCTTGATCATTTGTTTAGTATGTGTGAAAATATGGGATCTAAATCTTTAAAATTCAATTTTTATGATTTATTTACTAATGGCACCCATTCTCTGCTGATACTGATACCTTAATGCAACAGAAGAGGACAATCCTTGAGCCTGCCCTAAACTTTGTTAATGCAACAGAAGAGGACAATCCTTGAGGCTGCCCTAAACTTTGTTAATGGAACAGAAGAGGACAATCCTTGAGGCTGCCCTAAACTTTGTTAATGCAACAGAAGAGGACAATCCTTGAGGCTGCCCTAAACTTTGTTAATGCAACAGAAGAGGACAATCCTTGAGGCTGCCCTAAACTTTGTTAATGGAACAGAAGAGGACAATCCTTGAGGCTGCCCTAAACTTTGTTAATGCAACAGAAGAGGACAATCCTTGAGGCTGCCCTAAACTTTGTTAATGGAACAGAAGAGGACAATCCTTGAGGCTGCCCTAAACTTTGTTAAACGGATTTGTGCAAGAGTGTCATGATTGATACATACATTATGGGCGTCGATAGCAGAGTTGATAACACGCTACGCTAGTAACCATGTTCCGTGCCAATTCTGGGGTTCCAAGATAACTTGCACCCACAACTTTTTCCATGAGCACAACGTACGCGGTTGGAGGACTACATGTGTTCTCATCCTTGTCATAATAATGATAAGGAAAGCATGCGTTCCCCATAAAAATCAGTCAGATGTGTCACATTACGGCATACAGAGCACGAACGGGAAAAAATACAGACGGTGAAGTTGGTTCGATGGAACAGAGGGCGATGGATCGCAGTCCATGGAGGAGGTGAGTTCTCTCTCTCGATCCCGGAGGAGGTGAGTTCAAGAATGGAATGAGGAGAAAATATAAACTTATTGCAGAGACGTGACTATGGAAACTAGCGATATTTACGTTACTATGGTAACGAGGGTTATTTACGTGGCTATAGTAGCTAGCGATATTTAGGTGACTATGGTAACTAGGGTTATTTACGTGACTATAGAGACTGGGGTTATTTCCGTGGCTATAGAGACTGGGGTTATTTCCGTGGCTATAGAGACTATAGATATCTATGTGGCTATAGAGACTATAGATATCTATGTGACTATGGTAAACGTGAACATGGTAACTAGAAATATTGACACGGCTATAGTAAACCAAGAAAATATAGGATCGTACGATTTCAACAGTACCACTGACCGACTTACAAGACAAAAAAAAAACCAATATTGTCACAAATATAGGACATAATATTCTAGATTGACAGCCTTTTCTCAACTCTACTTCGATCAGTGTATAAAACCCTTTTGACCTATCAGGGTACAAAGATATTAATTAACAATAAATAAACAGTAAGGGACTAGTCTCAGTTCAGCTGTGGAGTAAAATACGCTAGCTCAGCTGTAAAGTAAAGTATGCTAAACTTCCTCCCTTGCCTCGGGATACAAACCCACTTAAGTGAAAGAAACCAAATACAAGGTGGTTAAACAATTGGGGTGTCATAAAAGTTTATGTCTTACAGTATCCATAACTATTTTGTATAAATGGATTTCAGAAGTCAAAGGTCAAATTCTTGTATTGATATCACTATACGGTACAACATCTTCTTGTGGGGTTCGCCCGCTACGAGTTCAGGCATAGTCAGGGCGTCTTGTATGCGTCTTCTGACTGATTTTTGCGTCGAGGCCTGCTATCTTTATTATCAGTGTTCTTCGTCATACAGGCGTGTCTTCTCCAACTTTAGAGGTTGGTAGACCATCTTAAATTCGGGTCTCTGTGGGTACAGATAAGACTCTCGCCTCTGGTTCCACATGTACTCGGTTCGTTTCGCACATGGAGATATTGGGATATTTTACCAAAAGCTCCCTAATTTCAATGTAGGTGAAATCGAGTTCCTAGTCCTAACGGAGAAGGACGATAAAACCTAGGTACAGTGTTGACGTTGAGCTGGTAAAAGAACCATTGACAGTTGAAATTCGATAAGAGTAGGCCTGCAAAGCCGCTGTCTGGGAAAAATAAAAATTTTTTTAAATAACGCAAATTCATATAAAATATCCACCAACTTCGACATTACATCGGCGACCCTCGTCGGTACTATGGAGTTTGTGCATTGCCGATGACATCTTCGCGTGTAAGAAAGAGATTGGAGCACACATGGTTATTCACCAAAGTGCAATTATGAAGGTCATATCATCAATCAGGCAACAATCAACATTGAATGTAGTTAATGTGAGAGACACTATCACAATGGCTCTCAAACTGTGGTCCCGACCCTTTGGGGTCGAACGACCATTTCACGAGGGTCGCCTAAGACCATCAGAAAACACATATTTATCATAATTAGAAATACATATTGTTACATAATTTGATGGTTAGGGGACACCACAATATGAGGAACTGTATTCAAGGGTCGCGGGATTAGGAAGTTTGAGAACCACTGGACTAGCACAATGGTGGCATTGACTCCGGCTCATTTAACAAATTAACAAACATTTGAAATCAAAACATCAAGCAGACATGATAAATTCAGGGTATTTAATTCCTGCGTAATTGAAATGAAAGGTTGGAAAACAAGGCATTAGAAAAAAAATTGGATGTTTTTGTAAATATATGTTGAAGAAAACACGTGGGCATATTGTTGAACAAAACACGTGGGCATATTGTTGAAGAAAACACATGGGCATATTGTTGAAGAAAACACGTGGGCATATTGTTGAAGAAAACACGTGGGCATATTGTTGAAGAAAACACATGGGCATGTTGTTGAAGAAAACACGTGGGCATATTGTTGAACAAAACACGTGGGCATATTGTTGAAGAAAACACATGGGCATATTGTTGAAGAAAACACGTGGGCATATTGTTGAAGAAAACACGTGGGCATATTGTTGAAGAAAACACATGGGCATGTTGTTGAAGAAAACACGTGGGCATATTGTTGAAGAAAACACGTGGGCATATTGTTGAAGAAAACACGTGGGCATATTGTTGAAGAAAACACGTGGGCATATTGTTGAAGAAAACACGTGGGCATATTGTTGAAGAAAACACATGGGCATATTGTTGAAGAAAACACGTGGGCATATTGTTGAAGAAAACGGGCATATTGTTGAAGAAAACACATGGGCATATTGTTGAAGAAAACAGTGGGCATATTGTTGAAGAAAACAGGTGGGCATATTGTAGTGAGTTCACTACCAAGAAAAAATCAGAGATAGCAAAACCACAATGTCTACTTAAAACCATTTTTGTCAGAGACACACATAGGATATTGTTGCAGCAAACAGGGTATTGCTTGTAAGAAAATCATGGAAGGTGGTTCACTCTAAGAAATAGATCAGGATAGACAAACCACAATGCCTGATGCATTATTTTTGTCAGCTCTTCGACTCTGGTGATTTTCGACATAGTAATCCTTTTGAGAGACGAACAACTATAAACTGAGACCTGATGCTTTCTGCCAGCCTCAAACTCGTAATCGACTAGAGCTTGTATTCGATCGTCCAACACCTGGTAATCGGAGAACACTTCTCATTCCCAACCTTTAACTTACGCCTACATGGAGCTTGATGACCGTCGTCACACTGACATGAGTCACACCATCAGGTTACAAATTTACGCGCGTGGCATAGATGACCATCGGGTTACATAGATGACCATCGGGTTACATAGATGACCATCGGGTTACATAGATGACCATCGGGTTACATAGATGACCATCGGGTTACATAGATGACTATCGGGTTACATAGATGACCATCGGGTTACATAGATGACCATCCGGGTACATAGATGACTATCGGGTTACATAGTGACCATCGGGTTCATAGATGACCATCGGGTTACATAGCGGCATGATGAAAATCGGGTTACATAGGTGACCATCGGGTTACATAGATGACCATCGGGTGACCAGCATAGATGCCCTATCGGGTTACATAGATGACTCATCGGGTTACATAGATGACATCGGTACATAGATGACCATCGGTTTAGGGCATAGATGACCATCGGGTTACATAGATGACCATCGGGTTACATAGGTGACCATCGGTTACATAGGTGACCATCGGGTTACTTTTAGATGACCATCAGGTTACATAGATGACCATCGGGTTACATAGATGACCATCGGGTTACATAGATGACCATCGGGTTACATAGATGACCATCGGGTTACATAGATGACTATCGGGTTACATAGATGACCATCGGGTTACATAGATGACCATCGGGTTACATAGGCGGCATAGATGAAAATCGGGTTACATAGGTGACCATCGGGTTACATAGATGACCATCGGGTTACATAGATGACCATCGGGTTACATAGATGACTATCGGGTTACATAGATGACTATCGGGTTACATAGATGACCATCGGGTTACATAGATGACCATCAGGTTACATAGGCGGCATAGATGACCATCGGGTTACATAGATGACCATCGGGTTACATAGGTGACCATCGGGTTACATAGGTGACCATCGAGTTACATAGATGACCATCGGGTTACATAGATGACCATCGGGTTACATAGATGACCATCGGGTTACATAGATGACCATCGGGTTACATAGATGACCATCGAGTTACATAGATGACCATCGGGTTACATAGATGACCATCGGGTTACATAGATGACCATCGGGTTACATAGATGACCATCGAGTTACATAGATGACCATCGGGTTACATAGATGACCATCGGGTTACATAGATGACTATCGGGTTACATAGATGACCATCGAGTTACATAGGCGGCATAGATGACCATCGGGCTCATAGATGACCATCGAGTTACATAGGCGGCATAGATGACCATCGGGTTACATAGATGACCATCGAGTTACATAGGCGGCATAGATGACCATCGGGTTACATAGATGACCATCGGGTTACATAGGCGGCATAGATGACCATCAGGTTACATAGGCGGCATAGATGACCATCGGGTTACATAGATGACCATCGGGTTACATAGATGACCATCGAGTTACATAGATGACCATCGGGTTACATAGATGATCATCGGGTTACATAGATGACCATCGAGTTACATAGGCGGCATAGACGACCATCGGGTTACATAGACGACATAGATAACCATCGGGTTACATAGACGACATAGATGACCATCGGGTTACATAGACGACATAGATGACCATCGGGTTACATAGATGACCATCGGGTTACATAGATGACCATCGAGTTACATAGATGACCATCGAGTTACATAGGCGGCATAGATGACCATCGGGTTACATAGACGACATAGATGACCATCGGGTTACATAGATGACCATCGGGTTACATAGATGACCATCGGGTTACATAGATGACCATCGAGTTACATAGGCGGCATAGATGACCATCGGGTTACATAGATGACATAGATAACCATCGGGTTACATAGACGACATAGATGACCATCGGGTTACATAGATGACCATCGGGTTACATGGACAGCATAGATGACCATCAGGTTACATAGGCGGCATAGATGACCATCGGGTTACATAGATGACCATTGGGTTACATAGATAACCATCGGGTTACATAGACGGCATAGATAACCATCGGGTTACATAGACGGCATAGATAACCATCGGGTTACATAGACGACATAGATAACCATCGGGTTACATAGACGGCATAAATAACCATCGGGTTACATAGACGGCATAGATAACCATCGGGTTACATAGATGACCATCGGGTTACATAGATAACCATCGGGTTACATAGATAACCATCGGGTTACATAGATGACCATCGGGTTACATAGATGACCATTGGGTTACATAGATGACCATTGGGTTACATAGACGGCATAGATAACCATCGGGTTACATAGATGACCATCGGGTTACATAGATGACCATTGGGTTACATAGACGGCATAGATAACCATCGGGTTACATAGATAACCATCGGGTTACATAGACGACATAGATAACCACCGGGTTACATAGACGACATAGATGACCATCGGGTTACATAGATGACCATCGGGTTACATAGACGACATAGATAACCATCTGGTTACATAGATAACCATCGGGTTACATAGACGACATAGATGACCATCGGGTTACATAGATGACCATCGGGTTACATAGATGACCATCGGGTTACATAGATGACCATCGGGTTACATAGACGATATAGATAACCATCGGGTTACATAGACGACATAGATAACCATCTGGTTACATAGATAACCATCGGGTTACATAGACGACATAGATAACCATCAGGTTACATAGATGACCATCGGGTTACATAGATAACCATCGGGTTACATAGATGACCATCGGGTTACATAGATGACCATCGGGTTACATAGATAACCATCGGGTTACATAGATGACCATCGGGCTACATAGATAACCATCGGGTTACATAGATGACCATCGAGTTACATAGATAACCATCGGGTTACATAGATAACCATCGGGTTACATAGATAACCATCGGGTTACATAGATGACCATCGGGTTACATAGATGACCATCGGGTTACATAGATGACATAGATAACCATCGGGTTACATAGATAACCATCGGGTTACATAGATGACCATCGGGTTACATAGATGACCATCGGGTTACATAGATGACATAGATAACCATCGGGTTACATAGATAACCATCGGGTTACATAGACGACATGGATGACCATCGGGTTACATAGACGACATAGATGACCATCGGGTTACATAGACGGCATGGATGACCATCGGGTTACATAGACGATATGGATGACCATCGGGTTACATAGACGGCATGGATGACGATCGGGTTACATAGACGATATGGATGACCATCGGGTTACATAGACGACATGGATGACCATCGGGTTACATAGACGATATGGATGACCATCGGGTTACATAGACGACATGGATGACCATCGGGTTACATAGACGACATAGATGACCATCGGGTTACATAGACGGCATAGATGACCATCGGGTTACATAGACGACATAGATAACCATCGGGGTACATAGAAGGTTTTTATAGGAAGACAGAAGAGTCCTCCGTAAATCACGAACTGAGTAATTTATTGATTGATTGATTGGGCCATCATCATTGCACTTCAGAGAGTTATCATGTGCGATCCGATCTATTTCTTACACAGGAAGATCTCAACTGCAGTGCACGAACTCCGTATCACCGGCGAGGATCCACGGACAGAGAAAACAAATAGATATATCTAGAAAGAACTCAAAATCAAAGAAAACTGGCTGATGCTACAAAAAGAGAATGAAACAACTGAAGTATTTTAGACACATAAAACGAAACCAAGGGTTGAAAATACCAATATGGAAGGAAGCCTCCATGCAGTGAGGAAAAGAAGAAGACCATGGAGAAGATGGATTCAGGATGCAACTGATGATTTGAGTTTGACGGCTGGAGAGGCGGGACATTGGCTATGAGAGAAAGAAATTCTGAAAGGCTGTTAGAGAGACAAAATTCTGCTCAGGGCACAAGCTATTTAATGATGATGCAAAGATGAAGCAGCAGCGTATACAAAAATAAATATTCCTGACCCTCAATCACAAATAGATCTAACACACATACACTGTTACTCAACACTAACAAAACAACATCACTTCCCATAGCAAATCTTTCACTTCACATAGCAAATCTTTCACTTCACATGGCAAATCTTTCACTTGACTTGGCAAATCTTTCAAGTGTTGAGAAACATCATATATTGACTGCTACCTTATATTGACAGCTACCTTATATTACCGAAGTATATGAAGAGAAAAGTTTGTTCAAAGATGTCACATCATACATGTTGGCTTAAGATCTTCCCTTATTTTCTTCACATCTCTTAACGTTTCTTATTGGTTGTTGCTATTGATAGGGTAAACATTTCCAAAATGACAAGATTCTCCCTACATAAAACCACCGCTTTTGCCCTTAACAATGTCCAATCACACACACTGCATTCAAGAAGCACAGAAAACTGCTCATCTCACGCATAGAAACGACACGAGAACGACTGTTATTGATTCTGAGTTTCCCAGACTACGCGGATCATGGTCTACCCTTACCCGCGGGTTTTGCTAGAGGATTTATTTGCTCGTGTGCGCTGTGAGAATCCAACAGCTGTTTCAATATGAACAGAGCGTTTCTTGATAACTGCACGTGCGAACTAGCGGAAAGTGCGCGTCTTTTACATTCTTTGGGAGTCGAAGATTTTTTAAATGTATTCTTCAAATTGATTAAGTGACTTCTTTAAGTGATATCAAACTATGATATTCTCGACGGCGCATGCTTTGTGCGCATTATAAATTTCAGATGTTAAAAATATCACTGTCAACGTCAGTGGAAACAAGCAAGAGCTGGATCACGATCTAATACCACTTTCAAGTGGTGATCCTAAGTAACATTCTGCATCATTACAATCTGGTTCTTTCTCGTCTTCGCGCCCCAGGAATTATGCGTTTTCACTCGTTTTTCTATAGTGCATTAGGGGGGAGTACCCGGCTTTCTTTCAAACGCAGAAACCTCCAACAACTCTAGGCGTATATTGCTAGCATGCTATGCTTAGTGCTGCCGAGACTCCAACAACTCTAGGAGTATAGTGCTAGCATGCTATGCTTAGTGCTGCCGAGACTCCAACAACTCTAGGCGTATAGTGCTAGCACGCTATGCTTAGTGCTGCTGAGACTCCAACAACTCTAGGCGTAGTGCCTAGCCTGCTATGCTTAGTGCTGCCGAGACTCCAACAACTCTAGGCGTATAGTGCTAGCACGCTATGCTTAGTGCTGCCGAGACTCCAACAACTCTAGGCGTATAGTGCTAGCACGCTATGCTTAGTGCTGCCGAGACTCCAACAACTCTAGGCGTATAGTGCTAGCACGCTATGCTTAGTGCTGCTGAGACTCCAACAACTCTAGGCGTATAGTGCTAGCATGCTATGCTTAGTGCTGCCGAGACTCCAACAACTCTAGGCGTATATTGCTAGCATGCTATGCTTAGTGCTGCCGAGACTCCAACAACTCTAGGCGTATAGTGCTAGCACGCTATGCTTAGTGCTGCGGAGATTCCTACTCAGGTAGGGTTTTACAATCTGGTTAAGTCAATAGGGAACGAATACAAGGCGGATCCTGTCCCCAAAATTCGGTTTTGAAATTGAATGTGTCGGATGAAAAGGCGTAGACATCTTGACGTCGCTGTTAACTACGACACCGCCTAACGATATGTTCATTATTTATAATATTAACTCTTTTATCATCATTTTCTCGAACCTTCCTTCATCTACCAGAAGTCAATGTGGCATAACTACAATACTGTTACAATCACTTCAATGTGAAAACTATTGACATGAAAATAGTGGCAAATCCTTTAGAGGACGTATCCATCAACCACAGTAAACGAGTCGTCGATTTTCTAGGTACTACTTATACGTTCAGTAGTTTGCCATTGCTTTCTAAACAGCGAGGTATATTTTTACCATTCGTGAAAATCCAGGGAACAACTAAATTGACCGACGCGTAGTTTGAAAAAGCTATGCTTGTGTTGTGATCAAGCTCACTACCGTGTAAGCTACAGACGCCCACTAGAGAGCCACATAAAAGTGAAAACTATTATTAAAATTAAACTATCCCATAGGCTTTTCAGACTTTAGGGTGAGAACGGCCAGTCATTTCACATTTCTAGACCCTAGTGTGCAGGAGGTAGAAGGAACAATTCCGTTCTACATGTGTGCAACACCGAGTATGAGATTGAACCCGTAACCCTCTTGTGTCAGAGTCGAGAGGTGAACACTTCCGCATTATGCTAATCCGTCTCGTGAAAACTATTCTATTACAATTACGAGAAAATGTAATGCTACTTGTACATGTAATATTACTACAGTTACTACTCACCAAATCCGAATCCGTGTTTTCGTATGGTCGTCCGTTACGGTCACGTGAGCAGTGAGTCGTGGTGACGGTGAAGGGAGCGCAGGAGGCGTGGCACGTTTTGCCACAGGCTGAAAGACCAACAAACATTACTATGTTAGACAGTTGAACATTACATTAGATATCAAATATATACTTGGACATTACCTTAGATATCAAATATATACTTGGACATTACCTTAGATATCAAATATATACTTGGTCATTACATTATATATCAAATATATACTTGGTCATTACATTATATATCAAATATATACTTAGTCATTACATTATATATCAAATATATACTTGGTCATTACATTATATATCAAATATATACTTGGTCATTACATTATATATCAAATATATACTTGGTCATTACATTATATATCAAATATATACTTGGTCATTACATTATATATCAAATATATACTTGGTCATTACATTATATATCAAATATATACTTGGTCATTACATTATATATCAAATATATACTTGGTCATTACATTATATATCAAATATATACATAGTCATTACATTATATATCAAATATATACTTGGTCATTACATTATATATCAAATATATACATAGTCATTACATTATATATCAAATATATACATACATTGTTATAAAACGAGATATATTTGAAGGAAGAAAATCAGGAAGAATATTGTCAATAAAAAGGCTAGATCAGAAAAATCCCGAGATAATTAGAAACATGGTACGCCCGCCCGTGTGTTGACGGGGCTCTCAAGGGGAGCAAACGAATAGTAACACTGCGACCAGTGAGACATGTCGTAAGAGGCGACTGAGGTAGGGACATAGGAAGCTACCATAGTAAATACAAAGTGTCGCAAAATCGGATTGCTGGTCTAACTGTTGACGAAAACTGGCTACAATTTACGCTTGCTCTTAGGTTCAGATCACATACAAACCACAAAGTGTGGTTTAACAAGTAGTCAATATGGAACGTTCGAAGAGAACGAAGAAACAAGGTAAATACAATATCAGTGAACACCTGTATCAAATACAATATCAGTGAACACCTGTATCAAATACAATATCAGCGAACACCTGTATCAAATACAATATCAGTGAACACCTGTATCAAATACAATATCAGTGAACACCTGTATCAAATACAATATCAGCGAACACCTGTATCAAATACAATATCAGTGAACACCTGTATCAAATACAATATCAGTGAACACCTGTATCAAATACAATATCAGTGAACACCTGTATCAAATACAATATCAATGAACACCTGTAAACAATGTGGTTGCTCAAATACAATATCAGTGAACACCTGTAAACAATGTGGTTGCTCAACTGAAGATGTACCGTATTATTTCAAGACCGTAGGATATACACTGTCGGTTACTTCTCATTTCAAAACCCAAGTATGCAGGAGGAATGTGGACCAACTCATTTTTTCCATTTAGTCCAAATATGGATGTGTCTGTATTACATGCTTGCTTATCAACATCTGTCGTTGATGCACTAGGTTACACCTCCTGGCTGGTTAGTTTACCTGTCTGACCATCTTTAATGCAAGTTTATGTAGCTCTAATAATTACTTGTGAGGTAGGTGGTCTCACGCCCAGGTCATTCTTTGTCACCTGGACTTGAATGACGGTGCTTGCTCCACTTGTCCTTGTTGTGTCTCATGTTAATAATAAAAGTAATCATTCCTCTCGTAACGTTATACGTTACATAAGGCCTGCAAGCAATTTCTCCATACAGCTCTATACTGGGCAACTCGCTCAATCTCTTCCATGGAACTGAGATATGTATGACTTGCCTCACTTAGCAAAGTTCGTTTCAGGGTCTCCTTATGTCGTCCTCTCTTTCTTGAACCTCTGCATCCCACTTCAATGCCTGCTTTGATATTCTTTGATCCTTTTGTGTCTCATGTTCCGATATATATATAGGTCTAGTCGTGTCGGAGGTTTGAAATATTTTGGATATATTAAAGAACACGATGGGCAGGAGAAGGGACGGATGAATCCAGGCACACGGGCGGATGCTAACAGGGGCACAAATTACTCACTCTCTCGGCGCAAACAACACCAATCACAGTGAGTGGTTAACTTAGTTGATAAGAACGAACACAAACTTTTTCTCCCTCGTGGAACGTCCGTTGCATGAATTGAAACCGCAACCATTTTTGTCTCCATTGGAAAAGTGAGGATACTAAACGTAGCGCTATTCCGTTCCAAAACTGTATATATAAGTCAATTATTTGAAGTTTGGTACAATAGAAAGAACAGACATCATGCATAGCGACGGTGAAATAAGTTTACGAGGCGGTATACAAGATGTTACCAGTATAAATGTTAAGGCGAGAACACTAGATGAAAAGGGAAAATTCAAGCGTATAAAAATAGACTCGGGTGAAAGGATATGAAAGCCTATTCAAGCAGAAGAAATTTCAAATAGGATAAACTAAGGGGGAAAAGTTCAAACGGAATGTAACGATTTAGAACACATGAATGTGTTAGTATAATGTGTACATGAATAATCTGCGGAATCATGTACTGAGTGTGCCTTGCGAGAACAGATGAGTACAGTGTGTGTGTGTGTGTGTATTTTATATATCCAGCGAGAAACTGAAACTATCAGCAGTTTGCTTATCCTTCATCATCTGCAACAATAGACTGCGCAAATGTATGTATGCCCAAATAGAAATAAAGCCGATTTTAATTAACGAATGAAGTAAACGTATTTACTGCAGACATCATCCAGTATCTTGGTCATGAGCAGAACTTTCCACCATAACATTCTTCCCTAAGTTCTCTCTCACACATGCCAGATGCTGCCGATATTATGCTCAAATCATCCATCACATTCTAACTCTATATTCTCCGTGGTTTTCCTCTTCTCCTCTTTTCCTGGATGCACCTGTCCCTTCATGTCCAAAATTATATATACCCAAAATACTTCATAACTCCGACCTGACTAGACGTTATATATATATATATATATATATATATATCTCGAGGGAACATGAGATACAACAAGAGAAAGAGGAACCGGCACGTCACCATCATCCAAGTCCAAGTGACAAAGAATAACTTGTGCGTGAGACCACCTAACACACAAGTAATTATAATAGCTACATAAACGTGTGGGCGTCTGTAGCTGAAGCGATAGTGAGCTCGATCACGACCCAATCGTTCCTGGTTCGGCCGGCAGTTTAGAAGCAAATTTGTTCGGCGTGAATTTTTACGAACGATGAAAATGGACCTCACCGTTCAGAAAGCAATGGTAAACTACTGAACGTATAAGTGGTGCCTAGAAAATGTACGGCTCGTTTACTGTGGGTTGAGGGCGATGACCTGTAAAGGATATGCCATGATTTTCATTTCACATAATCATACAATAAAGGTGGCCATACCGGTACACTGACCAGGCAGGTGGTGTAACCTAGTGGATCAAGGACAGGTATTGATAAATAAGATTGAAGTGGAGATCAATAGCTCAAGTAGGAAGAGCCGTCCTAAGAGAAAACAAGTATTGAAGTGGGAGATCAATAGATCAAGTAGGAAGAGCAGGCCTAAGAGAAAACAAGTATTGAAGTGGGAGATCAATAGATCAAGAAGGAAGAGCAGGCCTAAGAGAAAACAAGTATTGAAGTGGGAGATCAATAGCTCAAGTAGGAAAAGCCGGCCTAAGAGAAAACAAGTATTGAAGTGGGAGATCAATAGCTCAAGAAGAAAGAGCCGTCCTAAGAGAAAACAAGTATTGAAGTGGGAGATCAATAGCTCAAGTAGGAAAAGCCGGCCTAAGAGAAAACAAGTATTGAAGTGGGAGATCAATAGCTCAAGAAGGAAGAGCAGGCCTAAGAGAAAACAAGTATTGAAGTGGGAGATCAATAGCTCAAGAAGGAAGAGCAGGCCTAAGAGAAAACAAGTATTGAAGTGGGAGATCAATAGCTCAAGTAGGAAGAGCAGGCCTAAGAGAAAACAAGTATTGAAGTGGGAGATCAATAGATCAAGAAGGAAGAGCAGGCCTAAGAGAAAACAAGTATTGAAGTGGGAGATCAATAGATCAAGTAGGAAGAGCAGGCCTAAGAGAAAACAAGTATTGAAGTGGGAGATCAATAGATCAAGTAGGAAGAGCAGGCCTAAGAGAAAACAAGTATTGAAGTGGGAGATCAATAGATCAAGTAGGAAGAGCAGTCCTAAGAGAAAACAAGTATTGAAGTGGGAGATCAATAGATCAAGTAGAAAGAGCAGGCCTAAGAGAAAACAAGTATTGAAGTGGGAGATCAATAGATCAAGTAGGAAGAGCAGGCCTAAGAGAAAACAAGTATTGAAGTGGGAGATCAATAGATCAAGTAGGAAGAGCAGTCCTAAGAGAAAACAAGTATTGAAGTGGGAGATCAATAGATCAAGAAGGAAGAGCAGGCCTAAGAGAAAACAAGTATTGAAGTGGGAGATCAATAGATCAAGAAGGAAGAGCAGGCCTAAGAGAAAACAAGTATTGAAGTGGGAGATCAATAGATCAAGAAGGAAGAGCAGGCCTAAGAGAAAACAAGTATTGAAGTGGGAGATCAATAGCTCAAGAAGGAAGAGCAGGCCTAAGAGAAAACAAGTATTGAAGTGGGAGATCAATAGATCAAGTAGGAAGAGCAGGCCTAAGAGAAAACAAGTATTGAAGTGGGAGATCAATAGATCAAGAAGGAAGAGCAGGCCTAAGAGAAAACAAGTATTGAAGTGGGAGATCAATAGCTCAAGAAGGAAGAGCAGGCCTAAGAGAAAACAAGTATTGAAGTGGGAGATCAATAGCTCAAGTAGGAAGAGCAGGCCTAAGAGAAAACAAGTATTGAAGTGGGAGATCAATAGCTCAAGATTGAAGAGCAGGCCTAAGAGAAAACAAGTATTGAAGTGGGAGATCAATAGCTCAAGTAGGAAGAGCAGGCCTAAGAGAAAACAAGTATTGAAGTGGGAGATCAATAGCTCAAGAAGGAAGAGCAGGCCTAAGAGAAAACAAGTATTGAAGTGGGAGATCAATAGCTCAAGATTGAAGAGCAGGCCTAAGAGAAAACAAGTATTGAAGTGGGAGATCAATAGCTCAAGTAGGAAGAGCAGGCCTAAGAGAAAACAAGTATTGAAGTGGGAGATCAATAGCTCAAGAAGGAAGAGCAGGCCTAAGAGAAAACATGAAACGGACTTTATTGAGAGAGGCACTCCCGCGTGGTGCCGGGGCCCGCAAGGGAAGCAAAGAATAGTACCACTGCGACCTACAATGCATGCCGTAAGAGGCGACAGATGTATGCCCTAGGGATGCTACCTAGTAAATAAAAAGCAGCGCAGAAATTGGATGTGCTGGCCTACCTGTAGGCGCATAACTGGCACAAAGTACAATTGCTCTTAGGCTCAGATCACATACAAATCACACAGAGTGGTTGACAAGTGGTCGATATGGAGCGTTCGAAGAAAAAGAAGAATTGATAGAGACGAGAAACATCAGATTATACTTCTTCTTTGCATTCGGTTTGGTATGCTCGTTTTAACCATGAGATATTTTCATTTCAATACAATAGCAATGAACGGTGACACCATAACTACATAATTTGATGTATTCGAAAAATATGCAGTTGAATAGCAAGCAATCACTCAACGGTGACTATCGCCCCTTCAATTAATGTAATGAGAAAATATGATAAAATAGCAATGAGCGGTAACTTTTACTACTTAATTTGATGCAACCCACCGTTTTTGTCATTAATAAAAGGTCATTCTCTAATGTGCTGAATCGGCGATTCATTTCACGCAAATTAAATATGTCAGACCTCCGAGTATTAAAAACGTTTTCGCCGTCTGATTCAGTGTGCAGGGGAAAAATATATCTCCCAGGCTAAGATGATTGCAGCTATCACATTATACGGTCCTCTTCTGTTCTCAATTTCTCCCATGTTTCCGAATTTGTGGGTGTTGTGTGGAGTCAGCAGAGGATTTGATCCTTGGAGTTATTATAGGAAAAGGAAAAACAGATGTTCGCATCATGAAACAATCTGAATGGCACGAGAGATAAGACCAGATTGGTCGCAAATACAGACAGACAGACAGGCGCAGAGATGTAGACAGACAAGATTAGCATAGATTCGATAAAGAGATAGATATGCATGTAGAATGATAAAAATAGGCACACATATAGATAGCTAAACAGACTGAAAGACAGATTGTACATGCACTCTCTCACAGCGATAGACATACAAATACAGAACAAAAAGACAGACACACACACACACACACACACACACAGACGATAGATAGATAGATATGTTATAGAGGAGTGGGGGAGCTGGGGTGGTGATGGTGATACAATGAAGGGGGTCTATTGCTTGGTCCGCATAATGTTCTAGTTAATAACATAATTGTTGTAGCTACGGTTTCTTCCCTTTCCTTGTGATAAGTGGTAACAATGATGTAGGTGGTAATATTAGTTGTGCCATTTGGATGTTGTCGTAAGAGGTTGTTATAATCGTAGTTTTGTAGACAACATAGTACAGACTGGCTTGAAATACCAGACAAACTTATCATAAATAACCAACCGTCATTTCATGAATGTTCCATCTTTATTAACAGATCACATGGTATCACTTAATGCATGTGTACGTGACCTGTATATTCTTATAGTCGATCTGTCTTCTAAACTGGTCATTTGAGCTACCCTATCTATCTCGTTCTTTGTAACACGTCCGTCCTCTTTTGACCTGTTTATGCTTTTTTCCGTCACTACAAAACTACGTCGATTAGTTTCCTACGTCAATGTCTCGTTTTAGTGTTGCCATTCTGCTTAGAGAGTGCAAACACTAAGTCTGCTAATAAAATATCTAAATATATACAAGCTACACACTAAAGCTAACTGTCTGGTTTCTCAGCTCATACCGGGGGAACTGGATAGCTATGGCAGATAGATAGATAGATAGATAGATAGATAGATAGATAGATAGATAGATAGATAGATAGATAGATAGATAGATAGATAGATAATGATATCCAGGTAAGACAACAGATCGCATATATTGTTACCTTCACATATCTTGCCACTGTTTAACTTGCCCCAAATGTAGTCGTTACCTGAAACAATAGGTCAGTGGTAGATCAATCTTTTTAAAAAAATGGATACAAAAAATCTTGGCATGCATACACAATACAAGGAGAATGTCTCTCTTCTATAGCTGAACGATAGATCCTACCTGAGTAGGAGTCTCCACAGCACTAAGCATAGCACTACACGCCTAGAGTTGTTGGAGGTTTCTGTAGCACTAAACATAGCACTACACGCCTAGAGTTGTTGGAGGTTTCTGTAGCACTAAACATAACACTACACGCCTAGAGTTGTTGGAGGTTTCTGTAGCACTAAACATAACACTACACGCCTAGAGTTGTTGGAGGTTTCTGTAGCACTAAACATAGCACTACACGCCTAGAGTTGTTGGAGGTTTCTGTAGCACTAAACATAGCACTACACGCCTAGAGTTGTTGGAGGTTTCTGTAGCACTAAACATAACACTACACGCCTAGAGTTGTTGGAGGTTTCTGTAGCACTAAACATAACACTACACGCCTAGAGTTGTTGGAGGTTTCTGTAGCACTAAACATAACACTACACGCCTAGAGTTGTTGGAGGTTTCTGTAGCACTAAACATAGCACTACACGCCTAGAGTTGTTGGAGGTTTCTGTAGCACTAAACATAGCACTACACGTCCAGAGTTGTTGGAGGTTTCTGCAGCACTAAGCATAGCACTACACGCCTAGAGTTGTTGGAGGTTTCTGTAACACTAAACATAGCACTACACGCCTAGAGTTGTTGGAGGTTTCTGTAACACTAAACATAGCACTACACGCCTAGAGTTGTTGGAGGTTTCTGGGTTTGAAAGAAAGTCAGGTACTCTCCCCACTCAAACAAATGTTGAAAACATAATTCCTGGGTGTTCAAAGTAGAAGAAGTAGAAATAGCTGAAAGACAAGAAGACATGTGTTGTTCTTGTTACATGTCTGTAGGGAGAAGCATCTGTCTCTCCATCACTATCTATAGAGGTAGGAGGCTCGATTCCTTTCCTCGCGTATGGAACGTCGAGTGTGGGATTGAACTCATACAGGACTTAAATGTCAACATTCTCTGTGATTAACCAGGTTGCTTTAGCATTCATTGAAGGCATGTGATATCACTGACATCATGTTCTGAGAAAGTTACTATAGTCTGTCCATTAATTCGTGAGCACGTTTGAAATTGATTTTCTCGAAAACTACCTGTTGGATCTCAGTGATTTTTTGCAAGCAGCCTTAGAATATCCATGACGCTAGAGAAATATTTTTTTCCAAGAAAATTTGATGTAGTTTGAAATATTTTTCTTCAGGTTATATTAAAATCAACATCACCGGATTGTACACAATAGTAACAGATCTACGGTACACAGACGCGTTGTTCTAAAATACATTATGGTAACATTGAAATATCGTGAGTAAACAACAATTTCACGGGAATCCCGTGCACCTAACCCAGTCAACTTTGAACGCGGAAAGCATATGACGTTATAATTGGGATACAGTTGTATAGTTATAGGTGTATCTCGCTATTTGTATGAAGCTATTGTATCATATTTGTTGGCTTATCAAAACTGACATTGATATCACATTCATAATGAGTCTGAAGTGCACATTTATAACAATGCAGAAGGTTACAGTTTTACTATACCAACACTTCCGTAGGGAATCTAAGAGAGGTCATCTATATTGCGATATTCATAACCCTGAGAAACGAACGCAACTGGCGCTTGGTCTGAATAGAGAATCCTTTTCCCGATGGATTAAACAGGACACAAAGTGCACTAATGTCAAGCAAGGAAGGAAAAGAACAATTGACGACTTTGACATAGATGTCATAAGACGGGAGCTCTTGAAAATGTTTGCGACAAATCAACTTGTTACTCTCAGGAAACTGAAATTAAAACTGCAATCAGATTGCAGCATAGACATTTCTAAAGTACTCTATGGAAAATTGTAAGAGCCGCCGGCTTCACCTTCAGAAAAACTATAGGCGGAAGGAATATTATTTGTGAAAAAACACATTTAATTGCTGCGCGAAGTAAATACCTGAGGCAGATCCGTGAGCGGCGGAGGCAAGACTATGATATTGTATATTTGGACGAATCCTTGGTCAATGCTCACCACATCAATGCTAAAGAATGGCAATCAGTAGACGGTGAACAGAAAAGAAAAATACCAAGCAGCAAAGGCCAGCGTATTATACTAACACATGCAGGAAGCAGTGAAGAAGGTCTTGTCCATGACGCTGGACTTATTTTCCAATCAAAAGTACCGACGGTAGGGACTACCACACAGAAATGAATGGACATATTTGCAGGCACTGGATGGAGAAAGATCTACTTCCAATTCTAAACAGACCATCATGCTTGGTAATGGATAATGCATCCTATCACAACGCAGTATCAGCAGAAGACAAAGTACCAACTGCATCAAATACAAAAGATCAAATTAGGACTTGGCTTGCTAAGGAAAATGTCAGCTTCGATGATACATATTTGAAACCCGAGTTGTTGCACCTGGTGAGGATGACAAATAAGACAAAGGTGTTTCATATTGACAAAATCATTGCGGAATACGGCCACACGTCTTTGCGACTACCTCCATATCATGCTCACCTCAATCCGATAGAGCTTGTCTGGGCTAAAGTAAAAGGGCAAGTTGCCGAACAGAACAGGACGTTTAAAATGTGTGATGTTGAAGTTCTGACACGTGAGTCCCTCTCAATGATAGACATGCAGTTCTGGAAGAAGTGTGTTGAACATGTGCTCCGAGAGGAAGACGAGTACTGGCACCGAGATGGATTACAATTTGTCCAGCCAGTAACAATTGTCAACCTCATGGAATCGTCAGATTCGGGATGATACAAATCATATTTTGATTACAGACTGAGAAATAGCAACGTATACATTTCCATATCCAAATGCGTCTACCATCATACAATTTGTGGTGAAGTTAAGACACCCTGGGGTCTAATGGTGACCGAAGGGAGGACTAACTGTTGCATATTGTATCCAAGTTCACGATTGCACATAAAGGGCAACACACTTAATTACTTGACCTATCAAGTTAATATGGAGATACACCTATGAATAGAATTGACATGGACAAATTCTAGGGATTACTGTAAAATCTAAAATTTGAGCCCCTGTATTTGCAATTGTCATAAAAGATCAAAGGAATTCGCCGATGTGCAAAATCCGTAGCATCTATGAACTACTGGTTAGCTTTATTTTAGCGTCATGGATATTCTAAGGCTGCATGCAAAAATCACTGAGATCCAACAGGTAGTTTTCGAGAAAATCAATTTCAAACGTGCTCACGAATTAATGGACAGACTATAGAAGAAGGATAGTTGTATTAGAAGAATAGAAAGTGTAAGATAGTTGTATTAGAAGAATAGAAAGTGTAAGATAGTTGTATTAGAAGAATAGAAAGTATAAGATAGTTGTATTAGAAGAATAGAAAGTGTAAGATAGTTGTATTAGAAGAATAGAAAGTGTAAGATAGTTGTATTAGAAGAATAGAAAGTGTAAGATAGTTGTATTAGAAGAATAGAAAGTGTAAGATAGTTGTATTAGAAGAATAGAAAGTGTAAGATAGTTGTATTAGAAGAATAGAAAATGTAAGATGGTTGTATTAGAAGAATAGAAAGTATAAGATAGTTGTATTAGAGAAAGAGAGAAAGAGGAGAGAGAGAGAAAGATTTTTTTTTTTTTTAGTTGTCGGATCATCATCAATGCACGTCGAACCGATTAGTTCATAAGTGCTCCGATCTTCCCCTCATTATGTCTCTTAGCGTGTGGCGAAACCACATCGTATACCCATAGAACATCATCTATTTTCGACAGTGGTAAGGTATCAGGGCTGCTTGACCCTAGGGTAGGACATGAGAGATGACTCATGGGCGAAAGAACACTCCCTTATCAATCATTATTTAGACACAACTTGTGAGGTAAACAATACATTATACATAAGAAAACACACACCGAACAGGAACCCATGATGACCTAGGTCAATAGGAGAAAATGGCGATGGATCGGGCTTACCTTACGTAAGACACAGTCGAGTGTCACTAGACAAGCACTTGAGTGGAACCCTCAAGGAAAACGGAAAAGAGGATGCCCTAAACAGACCTGGAGACGAAGTCTTCGTGAGCAACTGAAGAGTGCTCGACTATCCTGGGAGACCATAAAGAAAACAGCCAGAGACCGAGAAGAATGGCAAACAACTGTTGAGGCCCTATGCTCCACAAGGAGCGGAGAGAAATAAGTCAAGAAAACATACACAAATTTCTAAAATACTCTAAAGATGAAAATGTCATGAAAAAAACGACGATTTTTGTGGATGTACTTTTATGACTAGAATTGAAGCAAGAAATCACAAAGACTCCCCTGCTTGCATTCCGTGCAAAAAGCTATCGTTAATAAGTACATGTACTCTTATAGTGTTGGTTTCTTTCGAAGCTTGTTTACAAAAGGTTAGAAGAGAATAAGGAGCTTTAAAGACTCCAGAGGAAGCACTGATTCCAAAAGGTTACTAGACTCACGCACAACAATCATTAATCACCCTCTACGACCCTCTATGTAAGTTGTAATGGTCCCACTATTTCCTTCCCCCACAAGGGCGTGAGTACGTAATAGATATTTCCCCCACAAGGGTCTCCACAAGGGCGTGAGTACGTAATAGATATTTCCCCCACAAGGGTCTCCACAAGGGCGTGAGTACGTAATAGATATTTCCCCCACAAGGGTCTCCACAAGGGCGTGAGTACGTATAGATATTTCCCCCACAAGGATCTCCACAAGGGCGTGAGTACGTAATAGATATTTCCCCCACAAGGGTCTCCACAAGGGCGTGAGTACGTAATAGATATTTCCCCCACAAGGGTCTCCACAAGGGCGTGAGTACGTAATAGATATACTTCATCATCAATAGTTTGTTCTGAGCAAAACTTTGCCACTCCCACAATCCTTGGGAATTTGTCTCTCTCGTAGGTCAGATGTCCCGTCATGCATCATCAGTTACATCCTGAATCTATATTTGTATCTGAATCCATAACACTTATTCCCGTGGTCTTCCTCTTCTCTTTGTCATGATATCTTCTCTCAAAATGGTCTTGTCCAACTCTTCATGACGTTTATGTCTAAAACACTGACATTTTCTCATTATTATTTTCTGACAAAGTTCTTTGATTGTGAATTCTTTCTGTATAGATCTATTTATTTTCTCCGTCAAATTGTATACGGACAACTGATCTGTAACACTTGTATTTAAAAGCATATATACGTTTTCCAACTACCTTGTTAAATGTCCATGATTCACACCCATACGCTGTCACTAACAACATGCATACGCCTAGTATTGTGATCTTTGTTTTCCTATCAGTTCCATTCCATACTGTTTTTAGTTGTTTAATTTTTTGTGATGTAATGTTTGTTTTAATTTCCTTCACCCCATTTCCATCTCTTGTTAGCAGTAAATCGAGATACTTAAAACTGTTCACATTTTCTACTTTCTCTCCGTTGATTTATACTATTCTTTGCCCCCTTGCGAGCCCCAGCAATACACGGTCGGTTGCTCTACTGCTTACGTTGTTAGCAGTAAACCGAGATACTCAAAACTGTTCACATTTTCTACTTTCTCTCCGTTGATAGTTCATAGTTCATAAGTACGGTTCCAACTTTACTGCAACGGGTCAACCCATAATTGCTCCGTTCCTGTGCCAATGAAAATCACACGAAATGCTAACAACTGTGAAATGTTTCCTGTGTGAACTAATTCCAGAATGAAACAGCCGCGTACCGCCACAAAAAACAAACAACCTGCACCGCATAAAATGCATATGGCCGTTGTTAACGTAGCAACACAAAACTGTTCATCACTTGAATTGCAATTCTTGTCGAAGAGAACATCAATCATGACAAAATCCAGCTTTCTGCACTCGCAATATAACTGCATTCGGCAGATTGAGCTTGTTCGTCATAACCGCTGTCCGCCATTTTCTGAATACACATAATAAACGCACGGTTGACACAGCAAAAAGCATTCCCTGTAACAGTCATAGCTCACAGTATTACTCAAGCACTAACCCAGTAGCTCGGCAAACGAAACCGGAAAATACCCGACCAAACATGGCGAAAATGCGCTAGCAAAGTCGTGTTCAGAATCAAACAGTTCTGACTCTGAATGGCCCTCCCGCATTCCGCCGTTGCTGACCAGATTTTTTTCAACAACAAAAAAATTATAATATTTGTCATGTTTGTTTTACCAGTTTAAGAAGTGTAAATCTATTTGTTTTCTAAACAGTTCTAAAATCTTTGCTCTAACGTTCATACTTGATTTGTTTAAAACGTCGTCAGTTGCAATGTAAAACATTAAAAATAAATTTGATCTACTAATAAATTATTGGCTTGAAATATCAAATTACGTTGTGTCTGGCAATCTGATTCACGGAGACTAATAAATCTCTTGTCTGGTGTACCAGGAAGATGCACTCAAACAAGTTAGGTTTTAAATGCTTAAAATTACACATTTGAAACTCAATTATTATTTAGTGTTGCTTGTAATAATATGGGAAAACCCTATTAAGGTTATTATTGTTATTACCAACAGACAGTGCGCCACCGAGAGCAATGTTACTCCGATATAGTGAGTACAAACCAAAAAGGCCGGCCACACAAAAGGTGGGACCTCAGAGATAACAGAGGCGACAAAAGACACCATTTATTAAGCACACACAAAAGCCCGTTTTAGAAATCTCTTCTTGACCTGACGCTGTGAGGCAAACAGGATTCGAGAAAGAAAGAAAGACATTGTCAATGCAAGAAATATATATATAGCTGCTAGTAATAGACAAAGTCATCCAAAATAAAAACTTTAAAACCCATGAACGTTTAAGAGTTAATAAACAACAACTTTTAAAATCACACCTAAAAAAAAAAACAAGCTACGAACTATCTGCTCTGTCGTGTATATTATCAGCAATAATATTCTACTGAACGGTACTGACAGGTAAGTCTTGTTTATGTGAACTCAGCACACAACAAGTCTGCCATCACGCAAAGATGTTATAAATAAGACCAGTTCCGTTCGTGTATACTGACAACATATAAAGCTCTATAGCCAGTGTTGTGATACCAGTTGTGGTAATCTTACCACGTTTAGCCACACACAAAAATTTGATGGATTTGTATTCTCTATATTTACTTGATGACAGATGAAGATTGAGTAGCTGAAATGTAATATTACCGGGAGTTTTTTAGTCTTCAAAATACAGGGTTTGAGCTGTGTCGGTTAACAAAAACAGAATTCACATTTCGACTGCAAAATGTTTTTAAAACTTAAACCTGCCTGGTGTACTTAAACAGAACTACCACCTGCATAGAGGCAATACTGTACTACGTGTACGGAGACAGCACTGTATCACACGTACGGAGCAAGCACTATACCACCTGTATGGGGACAGCACTGTACCACATGCACAGAGACAGCACTGTATATCCTGTATAGAGACATCGCCCTCTATCGGCGACCCCATCCTGTTATTCCTCTATTCTATCTTCTTCTTCTTCTGCTGCATTGTGTTCTTTCTTAAGTTTGTGATCACTAAGCCGAGAAAATATTGCAAAAATATTGGAGCGAAGAGCAAGACATATATTAGAGCCCCAGTTAAGCAATAGCCAGTTTGGGTTTAGGAGGGTAAGAGCTGCACAGACGCAATATTTACACTAAGACAGATCTGCGAACAAACAATTGAATACAATCAAAGTAAACAGCTTATATTTATAGACCAAGAAAAGGCATTTGATAGAGTAAACAGGTGCAAACTATGGAAGATCCTTGAAGAATATGGCGTCCAAGGACAACTATTAGGTAACATCATGGCCTTATATCAAGATAGCCAGAGTACAGTAAGAACTACAGAAGGAATGACCGACTGGTTCTCCATTACATCAGGTGTTAGACAAGGTTGTGTCCTTTCACCACTACTCTTTATCGCATATATGGATAAAATAACTCAAGAGTCGAATTCAGATAATGATGAAATAAATGAACTGCTTTTGCAGATGATCAGTGCCTGATACATCAAAATGAACAAGATCTACAACATCATATTGACACTTTGAACAATAATTGTGTGAAACATGACATGAAAATCAACAACACTAAAACAGAAATAATGAATATGGGAAGAAAACATAATAATCTAGACATCCATGTCAATGGCACTAAAATAAACCAAGTGAAAGAATTCAAATACTTAGGAAGCATATTCACAGAAGACGGAAAACTAGATAGAGAGATAGAGGCTAGAGTACAAAAGCAAATGCTGTAACCTACCAGCTAGCCCCATTGTTAAGGCACCCAAAAATTTCACAGGCAGCTAAGAAACAAATGATCAACAGCATTTTTATACCTACTTTGTGTTACCAGAGCCAAACATGGACATTGAGCAAAGCGCAGTCACAAAAATAACTACATGTGAAATGCGTTGCCTGAGAAAAGTTACCAACAACACAAGAAAGACAGAATCACCAACATCAGCATAAGAAGAAAGTTGGCACAAAACCGTGCTTGAATTATATAGATAAACAAAGAATGAAGTGGTTTGGCCACTTAATAAGAATGCATCCAAACTCCACAGTATACAGAGTCTTCTAGAGCAGAACATCGGGAAAGAAGGCAAGAGGAAGACCACGGAAAAGATGGTTAGATGGCGTGGCAGCATCCTGTGAAAGAGCAAAGATAACAATCACACAAGCCACCAGAACAGCGCAAGACAAAAACAGAAAACCACGACACTGGGCAACAACCCGGTAGCAGTGTGACGACAAAAGAAGAAGAAGCCGAGAAAGGTAATAAGATGCGTCCTGGTTTAAAGGCCCCTACGATATGTAGGACAGGCGCAACCAAACTGTCATCCTATTCCCCCTTCTAGAAATATATTCTTCTAACAATATCGTCAACACTGGTTTCGCTAATACCTTTTCGACATTTATAAGATACCAGTTAAATGTCCTTGTCCATCATTGTACGCCTACACTCCTGTCATTATTTCACAGATAAGACAATTACTTCCTCCGCTAGCGTTCAGAAGTCTTGTTTGTGTGACGATTATCCTGAATCATTAAGAATGACTCATGTATCCTCCCATTACGTCTACTTCCAGGACGTATCCTTGTTTTTAAATGAACTTGATGCACTAAAATAGCATAAACCTATACTGATGACCTCAACCAGATTGATGTGTTATTTATTGATTTACTTGTAACAAACATCACTAATTTGGTATAGAGGTTCAGTACTCAAGTCTCGTTCTATCGTGGGGTTAGCGGGGTATTGTTCTACAGATCGCTGATCTCAGTGTAGATGAGATCAAGTTCCTAGTCCCATCGGAGACAGACGATTAAGATGTAGGTCCCGTGTTGAAGATGAGCACGTAAAAGAACCCTTGGCAGTTCAAAATCGAGAAGATCAGATCAGATCAGCCGCTGCACGGGCAAAATTAGTTAGAAGGATTTTAAAATATAAATTCCTACCAAATATTTTCACAATCTTATAAATTATTTCGGGGACCCTTGCCGGTGCTACAGAGTTCGTGCACTGCCGCTAAGATCTTCCTGTATAAGAAATAGATCAAGACAAAATGATTACTTAACGAAGTGCAATGATGATGGTCCTATCAATCACTCAATCAATTTATTTAACAGTTACATTCTATAGCAGCCGATGTAGAAATGCCCTTGTGAAATACAAGTTAATTGTATATCCTTTAAAGGACTTTGCAAATCAACCTCCAGCGATTTAAAGCTATTTGTGATTATTCTAGGCATTATTACGTTCAGTAGTTTGTCATTGCTTTCTGAACGGGTGGTGCCATCGTCCTTTGTAAAAATCCACGCGAAACAATTTGCAACCAAACTGTCCGCAGCATGATTCGAACTCTGAACGTCGGGGTTAATAGACCGAGTCACTATTCCCTAAGCCACAGACGCCACCCTTGTGGAATATATACGCATAAAACACCAGTAGCAATAGCTCCAGTTACTTTGGTTAGTTTCATTGTCAACTAGTTCGTTAGTTATATCTACACATAAAACACCAGTAGCAATAGCTCCAGTTACTTTGGTTAGTTTCATTGTCAACTAGTTCGTTAGTTATATCTACACATAAAACACCAGTAGCAATAGCTCCAGTTACTTTGGTTAGTTTCATTGTCAACTAGTTCGTTAGTTATATCTACACATAAAACAACAGTAGCAATAGCTCCAGTTACTTTGGTTAGTTTCATTGTCAACTAGTTCGTTAGTTATATCTACACATAAAACACCAGTAGCAATAGCTCCAGTTACTTTGGTTAGTTTCTTTGTCAACTAGTTCGTTAGTTATATCTACACATAAAACACCAGTAGCAATAGCTCCAGTTACTTTGGTTAGTTTCATTGTCAACTAGTTCGTTAGTTATATCTACACATAAAACACCAGTAGCAATAGCTCCAGTTACTTTGGTTAGTTTCATTGTCAACTAGTTCGTTAGTTATATCTACACATAAAACAACAGTAGCAATAGCTCCAGTTACTTTGGTTAGTTTCTTTGTCAACTAGTTCGTTAGTTATATCTACACATAAAACACCAGTAGCAATAGCTCCAGTTACTTTGGTTAGTTTCATTGTCAACTAGTTCGTTAGTTATATCTACACATAAAACACCAGTAGCAATAGCTCCAGTTACTTTGGTTAGTTTCATTGTCAACTAGTTCGTTAGTTATATCTACACATAAAACACCAGTAGCAATAGCTCCAGTTACTTTGGTTAGTTTCATTGTCAACTAGTTCGTTAGTTATATCTACACATAAAACACCAGTAGCAATAGCTCCAGTTACTTTGGTTAGTTTCATTGTCAACTAGTTCGTTAGTTATATCTACACATAAAACACCAGTAGCAATAGCTCCAGTTACTTTGGTTAGTTTCTTTGTCAACTAGTTCGTTAGTTATATCTACACATAAAACACCAGTAGCAATAGCTCCAGTTACTTTGGTTAGTTTCATTGTCAACTAGTTCGTTAGTTATATCTACACATAAAACACCAGTAGCAATAGCTCCAGTTACTTTGGTTAGTTTCATTGTCAACTAGTTCGTTAGTTATATCTACACATAAAACACCAGTAGCAATAGCTCCAGTTACTTTGGTTAGTTTCTTTGTCAACGAGTTCGTTAGTTATATCTACACATAAAACACCAGTAGCAATAGCTCCAGTTAATTTGGTTAGTTTCTTTGTCAACGAGTTCGTTAGTTATATCTACACATAAAACACCAGTAGCAATAGCTCCAGTTAATTTGGTTAGTTTCATTGTCAACTAGTTCGTTAGTTATATCTACACATAAAACACCAGTAGCAATAGCTCCAGTTAATTTGGTTAGTTTCATTGTCAACAAGTTCGTTAGTTATATCTACACATAAAACACCAGTAGCAATAGCTCCAGTTAATTTGGTTAGTTTCATTGTCAACTAGTTCGTTAGTTATATCTACACATAAAACACCAGTAGCAATAGCTCCAGTTAATTTGGTTAGTTTCATTGTCAACTAGTTCGTTAGTTATATCTACACATAAAACACCAGTAGCAAAAGCTCCAGTTAATTTGGTTAGTTTCTTTGTCAACGAGTTCGTTAGTTATATCTACACATAAAACACCAGTAGCAATAGCTCCAGTTACTTTGATTAGTTTCATTGTCAACTAGTTCGTTAGTTATATCTACACATAAAACACCAGTAGCAATAGCTCCAGTTACTTTGATTAGTTTCTTTGTCAACTAGTTCGTTAGTTTTTATGGGTTTTTTAAATATTTGATTTCGATAGTTTTTTTTTCATTTCTTATTAAGTTAGCTTCTTAACTCATTGTTTTGTTTTTATTTTAATTATTTCGTTAGTTTTTAAATTAATTATTTAGTCAATCTTAATTATTGAGTAATTCTTTCTTTAGTTTCTTAATTAATTAATTCGTTAATTTTTTTATTCATTATTTTGCCAGGGCCCGCAAATGAGAGCAAAGAATAATACCACTGAGACATACAAGGCATGTCGTAAGAGGCGCCTCGTATGAGGTATGGGCTTAGGGTAGCTACCCCAGTAAATAAAAAGCGTCGAAGAAATCTGATGTACCTGGCCTACTTGTAGGCGCATAACTGGCACAGCATACAATTTCTGTAAGGCTCAGATCACATACAAATCACAAAGAGTGGTTTAATAATTATTCGATATGGAGGGGTCAAAGAAGAAGAAATTAATTATTTCGCTAGTTTCTTAGCTAGCAGAACAGACATGAAATACATTCTGCACAAGCCAATAGCTGTTTAGTTTCTTAGCTAGCAGAACAGACTGAAATACATTCTGCACAAGCCAATACCTGTTTAGTTTCTTAGCTAGCAGAACAGACTGAAATACATTCTGCACAAGCCAATACCTGTTTAGTTTCTTAGCTAGCAAAACAGACTGAAATACATTCTGCACAAGCCAATAGCTGTTTAGTTTCTTAGTTAGCAGAACAGACTGAAATACATTCTGGACAAGCCAATACCTGTTTAGTTTCTTAGCTAGCAGAACAGACTGAAATACATTCTGCACAAGTCAATACCTGTTTATTTTCTTAGTTAGCAGAACAGACTGCAATACATTCTGCACAAGCCAATACCCGTTTAGTTTCTTAGCTAGCTGAACAGACTGCAATACATTCTGCACAAGCCAATACCTGTTTAGTTTCTTAGCTAGCAGAACAGACTGCAATACATTCTGCAAGCCAATACCGTTTATTTTCTTAGCTAGCAGAACAGACTGAAATACATTCTGCACAAGCCAATACCTGTTTAGTTTCTTAGCTAGCAGAACAGACTGAAATACATTCTGCACAAGTCAATAGCTGTTTAGTTTCTTAGCTAGCAGAACAGACTGAAATACATTCTGCACAAGCCAATACCCGTTTAGTTTCTTAGCTAGCTGAACAGACTGCAATACATTCTGCACAAGCCAATACCTGTTTAGTTTCTTAGCTAGCAGAACAGACTGCAATACATTCTGCACAAGCCAATACCTGTTTAGTTTCTTAGCTAGCAGAACAGACTGCAATACATTCTGCACAAGCCAATACCTGTTTAGTTTCTTAGCTAGCAGAACAGACTGAAATATATTCTGCACAAGCCAATACCTGTTTAGTTTCTTAGCTAGCAGAACAGACTGCAATACATTCTGCACAAGCCAATACCCGTTTAGTTTCTTAGCTAGCAGAACAGACTGCAATACATTCTGCACAAGCCAATACCTGATAAGTTTCTTAGCTAGCAGAACAGACTGAAATACATTCTGCACAAGCCAATACCTGTTTAGTTTCTTAGCTAGCTGAACAGACTGCAATACATTCTGCACAAGCCAATAGCTGTTTAGTTTCTTAGCTAGCAGAACAGACTGAAATACATTCTGCACAAGCCAATACCTGTTTAGTTTCTTAGCTAGCAGAACAGACTGAAATACATTCTGCACAAGCCAATACCTGTTTAGTTTCTTAGCTAGCAGAACAGACTGAAATACATTCTGCACAAGCCAATACCCGTTTAGTTTCTTAGCTAGCAGAACAGACTGAAATACATTCTGCACAAGCCAATACCTGTTTAGTTTCTTAGCTAGCAGAACAGACTGCAATACATTCTGCACAAGCCAATACCTGTTTAGTTTCTTAGCTAGCAGAACAGACTGAAATACATTCTGCACAAGCCAATACCTGTTTAGTTTCTTAGCTAGCAGAACAGACTGCAATACATTCTGCACAAGCCAATACCTGTTTAGTTTCTTAGCTAGCTGAACAGACTGCAATACATTCTGCACAAGCCAATACCTGTTTAGTTTCTTAGCTAGGTGAACAGACTGCAATACATTCTGCACAAGCCAATACCTGTTTAGTTTCTTAGCTAGCAGAACAGACTGCAATACATTCTGCACAAGCCAATACCTGTTTAGTTTCTTAGCTAGCAGAACAGACTGCAATACATTCTGCACAAGCCAATACCGTTTAGTTTCTTAGTTGTAGAACAGACTGAAATACATTCTGCACAAGCCAATAGCTGTTTAGTTTCTTAGCTAGCAGAACAGACTGAAATACATTCTGCACAAGCCAATACCTGTTTAGTTTCTTAGCTAGCAGAACAGACTGCAATACATTCTGCACAAGCCAATACCCGTTTAGTTTCTTAGCTAGCAGAACAGACTGCAATACATTCTGCACAAGCCAATACCTGTTTAGTTTCTTAGCTAGCAGAACAGACTGCAATACATTCTGCACAAGCCAATACCCGTTTAGTTTCTTAGCTAGCAGAACAGACTGCAATACATTCTGCACAAGCCAATACCTGTTTAGTTTCTTAGCTAGCAGAACAGACTGCAATACATTCTGCACAAGCCAATACCTGTTTAGTTTCTTAGCTAGCAGAACAGACTGAAATACATTCTGCACAAGCCAATACCTGTTTAGTTTCTTAGCTAGCAGAACAGACTGAAATACATTCTGCACAAGCCAATACCTGTTTAGTTTCTTAGCTAGCAGAACAGACTGAAATACATTCTGCACAAGCCAATACCCGTTTAGTTTCTTAGCTAGCTGAACAGACTGCAATACATTCTGCACAAGCCAATACCTGTTTAGTTTCTTAGCTAGCAGAACAGACTGCAATACATTCTGCACAAGCCAATACCTGTTTAGTTTCTTAGCTAGCAGAACAGACTGAAATACATTCTGCACAAGCCAATACCTGTTTAGTTTCTTAGCTAGCAGAACAGACTGCAATACATTCTGCACAAGCCAATACCTGTTTAGTTTCTTAGCTAGCAGAACAGACTGAAATACATTCTGCACAAGCCAATACCTGTTTAGTTTCTTAGCTAGCAGAACAGACTGAAATACATTCTGCACAAGCCAATACCCGTTTAGTTTCTTAGCTAGCTGAACAGACTGCAATACATTCTGCACAAGCCAATAGCTGTTTAGTTTCTTAGCTAGCAGAACAGACTGAAATACATTCTGCACAAGCCAATACTGTCATCCAGTGGATACCGTCACACTGCAACATTAAGGGAAACGAAGCGGCCGACAAGCTAGCCAAAGAGGGCGGGCGATACCCCAGACTGATCTCGAGATCAGCTATGAGGAAGTCAAACAACCATCGGTTCGCACTATCGAAGCAAGTGGGCAAAAGACCACCCGCAGTACACAGACAGTGACGGTTACTATGGTCTCTCGCGCAGTGAACAAGTTACCATATTTCGCCTCCGTACCGGCCACAACAAGCTCAGAGCCCACATGTTCCATTAATTTAAAATTGCACAACTAGCCTGTGCCCATGCAATATGGCAGACATGACGGCAGAACACGTCTTGCAAGACTGTCCACGTTTAGCAGGTATACGAGAAGAGTATTGGCCAAAACACACAGAGCTTCGCGAAAAGCTGTACGGAGGAACGGAGTCCCAAAAACAACAGTTAAATTCATGATAGAAGTTGGTCCATCAGGCTAGGCCGGGAACGCAAGAGAGAGAGAGACTGCAATACATTCTGCACAAGCCAATACCTGTTTAGTTTCTTAGCTAGCAGAACAGACTGCAATACATTCTGCACAAGGCAATACCTGTTTAGTTTCTTAGCTAGCAGAACAGACTGCAATACATTCTGCACAAGCCAATACCTGTTTAGTTTCTTAGCTAGCAGAACAGACTGCAATACATTCTGCACAAGCCAATAGCTGTTTAGTTTCTTCCAGCAGATGACGAAGGGTATATATGTTGATAATTTCAGTAGCGATTGTTACATCTATGTCTTCATATAAATATCTACAGCAACGCAGTCCAGCGCGCACCATGACGCCCGTGTTACAATTCCTGTCACTTGGTCGGCTGTAAGGTTGTTCAGAATTTCAAAACAAAATAGATTTCTGAATAAACAATGTGTTTGCGTTTTCTTCCTATCACTTCCATGAACATGGTCTTCCCGTTTTCGCAATCTTGTTTTTTATAACCATTCTACTGACCCTAACTACACCCTTTGCTTTTTCATTGAAGAATGGGCCAGAATCACAACTCATCCTTTCAAACAAATGACATCTGATTCGACTCTGCTTTGAGAGACCGGCCACCACGTGAATTTAACTTCCAAGGAGTGGAGCAAGCCGTTACAGTTCAGATTAGGAACATCGTGTTCTTATCCATAGAGCTCTGGTTATAGAATGATATGAGCTGAATGCTGTGATTTCCTGAATAATTCATCGTATAAAAAAACCCGTATTTTAAAACTTTATTATTGCCAAATTGTGTTGGTCGGTGCAACCTAACATATGCAATGTATCAATACTAACATATGCAATGTATCAATACTAACATATGTCAGTAGGAGCTGGCAAAATAACGAAAGATAAAGAAAGTATGCGGCATGCATTTAGAAATAAAAGTCTGTCAAAACATAATTAACACATAATAGAAAGGTTCAGGATTAGCGATGAACAGAAAAATGACTGGTCAATCACAAGTAATAACTGTTATTGAAAAAGGAAATGGAGATGTGTTGAGCATACTCGGAAAAGAAATAAAAAAAATTACAAAGCAGACATTGAAGTTGGAAACGGCTTTCCATTCTGCTATTCTCGATTTTGAACTTACTATGGTTCTTTTCAATCAATCAAGTGTCGTGCCTGCCGGCGTAGGCGATCATGTCTCTCCACAACTCTCTTTGCTTGGTGCATGTAATCAGTTCTGACGTCGATATTTTGTCGAACCATGATGTCAGGCCATCCAACATCTTCTCTGTTGTTGTTGTTGTTGTTCTTTTACGTTCTCAAATTGAACACGTGACATACGTTTTATCGTTCGTCTCCGATAGGACTATGAATTCGATCTCACCTACACTGAGATCATGTATCTATGGACAAAATATCCAGATGGCTCCACGAATGAACGAACATGGTACCTTTGGCCCGAGAGACGAGCACGTAACCTCGACGCCACATAGATCCACTGATTGTCATACGTAGCCCGCCAGAGATTATTCATGCCAGGAGGATACAGAATCACAGATTTGACACACAATCTCTAACAGATTATTGAGGTCAGCCTGTCTCTAATCTCAGCATATTTTAATCATTGTTCGTGCTGTGTCTAATCTGAGCGTATCTAAATCATTACCCATGATGTCTCTAATCTCAACGTATCCGTGCTAACACTGGTAGTATGCTGCCCGAAAAATTGAAACTCGACACTTAATAAATAATCCAATCGCCCTAACCAGCGTTTCCCAAACTGGGGTCCGCGGACCCTGGGGCCTCCGCAAGGTACTCACATGGGGTCCTCAAGCGCTTGAAGAAATATTATCATCTTTGACATTTCAAACAGAACAAATAATTTGTTTTAAATGTATAAAAACAGTGGTAAACTAGTTCCGCTGTGAAATCAAAGGACCCGGATCAGACCGGAGTCGAAATATCGAACAGGACAAAATGAAAGATCATTTGAAGTTTCCGCAGTCTGAGAACATTATTCACTATTCTAACACACATAATTAATTCCTGTCCATTTTCATATAGAAACGTTTGGGGTCTGCGGCAGCACAAATGTATTTAAAAGAGTCCGTGATAATGCAGATTGTGGGAACCGCTGGCCCAGACTATTTCTTCCCTTACAGGTTGAGAAGTGAGGTCTCAAGTTGATAACCTTCCCTGCTATATCTCTAAGCTTAAGCAATCATATTGGCAAACCTGCACCTGGTGGGATCACGGTACAGATTTATCTAGTACACGGACACGGGTTTATTGTCAGGTCAAGCTATCGTTCAATTTTACCCAAAGATAATTTTAACTTCAAGAGGACAAGTAAAATCGGCAGCTTCAATACTTCTTCTTCTTCGAGCGCTCCATATTGACTTGTTAACCACTATTTGTGATTTGTACGTGATCCAAGCCTAAGAGCGAATGTACGTCGTGCCAGTTATGCGTCTGCTACAAGTAGGCCAGCACATCCGATCTCTGCTATTTTTTATTTACATGGGTAGCTTCCTAGACCCTACCGTAGTCGCCTCTTGCGACATGCCTTGTAGTTCGCAGCGTTAATATTCTTTGCTCCCATTGTGAGTTCCAGCAATACGCTGGTGGGCAGCTTCTGTACGACGTCTGCTTATATACAAAACAACTTTCAGTAAATACATTGTTAACAGTTATTTTATGTACACATACTTTGATGTTTGTTCTTCTTCTTCTTTCTGATCGGTTTCACATGCTGAGAATGGAAATATGATCAAAACAATCCTTCATAACAAATTATAGGCAACCGGTGAAGACCTCAAGCGTACCGCCCTGTTTATGACACATTCCGGCCCGCCTGCACACCGTGTTCGTAGCGCGTTCGACGACGGGTGGCAAGCCCCATGTGAGCGAGGTTCAATTCCGCGAGCTGGCAGAAAAGCCACAGGTTCTCCAGAATTACGGCGTTCGTGACACCGAACCAAAGGGTTACGATGTCTATGGCAACGAGCCGAAGAGCTGAAAGCTCAAGTGCTTCTGGATCGAGAAGAAAAAAAAGACACATTCCGAAGTAGTCGCAAAGCAGAAGTTGATCACAGAAGAAGAAAAACTCGTATAACAAACTGTCTTTACAGCCTATGTTAGCACTGTCTAGGACGGTGTAAGAATGGGGGATATCAGCGGAAGAATTGAATGGTGGCATGGCTAGCGCAGTCACTGTGAAACTGTTGAAGTTAGAATTGTACCTACATACCTCGTATTATTACTACAGAAACAGTCAGACACTATGAATCAGGAGCACATCAATTTTGAAGGAGTAGAGAGTGGCTACAGACAATGACCGTGCTGTTATTGAAAAGAAAATATGGGTGCAGACATTGACCCCATGGTGGAAACAATGCACAATCTCAAGAAAAGAGGCTTTAGCCACTTTGTCTCGACAGGGGTCACATCCGGTTAACGGAAGTCAATTGTTGCCAGAAAAGTCGATCTAGCTTTACAATAAAAGGTTTGTTTGCGGATTATTCTTCATCCTAGCTTCATTCTTCATCCTAGCATTCTTCTCACCATTCTTCATCCTAGCTTCATTCTTCATCCTAGCTTCATTCTTCATCCTAGCTTCATTCTTCATCCTAGCTTCATTCTTCATCCTAGCTTCATTCTTCATCCTAGCTTCATTCTTCATCCTAGCTTCATTCTTCATCCTAGCTTCATTCTTCATCCTAGCTTCATTCTTCATCCTAGCTTCATTCTTCATCTTAGCTTCATTCTTCATCCTAGCTTCATTCTTCATCCTAGCTTCATTCTTTATCCTAGCTTCATTCTTCATCCTAGCTTCATTCTTCATCCTAGCTTCATTCTTCATCCTAGCTTCATTCTTCATCCTAGTTTCATTCTTTATCCTAGCTTCATTCTTCATTCTAGTTTCATTCTTCATCCTAGCTTCATTCTTCATCCTAGCTTCATTCTTCATCGTAGCTTCATTCTTCATCGTAGCTTCATTCTTCATCCTAGCTTCATTCTTCATTCTAGTTTCATTCTTCATCCTAGCTTCATTCTTCATCCTAGTTTCATTCTTCATTCTTCATCCTAGTTTCATTCTTCATTCTTCATCCTAGTTTCATTCTTCATCTTAGCTTCATTCTTCATCCTAGTTTCATTCTTCATCTTAGCTTCATTCTTCATCCTAGCTTCATTCTTCATCCTAGCTTCATTCTTCATCCTAGCTTCATTCTTCATCCTAGTTTCATTCTTCATCTTAGCTTCATTCTTCATCTTAGCTTCATTCTTCATCCTAGTTTCATTCTTCATCTTAGCTTCATTCTTCATCTTAGCTTCATTCTTCATCCTAGCTTCATTCTTCATCTTAGCTTCATTCTTCATCCTAGTTTCATTCTTCATCCTAGTTTCATTCTTCATTCTTCATCCTAGTTTCATTCTTCATTCTAGTTTCATTCTTCATCCTAGTTTCATTCTTCATCCTAGTTTCATTCTTCATTCTTCATCCTAGTTTCATTCTTCATCTTAGCTTCATTCTTCATCTTAGCTTCATTCTTCATCCTAGTTTCATTCTTCATCTTAGCTTCATTCTTCATCTTAGCTTCATTCTTCATCCTAGTTTCATTCTTCATCTTAGCTTCATTCTTCATCTTAGCTTCATTCTTCATCCTAGTTTCATTCTTCATCTTAGCTTCATTCTTTATCCGTATTTCCCTTATTTAATTATTTATTTTCCTTTTATACAATTTCTACATTTTAGTTTCTCCTTGTCTTTCCTTATGGAGGACGGATGTGACAAACTATAGCATACCACATGTGCCCTAAATAATATAAGTTAATTTTCCTGATAATTATTAGTTACTAAACTGACATCATTGCACTCCGGGCAGACTCATAGGTGCTCAGTCTCCTCCAACAGATATCGAAGAGTATGCATACTGATGGTTTCCGTGGCTCGCTGGTTAAACACACTCCTCACTCTGTCCCTCATGCATCCAGTTCTACTTGTACAACGGGTAACTCCAAACTGCTTAAATGACTGGATCGATTCAACATCTATTTTAGTGTCTTGGTCCAACAGACACTCGCGAAGACATAAGAAGATTTCCCTTATCCATCATCACTTCCACAACAATCCATGCTGTTGATGCAAGCCTGTCCGCTCTCTCATTACCGTAAACATTCTCCTTATCCATCATCACTTCCTCAACAATCCATGCTGTTGATGCAAGCCTGTCCGCTCTCTCATTACCGTAAACATTCTCCTTATCCATCATCACTTCCTCAACAATCAATGCTGTTGATGCAAGCCTGTCCGCTCTCTCATTACCGTAAACATTCTCCTTATCCATCTTCACTTCCTCAACAATCAATGCTGTTGATGCAAGCCTGTCCGCTCTCTCATTACCGTAAACATTCTCCTTATCCATCATCACTTCCTCAACAATCCATGCTGTTGATGCAAGCCTGTCCGCCTCTCATTACGTAAACATTCTCCTTATCCATCATCAACTCCCCAACAATCCATGCTGTTGATGCAAGCCTGTCCGCTCTCTCATTACCGTAAACATTCTCCTTATCCATCATCACTTCCTCAACAATCCATGCTGTTGATGCAAGCCTGTCCGCTTCTCATTACCTAAACATTCTCCTTATCCATCATCAACTCCTCAACAATCCATGCTGTTGATGCAAGCCTGTCCGCTCTCTCATTACCGTAAACATTATCCTTATCCATCATCACTTCCCCAACAATCCATGCTGTTGGTGCAAGCCTGTCCGCTCTCTCATTACCGTCAACATTCTCCTTATCCATCATCACTTCCTCAACAATCCATGCTGTTGATGCAAGCCTGTCCGCTCTCTCATTACCGTAAACATTCTCCTTATCCATCATCACTTCCTCAACAATCCATGCTGTTGATGCAAGCCTGTCCGCTCTCTCATTACCGTAAACATTCTCCTTATCCATCATCACTTCCTCAACAATCAATGCTGTTGATGCAAGCCTGTCCGCCTCTCATTACCTAAAACATTCTCCTTATCCATCTTCACTTCCTCAACAATCAATGCTGTTGATGCAAGCCTGTCCGCTCTCTCATTACCGTAAACATTCTCCTTATCCATCATCACTTCCTCAACAATCAATGCTGTTGATGCAAGCCTGTCCGCTCTCTCATTACCGTAAACATTCTCCTTATCCATCATCACTTCCTCAACAATCAATGCTGTTGATGCAAGCCTGTCCGCTCTCTCATTACCGTAAACATTCTCCTTATCCATCATCACTTCCTCAACAATCCATGCTGTTGATGCAAGCCTGTCCGCTCTCTCATTACCGTAAACATTCTCCTTATCCATCATCACTTCCTCAACAATCCATGCTGTTGATGCAAGCCTGTCCGCTCTCTCATTACCGTAAACATTCTCCTTATCCATCATCACTTCCTCAACAATCCATGCTGTTGATGCAAGCCTGTCCGCTCTCTCATTACCGTAAACATTCTCCTTATCCATCATCACTTCCTCAACAATCAATGCTGTTGATGCAAGCCTGTCCGCTCTCTCATTACCGTAAAACATTCTCCTTATCCATCTTCACTTCCTCAACAATCAATGCTGTTGATGCAAGCCTGTCCGCTCTCTCATTACCGTAAACATTCTCCTTATCCATCATCACTTCCTCAACAATCAATGCTGTTGATGCAAGCCTGTCCGCTCTCTCATTACCGTAAACATTCTCCTTATCCATCATCACTTCCTCAACAATCAATGCTGTTGATGCAAGCCTGTCCGCTCTCTCATTACCGTAAACATTCTCCTTATCCATCATCACTTCCTCAACAATCCATGCTGTTGATGCAAGCCTGTCCGCTCTCTCATTACCGTAAACATTCTCCTTATCCATCATCACTTCCTCAACAATCCATGCTGTTGGTGCAAGCCTGTCCGCTCTCTCATTACCGTAAACATTCTCCTTATCCATCATCACTTCCTCAACAATCCATGCTGTTGATGCAAGCCTGTCCGCTCTCTCATTACCGTAAACATTCTCCTTATCCATCATCACTTCCTCAACAATCAATGCTGTTGATGCAAGCCTGTCCGCTCTCTCATTACCGTAAACATTCTCCTTATCCATCATCACTTCCTCAACAATCAATGCTGTTGATGCAAGCCTGTCCGCTCTCTCATTACCGTAAACATTCTCCTTATCCATCATCACTTCCTCAACAATCCATGCTGTTGATGCAAGCCTGTCCGCTCTCTCATTACCGTAAACATTCTCCTTATCCATCATCACTTCCTCAACAATCCATGCTGTTGATGCAAGCCTGTCCGCTCTCTCATTACCGTAAACATTCTCCTTATCCATCGTCAACTCCCCAACAATCCATGCTGTTGATGCAAGCCTGTCCGCTCTCTCATTACCGTAAACATTCTCCTTATCCATCATCACTTCCTCAACAATCCATGCTGTTGATGCAAGCCTGTCCGCTCTCTCATTACCGTAAACATTCTCCTTATCCATCATCACTTCCTCAACAATCCATGCTGTTGATGCAAGCCTGTCCGCTCTCTCATTACCGTAAACATTCTCCTTATCCATCGTCAACTCCCCAACAATCCATGCTGTTGATGCAAGCCTGTCCGCTCTCTCATTACCGTAAACATTCTCCTTATCCATCATCACTTCCTCAACAATCAATGCTGTTGATGCAAGCCTGTCCGCTCTCTCATTACCGTAAACATTCTCCTTATCCATCATCACTTCCTCAACAATCCATGCTGTTGATGCAAGCCTGTCCGCTCTCTCATTACCGTAAACATTCTCCTTATCCATCATCACTTCCTCAACAATCCATGCTGTTGATGCAAGCCTGTCCGCTCTCTCATTACCGTAAACATTCTCCTTATCCATCATCAACTCCTCAACAATCCATGCTGTTGATGCAAGCCTGTCCGCTCTCTCATTACCGTAAACATTCTCCTTATCCATCATCACTTCCTCAACAATCCATGCTGTTGGTGCAAGCCTGTCCGCTCTCTCATTACCGTAAACATTCTCCTTATCCATCATCACTTCCTCAACAATCCATGCTGTTGATGCAAGCCTGTCCGCTCTCTCATTACCGTAAACATTCTCCTTATCCATCATCACTTCCTCAACAATCAATGCTGTTGATGCAAGCCTGTCCGCTCTCTCATTACCGTAAACATTCTCCTTATCCATCATCACTTCCTCAACAATCAATGCTGTTGATGCAAGCCTGTCCGCTCTCTCATTACCGTAAACATTCTCCTTATCCATCATCACTTCCTCAACAATCCATGCTGTTGATGCAAGCCTGTCCGCTCTCTCATTACCGTAAACATTCTCCTTATCCATCATCACTTCCTCAACAATCCATGCTGTTGATGCAAGCCTGTCCGCTCTCTCATTACCGTAAACATTCTCCTTATCCATCGTCAACTCCCCAACAATCCATGCTGTTGATGCAAGCCTGTCCGCTCTCTCATTACCGTAAACATTCTCCTTATCCATCATCACTTCCTCAACAATCCATGCTGTTGATGCAAGCCTGTCCGCTCTCTCATTACCGTAAACATTCTCCTTATCCATCATAACTTCCTCAACAATCCATGCTGTTGATGCAAGCCTGTCCGCTCTCTCATTACCGTAAACATTCTCCTTATCCATCGTCAACTCCCCAACAATCCATGCTGTTGATGCAAGCCTGTCCGCTCTCTCATTACCGTAAACATTCTCCTTATCCATCATCACTTCCTCAACAATCAATGCTGTTGATGCAAGCCTGTCCGCTCTCTCATTACCGTAAACATTCTCCTTATCCATCATCACTTCCTCAACAATCCATGCTGTTGATGCAAGCCTGTCCGCTCTCTCATTACCGTAAACATTCTCCTTATCCATCATCACTTCCTCAACAATCCATGCTGTTGATGCAAGCCTGTCCGCTCTCTCATTACCGTAAACATTCTCCTTATCCATCATCAACTCCTCAACAATCCATGCTGTTGATGCAAGCCTGTCCGCTCTCTCATTACCGTCAACATTCTCCTTATCCATCATCAACTCCTCAACAATCCATGCTGTTGATGCAAGCCTGTCCGCTCTCTCATTACCGTAAACATTCTCCTATCATCATCACTTCCTCAACAATCCATGCTGTTGATGCAAGCCTGTCCGCTCTCTCATTACCGTAAACACCCGCCCGCGTGACAAGAACACAGGATACACGTAAGCCTGATAGAAATAACGTCGTTCTATATCGGTTTTCGTTCTAATGGTTACAGCCTTAGTAGTAATGGATCATCCTGTCATCATTCCTCGTCGCGTCAATGGCACATAACTCTCTCTCATTCTCTCTAGCCTGTGACGCCTCTGGCGATTAGGGAGTGCCACATCAATACATACCATTCTTATCAATTATTGGCGGTCCTCGGTATAATGTTGCAGTTGTGATTGAGTTCTTTCAGTTCTTGTTCTACTGTTTATTATCCTCCAGGTCGTGTCCTCGGTATCTCACGTTTACCGTCTAGTGTCCATCGCAATGCAATTTTCCTGACAGATTTAGTCTCAATGCTTATGACGACATGTCCAATCCATTTCCGGGGTCTCTTTTGGATGATGGTGCTCATCATATTCTCTAGTTGACACTGTGCAAGCACTTCTTACTCAATACGATATTGTGCCTTTATTTCTATCTCAAACCTAGCCTTATGTATGTCTTTGAGATCTTCATGAAAAGTTCGCCTCCATGTGTCCCCACAGCCAACTATATACAGCCAGCAGAGTCATAGAATTGAATAAAATTGCAAAAAGCTTACAGTGTTCTATCAAACATATATAAATTCCAGCCCCCTTCCAATGTGCAATCAGCCGAGTCCCTGAAACCCATTATATTGATGTATGCTCTGAGAACACAGTCTCCCGTTTTGAGTCTGAAGACTGTGGTATGCGCTTTTCTATTTAATGTATAATGTTTACTGGAAAAAACTCCCAATACATGCTTTTCCTCAAACATTTCCAGAGGTGAGAAAACTAAGTACACCACTTGAAAAAAAAGTAATTCAAGAGCCAGAAGTATAGCTATATAAAAACATGGCAATTTCCAGGTAGAGTAGACTACTAACCTCACAATGAAAGAGTTCCAGACCGTCATACATTCTCACAAACTTATGAAACCACGTGGGAAATATATGATCTATTTGGCCATAGGAATTAAAGAGAACTATATGTATATATTCCTAATTTCCTCCGAAAAATAGTAACGTAAAGAAATGCAGCAATTACAGAACCGTTGCATTAATCAGTCATGCGAGTAAGATTCTACTTCAAATGATAATGTGAAGAATATAATACAAACTGAAAGAAGAGATTAATATCATTCAGGCTGGCTTTATGAAATCAAAGGGTATAATAATAATTCCTCTCGTACCGTTATACGTTACATAGGACCTGCAAGTAATTTTTCCATACTGCTCTATCCTGGGCAACTCGCTCAATTTCCTCCATGGAACTGAGACCGATATTTCCTGCCTCTCTCAGCAAAGTTCGTTTCAGGGTCTCTTTAGGTCGATCTCTCTTTCTCTTGAACCCTTTGTACCCCACTTCAATGCCTGCTTTGATATTCGTTGATCATTTCTCCTCAAGGTGTGCCCAACATATCTCCATGTTCTCTTTCTTATAACAGTTGTCACTAGTGGTTGACCAGACATGTCTCTGATTTCATCACTTTTCTGAATTCGTTTTATTTTATATTCATTATTTTCGCAGACATCTATTTTCAAATGCATTCAACTTACTTTCTATATCTTTAGTCATTTTCCAAAGGGTATAAGAAACTATATATTTAATATGAAAATCATAATTGAAAAATGAAGAGTGCAACATAGACTTGTATAGTTGCTTTGTTGACTGTTCAAATACCTGTGACTGAGCTGAACATCAAAGTTATAGAAAATATTCGCCTGAGTGGTTACCGGGGCCCAAATTTGGGGTGTACAGAATAGAACCACTGTTACCTGCCATGCATGTCGTAAGAGGCGACTAAGGAGGTTAGGATGAAATCGGATGCATGTGTCCTAAGCGTGTAGAGGTCTATTCGTTTAGAGGCCTACCAAACCAATGTGCAACGTAAACACGTTCTTGGCAAAGATCAAACATATCACAAAGAGGGTTTAAATTGGTCGTAAAGAACGAACGCAAAGAAGAAGAAGAAGATAGAAAATATTGATCGAAGTGTGGGGTTTTGTATCTCATATAATACACATGATAGAAACACTTTATAAAGAAGACCAGGCAGATGTGTGATGAGAAAATGAAACATCAGATTGAGATTTGACATTAGCCAATAAGTTCAACAAAGAGAATATTTTCACCTTATTTATACAACATATATTGTTGAAAATATAATGAGAAATGTTGGAGAAGCTGAGAAGATAAAGAATAGTAGGATGTTGTAACAATCCTAACACATGTCAGGGGAGTTGCAAGATTGACTCAATCAAGTGTCATGCCTGCCGGCGTAGGCGATCATGTCTCTCCACAACGCTCTCTGCTTAGTGCATGTAATCAGTTCTGGTGTCAATCTTTTGTCGAGCCATAATGTCAGGCCATCCAACATCTTCTGCCTCTGTCTTCCACGATCTCGCCTTCCCTGAATGTTACCTGTTGTCACCAAATGTTCTAAACCTTCTCTTCGCATTATATGCCCGAAGAACCTTGATTGTCTGATTCTTGTTTTTTTAATAAAGTTTCTTTGTGTGCCGACCTGATTTAAAACCTCCACATTTGTTTTCTTAGCTGTCCATGGAATTCTCAACATTCTTCTGTAAAACCACATCTCTGTGGCTTCCAATGATCTTATTGATTGTTTGTTCATTGTCCATGATTCGCGGCCATACATAAATATTGGTTCAATATAGCACTGGAGCACTCGTTTTCGCAATGTCATTGGTAGTGAGTTCAAGCATAGTATGTTCTTCATTTTCATAAAAGCTGCTTTCGTTTGAGCTATTGAAGAAAATGACTAAAGATATAGAAAGTAAGTTGACATCATTTAAAAATAGATGTCTGCGAAAAATAACGAACATAAAATGGAACGAACACTGCTTGTTCGGGATCTCTTTTCTCCAGCTCAATATTCTGCTTGTCTCATAGAGTGATACTTATCTACTTGTCCTTATCTTACATTTCACTACATTAGCTTTGGCTGAAATCGAATGCACGGGTCCTAAACATGAAGTATATGAGTTTAGGGCCTACCAAACCAATGTGCAACGTATACACGTTCTTGGCAAAGATCAAGCATATCACAAAGAGTGATTCAAATTGATTGTAAAGAACGAACGTGAAGAAGAAGAAGAAGAAGACTACAACCTCTCACCAGTGTGTTGCCGGGGCTCGCAAAGGGAGCAAAGAATAGTAACACTGCGACCTACAAGGCATGTCGTAAGAGGCAACTGAGGTATGGGCCTAGGAAGGTACCTAGGAAATAAACAAAGTCGCAGAAATCGGATGTGCTGGCCTACTTGTAGGAGCATAACTGGCACAACGTAGAATCGCTCTAATGCTCAGATCACATAGAAATCACAAAGACTGGTTTAACAAGTGGTCGATATGAAGCGTTAGAAGAAAATGAAGACTACATTCTCCACCACTTATCTACTTGTCCTTATTTTGAAAAACCCAACAAATGTGACATTCTATCTCTGTCAATCATATTCCAACTTTCATTTTCCACATATTTTTTTTCCAAAGCTAGAAAATGAAACATCAAATCTTAGATTCTAGATGTACCAGACTACATGTTACTACAAATAAGAAAGAGAGAATTTAGGTATTTCGGACATATAAAAAGACTTGAAGGGCTGGAGAAGACCATCACGGAAGGAGGCATCCGGGAAAGAGAAGAAGAAGACCACAGAGAAGATGGATTCAGGATGTAGCTGATGGTTTGAACAGACAGCTGCAGAGGCGGGAGATGTAGTCTATGAGAGAGAGAAATTCCGGAGGACTGTTGAGGTGGCAAAGTTCTGCTCAGGACAAGCTATTTTATGATGATAATGAACAAAGATGGCAATATATCTAGGTCAATTCTAACTTTCATTTTCCAATATTTTTTTTTTCCAAAGTTAGAAAGTGGAACATCAAATCTTCGATTCTAGATGTACCAGACATCTCATGTCAACCTCATTATACACTAATGCCCCCCGAACTTTTTCACAGCGATATGCAAACACAGTATACAAGTTAATCTGGATACTTGATCGACAGCACGACAATGCCTTGCCTTTATATTCCCAAAACGAATATCGTAATCCTATTAAATGAACAATAGTAGAATTCAGAAGGGATTTTGATCTGAAATTCGGTAGGTCAAATACATAAGGACAAAGCATAATGGCTGTTCAAAGTGTGCGTGACACGACGGGTTGGCAGAAACTTCTGGAAAGGAATGTTAATACTAAGTTTAAATTACAGCGCACCTCAAGTATGTAAATATGATACCAGTTCGCCGGATATGATACCGGTTTAGCCACTGACTATTGGGGAAAGTCCATAAGAATCGAAGGAGTTGATTGATTGATATTCTTCTTCTTCAAAGGTTTAATATTTATATTCTTCTTCTTCTTCTGCGTTCTCACTAGATTGGGATTTCGGATTCTCTAATAAAGGCCGCCGCCTGCCTCAGATTATCAGCCACGCCATACAGTTTGTCTTGGATGCTGGTGTAAGTGGGCCACCTCTTTCTTCTCAGGTCTGCATACTGGGGCAGTTCTGTAGGATATGTTCTGTTGTCATACTTGCAAGCCACAGGGGCACAGGTCGTTGGTGCCTATCTTGAATTTAGTGTACAGGTGACGTCTCATTCTGTTGTGACCCGTCCGGAGAAGTATGGTTGTCTGGTCCCTTCTGGACAGTTGGTAATATCCATCGTTCTTGTTGTGTTTTGTGTGTTCTTTATCCCATTTTCTTTGTAGTACCCTTTGGCGATGGTTTTGCTTCTTCATAGCTAACCAGGTTGTCATCTTGGGCATTCCTGCTCCCTCTTTAGCCAATCTGTCAGCCTCTTCATTCCCCTTGATCTTGCAGTGTGAGGGTATCCACTGGATTACTACCCTCTCAGATTCATGGGATAACTGGGCTAAAGTTGACCTGAGATCACTTAGTTCTGTGTTCCTTTCAGATTTCAGTGCTGAGATAGCAGACAATGTGTCAGTCAAGAGCACTATTTTTCCATGTATTTGGTTCATATTTTGTAGTGCCATTTTGCAGCTGCACTGAGGGACTCTACCTCAGCCCAGAAATTGGTTGAGAACTTGCCGGTGGCCAGAGCTAAGGTTAGTTCTACTACATTTTTTAGTCTGAGGACAACTCCTCCTCCTCCATTGTGGGTGGCATCTGTAGCCGAGCCATCCGTGTATGCATGTGTCCATGAGTCCATTGGGTAGTTTTCGTTTATGTGTTTTTCTGCAATGAGCCTTCTCTCCAGGTCTGTCTGTGTGCCTTTCTTGCCAATGCCACTGATTTCTTCTGAGAGCTCTGGGAGACTGCATGCCCAGGGAGAGGAGGTGCTGGCTGGTTGAATGTGTCTTGGTTGAGCCAGTGCCAATATTGCATCTTTGTGAGCAAGTTCTTTGGAGTTTGCCACGAAGTTACTTCTTTTAATCTGCCCCTACCATAGCTGTTGATTCGGAGGTGCATTGGATGGTTCGTCAGTCTCTTGAATTTTTCTCCTTGTTGAAGAACCTTCATTTGTCTACCTTGGAAGTAAGATCAGCAGATCAGGAGGTACAGATGAGGACATTAAGGCTAGGATTAGGAAGGCCCGACAGGCCTTTGCGATCCTGCACATGGTGTGGAAGTCCGCTGCCATCTCCACGAAAACAAAGCTCAGGATTTTCAGCTCAAATGTGAAGTCGGTGTTGCTGTATGGCTCGGAAACTTGGCGAGTCACTAGGCAAATACAAATAAGATCCAGACCTTTGTCAACGGATGTTTGCGGCGGATTCTCAGATTGAAATGGTATGATAGAGTTACAAACACGGATCTGTGGATAGGAACAGGGCAGGAACCTATGATGACACAGGTCAAGAGGAGAAGATGGCGATGGATAGGCCATACCTTGCGGAAGACACAGTCGAGTGTCACTAGACAGGTGCTCGAGTGGAACCCGCAGGGAAAAAGAGGACGCCCTAAGCAGACTTGGAGACGAGGTCTTACTGAGGAGCTGAAGAGTGCTCAATTGACCTGGGAGACCATAAAAATAACAGCCAGAGACCGAGAAGAGTGGCGAACAACTGTTGAGGCCCTATGCTCCACGAGGAGCGGAGAGGATTAATGATGAAGAACCTTCATGTCCCGTCTGTCCTCCATCGGTTGGAGCCCTGTCACAGTTTCCAGTACTTCTATGGGGGTAGACTTCATGGCTCCAGTGATGATCCGTGAGGCCTGGTTTTGAACTCTGCTTAGCTTTTCAAATTGTGTCTTGGAGGTTGTGGTCCAGGCTGATATGCCATACTCGAGTACTGGTCTGACTCTTCCTGTGTATAACCTTTTCAAGATACCACAATCTGCACCCCAGGTGGTGCCTGCTAACTTGTTCATAATCCTCATTCCCTGCTTTGCTCTTTTTCCAGCTTTGTCTATCTGAGTTTTCCAAGTCATTCTGCTGTCCATGGTGATTACCAGATATGTTGGACATTCCTCCATTGAGAGTAGGTGGTCATTTATCTTGAGTTTCACCATTTGTTTCTTCTTTGAGAGGCTGAAGACTGAAGGTGTTTTTTTTCATTTATGGTGAGTGGCCATGTACTGGTCCATTTTTCTAACTTTTTAAGAGCAGCTTGCATCCTTGTGGTGGCTACTGCTATCGATTCTTCTTGTGTCCACTGTGCCATCAGCGTAGATTGCACCATGCACTCTGTTAGGGTTGTCTTCCATAATGTCATTCATAAAAACAAGAAATAGTGTGGAGACAGGACCCTCCTTCGGGAACACCTTGTTCCATGATAGCTTTCCTGATAAGTTTTCCCTGGACTTGTGCTCTGGCTGTTCTGTTTTTTAGATAGTGACATGTCCAGCCATACATGCGTCCTCTAATTCCAAGTTTGATTTTTAGTCCCTCTCTCCAGACCTTGTCGAAAGCCTTCTCCATATCGACCCATACTGTTAGTGTGTGTTTTTTTTCTTGAAAACCATCTTCAATTTTCTGAGCAATGTAGGTTACTTTTTCTTCTGTTGATCTGTGCTGACGGAATCCACTCTGCTGTGGTAGTATCAGTTGTTTCTGCTCCAAGTGCCACATGAGTCTTCTATTGACAAGTCTCTCCATTACCTTACGAACACAACTAAGGAGGCTAATCGGTCTGTAAGTGCGTGGGTCAAGTCTGTCTTTTCCTTGTTTTAGAATGGGCACTTTGATTGTTTCTTTCAATTCACTGGGTATTTCCCCAACTTTCCAGTTTGCATTCATAATTTTTAGCAGTTTTTTCTTTGCTTTTGGGCCTAAGTTGATGAGCATCTCATTTGTGATGCCATCCTTTCCTGGTGACTTCGTCACTGAGGGCTTTTGATAGTTTCCATAGCTTGTTTCCATCTCTGTCCAAGTTGAGACTCTCAGTCTTGTCTCTTCCAGCTTTGTCTTGCAGCTTGCTTAACTGCTCTCCTATATTTAGCTGAGGCTGCCTTCAGTGCTATGTTGCTGTCTATGCTCTGTTCAATTTCTGCTCTTTCTTTGGCCTGACTCAATTCTTCCTCAAAATTTTGGACCTCTTCTGAACAATAAGGTTTGTAGTCTCTTCTTGCACCTCTAGGAATTGATTATTTTGCTGCCCTCAAGATGGATGTGTTGAGCAGGTCTGTCATGTTCTTTATCTTTTTTGGTGTGTGTTTATGGACTCACAGTAGATGTCGCTGAGTCTCGCAAACTGTATCCAGTCAGCTCTTTTGTAGTTCTACCTGGGTATTGGTTTTGGTCTTGGGGGAATATTTAAGGTTCAAGGAGAGCTTGACAGGTTTGTGGTCACTGTCTCCTAGCTGGTTCACGGCAGTTCGATCCAGTTTGTGGGCTATGTCACCGGTAGCAAAGGCGAGATCTGGGGTGGATGTATTTTTCCATCTTCTTGAGTAGAAGGTTGGTGGATCATCGGGTTCGTTCATGAGTTGTAGGTTATTATCTATTTCCCACTCTTCTACCTCCTCACCCCTTGCATTGGTGTCTTGGTATCCCCACCTTTCAGAGTGACTGTTAAAGTCTCCCACTACTAGACAGTTTGTATTGGTCAATGTCATGACCTCCAGCATAAGGGCTCTGTCGTTTGGGCAATATATATTGTAGATTCGAATTTGTTGTTTGTCTACAAAGATGTCAATTCCTATGATTTCTGCTTCCCCATTTGTGCTGACTTCTATTTGTTTCATGGGGATATGGTTGCGCACGAGTATGAGTACTCCTCCCTTGTGGCCTTCTCTGTCTTGTCTGAATGCCTGATATCCTCGGACAGAAAATCTGTGTTGGGGGTTGAGGTGTGTTTCCTGGATACACGCAACGTCTATTTTCTCACTGGCGAGTCTAACTGCTAGGGCCTGCTTTTTGTTGTATATTCCCTCGGCGTTCCAGTGAATTATGTTGAGTCTCATTGTGTCCGATGGGGCCTGATCTATAATATTTTGCTGTTGTTCCCTTGCCTTTGCTCCTGTGTGATATCCCGCAGTTAGCTGTGGCCACCCTCGTGATGGTAGGTCCGACATTCTTACTGCGTGGCTAAATCTCCGAGGCAGATCGGCGGCCGTAGAATCCGTTATCCATTGCTCATTGTGAGGGGTCGTTGCACCAAGTTATGCGCCTTACGGCCTGGTGCATCCGTTTTCTACAAGCATTTGTTTCGGGTTAGCATTCCCTAGCCTTTGATTGCTACACAATTTCCCGCAAAGGCAGCGGATCGATGTTTTCAAAACATTGGGTTGACGATGCGTGTGACGGCGCAAACTCGATCTGTCAGCATCCCGCCTAGAATGGAAATAAAACACCACAAAAACGCAGTAATCCTGTTTAAACTATCGAAAATGATCACTCCGTGCGAATATTTTTAATCCAATGTACTAATATTTATATAAAACCTGTTAAACCACTTTTTGTGATTTGTATGTGATCTGAGAACGAGAGAAAGTTTATATTGTGCCAGTTATGCGCCTACAAGTATGGCCAGCACATCCGATTTCTGTGACGCTTTTTATTTATTAGGGTAACTTCCCTAAGCCCCTAACTCAGTCGCCTATTACGACATGCTTTGTAGGTAGCAATGTTACTATTCTTTGCTCCCCGTGTGAGCCCCGGCAACGCACAGCCGGATTGATTGATATAACCATCGTCAATGTACTTTGATGAATAACCATGAGTACTCCCATCTATTTCTTACAAAGAAAGATTTCAGTGACATAGTATGAGATTCACAGCAATGGCGCAGATGCCCGATGTCATTTTGAAGATTTTCACATTACCGACATTGTATTTCAATCGTTTGTCATAAATTTTTGTCAGATAGCGACTTCCCAGTCTACTAATCTTATCAGTTTTCAACTGCTACTGACTCTTTCACGTGCCCAACGTGAACATAAAAATAATAATAATTCCTCTCGTACGTTACATAGGGCCTGCAAGTAATTTCTCCATACCGCTCTATCCTGGGCAACTCGCTCAATCTCCTCCATGGAACTGAGACCGATATTTCCTGCCTCTCTCAGCAAAGTTCGCCTCAGGGTCTCCTTAGGTCGACTCTCTTTCTTGAACCCTTTGCATCCCACTTCAATGCCTGCTTTGATATTCGTTGATCATTTCTCCTCAAGGTGTGCCCAACATATCTCCATCTTCTCTTTCTTATAACAGTTGTCACTAGTGGTTGACCAGACATGTCTCTGATTTCATCACTTCTCCTGAATTCGTTCCATTTTATATTCATTATTTTTCGCAGACATCTATTTTCAAATGCATTCAACTTGTTTTCTACATCTTTAGTCATTTTCCAACTCTCGCTGGCATATAACGTGAACATGGTACCTACGTTTTATCGTTAATTTCCGACAGAACGGGGAACTCGATCTTACGTACATTGAGATCACGGATCTATGGAAAAATATCCCCATCACTCCATGAGTAGAACGAACTGTGTAACTTTGGAGTGAGAGCAAGCACCTTATTTCTTCACCACAGAGACACCCACATCTTAATATGGTATGTCACTATAGAAAACCATAATGATAGCACTATCCAACGACTGTTTCACACATTCAGGGCACCCTATTTTACTCCTGTCTTTAGATCTAATCACATAGAAAACCATAATGATAGCACTATCCAACGACTGTTTCACACATTCAGGGCACCCTATTTTACTCCTGTCTTTAGATCTAACCACATAGAAAACCATAATGATAGCACTATCCAACGACTGTTTCACACATTCAGGGCACCCTATTTTACTCCTGTCTTTAGATCTAATCACATAGAAAACCATAATGATAGCACTATCCAACGACTGTTTCACACATTCAGGGCACCCTATTTTACTCCTGTCTTTAGATCTAATCACATAGAAAACCATAATGATAGCGCTATCCAACGACTGTTTCACACATTCAGGGCGCCCTATTCTACTCCCCTGGCTTTAGATCTAATCAAATTTCAAGAAAACCAGATTTGTTCAGTTTTTCTCCTAGCACTTCCATGAACACAATCTTCCCATTTTTACAACCTTGTTTTATTTTTTAACCATTCTACTGTCCGTTAACACAATCCTTTACTTTTTCACCGGAGAACGCGTCGACATCTCAACTATATGGATGTATTACTAACACAGAATGGATGTCTTACTAACGTAAAATCATATTGACAGACAGATCAGTAGATATATAAGACAGTGAAATAATTTGTACTTACAATGTATACAGACAGACAGACATATAGATCAGTAGAAGACAATGAAATAGTTTGTACTTACAATGTATACAGACAGACATATAGATCAGTAGATGACAATGAAATAGTTTGTACTTACAATGTATACAGACAGACAGACAGACATAACTGTAGATGACAATGAAATAGTTTGTACTTACATTGTAGACAGACATACATATAGATCAGTAGATGACAATGAAATAATTTGTACTTACAATGTATACAGACAGACATATAGATCAGTAGATATAGAAGACAGTGAAATAATTTGCACTTACAATGTAGACAGACAGACATATAGTTCAGTAGAAGACAATGAAATAGTTTGTACTTACAATGTATACAGACAGACATATATATCAGTAGATGACAATGAAATAGTTTGTACTTACAATGTATACAGACAGACATATAGATCAGTAGATGACAGTGAAATAGTTTGTACTTACAATGTATACAGACAGACAGACATATAGATCAGTAGAAGACAATGAAATAGTTTGTACTTACAATGTATACAGACAGACATATAGATCAGTAGATGACAGTGAAATAGTTTGTACTTACAATGTATACAGACAGACATATAGATCAGTAGATGACAGTGAAATAGTTTGTACTTACAATGTATACAGAAGCTTGGTCTCACAAAATAGGCATCCACAAAACGATGAGGTATTCGAGGAGGTCCTGGAAGGACATCACAAATATATTATTAAATAAATAATCAAGACACAAAAAGAAAGAAATATCTCAAGTGTATGTTTTAGTGTCATTCTTCTTCTTTGTCGTTTTTTTTTCAACATCAGCATCATCTGGTGCCATGCCAGCTCTATCATGTTCATCCCCCAACTCTTTGTCTTTTGTTCCAGTTATGATACTGTTTTCACACCGTGTCATGATGTTAAGCTGTCTAGAATAGTTTCCCTATGTTGACCTCTATCTCTCTTCCCCTGTATCTTGCCAGTTGTCACAATGTATTCAAGCTTCTATTTCTCATAACATGTTATATACAATGTTGATTCCTATTTTCTGATGAATTTTATAAGTGATCTGTTCTCTCACCTCCTTTCGTGAGATTATTATCATTTTTGTCTTTTCTGCATTTCTCATCGTTCTTCTATAAAAAGTGGAGAGTGTGAGCCTCATTATTTTGTTGAGTTCTCTGACTGAAGTGGAAAGTTTTGAAGAACATGTTCTGCCTTCTTATCTGCTAATTCACGGTGATCTCGGCTAAAGGTTTCTATCTTGAATTCCGTCTATATGATGTGTCTCATTTTGTTGTGTCCTGTTCTGAGACGAAATATGAGTACTTGGTCCACTTCTGAAGTCGGAGTAACACTCGCCTGAATGGCGAGGGACGTTGATGATAAGGAAAGCAAGTTATCAGGTAAAAATAAGACAGGCTCGACATACTAATCGCCCTGACTACCCCTAAATACATAGCTAGTTAATAATAAGGCTACTTGGTCTCTTCTGGATAGTCACAAACTTAGAACGACCATCTTGCAATTTGAAGGCGGAAAATCAGCACAATGAACAATACCTTAGCTGCTGCATCACTAGACAGCACATACAGTCCTCTTGTATCCTCTAGCGCAGCGATGTCCAACGCAGCGCCCGCGTGCGCCATTGCGCCTGTGTCATACATCCACGGTGCCATTTTTTACTCAACCGGGTTTAGTGGTAATCATATTTTTTTAAACAGCATTTTAAAGTGTTCTCGTAGCACTTCTATGAACACCGTATTTCCGCTTTGTCAGTCTTGTTGTTTTATGTAACCATTCTACTATCCCCTAATCACACTCTTTCCTTATTCACTGGAGAAGGTATCGGCAAATTAAATATACGCGATGTGCGGAAACACAAATCTGATCTGGTCAGAGCGGATCAGATGAAATCTAAAGAAATTCAAGGGAGGCTGCGGTGATACGTAATAAATTGGCGTTTAAGGACAAAGACACGTATGTATGGTATCACATAAGCAAGGAAAAATGAATAATAATATAATAAAACTAACAACAATCCAACGGTTCGTTATAAGTCTTCTTCAGGGGAAGATACAAAAACACACAATGAATCCTAAATGAAACTAAATCATGGATCTAAATAGGTAGTAGTACTAATCCTAGGAGTAGTACCAGTACTAATAATACTAGCAGTTGTGGTGGTTGTGGTGAGTGGCAGGTTCAGGAACAATAGTAGTATTGCAATCGCTAAATGGCGCCTGCACCTGCACAACCATCATTCAGGTGCGACCAATTATATAAAAACAACGATAGACAACATTGTTCTAGTACGTGATGTCTGTCTAATTCTGGCTCACTTCTGAGGTTTGTAAAAATAAAAATATCCACAGACAACAAACAGACTTTTCAATTATATAACAAAATGGTCTAAAGGCGAAGTCAAGACTTTATTGCACCGGGGTCGGGGTTCCCCATATGGATCCACCCATGTTGCCATAAATGTCGAGATTGTTTCACAAAACACAAACCACGTAGCACCGGCTACACTACTAGGGATTTGATGACAAAATTACACATGTGACACAGTCCAGGTTCGAACCAACAACTTTCAAAACGACAGGCAAACGTTCTAACCACTTCGCCAGAGACCGGCTTCAATGATATGCACACCACAAAAAATGCTATATAGCATTATATTTAAGGACAAGAGCCCGGGCGTTGCTGGATCATTGAAGAAGACAAATTAACACGCCACCTCCCATTTGACAACCTCTGATACACACGTCTACTTTCTTTTCTCCAATACTGTATCGACGTCAAGATAAGAACAGAATTCTAGAACGGGATTTTGTGTCTTCTTCTTCTCTTCCAGCATTTACTTCTTTATAGAAATGTTGCGGGAAGGGGAAGGGGCGTAGTATCTTGTGTGTGCTTGTTTTAAGGCACGTTGTAAGATGAAATTCATTTTCGAAAGGCTGTTCTTGATGCCGTCGCTCCATCTTTTGCGTGGTACTCCTCTTGCTTTGTACTCGTTATACTTTTTTTGTGCGCTTCATAAACAGTGTCGTTCGAGCCGCTGTTATCTCTGAGGTCCCCTTTTGCGTGGATGGCCTTTTGCTTTCTCGTTACTGTCTGTAGTACCACTTTTTAGGGCTGTGTAGGGCAGGTGGGACGGAAGCCTATGTCGCATGGCTAGTGCAGTCGTCGCGAAAACTGTTCATGCTAGGATTGTTCATATATGTTTCGTTTTGCTTTGTATCCACTGTATCGGTCGGAGTAACATTGCTCTTTGTAAGACATAAGACATAAGCAAACGACAGAAACTACAATCTCCCAAGTGATCGCCAACTCCAACAAGATATACCAGATCACACTATCTACATAGTAACCTGAATAACAATCAAACACAACAGAAATACAACGCTAAACTCAGCAAATTGTTTACATCCACGTAGGGAAATTATATTTAAAAAAACCTTATCCACATCTGCGATATCAAATCTCTTTTTTTTTATAAAACAACTTATCTGTTAAGCAACCTCATGGGATTATTGTTCTCCGGAGGTTACGAAAATCGGCTGTGCCCCAGACAGCAAAAAATATCCACTAAGACTGATATCGTGGTAACACTGGTTCGTTTCATAATGTTTATATATTTTAATTTCAACAAAAATAGTACACACACGCTCAGAGAGAAAGAGGGCTAAAGACGTGCGTCAGAAACAAAAGTAAATACGTACAGACATTTTCTTATATATATATATATATATATATATATACATATATATATATATAAAGAAGATCTTTATTGACATAACGAGACAAAGGGTCATGTTTCCTGCACAATTTAAGCTTTTTCGTTAAAAAAAAAAAAATATCGAATCAATGTGTCTGTGTCCTGTATCTTCTTTCTCTTCTTCAAACGCCCCATATCGACCATTTGTTAAACCATTCTTTATTTGTATGTGATCTGAGCCTAAGAGCGATTGCACGTTGTATCAGTTATGCGCCTACAAGTTGTATCAGTTATGCGCCTACAAGTAGGCCAGTACATCCGATTTCTGAGTCGCTTTTTATTTACTATGTTAGCTCCCCTATGCTCCTATCTCAGTCGCCTCTTACGACATTTCTTGTAGGTCGCAGCGTTACTATTCTTAGCTCCCCTTGCGAGCTCCTGCGACATATGAATCCTTAAATGCAGCAACAATCGTAGGGATCTCATGAAGAATTAAAATGGCACATGATGTATCGGTGCAGCTTCGAGCCAACTACCTTCAGAATACAGAATGGCATAATAAAAGCAAAGAAAGAAAAAGTAAAACTTCCCAGGACAAGCAGTATTTTACCTGTGGTAACATATGGGGTGTGAATCGTGGACTGTAACACACACATTAAAGAACACAGTCGAATCTTTTGAAGCAAAGTGCTAAAGACAAATTCGTATGACCAGACAAGAGAACAAATATAGACATCTTACAAAAATTGAACTTGGAGGAAAATTTGATTATAACCAACATCATGTCTCGGAAAATGAAATATTTTGGTGACGTTAGAATGTCACAGTTGTTTGGAGAGCACGGTTGCTGGAAAGACAAGGCAGTGGACAACGATGGCAACTAGACATTAAAGACACCGTGAACATGATATTGGAGGAGGCGCGAGAACCGGCTAGACATTGAAAATTAATATCAATCTGGTTATTGTTTGTTATGTTTATATTGTATTGTTCTTTACGTTAAGGCACTTCTTTCAACCTTATAACAAATATGTTTTGATTACATCAGAGTGGGTATGCAAACCAACATCTTTTTTTTTAAAAATAAACTATGTAGTATCAATCCTTCTTCTTCTTCGAGTGCTCCATATCGACCACTTGTTAAACCACTCTTGTGATTTGTACGTGATTTGAGCCTAAGAGCGATTTACGTTGTTCGAGTTATGCGCATAGAAGTAGGCCAGCACATCCGATTTCTGCAATGCTTTTGATTTCCTAGGGTAACTTTCTTAGACCCTACCTAAGTCGTCTCTTACGACAAGCCTTGTAGGTCACAGTGGTACTATTCTTTGCTCCCTTTGCGTATCCCGGCAACACAGGGGCGGTATCAACCTAAGAACAACTCTTTAATGGTTATATCAGAGCTTACATGGTAACAAACATAAACAATAATAATTAACTCCTTGCCGTGACTCCACTTGCATTAATATTGATTGTAACACGCATAATTACACACATGTGGCGATAATAAGAGATGTAATCACTGTACACGCTAGTACATATATATATATATATATATATATATATATATATATATATATATATATATATATATATATATATATGTGTTACATCTGGTGTTATACTGAGACGACGAATGGCGTGAGCTCAAACGGTGTTGATCACTGAAGGAGCACATAACAAGAATAATTAGATCCAATTCAATGCCACTCTGAGCAGCTTCTGGTATGTAATATGTTAATGTCATCCACATATACGTGCATCTATATTTTGTTTCTCGTTCTCGTATCCCGTATGTCTTCGTGAAACATATGGTATCAACAGTTGTTCGCCACTTTTCTCGATCTCTGATTGATTGATATGACCATCATCAGTGCAATTCGGTGAGTAACCATGTGTGTTACGATTTCTTTCTTACACATGAAGATCTCAGATGCAGTGCACGAACTTCGTAGCACCGGCGAGGGTCCCGATGTAATTTTGAAGATAGTGCTGATATTTTTGTAGGAATTTTATTTTCAATCTTTTCTAATGAATTTTGCACGAGCAGAGGCTTTTCAGACTACTCTTCTCTATTTTGAACTGCCGGGGGTTCTTTTACGTGTTCAAGTTGAACACGGGACCTACGTTTTATCGTCCGTCTCCGATAGGACTAGGAACTCGATCTAAACTACATTGAGATCATGGTGAAAAATATCCAGATGGCTCCACGAGGGAACGAACCTGATACCTTTGACACTAGAGAAGAGTACCTAGCCTCTACGCTACAGAGAAACCTCATTGAGATCTCTGATTGTTTGTCCTTATGGCTTCCAATGTTATTCCAGCATTCTTCAGTTTCACAACAAGACCCCGTCTGCAGATATGTTAAGGATGCTGAGTGGTTAAGCCCTTTGCCTTGCGAGTCGAAGGTCGTGGGTTCGAATCCGGACCGCGGCCTTCTGTTCACGAGTGCAGTTTTTCCAGATACCCCTAGGATTGTTGCTGGAGCTACGGAATTCGTACTTTGTGCAATACTCTCGGCAGGTGGCGTGCCATTTCTGCGGAGAGGGACCGAGCCATATGGGGTAAAACCGGTGCAATGAAGTCAATCCTTCGGCTTTATCTGTTAAGGACGTTCCCTTTTTCGTTTTCCTTGCGGACTCTACTCAAGTGCTTATCTAGTGACCCTCGACTGTGTCTTCCGCATGGGATAACCGATACATTAACCACTACGCGTCATCTGCGAGAATCTCTTATTTTTCCCAGACTCGAGATACTAGTGTTACAACTTTTTCTTAGTTTCTGTAACTATCATCATCATCAGGTGCCGAGCCGGCTGGCATAGAAGATCAGGGATCTCCCACAAATTTATATCTCTGGTGTTTGCTATTATCACAGATGTTGATGCTCTTCCGTCGCATGAAGTCAGGTTTTCCAAAATTTTCTTACTTGGTCTTCCTCCTCCTCGTTTCCACTGTGATTTTAGCAGTCGTTACCTTGTGTTATGTGTATACTATATCCTTTTTTAAATGGATGAGTCGCACAACCACAACCCCCAACCTGGAGGCCGTACCTTGACCTCTCTCGTTTGACTTGTCCGGCTTGGGTAAGCCTGTAGGAATAATGTTCCTGCCACGATAGCTCCCCGGGTCATTGATATATATATATAAACGAAAGATCAATGCAATTGTATCTATATCTGTATCAATTCTTTGAAGATAGCTGGACATCCTACGGACTTTCAGTCGAACGACGGTCAGTTGATAATATGAATAAATTTAATTTGCCAATTGTTATTTTTCAACTTTCGCGGGAATTCAATTGTATCAGCTTTTACTAACAATCGGAATGATGGACCGTTTATGTGGGCTCGGAAGATCACTGGAAAATGATAACAAATATAAATTTAAAAGTGGTGAAATATTACAACTAGATTTAAACTAAATTTAACTTTCACGGGAACGGGAATTCTATTGTATCAGGTTTTACTGGAAATTTGAATGGACATTTAAAATTGTTATTTGTCAACTTTCACGGAAACGGGAATTCTATTATATCAGTTTTTACTGACAATCGGAATGAGAGACATTTTTAATTGTTAGTTGCAAACTTTCAAGGGAACGGGAATTATGTTGTATCAGGTTTTACTGTCAATCGGAATGAGGGGCATTTTAATCTTATGTGGTCAACCGACAAAATTTTCAAACCAAGCATGGAGAGAAAACATTGTTTTTAATGGGGAAGAAACCGATTTTGAGGCAACGTGGCATGTTTCTTTAAGGGACTTTACAAATAGATTTAAACTACTCAATTTATCGTGCGAAGAACAGGTAAAACTGCTAGTTGGTTACTAAATTGACGTCATTGCACTCCGGGCAGACCCATAGGTACTCACTCTCCCTCATCAGATTTCGAAGAGTACGCATACTGATGGTTCCCGTGGCTCGCTGATTAAACATACACTCTGCTCCCAGTTCTACTTGTACAACGGGAAGCTCTAAACTGCTTAAATCGCTGGATGGATTCAACATCTATTTTAGTGCCTTCATCCAACAGGTGTACGCTGCTAGACTAAAGAACATTCCTTATTCTCCGGGTCATTTACTAATTCAACCCCCCGCCCATAACAGGACTTCAAGGTAATGACCTCATAGACAAAAAATAGTAGAGTTACAGTAAAAAGAAATAGCTCAATGACATTCAGATATGGAGGTATGCCGTGTTAAGTTAACCTAGCCTTGGTGCAGCCAGCCTGTAACAGGTGTACGTTGTTAGACAAGATATGTACACCAGAACCGAGATTTCCCACAGACAAGTTCAGAAAATATCTAGCTCGGTAGCAAAGGTATGAAAGGTAAGTGTCAGGGAAAAAATAGGAAGACAACCACCGACGGAAATTGTACCACCGAATTATTTAAATAAACTTTTTTTTCCCGATCCAGAAGCACTTGAGCTTTTCAGCTCTTCGGCTCAGTGCCATGGACATCGCAACCCTTCGGTTCGGTGCACGTCTTCGAACGCCATATCGACCACTTGTCAACAACTTTTTGTGATTTGTATGTGATCTGAGCTAAGAGCGATTGTTCGTTGCGCCAGTTATGCGCTACAGTAGACCAGCACATCCGATTTCTGCGACGCTTTTTATTTACTAGGGTCGCCCGTGTGGTGCCGGGGTCTGCAAATGAAGCAATGAATAGCACCACTGCGACATACAAAGCATGTCGTAAAAAGGATTGATGAAGGATCTATGGAAGCTACCCTAGTAAATTAAAAGTCTCACAGAAATAGGATGTGCTGGCCTACTTGTAGGCACATAACTGGCACAACGTACAATCGTTCCTGGGCTCAGATCACATACAAATCACACAGAGTGGTTAACAAGTGGTCGATGTGGAGCGTTCGAAGAAGAAGAATTTACTAAGGTAGCTTCCCTAGACCCATACTTTATTCACCTCTTACGACATACCTTGTTAAGTCGCAGTGTTATTACCATCCTTTGCTCCTCTTGAGAGACCCAGCAACACTCAAGCGATTTAAATAGACAAGAGAGTGAGAGTGAGAGAGAGAGAAAGAGTGAGAGAAAGTGAGAGTGAGAGAGAGAGAGAGAGTGAGAGAAAGTGAGAGAGAGTGAGAGTGAGAGAGAGAAAGTGAGAGAGAGTGGCGTAAAGGAATAAAGAAAAAGAATATAAATTTTAAATCAGGTGTGCATGCACTCAATTCTCTTTTCTTACTGTCACAGTTTTGCTGCCAAGGGTCAATCAGATTGCAAAGGAAGCTCTATTTCTGTTTGCCAGGGACTTGGCTGCCGTGTAGGAATAATCAGACGCGTCTGTTTAACAGTACAAGGGCGAGGTCATGACCTTTACGTTGTCCTATATTTTAAACCATTTTAATACATTCTTAAGTGTTCCCACATTAATAATGAACGAGCCAGTTGTCTGGCACTAAGACTGTAAAGTTGTTATATCTAACTGACGAAACTGCAAGACACAAAGTCAGGTAGCTTCACAAGGTAAAACAGCAGACTAAATCCATGTTTCAATCAAAACCGGTTTCTATGATGGCGTAGAGGTTAAGTGCTCGTCTCTCGTGACAAAGGTACGCGGTTCGCTCCCTCGTGGAGCCATCCGGATATTTTTTCAGAACGACTTTCTAATCCTATCGGAGACGGACGATATAACGTAGATCCCGTGTTCACTTTGTGCATGTAAAAGAACCCCTGGTAGTTCAAAATCGAGAAGAGCAGGCTGGAAAGCCGCTGCCCAGACAAAATTCATTCAAAAAGTTCATTCCTACAAAATTATCTTTGCCATCTTCAAATTTAAATCGGAGACCTCGCCGGTGCTACGGAGTTTGTGCACTGCAGCTGAGATCTTTCTGTGTAAGAAAGATATTGGAGCACATATGGTTACTCAATGAAGTGCAATGATGATGATCATATCAATCAATCATCAATCATCAATTTATGTAGAGTAGATGATAACGTGCCCGTCTATTTTGAAGTAGACATTGCGCTCTGTTCACGATAGGGCCAATTTTTTTCCCTTTTAAACACAGCTCGGTCAATTGTTTTTAAAACACGTCGATCAGTTGGTCAGTCGAACGACGGTCAGTCGATAATCTGAATAAATTTAATTTGTCATTTGTTATTTTTCAACTTTCACTGGAATTCAATTGTATCAGGTTTTACTGGCAATCGGAATGATGGACAGTTTATATGGGCTCGGAAGATCAACGGAAAATGATAACAAATATAATTTTAAAAGTGGTGAAATATTACAACTAGATTTACATTCAGTTGTTTTCATGTTTTGTTTCGTAGGTGTTTGTGTGATGTGCAGGATGTGCTCTGGAGTCTGTATTTCGGTCTGACATGCACACTGTGCAGTCTGAGCAGGCATTTATTATATGCATGTGATGGTTGAGCCTGTAGTGTCTGGTTCTGAGACGAAATATTGATGGGTGCTGTTTTTAGTCTGCTGATAGAATCTTGTGGGTTTTGCTGTGGGTTTTGTCTTCACAACTCTTGTAGTTTCGTTTGAACAGTTATTAGTTCGCTTGATATGTCTTGAAGCAACGACGACAACGAAAATAAGGTAGTCGTTGTTACTGCTCTTGTTTCTCAGAGCTCTAGACAACGACTAACTTGACAGAGCTCTAGACAACGACTAACTTGACAGAGTTCTAGACAACGACTAACTTGACAGAGCTCTAGACAACGACTAACTTGACATATGAGGTTAATATCCTTAGAATTTATCATCATTAGGATGTTGAAAAACTACATGTGAAATAAGCTGCCTGCGAAAAGTTACCAACAACACCAGAAAAGACAGTCACCAACGTCAGCATAAGAAAGAAAGTTAGCACATAACCTTGTTTGAATTATATTGAGAAACAAAGAATGAAGTAGTTTGGCCACTTAATAAGAATGCACCCAAACACCACAGTATACAGAGTCTTCTACAACAGAACATCAGGGAAAAAGGTGAGAGGAAAACCACGAAAAGATGGTTAGATGACAGCAGAATCCTGTGAAAGAGCAAAAATAAATCACCCAAGTCACCAGAACAGCGCAAGACAAAACAAAAACCACGACACTGGGCAACAACCCGGTAGCAGTGTGACAACAAAAGAAGAATAATCTGGTTACTGTTTGTTCATGCTCTTTGTCTGAGGTTACTGTTTGTTCATGCTCTTTGTCTGAGGTTACTGTTTGTTCATGCTCTTTGTCTGAGGTTACTGTTTGTTCATGCTCTTTGTCTGAGGTTACTGTTTGTTCATGTTCTTTGTCTGAGGTTACTGTTTGTTCATGCTCTTTGTCTGAGGTTACTGTTTGTTCATGCTCTTTGTCTGAGGTTACTGTTTGTTCATGTTCTTTGTCTGAGGTTACTGTTTGTTCATGCTCTTTGTCTGAGGTTACTGTTTGTTCATGCTCTTTGTCTGAGGTTACTGTCTGTTCATGTTCTTTGTCTGAGGTTACTGTTTGTTCATGTCTTTATCCGAGGTTACTGTTTGTTCATGCTCTTTGTCTGAGGTTACTGTTTGTTCATGCTCTTTGTCTGAGGTTACTGTTTGTTCATGCTCTTTGTCTGAGTTTACTGCTTGTTCATGCTCTTTGTCTGAGGTTACTGTTTGTTCATGTTCTTATCTGAGGTTACTGTTTGTTCATGTCTTTGTCTGAGTTACTGTTTGTTCATGTTCTTTGTCTGAGGTTACTGTTTGTTCATGCTCTTTGTCTGAGGTTACTGTCTGTTCATGTTCTTTGTCTGAGGTTACTGTTTGTTCATGCTCTTTGTCTGAGGTTACTGTTTGTTCATGTTCTTTGTCTGAGGTTACTGTTTGTTCATGCTAACTTTGTCGGACGTTATGTTACGTTATATGATCGACTCTGATCTGGGAATTTATGCTGCTCGTCCTTGTTCAGAGACCCCCTTTGTACCTCAGAGGTTGATTGTATTTTCTTCTCTTTGTCTTACAAAGAGCACTGTCTGTTCATGCCTTTGTCGTGAAGTTCACTGTTTGCTCGCCATATCCTTGGTGAGGGTTACTGTTTGTTCATGTTCTTTATCTGAGGTTACTGTTTGTTCATGTTCTTTGTCTGAGTTTACTGTTTGTTCATGTTCTTTGTTTGAGTTTACTGTTTGTTCATGCTCTTTGTCTGAGGTTACTGTCTGTTCATGTTCTTTGTCTGAGTTTACTGTTTGTTCATGCTCTTTGTCTGAGTTTACTATTTGTTCATGTTCTTTGTCTGAGGTTACTGTTTGTTCATGCAAAAAGCTTGACAGGACCGTTATGTTACGTTATATGATCGACATCATGGCACATTGGGAATTCTATGCGTGCTCTGTCCTTCGCTGCAGCAGACATCCACTTGCTTACCGTACCCACGAGAAGTTGATTAGTATATCTTCTCTCTCTCTCTTTTTCCCTCTCTATCACGAAGACGACACTGTCTGGTATGTCCAAACTTAATTCCCAATTCGTGCACCAGTTCCAATGTTTGAGACTCGCCCATATCACATAAATGAGTGAGTAGCGCATTGATAACACCGGCTCTGTCCATACTTCTGCTCGCTTGAGTCAGGGCATTGTTTGCAAGTTCGTTACCATGCACTCCATCATGGTCAGGTCCGTGTCTTCAGATGTGATGTGATCTCCGAATGCTGTACACGAATTCCGCGCGCAGTTGGGGTGGGGAGGAGGAAGATGAGAGGGGTGTGAAGAGAGAAAAGAGCGGGACAGCATTTACAGAACCGTTACTCTAGTATATAAATATTGTCTAGAATCTGAGATTGCTTAAGGGAACGAAGAACCAAACCGTCTATAAAATCGAAATCTTCAAGCTAGCTAGTTATGAAAATGAAAATCGTGGCATATCCCAAAGGACGTAGCCATCAACCACAGTAAATGAGGCGTTGATTTTCTAGGCACCACTTATACGTTCAGTAGTTTGTCATTGCTTTCTGAACGGTGAGGTCTATTTTCACCTTTTGTAAAAATCCCGCGGAAACAAATTTGCTTCTAAACTTGCCTACCGTGGGATTTGAACCAGGTACGCTTGGGTTCGTGATCAAGCTCACTACCGCTTGAGCTACAGACGCTCACAATTATAGCTAGCTAGTTATAGTTCAGTGAATTCCAAACATTTTGTTAAAATCTTCTTACTGTTTTCCTTTCTGAGGGCACTCTGGGGGATTCTATAGGGCAGAGAATTAAGGCAGTTTGCCCAGAATGTCGTCACGCATGTGCAGGTCAACGGTTTTTATTTTCTTCCCAAAAGAAAAAAACATTTGACCTTACGAGGGTGGAACACATGATGTTTCCGTAAGAAAACCTCACAGAACGTTTAGTCCGTTTTCTGTCTAAACATTGTCTTTATGTTGTAAAATATATTTGATTGTTTAATCCAGTTTGACTGTCAGTGAGAAGAGGAACGTCAACAAGTAAGTGTGTTCTTTGTTATCCTCAGGGAGGAATTACATAACATAACACACATGCACTTGACTGAGACCTACAGGAAAGGAGAAAAGAGTGTTTAGTTATGGGGAATATGCGGTAAAGAAAAGTAGAATAGGATATAAGAAATATTCGAGTCTCATTTTCAGATCTGAAGAAGGTGGTTGAGAACAGAATATTGTGGGGAGCAATAGCTGCAGCCATATGCTCCACTGAGAACAGGGAGGTGTATTGATGCTGCTGATGGTGGCGATGGTAGTGGTGGCGACGACAGTAATAGCAAGTCTTCGTTGTAGCAGTAGAAGCAACAGTCGTAGTAGTAGTCGTCGCAGCAGCTGTAGCAACAGTCGTCATCGAAGTAGCAGTAGTAGTAATAGTTGCAGTAGTAGTAATAGTTGCAGTAGTAGTAATAGTTGCAGTGCGGGTCTCAGACACTGGAACGAGTTCGAGAATTAGGCGTTAAGTTTGGACATGCCAGACAGTGTCGTCTTCGTGGTAGAGAGAGAAGATATAGTAATCAACTTCTCATGGGTACTGTGAGCAGAAGTTAAGTGTGGACATGCCAGACAGTGTCGTCTTCGTGGTAGAGAGAGAAGATATAGTAATCAACTTCCATGGCGGGTACTGTGGAGCAAATGGATCTTTGGGGTGGTTGCTGCAACGGAGGACAGAGCACGAATGGGAATGCCCAATGTGCCATGACGTCGATCGATAAATATACATAACATATGCAGTACAAAGTAGTAGTAATGCAGCATGTGCTAGTAGAGCAGGAAGTAGTAATAGTTGTAGTAGCAGAAGTGTAATAGTTGCAGCAGTAGTAACAGTTGTAGTAGAGAGTAGTCAATAGCTTGAGTAGTATGCACATAGTTGTAGCAGCAGTAGTAGTAATCAGCTTGGTACGAGCAGAAGTAAAGTTTGACAGCAGCAGTAGTCGCTGTGAGAAGCAGAGTAGTAATCACTTAGCTGTAGCAGCGTGCTAGTGCAATGGGCAGTAGCAGTAATCAGTGCTGAGCAGCATACATAGTAACAGTGCAGCACAGTAGTAGTAATAGTTGCAGTAGCAGTAGTAGTAATAGTTGGCAGTAGTAGAATAGCTTGCAGCAGCAGTAGTAGTAATAGTTGCAGAGTAGTAACATTGAGCAGCAGTAGTAGTAATAGTTGCAGCAGTAGTAGTAATAGTTGCAGTAGCAGAGTAGTAATAGCTGCAGCAGTAGTAATAGTGTAGCAGCAGCAGTAGTAATAGTTGCAGTAGTAGTAATAGCAGCTAGTAGCAGTGGCAGGGAGTAATAGCTGCAGTAGCAGTAGCTAGTAAAGTTGGCAGAGCAGATAGAATAGCAGCAGTCAGTAGTAATAGTGTGCAGTAGTAGTAATAGTTGCAGCAGGTAAGTTGTAGCAGCAGTAGTAGTAATAGTTGAGAGCAGTAGTAGTAATAGTTGCAGAGCAAGTAGAATAGTGCAGAGTAGAAGTTGCAGCAGCAGTAGTAGAATAGTTGCAGTAGTAGCATTTGTAGTAGTAGTAGTTAGGTAGTAGCAGTAGGCAAGTAGAGAAGAGAACACATAGATATATCCAGAAAGAACACAAAATCAAAGAAAACTGGTTGATGCTAGAAATAAGAATAAGACAATTAAACTATTTTGGATATATAAAGAGACACGAAGGTCTGGAAAAGACCATCATGGAAGGAGGCATCCCGGTAAAGCGGTGAAGATTGATTGCAGGATGTAACTGATGTTTTGCGCATGACAGTTGCAGTAGTGGGATACCTGGCCTACGAGAGAGAAATTCCGAAGGACTGTTGGGGTGGGAAAGTTCTGCTCAAGACAAGCTATATGATGATGCTGAGCAATAGACAGCTTTCTTCAGCTGAAAGGGACACATTCACAAAGGGACACAATCACAAAGGGACACAATCACAAAGGTGCTCCATGAGTATATAGAACCGATGTGTACACGGTTTTACTGGGATTTTATATATATATTTTTTAACTTTGTTTTAAATGAAGAAAAGGAAGAAAGGAGTCAATGCTTGTTCCTTTAACAAAATATTGATATAAAATTCTGCCAACGTAAATGCTACTCCATAGCTTCTGTACAAATTCTGAATTTCTTTCCCAAATACGTGGAGATTACATTAGTTCCATTTTCGCCTGAGTCAACTGAAAAACCAACGGTGCACGGTTCAGTGACTGCATCAGTTGAGCCGAAATCTCTGTTTACACATCATTCTTCAAATGGCAAATAGAACTATCTTCCTCGCGCACTTACAAGTAATGGTAATCATACAAATAGTTTGTCAATGAATACCAAATTATATTAATATAAGAAGCAAAGGAAACAGGTCGCTTATTCCCTTAGCATTGGGTTAGGAATCATCAAAGAGATTGGTCTCCTGCAGATAACTGGCGCCAACAAGGCTTCAATACACTTCCAGCAGTGGTTTACCATAGAAAACTTCTTTTAGATTGACGTACGCATGCACAGCTTCTCATAGCCGCATGAAATGGTGCATATTTATATTCTTTGCTACCACAATACGTGCACACGGTGATTCACAGGTGGGCTGGACATGTACATAAATGTTAGCGTCAGGTTTATATGAGCCAGATCTAGCGTGTAAGTCGTTTGTAATACAATATGTTTTCTTGTAACTAACAGCACACGTACGCCACGTCATTTTTCTAAGGTTAAAAAAAGTAACAAATGAATACCAGTTAATTATTCACGCCAAATAAAAGAATAAATAAACAATACATATGACATTTTTTCAAAAGCTCCATATCAACCACTTGTTAAACCACTCTTTGTGATTTGTATGTGATCTGAGCCAGTTATGCGCCTACAAGTACAGGCCATCGCATCTGATTTCTGCGACGCTTTTTATTTACTAGGGTAGTTTCCCTAGGCCCCTACCTCAGTCACCTCTAACAACATGCAGTGTATGTCGCAGTGTTACTATTCTTTGCTTCACTTGCGGGCCCTGACAACGTACGGGTGATATATATATCAAATAGAACAAATAACAGCACATACACACGACAGAAGAAAGAATAAAACACAAACAAAAACGATTGTACGAACGATATACATAAAATGCCTTCCAATGGAAAGAACACAGAAGAAACGTTATGCATGAAAGAAAACAGAATATGTGTTATAGAAGAAGAATGAAAGGGCAATATTATTATGGTATATATTGCATGAAAGAAAACAGAATATGTGTTATAGAAGAAGAATGAAAGGGCAATATTATTATATATATTTATATATTCCTATATCTACGATTATACCGCTTTATTATAGTTAATTTAGTCGATAGATCATCATCACCTCACATGGAACCCTGAAGTCCATATTTTCCTCAATATGTCCTTCAACCTATTAACGACACCAGTTCTGTGTTTAGTTTACTATTCTTATTTGGCTTACAGCACAAAGCTCTCGTCATGTCACACTGCGTTTGATTTGATATTTTTCAGTCTAGTTAGGGGTTTCAGATTCAACTTCCTTCATTAAATCGTTTACACAGTTAGCCTCCATAAAAGCATTTAACATATCAGCCTCTTCTACTCGTTCGCTTTCAGTCTGAAGGGTCGTGAATATACTTCGTGTCTCACTCGGTCAGCTTTTAATATCAGATCCAGATTCTCATTTGTGGCTGATAACACTTCCACGATATGTGAAAGCAGTTGTATTTAAAGGAATTTATCTTCTAGTTTGACTGGTGCTGGGGTGGCGATGTTCAGTCATTATTTATGTTTTATTCTGATTTATCTTCAACATATTCGTCTGACTGTACTGATTAAGGCAATGCGTTTTTGTGTACTTAATCTTCTTCGCGTTCGTTCTTTACGACCAATTTTAATCACTCAAGTACTTGTGTATTGAATATCTGTATGTGTGTGGATAAAAGTGCGATTTCATCAGTAAAATCTAGGTCTTCCATTGTGGATGTGAGAGTCTATCTGATACCTCTTGCCTTATCTTCAGTTGTTTTACACACCACCAAATCTACTACAATGTTGAATAGTAGTGCTGACATTACACGTCTATTTTGATTTGAAACTTCAGCTCGGAAGTTTGAACACTACATGTGAATTTGCTGTAGCAGTTTTTCATAATGCTTATAAAACACAGTGGAATGTCATACCATCTTAGAATGCGCCAAAGACTTTCGCTTTGTGTGATATCAAATGCTTTTTTTTTTAAGTCAATAATATTGACAAAGTTTGCTTTGCCATTCTACGCATGTGTTCTATGATAGTTATAAGGGCCTGAACACGGAAAGAAATATAATCAGGAGTAGATCAGAGCACATATGGTCCGACGTGCAATGAATGTGATCCTTCTATCTAGATGGGAAATGTGATCAACAGAACGTCGGTAGTCTTTACTTGCCAATGGGGTTTTTAAATATATTTTTCTGGTACGCCCATTTTAAAATGGCTAATAGTTCAAATACGAATACGAAATTTGAAGAAATAGAAAAATGCGAAGAGTTGAAGAAAACCATTACGAAAGGAGGTATCCCGTCAAAGAGGAAGATCACGGAAAAGATAATCCAGGAGTAACTGATGATTTGAGTATGATGGGTGCAGAGACGGGGCATCTGGAAAGATTAATTCAGAAGAACTTTTTGGGTGAAAAAGTCAGCTTAGGTCAAGATATGTGATGATGATGATGATGATGATGACTATACATTCCAGAAGTAATCTGTCTGCTTCTCTGCGTTCGTTCTTTACCACCAATTTGAATCACTCTTTGTGATATGTTTGATCTTTGCCAAGAACGTGTATACGTTACACATTGGTTTGGTAGGCCCTAAACGCATAGACTTCTAAACATTTAGGACACGTGCATCCGATTTTTATCAAACCTTCTTAGTCGCCTCTTACGACATGCGTGCCAGGTAGCAGTGGTTCTATTCTTTACACCCCAAATTTGGGCCACGGTAACCACTCGGGCGAAAACTCTCAGTTAAAGTCTACATATAAATCTTAATATAATTCTACATATAAATTTTTTGTTTAAGTCTACATACAAATCTTTAGCAACATAATTCTATGCAATACAATTCTACCAAATATAATTAATTCTACCAAATACAATTCTAACAAAAATAAATAATTATACCAAATACAATTCTACCAAACATAATTAATTCTACCAAATATAACTAATTCTACCAAATATAATTGATTCTACCAAATATAATAAATTCTACCAAATACGATTCTACCAAATATAATAAATTCTACCAAATATAATAAATTCTACCAAATACGATTCTTCCAAATATAATAAATTATACCAAATACGATTCTACCAAATACAGTTAAACCAAATACAATTCTACGAAATACGATTCTACGAATACGATTTTACTAATACAATTCTACCAAATACAATTCCACCAAATACGATTCTACTAATACGATACTACTAATGCAATTCTACTAAATACGATTCTTCCAAATACAATTCTACCAATACAATTCTACCAAATACGATTCTACTAATACGATATTACTAATACAATTCTACTAAATACGATTCTTCCAAATACAATTCTACGAAACACGATTCTACTAAACACGATTCTACTAAATACAATTCTACTAAATACAATTCTACTAAATACAATTCTACTAAAAACGATTCTACTAATTACGATTCTACTAAATACGATTCTACCAAATACGATTCTACAAAAAACGATTCTACTAAACACGATTCTACTAATACGATTCTACTAATACGATTCTACCAAATACGATTCTACCAAATACAGTTCTACCAAATACAATTCTACGAAATACGATTCTACGAAACACAATTCTACCAAATACGATTCTACTAAATACGATTCTACCAAATACGGTTCTACCAAATACGGTTCTACCAAATACAATTCTACGAAATACGATTCTACGAAACACAATTCTACCAAATACGATTCTACTAATACAATTAATTCTACCAAATACGATTCTACCAAATACGATTCTACCAAATACAGTTCTACGAAATACAATTCTACTAAATACAATTCTACCAAATACGATTCTACCAAATACAGTTCTACGAAATACAATTCTACTAAATACGATTCTACCAAATATACTTCTACCAAACATGCTTCTACCAAATACAATTCTACCAAATACGATTCTACTAATACGATACTACTAATACAATTCTACTAAATACGATTCTACTAAACACGATTCTACTAATTACAATTCTACTAAATACGATTCTACCAAATACAGTTCTACCAATACAATTGATTCTACCAAATACGATTCTACCAAACACAATTCTACCAAATACAATTCTACTAAATACGATTCTACTAAATACAATTCTACCAAATACGATTCTACTAAATACAATTATACCAAATACAATTATACCAAATACAATTATACCAAATACAATTATACCAAATACAATTATACCAAATACAATTATACCAAATACAATTATACCAAATACAATTCTAAATATAATATAAATATAATTTTTAATAGACACCGGAATATAAGTCTACATACAACTCTGTCTAAATATAAATCTACATACAGATTTAAATATAAATCTACATATAGTTTCATATATATATAAATCTACATATAGTTTTAAAAATAATTCTACATATAGTTTTAAAAATAAATCTACGTATAGTTTCATATATATAAATCTACATTTACTTTAAATATTAATTTACATATAGCTTTAAATATAAACCTACATATAGTTTCACATATATAAATCTACATTTACTTTAAATATTAATTTACATATAGCTTTAAATATAAACCTACATATAGTTTCACATATATAAATCTACATATACTTTAAACATGTATTTAAGTATAGTTTTTAATATAAATTTACATAGTTTTAAATATTAGTCTACATATAGATTTAAATACAAATCTACATATAGCTTTATATATATATATATATATATACATATATATAGAAATATAAATCTACTTATAGTTTCAAGTATGTAAATCTACATATAGGTTTTAATATATCCACAAATAAATCTAGATATAAACCTACATATAAATATGTCCGCATATAAATATATATTTGTGACTACATATAAAAATGTCGCACTATAAATATGTCTAGATATAGATTTTAAATGACTACATGTGTACCTGATAAATATGTAGATGTAAATAAATATGTAAATATGTAGATGTATATATGTCTTTCTTTGCCTAGCTGCAAATATAAATGTTACACAAATACATGTAAATATGTTTGTACATGTATAATGAAAGTTCAACTAAAGTTTGCATGACCCAAAGTTTTACAACGAACATAGACAAATTAATAATAGAGGTATAAACAATGTATGTATTTTTTTCTTTAAAGAGAGAGAAGATGAACGATGTATGATATAGAAAAGTCACATCAAACTTGATGTGTATTAGAGAAGTGAGACATGAACGATGTATGATATAGAAAAGTCACATCAAACTTGAGTGTATAAGAGAAGTGAGACATGAACGATGTATGATATAGAAAAGTCACATCAAACTTGAGTGTATTAGAGAAGTGTGACATGAACGATGTATGATATAGAAAAGTCACATCAAACTTGAGTGTATTAGAGAAGTGAGACATGAACGATGTATGATATACAAAAGTTACATCAAACTTGAGTGTATTAGAAAAGTGAGACATGAACGATGTATGATATAGAAAAGTCACCCGCAAACTTGAGTGTATTAGAGAAGTGTGACATGAACGATGTATGATATACAAAAGTCACCCGCAAACTTGATATGTGTATTCTACCATGTGGTGCCAGGGCCCACAAGGGAAGCGAAGAATAGTACCACTGCAACCTACAAGGCATGTCGTAAGAGGCGTCTGATGTAGGACCTAGGAAGCTACCCTAGTAAATAAAAAGCAGCGCAGAAATCGGATGTGTTGGCCTACTTGTAGGCCCATAACTGGCACAACGTACAATCCCTTTTAGGCTCAGATCACATACAAATCACGCAGAGCAGTTAACAAGTGGTCGATATGGAGCGATCGAAGAAGAAGAAATGTGTATTAGAGAAGTGGGAAAGAGCAAGACAATTGTATAGACGTATAAAACAATGAATACAACGTGCAAGCACCGAAGTGATATAATCTCATATCAAATACTTGTAACAACAAATTAGTAATACTGAACGTAGTAAAGAAAAAATATTGTAACAACAAAACAGTAACATTTAAAATAAACAAAAATGAAACATTTGTAACAACAAAACAGTCAAAATTAGTATTTATAACAAGCAAGACAGTAATATTTAAAATAACAAAAACATCAACATCTGTAGCTGCAATATCTAAAAAATTGTAAAAAGAAACAGTTGTAACAGCAACATTTAAAACAAAATAAAAAAACAGAAACAGTTGTAACAACATTTAAAATAACAAAAAAACAGTTGTAACAGCAACATTTAAAATTTTAAAAAACAGTTGTAACAGCAACATTTAAAATAAAAAATAAAACAGTTGTAACAGCAACATTTAAAATAAAATAACAGAAACAGTTGTAACAGCAAAATTTAAAATATAAAAAATAGTTGTAACAACAACATTTAAAATGACCAAAAAATCAACATATGTAACTGCAACATTTAAAATAGCAAAAAATCAACATTTGCAACTGCAACATTTAAAATAACAAAAAAGAAATATTTGTGTAACAACACAGTAACATTTTTTAAAATTACCATTTTTAACAACAAAATAGTAAAATAACAAAATGGAAATATGTGTAATAAAAAATTACATTTAAAATAACAGAAACGTGTGTACCAAAAAATAGTAACGTTGAAAGTATTAAATTACCATATGTAACAACAAAAATAGTAACATTTAAATTTTTAAATTAAAAATTGTAACAAAAAGAGGCAACATTAAAAATAACTCCAATTAAACATTTGTAATTTTATTTAAATACCTTAGACAACAACTAGAAATGAAATATTTGACAACAAAACAGTAACATTAAAAAAAAATAAAAAAAAAAATGATTGAGACAAGACAGTAACATTAAAAAAAACTGAAACGTTTGTAGCAAAAATCAGTAACGTTAAAAATTAAAAAAAATTACCACAAATAACACCAAAACAGAAACATGTAAAATAACCAAAATTGAAACGTGTGTAAGAAAAATCAGTAACATGTAAAATAACTATAATCAACTTTGTAACATAAAATAAAACCTTCAAAAATAAATAAAAATGAAATATGTGTAACAAAAAACAGTAAAATAACAACAGCAAAATTTCCTAAAACTCTATGGAACTTTACACTTAACATCTTTTCGAACTGAGATTCGAACTCCCACCTGTATTACAGTAAGATGAAATTGTCACATGTACGAGGTAGAAATCTCCTGAGAACTCACTGTCTCCTACTTGTTGTCTTGTCTGTATGTTTTTAGTACTAGTAACAATACTTATCTGTATCCGTGCTCTATCCGAGGTCTACACGCTTTATATGATATCACTTCGTTTATACTGTATCATTATTCAGTAACATATCTTTCCATAACAGCGGTTACTTTTCTGGAATTCGAACTTATATTCATCCGATCGCTAATGTAATTCACCCATAGATAGCTTTGCAGCCGGCGAGTCTATATTCTATTATTTATTTTTGTGGAACAATTTTACATGAATGAACAATTAGGATATAATATGAAGAAATTACAAAATGATATGGATAATGGATCAACAATTTCCATAAAAATAACAAACCTGGAATGAAAATGTGAGCTGACTAATATAATATCCTTGTCTGGCAGGAAATGCACATCCAACAAGTATTAAAATACTCTATTGAAATGTTCTTAGATCATAGCAGAACAGAATGGGAATGAGCCATTTTCTATTACCGCTAATCAGCGCAAAACTCCTTTGTCAGCATGGTTGGTCCCACTCGCCTCCTCTGCGTGATCTATTGACCCTTTAACTACCTCCCGCCCCATAATTCCACACGCACACACACTCCTTTTGTAATTCTCACTAGGTCAGGTTACTGCCATTACTGACCTAGTGCCCCAGATTTTCATGCTCCTATAATCTCGATCGATAGTGGTTCTCCTGCGTCTCCCCACCTCTGAGCGCCCTGCGGCAGTAGATCTGTACCGTGTGAGAAAAGAAGAGAGAGAAACGGGAACTTGGCGCAGCGAATGCTGTCTGACACCTTGCGCACGCATATGAAGAAAAAAAAGAGATTTGTATGAAACGTGCACAAGAGAGCGCACACGCTAGCACACACATGCAGGTCTAAGTACACAATATACCGACTGTGTGTTCTGTTCCAGCTACACTTGCCTTCACTAGGGGAGATAACCACGGACTCGTGTCAAATGTCGGTTTAACTATCTGTGTGTCCTACATACAGTTGCGGTCTTACACAGCATTCGAAGTCTAACACAACTGTGTTGATTTATAGAACGTAAAGTACAACATAAAGTATAGAACGACATGTCTAGTTTTTTTTTATTTGAATACTTCTCCGAACGCTACACATCGACCACTTGTTAAATAACTCTTTGAGATTTGTATGTGATCTGAGCCTAAGGGTAGTTGTACGTTGTGCCAGTTATGCGCCCACATCCGATTTCCGCGACGCTTTTTATTTACTAGAGTAGCTTTCCTAGGCCCCTACTTCAGTAGCCATGTAGGTCGCAGTGGTAATATTCTGTGCTTCCCTTGTGGGTCCCGGCACCGTGAAAGATAGAACGTTACGTCTAGTTATTTGTTGTTGTTGTTTTGGGTTTTTTGGGGGTGGAGAAGAAGGGGAAAGAGAATGAATCTTTTAAAGGTGATCGTTATACTACTATATTTTAGGGAGTATACTATATTTTAGAGAGTATACTATATTTTAGGGAGTATACTATATTTTAGAGAGTATACTATATTTTAGGAGTATACTATATTTTAGGAGTGTACTATATTTTAGGAGTATACTATATTTTAGAGAGTATACTATATTTTAGAGAGTATACTATATTTTAGGGAGTATACTATATTTTAGAGAGTATGTGTGGCGAGGTGCTCGCCTCTCGTTCCAAGGGTACTGGTCTGCTCCACGTGAGCCATCGAGATATTTTAAGAGATCCTGATTTCAGTATAGATCAGATCGAGTTCCTAGTCCTATCGGAGACGGACGATAAAACGTAGGTCCCGTGTTCAATTTCAGCACGTATAAGAACCATTGGCAGTTCAAAATCGAGAAGAGCAGTCTTGAAAGCCACTGAACGGCAAAATTCATTTAAAAATTAAGTTTAAAGAATAAAATACCCCAAAACATCTTCTCTCTCCCTCTCTTTAGCCTGTTACGACCTTGGCGTTTAGGCAGCAACAAACGTACACCATTCTTCCCTGTTCATGGCCTTCCTCTGTATTGTGTTCCAGCTATGATTCATTTCCTTCAGCTCTTGCTCTATCGTTCTCCTCCAGGTCGTCTTGGGTCTTCCACGCTTTCGCCTACCCTCTGGAGTCCATCTCAGTGCAGTTTTCGTGTCGGAGCCAGTCTCCATGCGCATCACATGTCCAATCCATCTCCAGCGTCGTCTTCGGATGATAGTGCCCATATTCTCTTGTTGGCATCGTGCAAGCAATTCTTGATTCGAGATAGTAGTTGGCCAGTACACGCGTAACATTTTTCGCAGACAAGTTGTATGAAAGGCGGAGAGTCTGGACATATCCTGTTCTGTCATTCTCCAGCATTCCGATCCGTACAGCAATGTTGACAGCACACAGCTGTTATAGATACTAGTTTTGGTTCTGATGCTGTATTGGGCAGATTTCCAGGCGGTCTGAAGGGTCGCGAATGCACCCTGTGCCTTACTCAGTCTGTTTTTAATGTCAGATCCAGCGCCTCCTTCATTGCTAATAACACTTCCAAGGTATGTGAAAGAGGTTGTATCTCGGAGGGTTTTACCTTCTAGTTTGACTGGTGCTGGGGTTGCTATGTTCAAAGTCATTACTTCAGTTTTCTTCTGATTTATTTTCAGCCCAACCATCTCACTATATTGGTTAAGGCGGCAGGTCTTTTTCCTGGATATCTCTATGTGATGAGATAGGAGGCGATGTCATCTGCAAAATCTAGGTCTTCCAGAGTGGATGTGAGCGTCCATCTAATACCTCTTGCCTTATCTTCCGTTGCTTTACGCATCACCCAATCTATGACAGTGTTGAATAATAGGGCTGACATAACACATCCTTGTCGCACGCCTGTTTTTACTTCAAACTTTAGCTCTGAGGTTTCAACACTGCATGCAAATTTGTTGTAGCAGCTTTTTATAATATTTATAAAACACAGTGGATTCCATACCATCTTAAGATACGCCATAGACTTTCAGTGTTGTATGCTATCAAAAGCTTTTTCAAAATCTACAAAGTTGATATAGAGTTTGCTTTGGCATTCTGTGCATTGCTCTATGATATTTCTAAGAGCAAATATTTGGCCTATACAGCTCCGTCCTCTGCGAAATCCTGCTTGTTCCTTTCTCAGTTTCTTATCGACAGCATCAGTAATACGTTGTACGATGATTTTGCTTAAGATTTTACTTGGGACAGAAAGCAGTGTTATTCCACGCCAATTATTACAATCGGCAAGGGAGGCCTTCTTGGGGATCTTGATGATGACTCCTCTGTTCCATGCATCAGGTATTATTTGGGTATTCCATATAGTAGTAAACAAGGGTTGCAATATATTAGCTGCAAGTTCTGGGTCTATTTTGAATAGTTCTGCGTTTAAGCTATCATTCCCTGGTGCCTTGTTATTCTTAAGAGATTTAATTGCTGTAATGATCTCATCCCGGCTGGGTGTTTCAATGCCAATTTCTAATTCCTCTGTTGGTTCTGGTATGTCTGCTACTACCGTTGGCGGTGGTCTATTTAGCAATTCTTTAAAATGCTCTGTCCATCGTATTTCTTGTTCCTTTTCCGTTGTCAATAGTATTCCATTCTTATCCTTTATGAGAGTATTTGATTTCCTGTAATGTTTCCCGCTTATTAGCTTTGTAATTTTGTACACTGTTCCCTGATCACACTTTTTTGATGCTTCTTCTGCCTGCACTGCCAGGTCTTCAACACACATTCTTTTGTCAGCTCTCACAGACCGTTTGATTTCTTTACTTGCGCTTTTGTACTGTTCTTGGTATCTTGCTTTCAGTCTTTCGGACTTTGCTTCTAACAATTTCTTTTTAATATTCTTCGGCTGTCTAATATTTTCCATGTTGTTGGTGTTATCCATTCTTTTCTTTTCTTTGTGCGGTATCCTAGACATGTTTCACTGCTCTTGCTATATATAGATGCTATGTTGTCCCATGTTCTATCTATGTTGTCAGTTTCATCCGTAGTTTCATTACTTTCTAGGGCTTGGAATCTGTTCTTTATCTGCATTATAAACTTATTCCTTACTTCCGTGTCTTTTAGTCTATCCACATCGAACCTCTTTTGGAAGTTTTTCTGTTGTCCTGTTTTTCTTAGTTTAAGTTTGACATAAGCTGTGACTAGGGGGTGGTCGCTACCAACATCTGCACCTCTCTTGACTACAACATCTAGCAGCGAGCGTCTCCAGGGTCCATTGATCATTATATGGTCTATTTGGTTTTATCTCTGCCATTAGGGGAATACCATGTTAATTTGTGGATATCTAAATGTTGAAATAGGGTTACTCCTATAACGAGATTGTTCATGCTGCAGAAGCTTACTAAACGTTCCCCATTTTCGTTCCTCATACCACATCCATATTTTCCCATAGTTCTATAACTATGCGTGTTGTCTTGTCCGACCTTCGCATTTAGATCTCCCATAACAATGATAACATCATGGGATGGTGACTTGTCTAATTCTGCTTGTAGGTTTTTGTAGTAAGAGTCTTTCTTTATATCTTCGCTATCATTAGTTGGCGCATAGCATTGTAGGATTGTGATGTTTGTATGCTTCCCTTTAGTCTGATCTTAATCAAGCGCTGATAGGTTTCCATTCTAATAGACACTTTTCCACGCCTTTTCTTAGGATTACTGCTACTCCTTCATGGTGTAGGTCATCGTCTCGTCCAGAAAAAAGGACTGTTTCACCTGTTGCAGTGGTACTTCTTCCATTTCCTGTCCATCTGCTCTCGCTAACCCCTAGGATGTGTAGATTATATCTTCTCATTTCTGCTGTTATTTGTGACAGTTTTCCGGTTTCGTACATTGTTCTTACATTCCAGCATCCAATCCTGGTCTTGGTTTTGGCATTCAGGACTTCCGTCCTCATGAAAGTAGCTTTCTTTCGGCTTTCACCACTTCCAGTCATGTGAGTCAATGACCTGGTAGCCCTTCATGCCTGTGGATAGGTTGTATGTTTGTTGTTGTTTCCGTAACTTTAATTTTTTTAAAAGGATGGGATCGTTAGTCCCAAGCCCAACCTCCAACCTGGAGGACCAGGAGACCATGCTTCGTCTGTCCCTCTTCAGTGACCTTTCCGGCTTGGTAACTTTCCGGGAACATAAGTTCCCACCGTCCTAGCTCACTGTATCATTGGAGCACGCAAGCCTCCCTACCACTACAAGGTAATGGCCTCATGGGGAGGCAAAACATCTTCACCACCTTCTAAATTACATCGTGGTTCTTGCCAATGCGACGGAGCTCGCGCACTACCGCTGAGATCTTTCTATGTAAGAAAGAGATCGGAGCACATGTGGTAATTCACCGATGTGCAATGATGATCGTCCTATCAATCAATCAAACCTAAATATTCACTACGGTTGTCATGGCTGTCGTCACGCAGTGCGTATGTTGTTCGACTTGCCAACATTGAGAACTTGTGACTGACTACAGCAAAGTCTTTACCCAACTATCGGGGCATTCTTCATCGACTTACGCATGAGGTCTCTTTGGCCGTTGCCTTGCTATCCGAAGGTTCGAATCCTGACCACGCCGTTCTGTTTATGGTGCATTTTTTCGAATTTTGTTGCCTGAGCTACGGAGCTTGTTGTGGAATACTCTCGGCGTGCTATTTCTGCAGAGAGTGACAGAGAGATACGGGGTAACACCCAGTGCAATGAAGTCATCCTTCCGGCTTTAAACGCCCGCCTGCTCAGCGTGTTCGTAGCGCGTTGGACGACGGGTGACAAGCTCCCTGTCAGTGCGGGTTCAATTCCGCGGGATGTCAGAAAATCCACAGGTTCTCCAGATTTACGATGTCCATGGCACCTAGCCGAAGAGCTGAAAGCTCAAGTGCTTCTGGATCAGTAAAAAAACAACCCCACCTTTAAACCCTTCCCTAACACTCGACGCACGTACGGATTTCCTTCCACGCACGACTTACATAACGGCTCTCTATTTTCTTCTCTGCTTTCTAGATCTTCAGATCTGTGTTAAGGTTGAACTTTAGCCTTTTCTAACTACAGACAGCTTCCACACATTTTCTGCATCATCTCTGTCCAACCTGGCCCAGTTTCTTGGGTCGGCTATTCTGAGGCGAGGCTCTACTTTTCCGTATAGGTAGCTGTTCGAATGACGCAATGTCCTAAACTTAGATTATTCTATACCTTTAGTTGCGATCATCTAATGATTATTCAATGTACTACGTCATAACTCGAAAACTCTTCATTCGACAGACGGTCGACACATATAAATGTCCCATCCCTGATTTAGGTAAGGATTCTGTCGTCGACATCATTACGTAATTCGAATTATCTCTAAGACGTGGTTTAGCTCCCTCCATTGATCACATCCTCTAGCATACGCATATATATATATATATATATATTATACACATTTTATACTGTGTTATGGGTTAGTCATGTTCATTAAAAAATGTGTATAAAGACTGGTATATACGTACAAAGCGATGTGTGATAGTGTAATTGAAATGAAAAGAAGCCAAGTATGGATTTATTTTGGAACTACAAGTAGTGATAAAGTAAAGTGTGATATTTGTGAACCAGTTCTTTACTGCAAAGGAGGTCTCTCTCTCTCTCTCATGAACTACCTGTAACTGATGTACCAGATTTCCCCATCAATCACATTCATGTGGAAACCTGATTCATACAGCTTTAGCATGGGTGGGTTTCGTCACATCTTCAGCGCCATTTGGAGCTCTGGTGCTTATCCTTCGGCGATGTGTCCGGTTTCATCCAGCGTTTACTGGGTTCGCTCTCCGTCAGCCTTGGGCTGTTCCTATCCGACCTGCAAGGCAACAGGTTGCTATTTTCTTTTATGATAGCTACCTTTAGACAACCTTCCCTCCCGGGATGTTGAACGTCATCTGCCCAGATTACCAGTCTTTTTTTTTTAACTACTTGATTTGCGTACGGTTTTGTGTACGGTTTGCTCCGCTTGTATTTGATTGTCCCCAATCAAACTACGCGGCAGTAGTAACAAAGGAGGTGTAATAATGTTTCCGTTCAATTTCAGACCTTAGGGTATGAAGTGCCTTTCATTTCATATTTCTAGACTTTAGTGTGCAGGAGGTAGGAGGGACAATTTCTTTCCTCAAGTGTGGACGTAAGTAGAGTGTGGGATTGAAACTACAACCACCTGGAGTCCCGAGTAGATAGACGATTACGCTAATCCGTCGCAAGTGAAAAGGAGGTAATACATCAAATTAAACAGTTAACTTTGACAGCGATTGTTAAGAAGTCCACCAATAAGCAACAAGTAAGGGAAGTAATTGCAGCAAACCAAATATCTGTGAGAATCTGAAGTCATCAATTACTGACAGCTGCTACAATGTCGTCCTTCGATATGGTCCTAGTCTTGGTAGTGTTGTCTGTGTGTTTTTTTTTAAATGAATTTACTGTCTGTAATACCACCGTTCAGAAAGCAAAGACAAACTACTGAACGTAATTTGTCTAGAGAAATCACAAACAGCGTTAAAAGCTGGGGTTGATTCGCAAAGTCCTGTAGAGGATATGCAATTAACTTTTTTTTAATACCGCTGTTTAGGGCGATGCAGGACAGGGGGACATGGGCCTGTGAAATTGAATGGCCACATTGCTAGTGCAGTCGCCACAAAACTGTTCAGGTTATGATTTTTTTTTTTAGTTATGTCCTCGACAGAAAAAAAACCTTCATGGCCTTACCGGGTATTGAACCCGGATCTCTCGAAGGGGAGCCCGCGCTCTAATCCATTCGGCCAGACGTTGATGTGTTTAGTAATCGTTAAGTAGCATATACTTCTATTAGCATCAAGGTTACTAAAAGCACTAGTTTTATGACATGGTTACAAAAGGCAGCCAGCAGCTACCACACAATACGTGAAACCACTTTGTTCTCCATCATTGCTCAACAAACATATATCATTAGTCAAAAACGAGTAAACAATATACTAATTAAATTGATTGCAAATGACATGCACTCGGCTTTATAAATATCTTTTTCTCTTGAACTATTGTTAATAATTTATAAATTCCCATTTTTGCTGCTGATATCAGCCATGCTGCGTCAGCATATTTAAGTTTAACGCATTTATTTTCCTCAGAATAACACAAATATTTTTAATAGTCATTTTCGCCATCTTCTCTCATTACTTATATGAAATAGATATGTGATAGAATGCACCTTGCCTGACTTCATACATTTTAGCATAATTTATATATTATTATAAGAGTTATGGAGGCAACAAACCCACTGCCAATACCCACAAGGTCCCATCAGCAGACTAAACAGAAAACAACACAGAACAATCTTTCGCCTCAGAACAGGACACTGCCAACTCAACTATCACAAGCACAGAATAAAGCTTGCTCAGACCGTACAATGTGCGTGTTAGACTGAAACACAGACTCCAGAGCACATCCTGCAGTCCTGTCCATCATACATATACCAAGAAAACAAAACATAGCCTCGTGAACGAAACTTACAGAGTAATTGGTTATTGGTTACTAACCTGACGTCATTGCACTCGGGCAGACCCATAGGTGCTCAGTCTTCCCCAACAGATATCGAAGAGTATGCATACTGATGGTTCCCTGGGCTCGCTGATTAAACACACCTCTCGCTCTACCTTTCGGGCATCCAGTTCGAGCTACACAACGGGTAAGCTATATGGAACTCTCGAGGATCTCCAACTAACATGCAACTTCATAGAGGTAAAGCATCTTCATAGAGGTAACGCAACTTCATAGAGGTAACGCAACTTCATAGAGGTAACGCATCTTCATAGAGGTAACGCAACTTCATAGAGGTAACGCAACTTCATAGAGGTAACGCATCTTCATAGAGGTAACACATCTTCATAGAGGTAACGCATCTTCATAGAGGTAACGCATCTTCATAGAGGTAACGCATCTTCATAGAGGTAACGCATCTTCATAGAGGTAACGCATCTTCATAGAGGTAACGCAACTTCATAGAGGTAAGCATCTTCATAGAGGTAACGCAACTTCAAGAGGTAAGCAACTTCATAGAGGTAAAGCATCTTCATAGAGGTAACGCAACTTCATAGAGGTAACGCAACTTCATAGAGGTAACGCAACTTCATAGAGGTAACGCAACTTCATAGAGGTAACGCATCTCATGGTTTAGAAGAGCATACGAAACCGAACGCAAAGAAAAAAGAAGACTATATTATTTGTATATTGTTTTAAAAACGGGTTATAATAAAGTAGTTTAAATGTCCATGCATATATTGTATATAATTCAATGTGTACCTAAACGTGAAGGAATAACTTCATTGGCTAGAGTGCCAGCTGTGTGCACATAATCATGAAACAGTTCACCACCACCTATTCGGGCGTCAAGAACTAGATGACATAAGGAAGACCCTCCTTCCTCCAAGGCCAGATAAATGGAATACATTATACGGAACAAAATAACTTGCAACACATGCAGATACCACTACCTAGCATTTGACCGAAGGACAAGAGCTCAAGTGCCGCTGGAACAGTGAAGACGTAGACCGTTTCCGCATACGACTCGGTCCTTGTACGCGGAGACTGCCACCGGCCGAGAGTATTGCACAAGTCACGAACTCATTCAACAATCCTAAGAGACTCCGAGAACAAAACGTACTCACTAAAAGAACGCCGCGGTCCAGATTTGAACATACGACTCGGTCCTTGTACGCGGAGACTGTCACCGGCCGAGAGTATTGCACAAGTCACGAACTCATTCAACAATCCTAAGAGACTCCGAGAACAAAACGTACTCACTAAAAGAACGCCGCGGTCCAGATTTGAACATACGACTCGGTCCTTGTACGCGGAGATTGCCACCGGCCGAGAGTATTGCACAAGTCACGAACTCATTCAACAATCCTAAGAGACTCCGAGAACAAAACGTACTCACTAAAAGAACGCCGCGGTCCAGATTTGAACATACGACTCGGTCCTTGTACGCGGAGACTGTCACCGGCCGAGAGTATTGCACAAGTCACGAACTCATTCAACAATCCTAAGAGACTCCGAGAACAAAACGTACTCACTAAAAGAACGCCGCGGTCCAGATTTGAACATACGACTCGGTCCTTGTACGCGGAGATTGCCACCGGCCGAGAGTATTGCACAAGTCACGAACTCATTCAACAATCCTAAGAGACTCCGAGAACAAAACGTACTCACTAAAAGAACGCCGCGGTCCAGATTTGAACATACGACTCGGTCCTTGTACGCGGAGATTGTCACCGGCCGAGAGTATTGCACAAGTCACGAACTCATTCAACAATCCTAAGAGACTCGAGAACAAAACGTACTCACTAAAAGAACGCCGCTTTCAGATTTGAACATACGACTCGGTCCTTGTACGCGGAGATTGTCACCGGCCGAGAGTATTGCACAAGTCACGAACTCATTCAACAATCCTAAGAGACTCCGAGAACAAAACGTACTCACTAAAAGAACGCCGCGGTCCAGATTTGAACATACGACTCGGTCCTTGTACGCGGAGACTGTCACCGGCCGAGAGTATTGCACAAGTCACGAACTCATTCAACAATCCTAAGAGACTCCGAGAACAAAACGTACTCACTAAAAGAACGCCGCGGTCCAGATTTGAACATACGACTCGGTCCTTGTACGCGGAGATTGTCACCGGCCGAGAGTATTGCACAAGTCACGAACTCATTCAACAATCCTAAGAGACCTGAGAACAAAACGTACTCACTAAAAGAACGCCGCGGTCCAGATTTGAACATACGACTGGGTCCTTGTACGCGGAGATTGCCACCGGCCGAGAGTATTGCACAAGTCACGAACTCATTCAACAATCCTAAGAGACTCCGAGAACAAAACGTACTCACTAAAAGAACGCCGCGGTCCAGATTTGAACATACGACTCGGTCCTTGTACGCGGAGACTGTCACCGGCCGAGAGTATTGCACAAGTCACGAACTCATTCAACAATCCTAAGAGACTCCGAGAACAAAACGTACTCACTAAAAGAACGCCGCGGTCCAGATTTGAACATACGACTCGGTCCTTGTACGCGGAGATTGTCACCGGCCGAGAGTATTGCACAAGTCACGAACTCATTCAACAATCCTAAGAGACTCCGAGAACAAAACGTACTCACTAAAAGAACGCCGCGGTCCAGATTTGAACATACGACTCGGTCCTTGTACGCGGAGATTGTCACCGGCCGAGAGTATTGCACAAGTCACGAACTCATTCAACAATCCTAAGAGACTCCGAGAACAAAACGTACTCACTAAAAGAACGCCGCGGTCCAGATTTGAACATACGACTCGGTCCTTGTACGCGGAGACTGTCACCGGCCGAGAGTATTGCACAAGTCACGAACTCATTCAACAATCCTAAGAGACTCCGAGAACAAAACGTACTCACTAAAAGAACGCCGCGGTCCAGATTTGAACATACGACTCGGTCCTTGTACGCGGAGATTGCCACCGGCCGAGAGTATTGCACAAGTCACGAACTCATTCAACAATCCTAAGAGACTCCGAGAACAAAACGTACTCACTAAAAGAACGCCGCGGTCCAGATTTGAACATACGACTCGGTCCTTGTACGCGGAGACTGTCACCGGCCGAGAGTATTGCACAAGTCACGAACTCATTCAACAATCCTAAGAGACTCCGAGAACAAAACGTACTCACTAAAAGAACGCCGCGGTCCAGATTTGAACATACGACTCGGTCCTTGTACGCGGAGATTGTCACCGGCCGAGAGTATTGCACAAGTCACGAACTCATTCAACAATCCTAAGAGACTCCGAGAACAAAACGTACTCACTAAAAGAACGCCGCGGTCCAGATTTGAACATACGACTCGGTCCTTGTACGCGGAGACTGCCACCGGCCGAGAGTATTGCACAAGTCACGAACTCATTCAACAATCCTAAGAGACTCCGAGAACAAAACGCACTCACTAAAAGAACGCCGCGGTCCGGATTTGAACCCACGACCTTCATAAGGGAAGACAAAACTGCTGAACCACTACGCGAGAACTGTTAGAGATTGACTGATGTGCTTGCTGATACTGTCTCATCGTGATAAGTATGGATCATCATTACTGTATTCTGTTGTTTAAACAGGAGTCTGTAGCTATGAATTATCATATAATACTTCTCTTCTTCTTCAAATGTTCCATATCGACCACTTGTTAACCACTCTTTGTGATTTGTATGTGATTTATCTACGCCTAAGAACGATTGTACGTTGTGTCAGTCATGAGCCTACAAGTAGGCCGCCAACACATACAATTTCTGTAACGCTTGGATAGTTTCCCTAGGTCCCTACCTCAGTCACCTCTTGCGTCTTGTAGGTCGCAGTGTTACTATTCTTTGCTTCCCTTGTTTGGTCCCGGCAACACATACAATTTCTGTAACACTTGGATAGTTTCCCTAGGTCCCTACCTCAGTCACCTCTTGCGTCTTGTAGGTCGCAGTGTTACTATTCTTTGCTTCCCTTGTTTGGTCCCGGCAACACATACAATTTCTGTAACACTTGGATAGTTTCCCTAGGTCCCTACCTCAGTCGCCTCTTGCGTCTTGTAGGTCGCAGTGTTACTATTCTTTGCTTCCCTTGTTTGGTCCTGGCAACACTACAATTTCTGTAACACTTGGATAGTTTCCCTAGGTCCCTACCTCAGTCACCCTTGCGTCTTGTAGGTCGCAGTGTTACTATTCTTGCTTCCTTGTTTGGTCCCGGCAACACATACAATTTCTGTAACACTGGATAGTTTCCTAGGTCCCTACCTCAGTCACCTCTTGCGTCTTGTAGGTCGCAGTGTTACTATTCTTTGCTTCCCTTGTTTGGTCCCGGCAACACATACAATTTCTGTAACACTTGGATAGTTTCCTAGGTCCCTACCTCAGTCACTCTTTCAGTCTTGTAGGTCGCAGTGTTACTATTCTTTGCTTCCTTGTTTGGTCCTGCAACACATACAATTTCTGTAACACTTGGATAGTTTCCCTAGGTCCCTACCTCAGTCGCCTCTTGCGTCTTGTAGGTCGCAGTGTTACTATTCTTTGCTTCCCTTGTTTGGTCCCGGCAACACATACAATTTCTGTAACGCTTGGATAGTTTCCTAGGTGCTACCTCAGTCACTCTTGCGTCTTGTAGGTCGCAGTGTTACTATTCTTTGCTTCCCTTGTTTGGTCCCGGCAACACATACAATTTCTGTAACACTTGGATAGTTTCCCTAGGTCCCTACCTCAGTCACCTCTTGCGTCTTGTAGGTCGCAGTGTTACTATTCTTTGCTTCCCTTGTTTGGTCCCGGCAACACATACAATTTCTGTAACGCTTGGATAGTTTCCCTAGGTCCCTACCTCAGTCACCTCTTGCGTCTTGTAGGTCGCAGTGTTACTATTCTTTGCTTCCTTGTTTGGTCCGGCAACACATACAATTTCTGTAACACTTGGATAGTTTCCCTAGGTCCCTACCTCAGTCACCTCTTGCGTCTTGTAGGTCGCAGTGTTACTATTCTTTGCTTCCCTTGTTTGGTCCCGGCAACACATACAATTTCTGTAACGCTTGGATAGTTTCCCTAGGTCCCTACCTCAGTCACCTCTTGCGTCTTGTAGGTCGCAGTGTTACTATTCTTTGCTTCCCTTGTTTGGTCCCGGCAACACATGGGCGATCCAAGGGTTCTCAAACGTGAATGTGACAGCAGTTTATGCTATACATTACAAGAACACATTAAGTAACAAACAAAGGAGGTCCAGCGGTTAAGGATTGACTTCATGGCGTCGAGTTTCTCCATATGGCTCCGTCCCTGTTGGCAGAGATTACATGCTATCTGCCCAGAGTATTGCATAAAGCACGAATTCCGTAGCTCCTATTAAATAAGATACCATATACCGACTCCATGGGAGAGTTAGAATTAATAATTAACAACAAGTTATCACATAAATAGTTATCAGTATTATTATTTCAGCTCATGGGTTGATGGATATTTTGATAGTTGCATCAGCATTACACTTCGATGAATGATCATGTGTGCTTCGATATCATTTTTACACATGAATATATCAGCGACAGTGCAAGAACAATTTCGTGGCACCGACGAGAGTCTCTGATGTAAGTTTGTGAATGATGAAATTTGTAGAATTTTTACATAAAATATTTAATGAATTTTGCATGAATATTTATGCCAGTGAGCGGTCCATAATGATGATGTTTATTACTCCTCTGACAAGAGAATGGTGGAGGGGGATAAGAGAGAGAACAAATTATAAAATGATGTGGAAAACTAGACCCTACCTGAGTAGGAGTCTCCGCAGCACTAAGCATAGCACTACACGGAAAGAGTTGTTGGAGGTTTCTGTGTTTGAAAGAAAGCCGGGTACTCTCCTCAACTTAAACATAGGAAAAAGGGTGAAGATTCATAATTCATGGGGGTTCAAAGAAGAAGAAGAAGAAGAAGAAGAAGAAGGTGAAAAACTAGAATATATTACAACTGAAACGGAAAGTGATTTTTTTTTAAATAATTGTGGTCGTATATCGTATATTTGATATATTGTAAACGACCAAAGATATAGAAAGAAAGGTGCATGAATTTAAAAATACATGTCTGCAAAAAATAATGAACATAAAATGGGACGAATTCATGAGAAGTGGTGAAATGAGAGAAATGTCTGGTCAACCAAGAGTAACAACTGTTATAAGAAGGAAAAGATGAAGATATGTTGGGGATACCTTGAGAAGAAATGATCATAGAATACCAAAGCAGGCATTGAAGTGGGAGTCAAAGGTTTCAAGAAAGAGAAGATGCCCTAGATAAACCATGAAACCAACTTTGCTGAAAGAGACCAGAAATATCGTACTCAATTCCATGGAAGAAGATTTAGCGAGTTGTTCAGGACAGAGCGGTATTGAGAAATTACTTGCAGGTCCTGTATAACGTATATATCGTATATTTAATTGGGAGGAAAAATTCGAGAGTTGGGCAGGAGAAGTCTGGCAGAATGTACGATCAAGACAAAGCGTGTTGGAGAGCCACTTACAGCCAACTTTCCATGTGAAGACGGCACATGATTGATTGATTTATATTCTATATCGTATGCTAGGATGAGTGTATGTTCCCGTGTGTGTGTGTGTGTGTGCGATCGACGTTATAAAGATATCTTAAAACCTCTTTACTAACGCTATCGTCAAGCAGTGTACAAAGTGGGTTTGCTTTGTTGCTCCCTCGACTGGATACAAATCAAAGACTTGACCAGGTATTTGAACCCGGGTCCTCATGACTGCGAGACATATGTTCTTATCTATACTCAAAACTTGGATCAGACTTGATGGTATGATAACGACAAATACCACATGGATGACTATCATATGATCTACTCACAATATGATAAACGAGAGGGTAACACGACAGTTGTATTAAATAAACAATCAAACAGCTGGCTCCGGTAATAACCTTCAACTATACATTCATTACAACATAAAGGAACAATGTTGCCGACATGTTGCTCTTACAGGTTTGTTATATGTTCATGACATCGAGTGAAAAGCAGGAAATGGATGAAATGTATTGTTTCCTTAGTATTGGTGGTAGACCACTATGTAACCTAAGATTTTCCCCTACATTATGCTCTCAGTGTCAAACCTGAACGCTGACATTAAATGATAGAAGAAAACTTGTCAAGACAGAGATGAAGTATCTACGCAGATTGCAGAATGCTGGGAGTATCAAAAAGAAACCAGTTTAGAAATAAAGACACCAAGATAAAAGCGAGTACAAAATCAGGAGTGAACTTTATTAAGAAACAACAAATTAAACGGTTCGGCCACAGAAACAGGTTACCAACAGACAGTGCACCTCAATGAGCAATGTTACTCCGATACAGTGGGATACAAAGCAAAAGCAGATTACCAACAGACAGTGCACCTCAATGAGCAATGTTACTCCGATACAGTGGATTCAAAGAGCAATGTTACTCCGATACACAGTGGGATACAAAGAGCAATGGTACTCCGATACAGTGGAATACAAAGAGCAATGGTACTCTAATGATACAGTGCACCTCAAAGAGCAATGTTACTCCGATACAGTGAATACAAAGCAAAAGACCATTAAAGCAAAAGGTGGACCTCAGAAATAACAAGAGGCAGTGAAAAATACTATTCATGAAGCGCACACAAAAACCCGTTTGATAAATCTCTTTTGATCCTGACACTGCAAGATAAAACAGGATTCAAGGAAAAGAAGAAGAGAAAACGGTATTAGTGGTAGACCACTATGTAATCTATGATTTGTTGACATTATTGGTCGCATGGTTGGTTCCGAACTCAGACTGGATCCATCTCAAAACTAAAGACAATGATTAATATATATAGCATGGAAATAAATACTTAAAAATGCCAGATTTGGGTGAATAGTCACAACTACAACATCATATAGACACTTTGAACAATAATTGTGTGAAACATGACATGAAAATCAACAACACTAAAACAGAAATAATGAATATGGGAAGAAAACATAATAATCTAGACATCCATGTCAATGGCACTAAAATAAACCAAGTGAAAGAATTCAAATACTTAGGAAGCATATTCACAGAAGACGGAAAACTAGATAGAGAGATAGAGGCTAGAGTACAAAAGCAAATGCTGTAACCTACCAGCTAGCCCCATTGTTAAGGCACCCAAAATTTCACAGGCAGCTAAGAAACAAATGATCAACAGCATTTTTATACCTACTTTGTGTTACCAGAGCCAAACATGGACATTGAGCAAAGCGCAGTCACAAAAATAACTACATGTGAAATGTGTTGCCTGAGAAAAGTTACCAACAACACAAGAAAAGACAGAATCACCAACATCAGCATAAGAAAGAAAGTTGGCACAAAACCGTGCTTGAATTATATAGATAAACAAAGAATGAAGTGGTTTGGCCACTTAATAAGAATGCATCCAAACTCCACAGTATACAGAGTCTTCTACAACAGAACATCGGGAAAGAAGGCAAGAGGAAGACCACGGAAAAGATGGTTAGATGGCGTGGCAGCATCCTGTGAAAGAGCAAAGATAACAATCACACAAGCCACCAGAACAGCGCAAGACAAAAACAGAAAACCACGACACTGGGCAACAACCTGGTAGCAGTGTGACGACAAAAGAAGAAGAAAGAAGAAGTCACAACAGAAGAGTCCTCCATATATCATGGACAGAGAAGAGAACACACATATCTATTCAGAAAGAACTCATAATCAAAGAAGACTGCTTGATGTTACAAATGAGAAAATTGAGCAACTTTGAACATATAAAAAGACATGAAGGGTTTGAGAAGACCATCATGGAAGGAGGCATCCCGGCAAAGAGGAGATGGATTCAGGATGTAACTGATGGTTTGAGCATGACAGCTACAGAGGCAGGACAACTGACCTATGAGAGAGAGAAATTCCGAAGGACTCTTAGGGTGGCAAAGTTCTGCTCAGGACAAGCTATTTGATGATGATGAGTCACAACAGTCTGGCTCACACTAACATCGAAAAACTAGAAGTTGAAACCTTCAAATATCTCCGGCCCCATATATGCAGCGATGTAAGTTCCGGAATAGAGATCATGATAAGAAGACTTGAGATGGCTACAGTTGCCGTATCTATTTTGAATGTCATTTGGAAATGCAAAATTAGTGTAAGAACAAATAGTTCTTATATATAGATCAAATCTTTGTAGGATGTTATTTACGTATGTGAGAGTTGGGCATTCACTGCAGGACACTAGGAATTAGAATGAGTTGGGATTCACTGCACAGGAAGAATGATTCATGATTTTGTAGGGATGGTATTTACGAATGTGAGAGTTGGGCATTCACTGCAGACACAGGAAGAATGATTCATGCTTTTGTAGGGATGGTATTTACGAATGTGAGAGTTGGGCATTCACTGCAGACACAGGAAGAATGATTCATGCTTTTGTAGGGATGTTATGTACGAATGGGAGAGAGAAAGAGGTGTTCAACTCTACCAATGGGAGAGTTGTACAATTCTTTCTCTCTACCTTTTAACAAGGATTGGGGCATAGGCCGTCAACCAACTCATGCCAGTCTTCCTATCTCTAGCAATCTCCTACAGCTCCTCTCAGCTCTTCTTTATATTGTTGATCTCTGCCTCCAAATCTCGTCTCCGTGTATTACTCGGCCTCCCCTTCTTTCGCTGTCCCTACGGGTTTCAGGAAAGGACCCTTCTTGTTATATTCTCCTCAGATTTTCGCAAAGTGTGTCCTATCCAGCGCCAGCGTCTTTTTAACCTCTTGGTTCACTGGAATCTGTCTTGTTCTCTCCATAAGTTCCTCATGTGTCATACCAACACTTCTCTTGCATGGCGAATTCTTCATTGAATATTCTGATCAGTTCCTCCTCTACCCATATCTATGTTGCAGCTAAGAGATACACATTAATCCACGTTTTGTACAGTCCTTTTTCCTAATGTAATCTGATTACTCTTTCATTTATTTCTATAATTTGAGTCTCCGCTCTGTACAATTATCAAAGCCGTTTGTTTTGACCTTTTCTCTAGTATGCTAATTATATCTGGAATCAGGGAAAGCTTGGCTATAGGAAAGACGAGCCAGGTCATATGTAAAAATCCAGATCCTGAAACTAGTTAGGTATAGCCCCGTTGAAGTTCACTTTTGTTGAAAAATATCTTTGTTTTCATAATCGTGACGACAGATAGTAAGAAGAGAAATGGTGACAAGACGAATCCCTATCGAAACTACAGTTCATGGGTGTCTATATATTAAGGTAAGAAAGACAAGTGCCACCCCTGAAAAATTGCTTTTTAATAACAATTTCATGCAAATCTGGTCTTCGCCGCCATTTCCGAGTAGTAAACTATCAACTAATTTTTTTATTCATTTTGACACCACCTGTAAAAATATATGTGGACGTCCATGTACAGTCCATGTGTCGTCGAATGTTTCTGTGCGCTGTCCTTCCTCAAGAATTCTACATATCAAAGGTCTAAAGACTATGTGGACGTCCATGTACAGTCGAATGTTTCTGTGAGCTTCGTCAAGAATTCTACATATCAAAGGTCTAAAGACTATGTGGACGTCCATGTACAGTCCATGTGTCGTCGAATGTTTCTGTGCGCTGTCCTTCCTCAAGAATTCTACATATCAAAGGTCTAAAGACTATGTGGACGTCCATGTACAGTCCATGTGTCGTCGAATGTTTCTGTGAGCTGTCCTTCGTCAAGAACTCTACATATCAAAGGTCTAAAGACGAAGGATTGAATTCACTGCACCGGGTTTTACCGTATATCGCTCGGTCCCTCTCAGCAAAAATGGGACGCCATCTTTAGATCCCTTTTTTTAACCAATATTGTATTTCATAAAGATATTAGACTGCAAGTATTTCCCTGATATTTTCTTCTTTCTTTTGTCCTTCTCTGATTTCTGCCGTTAGGCGTCGCAAGTTTAACTGATGATCGGTATCCGAGATAGTGCACGCTTGTCAGCTTGATCTGCTGTGGTATTGTGGAGTTTTAAGATATCTGTAACGCCATCAATCCATCTTTTCTTGGTCTGCCCCTTCCTCTTGATGATTCCATTTTCAGGTTGTACGCTCTTGCAATTGGTTCATTCTCACCAAGTGGCCAAAGCATCTGAGTCTCTGTTTTTCAATGAATTTAACAAAAGGTGTTGTTCCGACTTTTCTTCTAATTTCTTAACTAGTCTCTTCTTGTTTTATTTACTGATTTCCTCAATCATCTCATTTCACATGTGACAATTTTCCTTTTTTGTTCTTTTGTCAGTGCCCGTTTTGGCACTGGTAGCAGAGTGTTGGCATGAAGTTTGCATTTACAATCTGTCTTTTAGTCTCTACTAGAATTGCTGGGTGTTTCAAGATTGGTAAAAGTTGGTATGTAACGTTGCCGACCTGCTGGATTATGGATTTGTTTGTCTCTTATTGTTGTTATATTAGCTATTTACTCGTAAGACCGTTGATTCTTCTTCTTCTCTTCCACCATTTACTTCTTGATAGAAACGTAGTGATCTTGTGTGTGCTTGTTTTAAGGCACTTTGTAAGCTGATATTCATGTTCGTAAGGCTGTTCTTGATGCCGTCGCTCCATCTTTACGTGGTCTTCCTCTTGCTTTGTACTCATTATACTTTTTCTGCGTGGCTCTCTGTGGTAGACGATACCAGGGCATTCTTGTCAGCTGTCCACGCCATTTAATCTGTTGTTCTTTTATGAATTGCATGACTTGACTGGTTTCACGTCCAGTGTTCTTCTGATTACTTCATTTATAATTTTGTCTCTTATTGTCACACCTGCAGCTCTACTAAGACACATTATCTCTGTTGTTATGATTTTCCGCTCGTTATACGACTGTTGATTAATATTGTTATATTAACTTTTTACTTCTAAGATTATGTTTCTTAATGTTGTTGTATTAACTTTTTACTTCTAAGATTATGTTTCTTAATATTGTTGTATTAACTTTTTACTTCTAAGATTATGTTTCTTAATGTTGTATTAACTTTTTACTTCTAAGATTATGTTTCTTAATATTGTTGTATTAACTTTTTACTTCTAAGATTATGTTTCTTAATGTTGTATTAACTTTTTACTTCTAAGATTATGTTTCTTAATATTGTTGTATTAACTTTTTACTTCTAAGATTATGTTTCTTAATGTTGTATTAACTTTTTACTTCTAAGATTATGTTTCTTAATATTGTTGTATTAACTTTTACTTCTAAGATTATGTTTCTTAATATTGTTATATTAACTTTTTACTTCTAAGATTATGTTTCTTAATGTTGTATTAACTTTTTACTTCTAAGATTATGTTTCTTAATGTTGTTGTATTAACTTTTACTTCTAAGATTATGTTTCTTAATGTTGTTATATTAACTTTTACTTCTAAGATTATGTTTCTTAATATTTATATTAACTTTTACTTCTAAGATTATGTTTCTTAATATTTATATTAACTTTTTACTTCTAAGATTATGTTTCTTAAATTTTTAGTATTAACTTTTTACTTCTAAGATTATGTTTCTTAAATGTTGTATTAACTTTTACTTCTAAGATTATGTTTCTTAATATTGTTATATTAACTTTTACTTCTAAGATTATGTTTCTTAATGTTATATTAACTTTTACTTCTAAGATTATGTTTCTTAATATTGTTATATTAACTTTTTACTTCTAAGATTATGCTTCTTAATATTGTTATATTAACTTTTTACTTCTAAGATTATGTTTCTTAATGTTGTATTAACTTTTACTTCTAAGATTATGTTTCTTAATATTGTTATATTAACTTTTTACTTCTAAGATTATGTTTCTTAATATTGTTATATGAACTTTTTACTTCTAAGATTATGTTTCTTAATATTGTTATATTAACCTTTTACTTCTAAGATTATGTTTCTTAATATTGTTATATTAACTTTTACCCCTTACGGCTTACATCCGTATTAGCATCTATTGCTGTCAAGCCTTATTCTAATCATCGTAGTAAGTAAATGTTGTAACATGTAACCCTGTATTTATGGAATAACCTGTTTCCAAATGTTGTAAGAAGCGGAAGCAATTTCATCTTGCAGAAGGATCACAGCTACACCACGTTCAATCTTATTCTTCGAACGTTCCTTATCGACCACTTGTTAACCACTCTTTGTGATTGATATGTCATCCCAGTCTAAGATAATGTGCCAGTTATGCGCCTATAAATAGGCCAGGACATCCGATTTCTGCGACGCATTTTATTTACTAGAGTAGCTTCCCTAGGTCTCTACCTCAGTCGCCTCTTACGACATGTCTTGTAGGTCACAGTGGTACTATTCTTTTCTCCACTTGAGGGCACCGGCAACACAACGGCGACAACGGAAGCAATTTAATCTTGTAGAAAGAGCATAGCTACACAACCACGTTCAATGAAATCATTTATTCATTTGTTTGCATACGGAGCGCTATGACCAAGTCATATCTCTTGTTTCACACTTATTTAGTACATCAGAATCGAAAATGACAACGCCTATCAAACGTCACAATGAACTGTGACTTTAGTGTCCTAGAGTATGAGTAGACGGAAAGTGTCGCTACACCAAATGATGTAGATCAGACTGCATAGTGCAAATTTGAGCTGGTCCGTACTCAGTGCATCATATGTTGATTACGAGCCCTTGTGAAGGATGGTAAAGATATCTTAGCTGTTAAAAATTTCGAATTATAAGAAGCAAGTCGCACATAAACATTGCTTATTAACGGCAATCTTCGATACATGGCAACTATCAGCATGAAACAATCATCTTCTTCTTCTTCGAATGTTCCATCAATCGTCACTGTATCGATCACTTGTTAACCACTCTGTGTGATTTGTATGTGGTTTCGGTTTAAGACCGATTGTACGTTGTGCCAGTTAAGCGACTACAAGTAGGCCAACATATCCGATTTCTGCGATGTTTTTATTTACTAAGGTAGCTTCCCTAGGTCCTATATCAGTCGCCTCTTACGAAATTCATTGTAGGTAGCACTGGTACAAATTCTTTGCTTCCCTTGCGGGCCCCGGCACCACACAGGCGCATGACATCCTCAAATGTATGCACAAACAAAGATATTGCACACGTAAAGTTCTAAAGTGTACTGATGTTGGTACTTAACATACCTAAAGTATGTGCACATGTAACATGCACTATCTGCTTTAAACTAGTTAAACTCATATGGAACAGGGATGAAAGATCTTATCAATAGAGATGTGTAATACGTCACTACCGCCTATGGTTATACTGTGTTATTTGCCCAGTATGTACTACAGTATTTGTAATTGCTTCACCCACTGCCTTGTGGAGAGGAGCTCGGGAGAGCTAAAGGCTAGAGGAGTAAACCTTGACCAAAATTCCGGAGGGAGGGACCATAAGGCAGTTGATGGTTAAGTGTGTCTTCCTTGCCATCTTCTGGCATCTCCTACAAACCCTACTTGATTCCAAATGTATAGACCTTGTCTTTCCTTTGGATGAAACAGCAGGGTAGAGAAGGGGTTTGTGCAAAATGGGCAAGGCACATTTTCCATATCAGCTGCCCAGGCTAGGCACAAAGAGAACACTTCAGCTTTGCTTTCGGCTCGGGCACAAAACGAAAAATGTCTGCAAAGTCTCAATGAAAAACTTGTCTATAGGTCCCAGCACATGGGAAAAAACTAGCTGATGACAGAGTTGTGTGGAAAGCCAAATTACGAAAGGGCGCAGAGTCTTTTGAGAAGAAACTTGTGTAAGAGCTGAACGACAAGAGTGAAAAGCGAAAACTCAGAAGTTGTCACAGTAAAACACTTGCCAATTGACTGTCTGTAAAGATGAAAAAGGTTATATATGTAACTGAAGTAATTCATACGAACAGCCGTGTACTAAATGTGGCTGCATTCAAGGGAGAAACTGTATGTTCAATCACTGCCCCCTCCCCTCCGAAAGAAACTCGTATGACGTAAGGATGACCAGCTCAAATGTGAAAGTTTACGGAAATAATTATCACGTCACGTGGTCCTTTCATTTCCGTACCCGCCCGAGTGGTTACCGAGGCCCAAATTTGGGGTGTAAAGAATAGAACCACTGTTACCTGCCACGCATGTCGTAAGATGCGACTAAGGAGGTTTGTCTGAAGTCGGATGCCCATGTCCTAAACGTGTAGAACTCTATGCGTTTAGGGGTCTACCAAAGCAATGTGCAACGTATACACGTTCTTGGCAAAGATCAAACATCACAAAGAGTGATTCAAATTGGTCGCAAAGAACGAACGCAAAGAAGAAGATTTCCGTACCGTTAGATTTAGAACTCGTTTTAAAAAGAGCACAACAAGAATAAAAAACAAGGTTATATTATGTCACAAACTTTAGTTCAAAGAAATATCAGTATTATAAACAACCAAACATCAATAAACAACCATAGACTCATAGAATCTGTACAACTACAATACGTTTAGCAATATCCTTCCTATCAAATATATATCAAAGTCAGCGCACTTCTATCGGAATTGTCGATTTTCTAACTAACCTCGTCGAGCTTGTGCTACAGTGGGCTGTGGGCCAACTAATTTCCACATCACACAGTCGCTGTGCTATTCAATGTTTGATTTTTTTAAAGAAGTAATCATCGCAGCTGACGGGTGACCCAGATATAAGGTGACAAACTATGTTTCGTGTGACTGTGTAGTTAGAACGTATTATATCCTAATTTCATCTATGCCCGACGCATAATTTGTAAGTGACACCTGGTTGTTGAGTGTTTGAAATATATTCATCGTATATAGTATACAAGTAGATCTATAGCTGGTTAACTTTATAAGTTCAAGTGTCAAAGTTCATTTGCAATTCAAAAATGGTGTAGACGTAAGAGCCGAATGGATTAGAGCACTGGCTCACATTCGGCAGACCCGGCTTCAATTCCCGGTAAGGCAAGAAGTTGTTTTTTTCTGCGGGGCAAAAAAATCCTACCTGAACATTTTCGCTGCGATTTCACTAACCATACGGTCATTAAATGCAACATTCTAAAGTTCTACATCGCCCTACGCTGTCCTGTCCTACATCGCCCTACGCGGTCCTGTCCTACATCGCCCTACACGGTCGTGTCCTACACGGTCCGTCTACATCGCCCTACACGGTCGTGTCCTACATCGCCCTACACGGTCGTGTCCTACATCGCCCCTCGTACACGGTCCTGTCCTACATCGCCCTACACGGTCGTGTCCTACATCGCCCTACACGGTCGTGTCCTACATCGCCCTACATGGTCGTGTCCTACATCGCCCTACACGGTCGTGTCCTACATCGCCCTACACGGTCGTGTCCTACATCGCCCTACATGGTCGTGTCCTACATCGCCCTACACGGTCGTGTCCTACATCGCCCTACACGGTCGTGTCCTACATCGCCTAAACGGTCTTGTCCTACATCGCCTATACGGTCGTGTCCTACACGGTCGTGTCCTACATCGCCCTACACGGTCGTGTCCTACATCGCCCTACACGGTCGTGTTCTACATCGCCCTATACGGTCGTGTCCTACATCGCCCTACACGGTCGTGTCCTACATCGCCCTACACGGTCGTGTCCTACATCGCCCTACACGGTCGTGCCCTTACACGGTCGTGTCCCATGTACACGGTCGTGCCCTACACGGTCGTGTCCCGACGCGCCTGGTCGTGTCCTACCATCGCCCTCGCCACACGGTCGTGCCCTACAAGGTCGTGCCCTACAAGGTCGTGCCCTACACGGTCGTGTCCTACATCTCCCTAACAAGCGGTGTTACAGCAGTAAAGACAGTAACTTAGCCGTAAGTCAGAAAAGATGAGATTCTCATTCTCTCATGATTCTGTTTATGTCTTCTTCTGTGTTCGGGTCAGTGGTCATTCTAGCCCTTTCACTGCAGTTTCATCGCCATTTGTATAAATCGTACATCCAACTCTCACCTGTTGCTTCTAGTAGCTGTTAGCATGCTACATTGGCTACATCAGGTTTTCCCATGCAGGCAACCAAAAAAAAATTATAGGTTAAGGTGAAGATGGGGTCATAAATCAATTGATATAGATTTTTGTCGCAAAATCAAACCAATCAGGAATATAACACGAAGGAATCTTTCCTGGAACCAGCAGTGGAAAGCAAAAGAGATGGAAGCCTAGAAATACACGGAGAAAATGTTTGGAGGCAGAGATTATCACCCATCCAAACACCCATCGGCTGACTTGAACAAAGTAATTAGTGGTCCCTGTTGCTGAGTATCTTTGCCTTGCGTTTCGAAGGTCGTGGGTTCGAATCCAGATCGCGCCATTCTGTTCACGAGGGCCTTTTTTTCTAGAGACCCTAGGATTGTTGATGGAGCTACAGAGTTCGTGATTTGTGCAATACTCTCGACAGGTGGCATGTCATTTTTGCGGAGAAGGACGGGCCAATGAGTTAAAACCCGGTACATTGAAGTCAATCATTCGACTTTAAAACTTCATTTTTTCTACAGCAAAACATCGGGAAAAATGCGAGAGGGAAGACCACACAAAAGATGGGTAGATGGCATAGCAGAATCTTGTCAAAAAATCAAAAATAAATATCGTCTAAGCCTCTAGAGCAGAGCAAGACCAAAAATTTTCAAAAACACGACACTGAGCAACAGTGTGGCGGCATAAGAAAACAATCATACCATGCTTTTTATTCAGCTTCTAATTCTCATATTTGTTTTGGTTGTGAATTTTACACGTTTATTTAAAATATTTCAAGCTGAATTTATCCTCCTTTTTGGATTTACTAGTATTTTTGTTCAGTATTGCTTCTGCCAGTTTGTAGTTGCTTTTTATTGGATTTGTTTAACAGAGAGCCGTAGTAACGTAGTTGTTAGTGAACTCGGTTCTTAGGCTAACGGTACGGGTTCAATTTCACCGTGGGTGTGGAGTTTTTCCGAACGTAAGAGCTCTCAGGTCGACCCACCTTCAATTCAGTACCAGGAAAGGTACTGGGAAGTAAAGTCGACCTGTGTGGTGATGCATCATCCATCGTGTGAGACGGTTAATGAAATAGATAATTTTATATTGTGTTTCTTAGGTATATTTGGATATTATATGTTAAGGATATTTCTATATTTGTGTATATATGTGGATATTTCTATAGTGTGTGTATATTGTGATATCTATTTTTGTATTTGTAGTATATATTGTATATATGGATATTTCTATATTTGTGTATATATGTAGATATTTCTATATGTGTGTATATATGTAGATATTTCTATATTTGTGTATATATGTAGATATTTCTATATTGTTTTTGAAATATATGTAGATATTTCTATATTTGTGTATATATGTAGATATTTCTATATTTTGTATATGTGTATATGTGAGAATATTTCTATATTTGTGTATATATGTAGATATTTCTATATTTGTGTATATATGTAGATATTTCTATATTTGTGTATATTAATGTAACAAGACTGGCACATCATACCCCACGGTCTAAGACCTACTTCTTCTTTCTTCTTCAACGAGAGCTCTATAACGAACGCTCCATATCGACCACTCGTTAACCACTCTGTGTGCTTTACATATGATCTGAGCCTAACAGCGATTGTACGTTGTGCCAGTTATGCACCTGCAAGTAGGCTAGAACATCCAATTTATGCGATGCTTTTTATTGACTAGGGTAGCTTTACTAGGTCGTACATCAATCGCCTCTTATGGCATGCTTTGTAGGTCGCAGTGGTACTATTCTTTGCTTCCCTTGCGGGCCCTGGCACCACACGGGCGAAAGATCTACTTCTGAGACCATACCCTACGACACGGACCACGTCGTTCGGTTCAATGTTGCAACAGGTGCTGAAGTCGACGATACTAGGCCTCGGAAGGCGCACTAAAAACCATATTAATATGCATCTAACGCTTATCTATGATGATAAATGTTATGCCATTGATCGACCTACCGAGCCTTGCATAATCAAGTCACTACATTCCAAACTACACAACATCAAAGATGAGCTCCAGACAACAGTCGACATCATCATGAGAACACATCTGGCGGTGTACACAACATCAAAGATGAGCTCCAGACAACGGTCGACATCATCATGAGAACACATCTGGCGGTGTACACAACATCAAAGATGAGCTCCAGACAACAGTCGACATCATCATGAGAACACATCTGGCGGTGTACACAACATCAAAGATGAGCTCCAGACAACAGTCGACATCATCATGAGAACACATCTGTCGGTGTACACAACATCAAAGATGAGCTCCAGACAACAGTCGACATCATCATGAGAACACATCTGGCGGTGTACACAACACCAAAGATGAGCTCCAGACAACAGTCGACATCATCATGAGAACACATCTGGCGGTGTACACAACATCAAAGATGAGCTCCAGACAACGGTCGACATCATCATGAGAACACATCTGGCGGTGTACACAACATCAAAGATGAGCTCCAGACAACAGTCGACATCATCATGAGAACACATCTGTCGGTGTACACAACATCAAAGATGAGCTCCAGACAACAGTCGACATCATCATGAGAACACACCTGTCGGTGTACACAACATCAAAGATGAGCTCCAGACAACAGTCGACATCATCATGCCTCTGGGTGCATCCACCGATGAGTCGACAGTCGGACATCTGAGCATTCTGTCGGGCCACACAAGGGCCAGGGAAAATCGACTTCTGAGAACCATCTACTGACACGACCACCGATTGGTTCAACAACAGGTGCTCACAGTGAGAACTACATCTGGAAGGGCACACAAAAACCAATTAATATGCATCTAAGCTTATCTAGATGTAAATTTACCAAGATCGACCCACCGACCTGCATAAACAGAGACACATTGCCAAAGTACACAACATCAAAGATGAGCTCCAGACAACAGTCGACATCATCATGAGAACACATCTGTCGGTGTACACAACATCAAAGATGAGCTCCAGACAACAGTCGACATCATCATGAGAACACATCTGGCGGTGTACACAACATCAAAGATGAGCTCCAGACAACAGTTGACATCGCATCATGAGAACACATCTGGCGGTGTAATCATCTAAATAACGATCGCAAGAATAAGAAAAACTGGTGCATTTTTGTCAGAGATCACTTAGATTGTTGCCAGAGTTACGGAGCTTGTGCAATACTCTTTGCAGGTGAAGCGCCATTTCTGCGGAGAGGGACCAAGCCATATAAGGATGAGTGAGTATTGATAATCTTCTTCTTTTTCTTTGCGTTCGTTCTTTACGACCAATTTAAATCACTCTGTGATATGTTTGATCTTTGCCAAGAACGTGTATACGTTGCCCATTGGTTTGGTAGGCCCCTAAACGGCATGTTTAGGACATGTGCATCCGATTTCAGCCAAACCTCCTTAGTCGCCTCTAAGACATGCGTGGCAGGTAACAGTGGTTCTATTCGTCACACCCCAAATTTGGGCCCCGGTAACCACTCGGGCGCTTGATAATGACCATCATCATTGCAGATCGGTGAGTAACTATGTGTGCTTCGATCTCTTCCTTGCACATGAAGATCTCAGCGACAGTGCACGAACTCCGTAGCACCGGCGAGAGTCCCGATGTAATGTTTAAGATGGTGACGATATTTTTGTAGGAATTTTGTTTTTAATCTTTTCTAATGAATTTTGCTCAGGCAACAACTTTCCAGCCTGCTCTTCTCGATTTTGAACTGCCAATGGTTCTTTTAAGTGCTCAAATTGAACACGGGACCTACGTTTTATCGGCCGTCTCCGATAGGACTTGGAACTCGATTTCACACACTGACATCAGAGAACCTCTGGAAAAATATCCAGATGGCTCCGCGAGGGTGCGAACCTGGTGCCTTTGGCAAGAGAGGCGAGCACGTAACCTCTACGCCACAGAAAACTGATTTAATGAAGTCAATACGTGAACCTTAAAAGTTAGTTTAGTTTAGTCGTCGGATCACCATCACTGCACGTCAAACAAATTAGTCCATAAGTGCTCCGATCTCTCCCTCAGTACGTCCATCAGCGTGTGGCGACTAACGACACCGGTTCTTTGTTGGTTTACAATTCTTCTTTGTCTGCCAGCATAGCGTTCTTGTCGAGCTACACCACACCTAACTTTGAGTTCTTGCAGTCTGGTTAGTGTTGTAGATTCACCGCTATTACGTGAATCATGTACACGTCCTCTCTCCCTTAAGGAATTTATAATATCAGCCTGGTCCATTGCTCGCCCGCTTTGTACAGCAGCCATACCTGCAAGCATATCCGCACGTTGAACCTTAAAAGTCTTTTTATGAACCTTACAGTCCGCAAAGGGGAGACATGTTTCATCAGCCTAATGCACCGTAACCAACGTGCCGTGAATTATCGATATGCATGTATCCCTTTGATGTATTATTCAGTTATATAAAAAAACGAAATCATTTGATGTAGAATAGAGGTCTCCAACCAGTTTCAACTTTTAACGAAAAAAGCAACCACTGGTTAAATAAATCGGTTATAACTATATACTGATGCATTGTCACCTAATTTGAGGTATTCAGTTCAAAGTGTAATTTAACATTAGTAACGTTTGTCAACGGATATCTTTTGGATTCTCAGACTGAGATGGTATGACAGAGTTGCAAACATAGAGCTGTAGATAAGAACCGGGCAGGAACCCATGATGACCCAGGTTTAGGGGTTGAGGGGGAGAGAGAATAGCGATGGGTCTGGCATACCTTACGGAAGACACAGTTGAGTGTCACTAGACAAGCACTTGAAATGAAACCCACAAGGAAAACGAAAAAGAGGATGCCATAAACAGACCTGGATTCTTGAGAAATTGAGGCGTGTTCGACTATCATGTGAGACCATAAAGAGAACGGCCAGATACCGAGAAAAGTTTCGAACAACTGTTGAGGCCATATGCTCCACCAGGAGCGAAGAGGAATAAGTAAGTAGGTAAAAAAATAAGTAATACTTTTTAATGCACACATCAAGTGTGTTGGTGTCAGGTGAAAATTGTTGAGAACCGCTGATTCAAATGTATAATCAAGAACACCTGGCATTTCCATTTATATGTATGCTTGTTCAGACTGTAGGCCAGGGGCAGGACAATCTGCCTTTTTCAACATATTTAAGGCTAGACTGGGGTTTTTTTTTTTTTTAGTGGGGAGAGAGTTGCAAAGAGTTTATCAAGGGAGAGGTACGTGTATGTAAGGGTGCAAGAGTGTCTTTATTCAGAGAGAGAGAGAGAGAGGGTATGCTTGTAAAACAGCAAAGAAAATGTATGTGTATTGAGGAATAGATGTGTGTGTCTGCGTGCGTGTGTTGTCAGTTTAAAATCGATAAGCTCTGGAGGTCAAGACACAGAGAAAGCTTATTGCCAATATAAGAAAGAGGCAATCATCATTTTTTCGGACATGTGATTAGAAAGGGAGGTTTATAACACATTGTAACAACCGGTAAAATCGAGGGAGACGAGACAGAGGAAGACAGAGAGAGAGACAATTTTGGACAACCTGACTTCATGACACGGAAGAGTGTCAACATCTGAGTAGATAACAAACACCAGAGACAGAGATTTGTGGAGATTCATGATCGCCTACGTTATCCTGCGCGGCACCTGAAGATGATGATGATGATGTAATAATAATAGATGTCCATGGCAAGCGATAATGACAACAGAAACATGTTCACTATATAAGTCCTAATCCTATTACTTGGGACGGAATAGCGTAATGTATAAGCGTTCACTTATCGGCTGTGACACAAGAAGGTTGGGGGTTTAATCTCACACTCAACGGTCCCCACGTGAGGAAAGGAATTGGCATTCAACCTCCTGCACACTAGGAATATATATTAAAATATAAATATGAAGTGACGTGTACTTCATACGCTAAGGCAGGGGCGGCTCGTCATTAAGGGCCAGTGGGGCCGGGCTCCACCAAAAATAATGTATAACGTATTTATTACTTTTTTAAAATTTAAAAAATAGCAACCAAAACCATGATTTATCCGGAAAAATATGTCTGGCCCCACTAGCAAAAATGACTACGAGCCGCCACTGCTCTAAGGAATGAAAAAGCTAGGGTAAATTTGTTTTAATTAACTATTACAGGGACGGAGAAATCATAGAAGGTAAAAGGAGAAGATGTTGGATGGTCTGACGTCGTGGTTCGACATAAGATTGACGTCAAAACTGCACCAAGGAGAGAGAGTTGTGGAGAGACCTGATCGTCTACGCCAGCAGGCATGGTATATGATTGATGTAATACTAATGAGCAACTAGACGATGTAGACTTCGTTGATGATATAGCCCTCGTGTTCCACGCACATCTCCAGATGCGGGATTATCCTGAACTCACTTGATCGGAGATCACAACTAAAACTCAATATTCATAGAAGACAGGCAAAGATGATGATAATTAGCCAAGCAAACAACAAACCAATCTCCCCGAGTGAAACTCCATTTCAAAATATAGAATCATATACACACGTTGGCAGGCAATGTAGACAAAGCGAGAGGAAAGGATAGAGATGTCAGAAAAACAATAGAGACGGCAAGAGGAGTTTTCATCACAGTGGAAGATGTGTGGAAGTCTACAAAATATAGATATATATAAATGTTTAGCTTCAGTCTCGCCCGTGTGTTGACGGGCCCAAGGGGAAGCAAAGAATAGTAACACTGCTACCTACAAGACATGTAAGAGACGACTGAGGTAATGGCCTAGGAAGCTACCTAGTAAATAAAAAGCGTCGCAGAGGTCGGATGTGCTGGCCTACTTGTAGGCGCATAACTGGCACAACGTACAATCGCTCTTAGGCTCAGATCACATACTTTTTCTTCTTCGTCTTTGCGTTCGGTTTCGTACGCTCGCCTAAACCTTTAGATTGGTTGTCTCTATGAAGATGTATGTCAGTTGGAGTTCCCCATAGATTGCTCTGTATGAGAGCCGCTGTAGCGTAGTTGTTAGTGAACTCGCTCTCAAGGCTGGTGGTCTGGGTTCAGCTCCCGCAATGCGCGTGGAATTTTTCCCGACCCCGACGGCTCTCAGGTCGACCCAGCCTCAACTGGGTAGCAGACATGCTCTGGGAAAGTAAAGGCGGCCGACGTGATGCTGCACCACATCGTGTGCCGACGGTCAATGAAAATACAGGCCTAACACTGTATTGACCTATATACCACGAGGTATGAAAGGGTTCCTTTACTTTACTTATAGATTGCTCCGTTCATGGGGCAATGTTTGTTTCGATGGTGTATGTATGATGGACATGACTGCAGGATGTACTCTGGAGTCTGTGTTTCTGTCTGACATGCACACTGTGCAATCTGAGCAGGCTTTATTCTGTGCATGTGATGATTGAGCCTGCAGTGACCTGTTCTTAGGCGAAAGATTGTTGTGTGCTGTTTTCTGTTTAGTCTGCTGATGTGATCTTGTGGGTGTTTGCTGTGGGTTTGTTGCCTCCACAATGCTGTATTTTCGCTTGATATATGTCTTGATTTCTGGTAGTGACACTGGGTGTTTGTGTTTTATCAGTTGGGTTCCTTCCTTAGCCAGTATGTCTGCTCTCCCATTTCCTAATACGCCACAGTGAGCTGTATCCACTGGAGAATAATTTGGTTGTGCTCTGAGAGCTTGTTTAGCTCTAGTGTCAGTTCTCTCTCTCTCTCCATATTATCTTGAGATCACATACAAATCACACAAAGAGTGGTTTAACAAGTGGTCGATATAGAGCGTCCGAAGAAGAAGAAAATGGTTATGTTTTATTAGAATATGCACTGACATGCATAGTGACAGTCTTTACAAAAATAAGAGTGAACAACTTGTGGATGTGCATTCCTTACTATAAAATATATATATATATATATATATACATATATAGACCATTACACAAACAACAAGAACGAAAATCCAGTACTTCGAAACGAAATGCTACAGAAAGATCATACGAATAACATGAACAAAAAAAAAAAGGAAGAACACCAATGTCCTGAAAGAACTGAATGTTAAAGGCAATTGACTGATAAACAATATACTATATATAAAAATTAAATACTTTGGCCACATCAAGCGTCACGATGGCCTGGAGAGAACAATATTGGAGGGCAGGGTCCCAGGACGCAGAGGCAGACCACGATATATATAAGAGGTGCAGTGACACGATGAAATACAACCAACCAACATTTATATACATATATATATAATTACCATTTATTCTATGTGATTTCTAGAAATAAAAAAACATGTGATATTTTTGTTCTCCCATCCCCCACCTGCAAGCTGCACTTAACGACGACAGGGTGCAGTAGTGATACATACAATGGCAGAACACAGAACCATCATTACCTCGCGATCCTGAACACCAGTTTTGTTTGATTCTGTCGGTGCGTCCCGTGGCTATAATCGTGCTATATTAAATGTATCCACACACTGACGTCATTAGCAGACGATTTACTCACCCGGTGCAGACAACGGATCGGAACAAGTACGAAATCATTTACTATATATAATAAATAATGATAGGTCACGTGTACGTGAAGCTAAAAGTGGTACATATGATTAGTAATCGGGTTATTGGATAACAGATCCGATTTCTTTACGTTCTGTGAGGACATCTAATTGGCCAATCTCTTTCAGAAACTGGGGAAATCGACGTCGACACGCTTATGGTGCCCCCAGTAAGTAGTTGGATTATGTCAGATGGTTGGTTGACAGCTGGCTAAGGTGTCAGTGGTACATTATGGCAGATCTACAACCATCACCAGTGTATAACAATCTACATCAAGGTGCATGAGGTATCGGGGATAACAACGTGGCATCAGGGGCACGAGGACGACTGAAAACTCGGTAGGTAGGTAGTAGGTAGGTAGGTAGATTTTTTTTTAAAGATGGATGGATGGATGGGATGGGATGGGAGGGGATTGGATTGGGATAGATGATGATATGATGATAGATAGGATAGGATGATGGATGGATGGATGGATGGATGGATGGATGGATGGATGGATGGATGGATGGATGGATGGATGGATGGATGGATGGATGGATGGATGGATGGATGGATGGATGGATAGATAGATAGATAGATAGATAGATAGATAGATAGATAGATAGATAGATAGATAGATAGATAGATAGATAGATAGATAGATAGATAGATAGATAGATAGATAGATAGATAGATAAACTGCAACTCCCGAAGACTCTTCACGACACACGTGGTCATCTAACAGGGTCTAAAGACGAAGGATTGACTTTATTGCAACTGTTCTTCCCATATGACTCGGTCCCTCTCCGCAGAAATTTAACGCCTTCTGTCGAGAGTATTGCACAAACACCGTAGCTTCGGCAACAATTTTGGGAATCTCAAAAAAAATATAAACTCATGAACATAACAGTGCGGTCCGGATTGGAACCCACTAGCTTCGGTACGCAAACAATCAGCTTAGCAACTTAACCACAAACAGGTAGTGATAAGATATAGGTTATAGAGTTGATAATGCAGACCGCATATTCCAGTTTATCAAATCCAACAATTTTTTGAAAAACAAACATTAATAATAATCATCATCAGGTGTCGTGCCGGCAGGCGTCACGGATCTCCACAAATCTGTCCCTAGAAGTTGCTATCATATCCAGATGCTGACGTTCTTCCGTGTCATAAAGTCAGGCTGTCTAATATTTTGTCACTCTGCCTTCCTCTGTCACGTCTCCCTTCGATTTTACCGGTTGTCATAACATGCATTGTAGGTTGCAGTGTTACTATTATTTGCTCCCCTTACGAGCCCGGACAATACACGGACAATACACGGACAATACACGGACAATACACGACATACACGGACAATACACGGACAATAACTCTCATATAATAATAACAAAACATAATAATAAAATATATATATTTTTGTGGAATCATACATTTTTTTCTTTTAATAAACAAAACAAGAAACTGATGAGTGGAAGCGTATCATAATGGAAATCATGAAAACAACTGAAAGAAGGAATTGTACAACAAAACTATGGCTGAGTCATGCTTGCACGCGATGTCCAATTCCTGGAATGTTAAATATAGCCATTACGTCACAAAATGAGGAAATGAAAGAAATACAAAACTTTTTTTTCTTAATGGCGGGCCAAACAAAATATAACTGAAAGAAGGCAACGGAGTGGGGTGGGTACTTCAGTATAAAACACGATCCATGCCTCAGTGATTGCAACGCCTCTTGTATCAGTGGCAAATGGGTTGAGCTCACTCGTGATGTGAGGAATGGAGAGAAGGGTTAATAGAGTAGAGCAGTGGTTCTCAAAGGGTGTGCCCTGGCGCACCAGTGTTCCCGGTGACATTTCTAGATGAGCCCAAAGAAATCCCAGATTAGGGGTCGGCAACGCGATGCCAGCGGGTCCCAGGGTTAAAAAATCGCCAAGACACATCAGGGCCTAGCTTCTCATAGGCAGAAATTAAATGATGAATAAAGGTACGTAGCAGTCTCCAATTATTTCTGTATTTCTTTGCTTTTTGCATCTTATTTATTCCGTTTTTATGGTATAGTGCGCCTACGATTTTTGTGTAGGACTTCATGTGTGTCCCAGCTTCAACAATTTTGAGAACCCCTGAAATAGAGAGTACAAGGACAAGTAACAGAGGCTGCTGGTTGGAAGATTGCCAAGGGTTAGGACAAGGTGACATGAACTCCATGTTACACAATGTGAACAAGAAGGGAAAATGAAGTGGAAATTATGGGGCAGGAAAGACAGGAAGAAATGTGGAAATAAAGAACATGAAAGAAGGCAAGGTGAGTAAGAAGACAATAGCAAATTAACAGTATGCGGGGGACCTGGCGGACCACAAGTCTATGAGGAAGATAAAAGACATTGAGATAAAACAGGCAGAAACTATCAAAGAATAAATTAAAAGAGCAGCAATAAAGGTGTCAACATTAGACAGAATTTTGTTCTCGTTTTGTTTGCTATGAATTCTTCTTCTTCCAACGCTCCATAGCAACCATTTGTTAACCATTTTTTGTGATTTCTATGTGATCCGAGCCTTAGAGCGATTGTAAATTGTGCCAGTTATGCGCCTACAAGTAGACCAGAACATCCGATTTCTGCGATGCTTTTTATTTACTAAGGTAGCTTCCCTAGGACTCTACCCCAGTCGCCTCTGACGACATGCCTTGTAGGTCGCAGTGTTACTATTCCTTGCTCCCCTTGAGAGTCCCGGAAACACACGGGCGGCAATGAATTCAGTGACAGACATTGTGCATAATATGGCACCTCCTATTTCTGCGTGGAAGCTTGCTTCCCTTATCACCACTAACTCTTGTCATTCAGGTGAACCTTACCCCTACTTCAGATGTAGACAAAAAATATAAATTATAACACGGTAAATAAAGATGAGAGACAGAGAGAAGATCAAATAGTAGATAATAAACATGAGAGAGAGAGAGAGGAGATAAGAGAGAAGATAATAAACATGAGAGACAGAGAGAAGATAAGAGAGAAGATAATAAACATGAGACAATAGAAGATAAGATAGAAGATAATAAACATGAGACAATAGAAGATACGAGGAAGTCATAGTAAGCCACAAATGGCTGTAGAAAAATAACTAAACATGATAACAACTTGAAACCAGTTTATTTTTATACATACATTGTCTCTTTATTTCTCAACATAATTTCCACCAACATTGATGCACTTATCCCATCGTTTTATCAATCCTCCCAAACCGGCTGCATAGAACTGCGGGCTCTATTTTCTAAACCACGTTTTCACTCCACATTCAACTTCGGCGCCATTCGCGAAATGTCTCCGCCAAGGTGGATTTTCAGTGGACCAAAAAGGTGGAAATCGTTAGGGGCTAAGTCGGGACTGTAAGGTTGATGTTCCAAAACTTTTCACCGTAGTTGGTTAATTTTCTTCTGAGTTAATCGAGCCGTATGTGGTCTGGTATTGTCATGAAGAAGCAACACTCCTGTAGTCAGCAGTCCTGGGCATTTTTCGAATTGCATCATGAAGCATCGATAGAACTTCACAGTATGATTCAGAATTCACATTGTCACCTTTCTTCTTGAAATTGGTTAAAGCACTCCTTGACAATCCCAGAACACCGTCAGCATGACTTTCCCTGCTGATGGCGTAACCTTGAATTTTTTGACACAAGGCGAAGAAGGATGTTTCCACTGTATTGAAGCATGCTTTGATTCGGGCTGGTAGTGATGCACCCATGATTCATCCTCAGTAACAACCCTGTTCAGCATGTCTTCTCCTTCATCTTCGTATCGACAGAGATGACGCAAGGACAGGCCAAATCGGTTCATTTTGTGTTCCTCCTTCAATTGTCTGGGTACCCACATTGAGCACACTTTCTTCAATTGTGTCAAAAATTCAAGGTTACGCCATCAGCAGGGAAAGTCATGCTGACGGTGTTCTGGGATTGTCAAGGAGTGCTTTTAACCAATTTCAAGAAGAAAGGTGACAATGTGAATTCTGAATCATACTGTGAAGTTCTATCGATGCTTCATGATGCAATTCGAAAAAATGCCCAGGACTGCTGACTATAGGAGTGTTGTTTCTTCATGACAATGCCAGACCACATACGGCTCGATTAACTCAGAAGAAAATTAACCAACTACGGTGGAAAGTTCTGGAACATCAACCTTACAGTCCCGACTTAGTCCCTAACGATTTCCACCTTTTTGGTCCACTGAAAACCCACCTTGGTGGGAGACATTTCGCGAATGACGCCGAAGTTGAATGTGAAGTGAAAACGTGGTTTAGAAAACAGAGCCCACAGTTCTGTGCAGCCGGTTTGGGAGGATTGATAAAACGATGGGATAAGTGCATCAATGTTGGTGGAAATTATGTTGAGAAATAAAAGAACAATGTATGTATAAAAAAACTGGTTTCAAGTTGTTATCATGTTTAGTTATTTTTCTACAGCCATTTGTGGCTTACTTATTGATTTCCCCTCGTAAGATAGAAGATAATAAACACGAGACAGAGGAGATAAGATAGAAGATAATAAACACGAGACAGAGAAGATAAGATAGAAGATAATAAAAGTGAGACAAAGAAGATAAGATAGAAGATAATAAACGTGAGACAAAGAAGATAGAAGGTAATAATAACATGGGACAAAGAAGTAAACATGGGACAAAGAAGATAGAACGTAATAATAACATGGGACAAAGAAGTAAACATGGGACAAAGAAGATAGAAGGTAATAATAACATGGGACAAAGAAGTAAACATGGGACAAAGAAGATAGAAGATAATAATAACATTGGACAAAGAAGTAAACATGGGACAGAAGATAGAAGGTAATAATAACATTGGACAAAGATCATAAGATAGAAGGTAAGAATAACATGGGACAAAGAAGATAGAAGGTAATAATAACATGGGACAAAGAAGTAAACATGGAACAGAAGATAGAAGGTAATAATAACATGGGACAAAGAAGATAGTGGGTACTAATAACATAGGACAAAGAAGATCAAATATAAATTGATAACCAAGGCAAGAAATAGAACGTAATAAAACAATTCAGAAGGATTAGAACATAAAAAATAACCACCAAAGACCCCAAAAAATGGAAAAACAAAGAAAATAAATGATAGAGGAGAGATAATATAATTTTAAAAAATAATAATAACAAATCTAATGATGTTGAGTTATGTGTAGAGGGCAATACTGTTATAACTCTAATGAGAGCTTGTCAATGGTTGTTACAACTGCTATTAAGTATAGGTGAAGACACCTCGCACGTAGTAACGCCTTTGATTTTTGACGTGGAAAATATTGATTTCACAAATGCAAGCCTATGACATAGATTAGTCCCATTTTTATAAATATATTTGTCTTGCTGTTCATTCTTAATCTTGCCTTCATTATCCATCCAGATATGTTAACACTCCTGAGATCGATCGAGTGTACGTACAGAACAAAGTGAATGGAAGCCAATCAGAAAGGAGTAGGCTGATCCCACGGAAACAAGGGGATTTGCAGAACAAAGAAGAATCGTGTGAGAGATAGTTGTGTGCATTTCAATTACTTGTAAGTAATTGTAATTATTCGTTACTTCTGCAACAAGCATTCGTTACTTAATGTTTGTTGGCATCTAATCTCATCTATATTTCCTATCTTTGTGTGTGTGTGGGGTCTTATACACGGCCTTAATTTACATCCAAAATTCACCAAACTTGGCTGGGATACTTTTCATACAAATCTGAGTTTAACTTGAAAAAATTGTCGAAATCGGATCAATATTCGATTAAAAACAATTTTTAATTGAATTTGTGATGTCTAATCCACATTTGTTTTACCACGAGGTGGAGAAAGGCTACTACAGTCAAAGGGATATGAAAGCATTTGAAGACGGTATTAGATCGGTGTTGCCCGCGGACTACATGAACATTGCAATCCGCGCCGACATAGTTCGGGCTTGTCAACACGAGCGGACTTAAAATGCGCCTGTAGTAAACGAAGTACTGGGATTGATTTGAGATCGAACTGCTTTAGCCATGGGCAGTTATATGCGACATGTCTAGAGTTGAAAGTGGAAAAAAATGTATATGTACTTGGAAACGACAGGAAAACATATTGTTTACTATCGGCCTCAAACAGAGAAATAAATATAACTTACACAGTAATTATGTAATTTTTGCTAATTCAAACAGTCTTACCATTAAAACAATTTTTTTTTATATTTTAAATTCCTATTACATACGTTTTGAATCCCGAGCGAAGTCGGGTTAATTAGCTAGTATACTATATTGTATTGGGTTATATGTTGTATTTAAATGAAGCAGTGGCGACTTGTCATTAAGGGTCAGTGGGGCCGGGCCCCACTAAAAATAATGTAAACGTTGTTTTAGAAATTATTTCATGATTATTACTTTTAACGTGATACTGATTAGCTTAGAAAGTTGAATATATAACGCTAAAATATAAACAGTTTGAATGAAATTCAGCATCTTTCCTACCTAATTAGTATACTTCTCGCATTGCCAGCGCATTATTTTTTAGGGCCAGTAGAAATGTGGTCTATTTAAACCGCTTGTTAACATGACGACCTCTGACCTCTCTCGACTGGTTATTCAGCAGAGACAAATATGGGATTCATTCCCCGGGGAAATTCTTACGCGGCCAAGCCAGTGCACAATTAAACGGTATTATTGCACTAAAAATTAGTCCGGGTGCGTAAATACTGAATGATATATACAAATAATCGAAAATGATAGAAATAATTAACTAACCATCATAGAATAGTTTACGGTAATCGCACATCCCATCAATATACATATGTGTACGACAATGTACGTTTAGACAAGTTGACGAGTTGTGACCTACATATTCTAGTAAAGGGGAGATACGTTGATTGATTGATTGGACTATCATAATTGCACTTTGGTGAGTAACCATGAGTGATTCGATTTCTTTCTTACATCGGAAGATCTCAGCTGCAGTGCACGAACACTGTAGCACCGACGAAGGTCCCCGATGTAAATTTGAAGTTGGTGAAGATATTTTTTTAGGAATTTTATTTTTAATCTTTTCGATTGTGAGTTGCCAACTGTTCTTTTACGTGCTCAATTTGAACACAGTACCTACGTTTAATCGTCCGTCTCCGATAGGACTATGAAATCGGTCTCATATATCAAGGGGATAACTTCACAGAATGAACAAATAATAGTAAATACTCAAATATGAAGTGACAGGAAAAAACATGATTTTTCCGAAAATGTTTGCCTGGCAACACCAACAGAAATTATTACGAGCCGCCACTGATATGGAGATATGAGTCTTTTGGCCAGCCGGTACAAGGATGCTCAAACAAAAATAGATACATTTTTCAGAACAGCTCAAACAATAGGAATTTAAATTAATATTGCAAAAACAAAAGTAATGTGAAATAACCAAGAGAAAAGAAAACTCATTTATGTTACAAAATGAAATTATAGAGGAAGTTCAGGATTTTGTTTCAGTTTCAGCCAGGAATATCTTCATTGTACTCCAGACATGATCATAGATTCAGGATTTGTTTCAGTTTCAGCCCGGAATATTTCATTGTATCCAGACAGACCATAGATTCAGCATTGTTCAGTTTCAGTCAGGAATACTTCATTGTACTCAGACAGATCATAGATTCAGGATTGTTTCAGTTTCATGCTCAGGAATATCTTCATTGTAACCAGACATGATCATAAAATTCAATTTTTCAGTTTCAGTCAGAATATCTTCATTGTATGACATGATCATAGATTCAGTTTTGTTTCAGTTTCAGCCAGGAATATCTGATTGTACTCAGACATGATCATAGATTCAGGATTGTTTCATTTCAGCCAGAATATCTTCAATACTTGACAGACATAGATTCAGCATTTTGTTTCAGTTTCAGCCAGAATATCTTCATTGTAAATCAGACATGATCATAGATTCAGATTGTTTAGTTTCAGTCAGAATATCTTCATTGATCGGACATGATCATGATTAGCATTTGTTTGTTTCAGTCAGGGGATATCTTCATTGTACTCGGACATGATCAGATTCAGGATTTTGTTTCCCGTTTCAGTCAGGAATATCTTCATTGTATCTGACATGATCATAGATTCAGCATTTTGTTTCCAGTTTCAGTCAGAAATCTTCATTGTACCGGACTGATCATAGATTCAGCATTTTGTTTCAGTTTCAGTCAGGAATATCTTCATTGTACTCCGGACATGATCATAGATTCAGGATTTTGTTTCAGTTTCAGCCAGGAATATCTTCATTGTACTCCGGACATGATCATAGATTCAGCATTTTGTTTCAGTTTCAGCCAGGAATATCTTCATTGTACTCCAGACATGATCATAGATTCAGCATTTTGTTTCAGTTTCAGCCAGGAATATCTTCATTGTACTCCAGACATGATCATAGATTCAGCATTTTGTTTCAGTTTCAGTCAGGAATATCTTCATTGTACTCCAGACATGATCATAGATTCAGCATTTTGTTTCAGTTTCAGCCAGGAATATCTTCATTGTACTCCAGACATGATCATAGATTCAGCATTTTGTTTCAGTTTCAGCCAGGAATATCTTCATTGTACTCCGGACATGATCATAGATTCAGCATTTTGTTTCAGTTTCAGCCAGGAATATCTTCATTGTACTCCGGACATGATCATAGATTCAGCATTTTGTTTCAGTTTCAGCCAGGAATATCTTCATTGTACTCCAGACATGATCATAGATTCAGCATTTTGTTTCAGTTTCAGTTTCAGCCAGGAATATCTTCATTGTACTCCAGACATGACCATAGATTCAGCATTTTGTTTCAGTTTCAGTCAGGAATATCTTCATTGTACTCCAGACATGATCATAGATTCAGGATTTTGTTTCAGTTTCAGCCAGGAATATCTTCATTGTACTCCGGACATGATCATAGATTCAGGATTTTGTACACATGGGAAGTACAGTATCGCAGGAAGGTGATTCGAAAAAGGACATCATTGGGGGAAAATCAACAAAGCAAGTCAAGCTTTCGTCATGCTCAACAAAATCTAGAAAACCGAAGGATTAAATATAAAAATAAAACTTAATACATCGAAGTATTGTTCTGTGAGTGTTATTGTACAGTAGAGATTGCTGGGAAATGACACACAACATCATACACATGCTGGAGATATATCAAAATAAATACTTAAGAAGAATCCAGCATATTTGCTAGCCAAATACGATAGTAAATAAAGAACTTTTAAATGAACTATGCATCAATGGAGACGAGATCATCATTAAAAGATGAAGATGAAGGTGGATTAATGTGTATTGTATCCCAGTAGGGGCTTCTTCTTCGAACGCTCCATATCGACCACTTGTTAACCACTCTGTGCGATTTGTATGTGATCTGAGCCTAAACGATTGTACGTTGTACCAGTTATGCGCCTTCAAGTAGGACAGCACGTCCGATATTTGTGATGCTTTTAATTTACTACGGTAGCATCCATAGGGCCTACATCAGTCGCCTCTTATGATATGCATTGCAGGTTGCAGTGGTACTATTCTTTGCTTCCTTGCAGGCTCCGGCACCACACGGGTGCTTCAGCTTTAAAACCCCTGTAAACCCTAGATAGCAGTACAATGACCCAATCATATATATATATATATATTAAACAACAGCTGACATGAGTCAGTTCTGACGGCCTACTTATGACCAACCAGATCTGATACTACATTATAACTCCAGATGATGCACTTTCAAGTGTAGTTGTGTGTAAAATCTTAGCTACCCGCATATACAAATACGTGTCATGTTAGATAATATGCATATACTTTGACCGAAATTCGGATGTGCATCTCCTACATGCCACAGTGGCTTAACAGGGGCGTAAAATGTAATTGGTACACTTTAAACCCTTTAACAACCTGCTGCCTTGCAGGTCGGCTGAGGACAGCCAAAGGCTGACAGAGACCGAACCCAGTAAAGGCTGGCTAAAACCGGACACATCGCCGAAGGATAAGCACGAGAGCTCCAAATGGAGCTGAAGATGTGACGAAACCCACCCATGCTAAGGCTGCATAAATCAGATCTCCACATGAATGAGATTTATAGGGAAATCTGGTACATCAGTCTAAGGGTGATCGAGAGAGAGAGAGAAACCCTTTAACGAGGATCTATTGGAGGGCAAGTTTGGTGCCAGCAGCCGGGGTAATTCCAGCTCCAATCGCGTATATTAAAGTTGTTGCAGTTAAAAACTCAAATCTAACGCCCGTGTGAGTTACGGTGCCCGAAATATGTGTATAAAGAATAGAACCACTATTTTCTACCATATGCTGTATACCGCGACAGCGGAGGTGTGGCGTGGGATTAGCTACCCCACCCTATAAAAACACTCGGCTATAAAAGCCAGACGTGAGCGCTTGAGAGCTCGCAATGCCTTGGCTGAGGATCTATGCCTCCTTGAAGGTGAAGTATAAAGAAGAAAATACTGATGTTCCAGACGCAAGATACTCACGTGACCTCGCATTCCAGTATTGTTGTATATAGACGAATTCATTTTAAAATCAGCACAAAATGATAGGTTATATTATGCAACAAGTTAAGTTTAACAATAAGGAATATCAGTATTATGAATATTTGTCATCAATAAATAACCATTGACTCATAGAATTGAGTCAAATTGCAACAACAAAAAAGGTGCAGTGTTCTATCAAACATATATAAATTCCAGCCCCCAACTGAAACTAGGTCATGGTTTTCCCGGTCAGTTATGTGGTCCAATATTAGAGTTGGCTGTGATTTCGTGGGTTGCGGATTATTGTGTGAGAGCGGAGAATTAAAGCGTCAGCATAAAGCTGAAAGTTGACCGGACCATAGTGTTGTACCACCCTGTTGTACACCAGTGAGACAATGACACGTAAGTCAACTAAACCACACCCAAACAAGTTTTCACAGGCTGGTTAAAAAAACAAATTGATGAACTGAAGAATGCTGAACTAATGGGAGAAGCCATAAAGAAGACAGCAAGAAACCGGGGAAAGTAGTTAATAACTTTTGATGCTCCACAAGGATCTACGATATGTATGCATCATACCGCAAGGCAGATTGGGTAATAACTGTGTTAGTCCCATATTTTTTATTGACCGTCGACGCACGATGTGTTACACCTTTTTTTTGAGAAAAATAAATACATGAACTTGAATATGCTGACAACGCAGTGTCATTATCAATATTATAAATTGGAATTTTAACAAATTATTCATGACAGTTCAATAGAAAAATGAAAAACAAAATGTATTTTTCAATGTGAGAAAAACAAAAGTAATAACTTGATGATCAAGCACTGAAAGAAGACAAGAATGGTCTCGATATGGTGGTGGTCGATGGTGCATTGTGTAAAGTAGACCTAGTACTGTAGTGGCTGACTGCAGCAAATGTGTTGTGAATAGCATGGTCTGCGATTGTATCGGAGGACGGAGTGATAGCAATTATATTCTGATGTAGGATTCGCTTATAGGTGGACATCCCTACAGCAACCGATGCATGCTTCTTCTTCTTCCAGCACTCCATAATGACCATTTGTTAACCTACTCTTTGTGATGGGTATGTGATCTGAGCCTAAGAGCAATTGCACATTGTGCTAGTTAAGCGCCTACAGGTAGGCCAGCACAAACGACTTCTGCGAGGCTTTTTATTTACCAGGGTAGCTTCCCTAGTCCCCTACCTCAGTTGTCTCTTGACATGCGTTGTAGGTCGCCCTGTTACTATTTGTTGCTCCCCTTTCAAGCCCCAGCAACACACTGACGGATGAATGCGTGCTTCAAATGGCTGTTTTTCCGCTCGCTATGATTTCAGACATTGTCATGGCGCCTACTATGGCACCACAGATTCTTTTTTGCGTGAAGGCTTGCTTTCCTTATCACCAGTGTCCCCTCATCATTCATATGAGTCTTACTCCGAGTTCAGAGGTACATCGAAGAGTAGAATTTGTCATTAAATGTGATGTATTACATGCCGTGTCAGAAAGAATTATCTTACAAACATCACACTGTGTTTGTCCGTCACTTACAATACTAAAGTACATCGACACTTGACCTTGTTTTCTGACAAACTCACACAATTCGCACATTATATTTGACGAATTAAAGAAGTGAATCAAATCATAGCATAAATGGCACCAATTCTGAAATGCAAACATGTCACCATGAAATATAAAAGAGCCTTCTTGTTTAACACAATATTTCCCCCAACATTGTGGTACCATTGTTAAACCTGGACACTGATATCAAACGATCAAAGAAAAAACTAGTCACGTAAGAGATATAGTGTCCACGCAGAATTCTGGAAGTATCAAGACGATACCATTTTAAAAGTGAAGACATCGGGGTAGGGGGTGGGGGAGAGGTGGGTACAACACCATTACTGAAAGAATGCAGTTATATTGTGAGTGCAGAAAGCTGGATTTTGTCATGATTGATGTTCCCTTCGACAAGAATTGCAATTCAAGTGATGAACAGTTTTGTGTTGCTACATTAGCGACGGCCATATGCATTTTATGCGGTGCAGGTTTCTTTTTGTGGCGTTACACGGCTGTTTCATTCTGGAACTAGTTCACACGGAAACATTTCACAGTTGTTAGCATTTCGTGTGATTTTCATTGGCACAGGAACGGAGCAATTATGGGGTGACCCGTTGCAGTGAAGTTGGAACCGTACTTATGAACTATGAACTACTGAAAGAAACAACAAATTAAATGTTTCGGCCACACATAAACAGATTACCAACAGACAGTGCACCTCAAAGAGTAATGTTACCAACAGACAGTGCACCTCAAAGAGTAATGTTACCAACAGACAGTGCACCTCAAAGAGCAATGTTATTCCGATACGATGGATACAAAGAGTAATGTTATTCCGATACGATGGATACAAAGAGTAATGTTACTCCGATACAATGGATACAAAGAGTAATGTTATTCCGATACAATGGATACAAAGAGTAATGTTACTCGATAATGGATACAAAGAGTAATGTTACTCCGATACGATGGATACAAAGAGTAATGTTACTCCGATACGATGGATACAAAGAGTAATGTTACTCCGATACGATGGATACAAAGAGTAATGTTACTCGATACAATGGATACAAAGAGTAATGTTACTCCGATACAATGGATACAAAGAGTAATGTTACTCCGATACAATGGATACAAAGAGTAATGTTACTCCGATACGATGGATACAAGAGTAATGTTACTCCGATACAATGGATACAAAAGTAATGTTACTCCCGATACGATGGATACAAAGAGTAATGTTATTCCGATACGATGGATACAAAGAGTAATGTTACTCCGATACGATGGATACAAAGAGCAATGTTACTCCGATACGATGGATACAAAGAGCAATGTTACTCCGATACGATGGATACAAAGAGCAATGTTACTCCGATACGATGGATACAAAGAGTAATGTTACTCCGATACAATGGATACAAAGAGTAATGTTACTCCGATACAATGGATACAAAGAGTAATGTTACTCCGATACGATGGATACAAAGAGTAATGTTACTCCGATACGATGGATACAAAGAGATGTTACTCGATACGATGGATACAAAGAGTAATGTTACTCCGATACGATGGATACAAAGAGTAATGTTACTCCGATACGATGGATACAAAGAGTAATGTTACTCCGATACGATGGATACAAAGAGTTATGTTACTCCGATACGATGGATACAAAGAGTTATGTTACTCCGATACGATGGATACAAAGAGTTATGTTACTCCGATACGATGGATACAAAGAGTTATGTTACTCCGATACGATGGATACAAAGAGTTATGTTACTCCGATACGATGGATACAAAGAGTTATGTTACTCCGATACGATGGATACAAAGAGTTATGTTACTCCGATACGATGGATACAAAGAGTTATGTTACTCCGATACGATGGATACAAAGAGTTATGTTACTCCGATACGATGGATACAAAGAGTAATGTTACTCCGATACGATGGATACAAAGAGTAATGTTACTCCGATACGATGGATACAAAGAGTAATGTTACTCCGATACAATGGATACAAAGAGTTATGTTACTCCGATACGATGGATACAAAGAGTAATGTTACTCCGATACAATGGATACAAAGAGTAATGTTACTCCGATACGATGGATACAAAGAGTAATGTGACTCCGATACGATGGATACAAAGAGTAATGTGACTCCGATACGATGGATACAAAGAGTAATGTTACTCCGATACGATGGATACAAAGAGTAATGTGACTCCGATACGATGGATACAAAGAGTAATGTGACTCCGATACGATGGATACAAAGAGTAATGTGACTCCGATACGATGGATACAAAGAGTAATGTTACTCCGATACGATGGATACAAAGAGTAATGTGACTCCGATACAATGGATACAAAGAGTAATGTGACTCCGATACGATGGATACAAAGAGTAATGTGACTCCGATACAATGGATACAAAGAGTAATGTTACTCCGATACAATGGATACAAAGAGCAATGTTACTCCGATACAATGGATACAAAGAGTAATGTTACTCCGATACGATGGATACAAAGAGTAATGTGACTCCGATACGATGGATACAAAGAGTAATGTGACTCCGATACGATGGATACAAAGAGTAATGTGACTCCGATACGATGGATACACAGAGTAATGTGACTCCGATACGATGGATACACAGAGTAATGTGACTCCGATACGATGGATACAAAGAGTAATGTGACTCCGATACAATGGATACAAAGAGTAATGTTACTCCGATACGATGGATACAAAGAGCAATGTTACTCCGATACAATGGATACAAAGAGTAATGTTACTCCGATACAGTGGATACAAAGAGCAATGTTACTCCGATACAATGGATACAAAGAGTAATGTTACTCCGATACGATGGATACAAAGCAAAAGGCCGTCCACACAAACGGTGAAGCTCAGAGTTCAAAAATACTGTTTATGACGCGAGCACAAAAACCCGTTCTCGAAATCGCTTCATATCGTGATGATATGAGGCAAAACAGGATTAGACAAAAGAAAGAAAGGTGCGTTTTAGTTTTATTAAGATATTTGATATATTGGCACGTTATAAAATATATGCAATGTTAACAAATAATTTTTTTAAACTTAGCAAAATCCAAATGAAAAGTACACTCAAACTGTACATGATGACATCTATTTGAATAGAACTTTTTGAAATCTACTTGATAACAACAATTTCAAATGTAGACAAAAAGGGTGAAGAAACAGGTCCCATTTTGATAGCAAAGACACTAGAACACATTGACACCTCATACCCCATCCCGAGTGGACCCATATATACACAGACGGATCATCAGACACGACAGCGAGGAAAGGAGGGGCCGGAACCATCATCATACTCCAAGATGGCACTACACTAAAAAATGCAAGTGCCACTGGAGAACTATCAACAAATTTTAGAGCTGAACAACAGGCAATTGTGGATGCCTCAAAATACTGCAGCAAAGAAACATCCAAAACAACAAACTTGTCTTCCTTTGCGACTGCTTGTCAGTCCTGCAGGCCACACAAAGGGAACCACAAGATAACATGGAAAGAGAGCTAACACTACAGCTAAACAAGCTCTCAGAACACAACAAAATTATTCTCCAGTGGATACCAGCCCACTGTGGCGTACCAGGAAATGAGAGAGCAGACATGCTGGCTAAGGAAGGAACAAAACTTACACAACACAAACACCCAGTGTCACTACCAGAAATCAAGACACATATCAAAAGAAAGTACAAAGAGGTATGGAGGTAACAAAACCCACAGCAAAACCCACAAGATCTCATCAGCAGACTAAACAGAAAACAGCACACAACAATCTTTCGCCTAAGAACAGGTAACTCAACCACCACATGCACAGAATAAAGCCTGCTCAGACTGCACATCGTACATGCCAGACAGAAACACAGACTCCAGAGCACATCCTGCAGTCATGTCCATCATACATACACCAACGAAATGAAACATGGCCTCTTGAACAAAGTTTACAGAGCAAACTATAGGGAACTCTCGAAGAACTCTAACTGACATGCAGCTTCATATAGGCAACCCATCTCAAGATTTAGACGAGCATACGAAACCGAACGTAAAGAAGAAGAAGAATATAGTTGCGAATCGATAATATATGTCGAATAGTGTACGCTACCATTCTGTATAAATTATCGATTCGAAGTAACGAGTATTATCCGTTATTTCGAATAGATAAGTCAACATCGAACTGGCGTGCTGGACACTGCTAGATTTGCTGGATGCAGGGATCGAAGCACCTATGGATATGTCCGAAATGTTAAGATCTTCTTTTCGTTCGCCTGCTATGAATTCAGGCTTAGTGTGTCAAGTATGGTGCTCCTGGCTGATTTTTTGCGTGAAGCCTTGCTTTCCCTATCATCCATGTAAGCCTTCTCCGACTTCAGATGTAAATGTTATAATGATAGTGATCATATAACTGATAACTGAAGACAATGAGCATGCGGACTACCTTACTAATACATAGGTGGTCGAGGAAGGACAGTCAATAGATAGTGAATATATCATCAATTGTGGGTGAGCACAGTTATGCAGAGGGCTAGAGGAGTAAACCGTGATCACAAATCCGGAGGGAGGGACCCTAAGACAGTTGATGGTTATATGTGTATTCAGTCCATCTTCTGACAAACTCTGCTTAATTCCAAACGTATTGAATTTATCTTTCCTTTGGATTATACAGTAGGGAAGAGAGGGGTTTGTGCAAAATGGGCAAGGCACATTCCCCATATCAGCTGCCCAGGCTAGGCACAAATGAAGTGGACAAACTAGCTGATGATCGAGATATAAGGAAAACAACATTGCGCAAAGGTGTCGAATCTTTTGAAGAGAGACTTAGGGATGAGCTGAAAGACAAGAGAGACAAGCGAAAACTCAGAAGTTGTCACAGTGAAACACTTGCCTATTGACCGTCTGTAAAGACGAAAAAGGACATATATACATCAATGCCATAAGAGAAGCATGTCGTATAGATGACTGCAAAAACATTTATAAATCTGAATCTATTAAGGAACCAACGACAACGGATTGACTTCATGTCATCTGCCGAAAGCATTGCACAAAGCACGAATTCCGTAGCTCCTGCAACAATCCTAGGGATCTCATGAAAAAAATCGCACATGTGTCTCGGTCCAAATTCGAACCCCCACCCTTCATTACGACAGGCAAACGACTTAACCACTTCGCCAAACGATAACCACGACCCCCAAATCTGAACCCATATCCAGAGTGAAGGAGATGGGAGCGAAAACGGGAACTGCCAAAGACGAACATTTCTTCTTCTTCTTTACGTTCGGTTTCGTATGCTCGTCTAAACCATGAGATGGGTTGCCTCTATCAAGCTGCATGTCAGTTGGAGTTCCTGGAGAGTTTCCCATAGCTTCCTCTGTAAGCTTCGTTCATGAGGTCATGTTTCGTTTCGTTGATGTATGTATGATGGGGACACGAACAATTTGTTATGAGACGCCAGACATTTGTTTAATCAACACCGAACGCGTGTGATTAGTCGTAATAGGCAACATTACTGAGGAGATCGAAGCATATGTGGACATATCAGGAATTATGGGATAATCATCCTCACTAATCACCTTTATGGACAACTTTTTACTTCCCAGTGCAAGCAGGTGCTAATTATAGAACACACTGTAGTGCACATGCCCTCGTGGGACTTCCAATAACCACATGAAGAAAACGACGTCTGGTGCACATACTTAGCGGAGAACACGTTCACTGAAATATGAATGGAATCGGTGGCGACTAATGAGTCTGAAGACTTGATTAAACACATTCTTTCTCCACGACCAGATAACAAGTACAAAATGTGCAGAAGCAGCAGAATTTTAATTAAAATGTTTCTTTCTCTTCAATAAAAAATAATTGTTAGCTGTGTTTTTTTTTTAATAAACAAACAATTTTTTAATGTGTTGGTAGTCGTAAAAAAGATATTTTCGTATAATGGAGCAAAGAATAGTAACACTGCGACCTACAAGGCATGTCGTAAGAGGTGACTGAGGTAGGGGCCTAGGGAAGCTATATCTGGTAAATAAAAAGTATTGCATAAATCGGATGTGCTTCTAGGCGCATAACTGGCACAACTTACAATCGCTCTTAGGCTCGGATCATATACAAATCACAAAGAGTGGTTTAACAAGTGGTCGATAAGAAGCGTTCAAAGTGGAAGGAAATAGTGTAATGAAATGCCAAAATTTGTATTTTAATAGCGCCAGAAACTGGCACAAAGTAACACTATAATTAGTGGAGCAGACTGTGAACTGTGTCCCTGCGGATATAGACTAATGGGGCCCAAACCAACCGGAATTGGAGATCGGTTTCGCCATGTCGGAAAAACGCCGGGAGATATAACATGAAGATGGTAAGACCAGCAGGAAATATATCGAATTGGTTGAGATCTTGACCAGGTCAGCACGAACCGAGTTACCAACGTCTATTGGAAAGGACGTGAAAGATAACATGTTGCAATGTTAAAGACACCAAAAAGAGAGTCTATAACAGACGGGTCTCGAAGGAGATCATCAGAAAACCATGTATCGCGTTAATGGACAAATAAAAAGACATAAAGTTGTATATAAGAAACCATACTAGAAAGAAAACTGAAGGCAAGTAATGAAACGTAGACAGGCAGTTAACAGTCTGTACGTAACAACAGTTCTTACTCCAAAGACGCAGAATATGTTGGTGATCCATGCAACAGTTACTTGAGCTTGTTTTACCTGAGAAATTATTTATCTACCCATCAAAGAACTACTGCCCCTAACAACCAATGCCCCTACTGGCATACGAATACATGTCAATGCACGTCCATCTTTATCTTGGTCAGTGTCCAAGAAAAGAAGAAGAAAGAGGTATTCATTATTTTGCAACGTCTAACCTCAAACGAAAGAAAGACAAATAAAATTATGAAAAGCATGTTTTTGTTTGGAGAACGGCAGTTGATAATAAACCAGTCCACAGAATCTGAGTGGTTAAGCCCTTTACCTTGCGAGTCGAAGGTCGTGGGTTCGAATCCGGACCGCGGCCTTCTGTTCACGAGTGCAGTTTTTCCAGAGCCCCCTAGGATTGTTGCTGGAGCTACGGAGTTCGTGCTTTGTGCAATACTCTCGGCAGGTGGCGTGCCATTTCTGCGGAGAGGGACCGAGCCATATGGGGTAAAACCCGGTGCAATGAAGTCAATCCTTCGGCTTTAAAACCCTTTAAGGTAGCCATTAGAAACGAAGAAACACGTCTTCAGATTATGTACGGCAAAGCCGATTACATTATCTGTATGAGAGTTATTGTCTTCAAGAAACACATATTCGAATTATCGGTTTGTCTTCAAGAAACACATATTCGAATTATCGGTTTGTCTTCAAGAAACATATATTCGAATTATCGGTAATGAACACATCTTAGATGTCATGGGACCGAAAATTCTTCAGATGTATTTTGTTTCAACACATTACAATTTCTTCAGATGACCTACTTCTCGTTTCCAGGGTTTGCTTATGTTTGTTACGATAAACCAAATTGGCCACCTTTTATGATCTGTGCGGTTTGCGCCAAGAATATGAGTAACTTGCGCCCCTGTTAAGCCACCACGGGATGTGATACATGGACATCCTAATTTCGGCCAAAGTTTATGTATATGATCATCAAACAAGTCAGAAATTTGTACAAACGGATAACTGTGAGGTTTTACAATTATAGTGCGTTTCAAGCCTCATGCCCATGTTTGAAATTCTGAAAGTCCGGAGCCATTTTACGTAAAGATGTGATATTTTGCATGTGATCTATTAACTCTTAGTAGACCAGGGCAAAAGCAATTATAGAGTAAAAACGATACTTAGTGTGGCTCCTGGTCCGCAAGGAGTTAATCGTCATGACATTGCAAGGAAATAATTGCAATGAAAACAAACAGCTGGTTTTCAGTTTAGCATATATGCGGTATACAAAAACATCAAACATGAACTAGACATACATTTGAAACGCTTACAGTATTACAGCTTTAGTGTTGTTATTGGTGCGTACTTTTTAAAAACCTCAATATCCAAGTGTTTTTAGTGTTTCCCCGTTATTTACCGGAAGACCAAAAGTGTTTACAATTGAACGGACAAGTTACGTTTAGTTTTCAAGGTCATTTCAATAGCCTCATTCCTGTCATAGGCGTGCACATTGTAGGATCTTTACAATGAGTATAAGAGTAAATTGTGTGACAATACAAAGCATCACAATACTGATGTACCAATATTTTTGTATAGAAGCTAAGGGTGAGAGCATTTCTATCCCTGAGCAGAAGGCAATGTGCGTTTTGGGAGTAAATCGACGTACATTCAATCGCTGGATCCAAGACTTTTCAAGTACATGTGCATGCAACCACGAACGCAAGATGGAAAGAAAGTCGTAGATAGTTTTGATAGAGAGCTTATTCGAAGAGAATTGTGTTGAATGTTTGAGTTGAAAGAAACAGTGACATTAAAGAAATTAAAGATGGGGCTTAGAAAGAACAACGGGGGTAAGGCTTCAAATTTAGAGCATAAGCCGGTGGAAGAAACATCTGTGAGAAACCGCATCTAGTGATGGAAAGCAAATATTTGCGTGAAGTTAGAGAAGTGCGTCGACAAAGCTATGATATTATGTATTTAGATAGACGAAACATGGAGTAATGCTCACCACACCAATGAAAAGAATGGCAGTCATCAGATGGAACGCTTAAGAAATTAATACCAAGTGGCAAAGGGCTGCGTTTTATAATTGCACATGCAGCCAGTAGACAAAATGAGCTGTTGAAGAATGCTCAACTCCTATTTGTTTCGAAATCGGCCGATAATCAGGACTGTCACACAGAAAAGAACTGTCATATATTTAGAGAGTGGATTGAGAAAAATATACTTCCGACATTAGATAGGCCCTCTTGTCTGATAATGGACAATGCATCATACCACAATGTAGTAGCACAAGAAGACAAAGTTCCGACGTCGTCTAGTAAAAGAATATGCAATACAGATGTTTGCATGAGATTGTCATCAATGTACACATCTGGTTCTTTTCAAGACCACCACAATCATCCTGGCCCTTAACATGACAACTATATCGAAATGAAGGTACAAGTTGAAGTAAAATCATTTCTTTTGTATGATTTCCACTCACGTGAAAAATGTGGATACACCTATGACTTATCAAAAGTGTTAAATTTGTTTTATTACTGTAAATTCTATTTTGTGTTACCATTATTAGGTAGTCAAAGATCAAAGAAAATTGCCGCTTCAGTAAAACGGCAGTACCTACATAAATTGTAATTATATATTCGTAATGTCATAGAAAATCGAACACCACATACAAAATTACATTGTATTTCATGCAAGGGTTATTGAGATATTAGTAGAAGTTTGTGGGCACGAGATTTGAAACGCACTATATAAAATCTCTACTTTACTGTCGTTATTGATGTTATAGTCTGTCCATTAATTCGTGAGCACGTTTGAAATTGATTTTCTCGAAAACTACCTGTTGGATCTCAGTGATTTTTGCAAGCAGCCTTAGAATATCCATGACGCTAGAGAAATATTTTTTCCAAGAAAATTTGATGTAGTTTGAAATATTTCTTCTTCATGTTATATTAAAATGAACCTCACCGGATTGTACACAATAGTAACAGATCTACGGTACACAGACGCGTTGTTCTAAAAATACATTATGGTAACATAGAAATATCGTGAGTATACAACAACTTCACGAAATCCCGTGCACCGAACCCAGTCGACTTTGAAAGCGGAAAGCATATGACGTTATAATTGGGATACCGTTGTATAGTTATAGGCGTATCTCGCTATTTGTATGAAGCTATTGTATCATATTTGTTGGCTTATCAAAACTGACATTGATATCACATTCATAATGAGTCTGAAGTGCACATTTATAAAAATGCAGAAGGTTACAGTTTTACTATACCAACACTTCCGTAGGGAATCTAAGAGAGGTCATCTATATTGCGATATTCATAACCCTGAGAAACGAACGCAACTGGCGCTTGGTCTGAATAGAGAATCCTTTTCCCGATGGATTAAACAGGACACAAAGTGCACTAATGTCAAGCAAGGAAGGAAAAGAACAATTGACGACTTTGACATAGATGTCATAAGACGGGAGCTCTTGAAAATGTTTGCGACAAATCAACTTGTTACTCTCAGGAAACTGAAATTAAAACTGCAATCAGATTGCAGCATAGACATTTCTAAAAGTACTCTATGGAAAATTGTAAGAGCTGCCGGCTTCACCTTCAGAAAAACTATAGGCGGCAGGAATATTATTTGGGAAAAGCCACATTTAATTGCTGCCCGAAGTAAATACCTGAGGCAGATCCGTGAGCGCGGAGGCAAGGCTATGATATTGTATATTTGGACGAATCCTGGGTCAATGCTCACCACACCAATGCTAAAGAATGGCAATCAGTAGACAGTGAACAGAAAAGAAAAATACCAAGCAGCAAAGGCCAGCGTATTATACTAACACATGCAGGAAGTAGTGAAGAAGGTCTTGTCCATGACGCTGGACTTATTTTCCAATCAAAAGTACCGACGGTAGGGACTACCACACAGAAATGAATGGACATATTTTCAGGCACTGGATGGAGAAAGATCTACTTCCAATTCTAAACAGACCATCATGCTTGGTAATGGATAATGCATCCTATCACAACGCAGTATCAGCGGAAGACAAAGTACCAACTGCATCAAATACAAAAGATCAAATTAGGACTTGGCTTGCTAAGGAAAATGTCAGCTTCGATGATACATATTTGAAACCCGAGTTGTTGCACCTGGTGAGGATGACAAATAAGACAAAGGTGTTTCATATTGACAAAATCATTGCGGAATACGGCCACACGTCTTTGCGACTACCTACATATCATGCTCAATCCGATAGAGCTTGTCTGGGCTAAAGTAAAGGGCAAGTTGCCGAACAGAACAGGACGTTTAAAATGTGTGATGTTGAAGTTCTGACACGTGAGTCCTTCTCAATGATAGACATGCAGTTCTGGAAGAAGTGTGTTGAACATGTGCTCCGAGAGGAAGACGAGTACTGGCACCGAGATGGATTACAATTTGTCCAGCCAGTAACAATTATCAACCTCATGGAATCGTCAGATTCGGGATGATACAAATCATATTTTGATTACAGACTGAGAAATAGCAACGTATACATTTCCATATCCAAATGCGTCTACCATCATACAATTTGTGGTGAAGTTAAGACACCCTGGGGTCTAATGGTGACCGAAGGGGAGGACTAACTGTTGCATATTGTATCCAAGTTCACGATTGCACATAAAGGGCAACACACTTAATTACTTGACCTATCAAGTTAATATGGAGATACACCTATGAATAGAATTGACATGGACAAATTCTAGGGATACTGTAAAATATAAAATTTGAGCCCCCGTATTTGCAATTGTCATAAAAGATCAAAGGAATTCGCCGATGTGCAAAATCCGTAGCATCTATGGACTACTGGTTAGCTTTATTTTAGCGTCATGGATATTCTAAGGCATATTCAAAAAATCACTGAGATCCAACAGGTAGTTTTCGAGAAAATCAATTTCAAACGTGCTCACGAATTAATGGACAGACTATAGTACCGCTTTTTTAGGGCGGTGTAGGACCGGTAGGAACGAGAGCTTGGGGAATTAAATGGTCGCATGGCTAGTACAGTCGCCGCGAAGCTGTTCTGGTTATGATTTTTTATTTGCGAAAATCAACTTAAAGTTACAAATCTGGAGTTCCAAGCATGTACACCTTGCTGAGTCTGCCACGTCTTCTTCTTCTTCTTCTGCCAACATTCTTCACGGCCAATTTGATCATTCTTATTGTGATGTATAATTGGTCCACTGGCAAGAACGGAGTGATCTACGTCGGGACGATTGTGCGCCCATGGTGACTAGGCCCGCCCGTCCGTTTTCAGCCAGCTTTTGATTTACTAGGGTGAGCTTTTCCTAGGTACGATCCTTTCGGATCTACGCCTTTTCGATCAACTTTGCCGTATATTTGGGCTTTGTGATCTACGCCAAGACAGTGAGTTACGCTGCTTTACCCGTTCTGACTGAGAAATATTTCTCGGGCTTGTCAGCTTGTCCTCGGACGGCGTCTTACTCGTATAAAACACCGTGTAAAGTATCGGCCTTCGCCAATGTTCAGGACCCTGGCTTCCTGTTTGATCCGTACATTGTCGGCCTTGCTTTACCGTACATTTTGAGTTTGATCCGGGAAGGAACATTCTCAGCCTTTTCTAGACGCGTATCGGTGCGTGGCAATTTGCAATTTACCTCGAAAGCACTGGCATGGGGCCGAGTACAAGCAATGTAGAGGGTCGTTTCAGTGGGCACTATAAGCGTAACTGAGGATTTTGCGCTCGCTGCCATCACCCGCCCCAGTTATTCCGGGGATGTTAGTTACGACTGCAATCGAACCTGCCCAGTTGCCCCAAGGCTGGCAGTTCCGTTAGGCATCACCAACCTCAGTTCTTCCGGGGATGTTAATTTTAATCGCACAGTACCTTGCACGGTTTTCCCAGGGCGGGTAGTTTCGTTATGCACTAAACGCAACTTGTTCTTTTGCGTTCGGCAAACCTTGCCCAGTACATGTATCTGCACCAGGCTACCAATGCGGGTCAGCTGCAATCTTCTCTCGCACCAACACGAGGGTAGACTTTCATTCGTTACGGTCCTGTCTTATTTATTCTTGCCGACGGGCTGGCAATGTTGCCCCCTCCTCAGGGCTTCGAGCTTCGCCCTACGTGGGCATACGTTTGGTCACTGGATGCACCTCTCATCCATGTCTGAGTCGTTTCGTTGCTGTTTCTTTGCGTTCAGGGACTTGGGCAATATCTTGTTGGACATCGGTCAGGAGAATTGTGCATTTTATTTGTATGTATCTTTATCGTATTTCCGTAATTGCACTGCTACCACTACCAGTAGTTTCCTCTCCCGATCCCTGCCCCTCTTAGCCAGACCAGAACCAGAGTCTGTTTCCAGGGTCACCGCGTGGAGGTTAGGGCAGGGTCTTGGTTAGCGCGCCCCTCGCTAACCCTGGCTCATGTTACCACCATGACCTCATGAGCCTTTTGACCCCCTGCCACGTCTGAGATGGCTGGGACACGTGTGCCGTATAAGTAATGGTAGAATCCCAAAGGGCATTCTATATGGTCAACTCGCAACTGGTACTAGACAGTATAGACGCCCGTTTACTACGCTTCACTGACACCTGCAAGCGTGATCTAACTGCATGCAGCATAGACAAAGAAAATTGGGATCGGTTGGTCATAGACAGGCAAGCATGGCGAGTGAAAGTGAGGGTGGCTCAAAAGAAAAAGTAAACACCATCACATTTGGAGGCAAAAAAGAGGGCACAGATGGCATAGAGATTATCCTATGTGTCAGCTCCAGTTTCACCTGCAGCAAGGATTGCCACTCTAGAATAGGCAGTTACAGCCACAACAGACGTTGCGATTCAGCACCGAACAAACTACGTTACCCAAAATCTATTGTCTCCTGAGCCAAAGAGGCCAATGATGATGACAGTAGCATAGTATCAGATCTGACTGGTCATATGGAGACCATCAGAATAGACTCGTGTCAGAGGTCTGTGTAGACCTTTTATTGACTGTGTTGTGTAGTTGGAATTTCGTTCATCATCTTCTTGTAGACATTGGTCTGTAACTGTCATTCGAAATATTGAAACACGAAGAAAGTTCTAGAGTGTATAAACTAGAACGTGCATGGGAATATTGGCATATCATTTACAAGATGTCGCCATCAACCACACTAAACGAGTCGTTGATTTTCTAGGCACCACTTATACCTTCAGTAGTTTGCCATTGCTTTCTGAACGGTGAGGTCTATTTTCACCGTGTACAAAAATCCACAGGAACATATTTGTCTTGCCCGCAGCGGAGTTTGAACCAGATACTCATGGGTTGTGGTGGAGCTCACTACCGTTAAACCCCATACGCCAACAGATATTTATACCACTTTATGTTGTTTGTTTGGGTTAGTTCTTTACGACCAGTTGAATCACTCTGTGTCAGTTGTCTGGCCTTAGCCAAGAACAACTATACGTTGCCCACCTCTGTTCGTAGGTCCCTACATGTGTAATGCAGGCGCATCCGAAAACTTCGACCTACGGAAAATGTTCGAGTCTGTCTCGCTGACAGTCAGTCCCTCACACTTTCCCTTCTACCACTTTATAATCTAGTCTACAACGGCAACGAGACATTTTCATTCACATAGTCTCATTGCAGTCTCCCCGGTTATATCAATATATACACAATTTGCCATATTTGATTATATATCTATCATTCTCCATCTATGTGCGAACAAATTGACTAATCAATGTGAAAACACAGCGAACGCATGAATAACTAAAGATAATAAGGCATTAGGACGGAGTGGATAATGGTGACTGCACTTCAGTACGTAACACTGCAGAGACAATTACCTTCAGAATTATAACACATCGATTTCTTCAATGGTTGGTTGATTTGTGTTTCCACATAATGATTACGAGTATGCACTTTTATTCTTGTATGATCAGGTAACAGAGTTTGCATACATACTAGTTTTCTGTGATTTTTCACTTCTTTCTGCATAGATCTATTTGTTCATGCCCAGAGTGCTCTTCTGTAAAACTTGTATTCAAAATCTTCAACATCAAATAGGTTATCATGAACAGAACTTTGCCACCTTAACGGTCCTTCAGAATTTATCTCTCTCATGTGCCAGATGTCATGTCTCTGTAGCGATCATGCTCAAACCATCAGTTACATCCTGAATCCATCTTCTCCGTGGTCTTCCTCTTCTCCTCTTTGCCGGGATACCTCCTTCCATGATAATCTTCTCCAACCTCCGTGTCTCTTTATATGTCCAATATACTTTAATTTTCGCATTCTTATTTGTAGCATCTGTCAGTTTTCTTTGATTTTGAGCTCTTTCTGGGTAGATCTATTTGTTCTCTTCTCTGTCCAAGATATACGGAGGACTCTTATCACATATATGTTTTCCCCTGCCTTGTTAAATGTACATGCTTCACACCCATAAGGAACTAGTACAAGCGAGAGTTACTACTGCAAGTTTCTTTGGCTGAAATCGGATGCATGTGTCCTAAATGTGTAGAAGTCTATGCGTTTAGGGGCCTACCAAACCAATGTGCAACGTATACACGTTCTTGGCAAAGATCAAACATATCACAAAGAGTGATTAAAATTGATCGTAAAGAATGAACGCAAAGAAGAAGAAGAAGACTGCAAGTTTCCAATAAAAAATGTCAGAATAAAGATATTTCTGTGTTGTACAGCAAAAACAAAAGAATATATAAGATGATATTAAAACAATAAGTGATCTTCTTCTTCTTTGTGTTCGTTCTTTACGACCAATTTTAATCACTCTTGTGATATGTTTGATCTTTGCCAAGAACGTGTATACGTTGCACATTGGTTTGGTAGGCCCCTAAACAATAAGTGATGATAAGTCACAGGAAATAATAGGCAGTGTACCAAGAAGGGATAGGGTTGTTTTATTATATCTGTAATGAGTTATTGTAACCTGAAACGACACTATGTTTGTATTCTTACTCTCTCTAGCATGTGACGACACTGGCGCTCTCTCTCTCTCTCTCTTTCTCTCTCTAGCATGTGACGACACTGGCGCTCGCTCTCTCCATCTCGCTCTAGCATGTGACGGCCCTTGCGCTTAGAGCAATAACAATTTCATACCATTCTCCTCTATTCTTGACCTGCCTTTGTATTATGTTCCAGCTGTGCTTAATTTCTTTCAGTTCTTGTTCTACATTTCTCCTCCAGGTCGTTTTGTACCTTCCACGTTTTCGTTTATTCTCTGATGTTTCCTTCGTCTTAAAAAATCTCGTCCCTATAGCTAGGCGATGTTTGCTAAGAGAAATAAGAGTTGTGGTTCAACTTCAGTGTTTGTCAAATCTACCTTTTACGTAGCCCCAAATACCTGTTTGTTGCTTACTTACTTACTTACCATATGGCCCAGAAAGCAACGGCAAACTACTGGACTTGTAAGTGGTGTCTAGAAAAACGACGACTCGTTTACTGTGGTTGATGGTGACAGCATATAAAGGATATGTCGCGGTTTACATTTCACTTATCATATTCATTGATCCAGGTGTTTCACCATACATCTAGATAACTGACTTTCTCGTGTATACTGGAAAACCTGGCCAGCAATGGCGGAATGCGGGAGGACCATTCAGATTCAGAACTGTTTGATTCTGAACACGGCTATACTAGCGCATTGTCGCCATGTTTGGTCGGGTATTTTCCGGTTTCGTTTGCCGAGCTACTGAGTGCTTGAGCAACGCTGTGAGCTATGACTGTTACATGGAATGCTTTTTGCTGTGTGTCCACCGTGCGTTTGTTGTGTGTATTCAGAAAATGACGAACACGCTCAATTTGCCGTATGCAAGTACATCGACACTTGGCCTTGTTTTCTGACAAAATCACACAATTCGCACATTATATTTGACGAATTAAAGAAGTGAATCAAATCATAGCATAAATGGCACCAATTCTGAAATGCATACATGTCACCATGAAATATAAAAGAGCCTTCTTGTTTAACACAATATTTCTCCCAACATTGTGGTACCATTGTTAAACCTGGACACTGATATCAAACGATCAAAGAAAAAACTAGTCACGTAAGAGATATAGTGTCCACGCAGAATTCTGGAAGTATCAAGACTATACCATTTTAAAAGTGAAGACATCGGGGTAGGGGGTGGGGGAGAGGTGGGTACAACACCATTACTGAAAGAATGCAGTTATATTGTGAGTGCAGAAAGCTGGATTTTGTCATGATTGATGTTCCCTTCGACAAGAATTGCAATTCAAGTGATGAACAGTTTTGTGTTGCTACATTAGTGACGGCCATATGCATTTTATGCGGTGCAGGTTCTTTTTGTGGCGGTACACGGCTGTTTCATTCTGGAACTAGTTCACACAGGAAACATTTCACAGTTGTTAGCATTTCGTGTGATTTTCATTGGCACAGGAACGGAGCAATTATGGGGTGACCCGTTGCAGTGAAGTTGGAACCGTACTTATGAACTATGAACTAACTATCTCGTGTATACTACTAAACAATATCCAGCGGACATTTTTGTTATTGGTATTGGTAACACCCTGTAATTCCCATCTTTAGTTGAAGTATGTCCACAAAATAGATCGATATATTCTTCTTCGACGAATACTCCAAATCGATCACTTGTTAACCAATCTTTGTGATTTGTATGTGATCCCAGCCTAAGATCGATTGTAGGTTGTGTCAATTATGCGCCTACAAGTAGGCCAGCAAATTAGATTTCTGCGCCGCTTTTTATTTACTAGGATAGCTTCCCTAGGTCCCTACCTCAGTCGCCTCTTACGACATGCTTCATAGGTCGCCGTTACTATTCTTTGCTCTTCTTGCTAGCCCCGGCAACACACGAGCAATTGTGTTAATGGTACTAGTAACTCCCTGCAATTGCCCGTCTTTAATTCAAGTGTGTCCGCTGTATGAATATGGTACTAGTAACTCCCTGCAATTGCCCGTCTTTAGTTCAAGTATGTCCGCTGTATGAATATGGTACTAGTAACTCCCTGCAATTGTCCGTCTTTAGTTCAAGTATGTCCGCTGTATGAATATGGTACTAGTAACTCCCTGCAATTGTCCGTCTTTAGTTCAAGTATGTCCGCTGTATGAATATGGTACTAGTAACTCCCTGTAATTGTCCGTCTTTAGTTCAAGTATGTCCGCTGTATGAATATGGTACTAGTAACTCCCTGCAATTGTCCGTCTTTAGTTCAAGTATGTCCGCTGTATGAATATGGTACTAGTAACTCCCTGCAATTGTCCGTCTTTAGTTCAAGTATGTCCGCTGTATGAATATGGTACTAGTAACTCCCTGCAATTGCCCGTCTTTAGTTCAAGTATGCCCGCTGTATGAATATGGTACTAGTAACTCCCTGCAATTGTCCGTCTTTAGTTCAAGTATGTCCGTTGTATGAATATGGTACTAGTAACTCCCTGCAATTGTCCGTCTTTAGTTCAAGTATGTCCGCTGTATGAATATGGTACTAGTAACTCCCTGCAATTGTCCGTCTTTAGTTCAAGTATGTCCGCTGTATGAATATGGTACTAGTAACTCCCTGCAATTACCCGTCTTTAGTTCAAGTATGTCCACTGTATGAATATGGTACTAGTAACTCCCTGCAATTGTCCGTCTTTAGTTCAAGTATGTCCGCTGTATGAATATGGTACTAGTAACTCCCTGCAATTGCCCGTCTTTAGTTCAAGTATGCCCGCTGTATGAATATGGTACTAGTAACTCCCTGCAATTGTCCGTCTTTAGTTCAAGTATGTCCGCTGTATGAATATGGTACTAGTAACTCCCTGCAATTGTCCGTCTTTAGTTCAAGTATGTCCGCTGTATGAATATGGTACTAGTAACTCCCTGCAATTGTCCGTCTTTAGTTCAAGTATGTCCGCTGTATGAATATGGTACTAGTAACTCCCTGCAATTGTCCGTCTTTAGTTCAAGTATGTCCGCTGTATGAATATGGTACTAGTAACTCCCTGCAATTGTCCGTCTTTAGTTCAAGTATGTCCACTGTATGAATATGAGAATTGTGGCATATTTTTTACAGGACTTCCATATCAACCACAGTAAACGAGTCGTCGTAGATTTTTCTAGGCACGGCTTATACATTCAGTAGTTCACCATTGCTTTCTGAACGGTCAGATCTATTTTTACCGTTTATAAAACTCCACGCGAACAAATTAGCTTCCCCACTTGCGGAGTTTGAACCATGTACACTTGGGTTGTGATTGACCTCACTACCGATCAAGCTACAGACGCTCTCATGTTCCAAGTATAGACTTATATATAAGGAAGATTACGCTTCACATCAATAGTTACATCTTCGTCTACTGTGTTCTCATGTTTCAAGTATAGACTTATATATAAGGAATATTACGTTTCACATCAATAGCTACGTCTTCGTCTACTGTGTTATTGAGTTAAAACATAACGTGCTAACATTATCTAATAAATATAACTCCTGAATTATTAACACATCTCAGAATACGATATCATTTTTCTGTAGATACACTTGTTTAGCACCGACTGTTTCAACGTAATTTGAACAAGCAAATCTTGGCTTTTCCTCTTATATTTATGTCAGAGCTCCCTATAGAATATCTTATATAAGTTGTCAGATTGTTCACAAGCTTTACTACTAAATTGGATGCAGACACAGAATAGAAGCAAATACGCGTACAGATAATGGGTGGATTAAAAATGCTTGACAGCAAACATAATATATATATATATATATATATACTGCATTTAATAAGGCATAGACATTTAATAAGACAGTGAAAAACATATATGTGCTTTTGAATATAAGTGTTACAGAAGAGTCCTCCGTATATCATGGACAGAGAAAAGAACAATTAGATCTATACAGAAAGAACTCACAATCAAAGAAAACTGGCTGATGCTACAAATAAGAAAGAGAAAATTGAGATATTTTGGACATTTATATGACCTGAAGGGCTAGAGAAGACCATCATGGAAGGAGGCATACCAGCAAAGAGAAGAAGAGGAAGACCATGGAGAAGAGTGGCAGGACATCTGGCCTATGAGAGAAAGAAATTCCGGAGGACTGTTGGGGTTGCAAAGATCTGCTCAGGACAAGCTATTTGATTATATATATATAGCCGATATGTGTGTGTGTTTATGAAGGTGTAAATATCCACAGATGTATAGATGATACTGAAAGAGAAAAAGTATTGTTCAGAAGGTCAAACTTGAGCACAGTCGTATGACTGCAAGATGACAGACACATGTAAGGACTGATATTTTCTTTCAGTAAAAATAGTCAAAAGAAGAAAACAAAATTTTTAATCACCAAATTAATCTAATAGATTTAATGAACAAGAGAGATATGTGTATCATTCTCAAGGCACAGATACAAGGAATGGAATTTCACGTTGTAGGGGAGACAACAAGAATTATAAACCAGAAGCTTTATGGGTGGATTATCTCCACTGCACTTGAGGCAAATAGGTGCTCTGATCCCCGCTTCAGAATTTCCATTATAGTATAGGTTTCCCAAACTGAAATCCGCGGTCCGCTAGGTACTCACAGGTGGTCATCAAACGCTTGAAGAAATATTATGATCTTTGACATTTCAAACAGAAAAATTAAATTTTAAAAATGTGTATAAAAACAGTGGTAGACTAGTTCTGCAGCGAAATCAAAGGACCCGGACCAGAATGGAGTCTAAATGTCTGACAGGACAAAATGAAAGATCATTTGATGTTTCCACAGTCTGAGAACATTGTTTACTATTGTAACACAAAGATAATTCATTCATGTTCATTTTCATATATAGAAACGTGTGGGAGTTCTCTGCAGCAAAATGTATTTAAAAGGGTGTCGGCGGTAAGGCGATTTTGATTTTGTAACAATTCTACTGCCCCCTAATCCTATCTTTTTGCTTTTTACTGGAGAAAGTGTTGACATCTTAACTGTATTAATATTACTATTGTTATTATTAGTAGAAGTACCTCTAAATTTGAGAAGGCACGCCTGTTTTTGGGGTTTTTTCGATCCAGAAGCACGTGAGCTTTCAGCTCTTCGGCTCGGTGCCTTAGACATCGTAACCCTTCGGTTCGGCGCCACGAACATCGTAAATCTGGAGAACCTGTGGCTTTTCTGCCAGAGCGCGGAATTGAACCGCACTCACACGGGCTTGTCACCCATCGTCCAACGCGCTACGAACACGCTGGGCAGACGGGCTCATGCTTTTGTAGGGATGGTATGTGTGAATATGAGAGTTGACCGAAGGTTCGATCGAATAAGTTGTACAACTTGTCCAGTGTTAGGGACACAACATAATTCAACAAAAACAATAAATCTTTAAAAATATTTGTGTCAAAAAATGTCAAGGAAAGTAAATCAACATAGAAGTGAAGACAAGAAAATGGAATTGGTACATACTGTGTGGTGTACCTTCGTAGCCGCTATCATTGAGTTCTCTCTTGACAAACTGTACATATGGAACACCAGGAAAAAGGCCTTTCAATCCTTTAGTATTGTTTCTTCCCTTTAGCCATCCCTGAAGAAGTAAGATCAATAAATGCCATCACAATCACATCTATTCTTCTGCTTTGCGTTCGTTCTTTACCACCAATTTTAATCACTCTTTGTGATATGTTTGATCTTTGCCAAGAACGTGTATATTGCCACATTGGTTTGGTAGGCCTCTCTTCTTCTTCTTTCGCGTTCGTTCTTTACAACCAATTTTAATCACTCTTTGTGATATGTTTGATCTTTGCCAAGAACGTGTATACGTTCACATTGGTTTGGTAGGCCCCTCTTCTTCTTCTTTGCGTTCGTTCTTTACAACCAATTTTAATCACTCTTTGTGATATGTTTGATCTTTGCCAAGAACGTGTATACGTTACACATTGGTTTGGTAGGCCCCTCTTCTTCTTCTTTGCGTTCGTTCTTTACAACCAATTTTAATCACTCTTTGTGATATGTTTGATCTTTGCCAAGAACGTGTATACGTTGCACATTGGTTTGGTAGGCCCCTAAATGCATAGACTTCTACATGTTTAGGACACATGCATCCGATTTCATCTTAGTCTTCTTAGTCGCCTCTTACGACATGTGTGGCAGGTAACCGTGGTTCTATTCTTCACACCCCACATTTGGGCCCCGGTAACCACACGGCGATATCTATTCGAAACTTCAATAGCAATTCTCTGCAACTCTCTGTTATCAATTGATTGATTGATTGGACCATCATCATTGCACTTCGGTGAATAACCATGTGTGCTCCAATCACTTTCTTACACAGGAAGATCTCAGCTCTCACTCTCTTTGCCTTTTTACCCCGGGTTGGGCATAGGCCCTCAACCAACTCATGCCAAGTCTTCCTATCTCCTGCAGCTCCCTCCAGCTCTTCTTTATATTGTTGATCTCCGCCTCCAAATCTCGTCTCCATGTAATTCTCGGCCTCCCCTTCTTTCGCTGTCCCTGCGGGTTCCAGGCAAGGTCCCTTCTTGTTATATTCCTCTCCGGTTATCGCAAAGTGTGTCCTATCCAGCGCCAGCGTCTTTTTAACCTGTTCGTTCACTGGAATCTGTCTTGTTCTCTCCATAAGTTCCTCGTTGGTGACCCTATCATACCATCGTATTCCCTCTATTCTGCGCAGATACCAGTTGATGAATGTTTGCAATTTATGCGCTATTGTTTTAGTTGTTCTCCATGTTTCTGACCCATACAGTAGAACTGCTTTAACATTAGAGTTAAATATCCGAATTTTGTTCTAGATTTGATTTCTTTAGACTTCCAAATTGTTCCCACTGCAATGAAAGCTCCTCTTGCCTTTTGTATTCTTATTTTAACATCTCTATCTGTTCCACCCTCTTTGTATACGTTGCTGCCCAAATATGTGTATGATTCTACCTCTTGAAGAGGGATTTCACCCAGGAAGATCGAGTTGTCATTTGCTTGATTAATTCTCAATACCTTTGTCTTTCCCTTATGAATGTTCAGCCCTAGTTGCTGGGACCTTTGATTCAATGTGTTTAGCTTATCCTGCATCTGATTTCGTGTATGTGACAGAAGGGCTATATCATCAGCGAAGTCCAGATCATCTAGTTGCTCTGTCAGAGTCATTGGATTCCATTTCTGGTGTTAGTTACTGTGGTCTTCATAATCCAGTCTATTGTCAGTAAGAACAACAAAGGTGATAGAAGACATCCCTGACGCACTCCTGTTTCTATTCCAAAAGTGTCTGTTAGTTTACCTTCATGAAGAACTCTACATTTCATATCTGTATATGTTGCTTTTATTAGGTTAATAATTTTCTGTGGGATTCCATAATGCCTCATTAATTTCCAAAGGGTTTCCCTATCAATACTGTCAAAAGCCTTCTCATAATCCACAAATCCGATATAAAGTGGGGATTTCCATTCAATACTTTGCTCTATTATTATGCGTAATGTGGCTATCTGGTCAGCACAGGACCTATTTGGTCGGAAGCCTGCCTGTTCATCTCTTAGCTTTATATCGATGGCATCTCTCAGTCTCTCCAGGATGACTCTGCTTAGTGTTTTCCCAGGTACTGACAACAGCATTATTTCCCTATAGTTTTCACACTTCTGAAGGTCCCCTTTCTTTGGTAGCTTCACCAGGTATCCTTCTCTCCAGTTTGCTGGTATTTCTTCGGTCTCCCAGATTCTGCTAAATAATTTATACAGTATTTCTGTGGATGTGTTTATGTTGGCTTTAACCGCCTCCGCTGGAACACCATCTGGACCGGCCGCTTTTCCATCTTTTAAAAATTTAATGGCTTTACTAATCTCCTCCTTGGATGGTTTCTCACAGTTGATGTCCAAGTCAATTTCTGCCGGTTGGATATGTGCTGGTCTGTTCAGGAATTCCTTGAAGTATTCCACCCATCTTTCCATTTGGTCTCTAACGTTAGTGATAGTTCCCCTCTACTATTTTTGATCAACCCATTTGATGGACTGTATTTTCCTGCTAACTCTCTAGTGCTGTTGTAAAGATCCCTAACGTTTCCTTTTCCTGCAGCTACCTCTGCTTCTCTTGCTAGATCTTCTACGTATTGTCTTTTATCTAACTTTATTTGTTTCTTCACTTTCTTACTAGCTTCTGTGTATTTTTCCTGGGCTATGGCTTTGGTAGTTCTAGTTTTGCTATTATTTAAATCTGCTTTCCTCTTTTTCCGCACTCACCTCATCTTCTAATTGCCGCAAAACCTCATACTTTTTAGAGACTGTGACCGTGAACTGTTCCTTTGTTTCTTGACTTCTGAGGTATCCTACATTATATTGGTGTCTATGTTCATGGGATGTTATGTATCGATTAAGCTTCAGTTTAATTTTACTTATCAGCAAATGGTGATCCGAATCTACATCTGCCCCCTTAGAACCCTTACATCTTGTAGAGATGACCTGAATTTCTTGTTTATGCATATGTGGTCAATTTGATTTTCTGTTCTGTGGTCTGGTGATACCCAGGTTGCTTTATGTATTCTTTTATGTGGAAAGACACTTTCACCTATGACGTATTGATTCGCTGCACAGAAATTAGTGAATAGTTCTCCATTTTCGTTCATTATCCCTAGTCCGTGTTTCCCCATGATCTCCTCGTAGCCTATGTTGTCTGAACCTAATTTGGCATTGAGGTCACCCATCAGAATTTTGATGTTTCCATTTCTCTGATAGTATTTTTAAGTTTTATGTAAATTTCTTTACTTTTCCTTTATCATTGAAATGAAAATCGTGGATATCCAAAGGACGTAGCCATCAACCACAGTAAACAAGTCGTTGATTTTCTAGGCACCACTTATACGTTCAGTAGTGCCATTGCTTTCGAACGGTGGCGCCATCGTCCTTTGTTAAAATCAACGAAACAATTTGCAAGCAAACTGTCCGCAGGTGATTCGAACTCAGAACGTCGGGGTTAATAGACCGAGTCACTAACCCCAGGCCACAGACGCCACTTTATCATTGGTAGGTGCTAACCTGGGTCACATTCAAGAATACTTTCTTTGGTGGTTCTGAATGTTGCTGTGATTATCCTAGGACTCACTGCTTCCCATTTTATTAGTGTATTCTCCACTTCTTTAGATAGCATTAAAGCCACTCCTTCACTATGGGGGCATTTTCTTCCATATGGCCTGAGAACAGCATTGTTTCTCCTGTGTTTAGACGTTGTTTGCCTGCACCATTCCACCTAGTTTCACATAATCCCAAGATGCCAATCCCGTGAAATTTCATCTCATTTACAACCTGTGCTGTCTTTCCCATTTGATACATACTTCTAACATTCCAGGTGCCAATTCTGGAGCTTTTCCTAGGTGAAAGGAAGATAATCTGCAGTGCAGACTCCTTGTGGCTTTCTCTGCATCGTTTCATACCTCTTCTAGAAGAGCTTCCTTTCCTCTTGGTTGGCACAGCTTTTATTTAATTTGTATGTGACTTGTTCATGCTTGGTTGGATGTTGTGGCTAAAATTTTCTACTGGATAGGGTAGCCAGCCCTACGCCAAATCCCACTTTAGCCGCCTCTTACAACATGCCTTATAGGGCGCAGTGCCGCTACTCTTTGCTCCCCTTGCGAGCCCCGGCAACACAGAAGATCTCAGCTGCAGTGTACAAACTCTGTAGCACTGGCAAGGGTCTCTGGTGTCATTTTCTTCTTCTTCTTTGCGTTCAGTTTCGTATGCTCGTCTAAACCATAAAATAGGTTGCCTCTATGAAGATGCATGTCATTTGGAGTTCTCTGAGAGTTCCCCATAGCTTGCTCTGTATGCTTTGTTCATGAGGCCATGTTTCGTTTCGTTGGAGTATGTATGATGGACATGACTGCAGGATGTGCTCAGGAGTCCGTGTTTCTGTTTGGCATGCACACTATGCAGGTGTCATTTTGAAGATGGGGAAGATATTTGTGTAGGAATTGTATTTTTCATATTCATAAGTACGGTTCCAATTTCACTGCAACGGGTCACCCCATAATTGCTCCGTTCCTGTGCCAATGAAAACCACATGAAATGTTAACAACTGTGAAATGTTTCCTGTGTGAACTAATTCCAGAATGAAACAGCCGCGTACCGCCACAAAAGAAACCTGCACCGAATAAAATGCATATGGCCGTCGCTAATGTAGCAACACAAAACTGTTCATCACTTGAATTGCAATTCTTGTCAAAGGGAACATCAATCACGACAAAATCCAGCTTTCTGCACTAGCAATATAACTGCATACGGCAGCTTGAGCTTGTTCGTCATAACCGCTGTCCGCCATTTTATTTTTAATCTTTTCTAATGAATGTTGCCCGGACAACGGCTTTCTAACCTGCTCTTCTAGATTTTGAACTGACATGGGTTCTTTTACGTGCTGAAATTGAACATTGGACCTACGTTTTATCGACCGTCTCCGATAGAACTAGGATCTCTGGAAAAATATCCAGATAGTTCCACAAAGGAGCTCTGTTATCAATGTCAAGCATGGTCCCTAACTAAATCCCAAGAAAGAAAGATCACAAAATGTGAAATGAACTGTTTAACTCTTAGTTGACCAGGACAAAAGTCATGTTTTTACAAGCCATTTGTTTTTAGAATAAAATACGTCCTTTAGTGTGGCTCCTGGTAAAATTTGTGGCTCCTCGGTCTCTTTCCGCAGAAACGGCATGCCACCTGCCGAGAGTATTGCACACAGCATGAACTCCGTAGTTCTGACAACAATCCTAGGGGTATCTGGAAACAAATGCACTCGTGAATAGAACGACGCAACCACTTAGCTACAGAAAGCCCTGTGCAACATTTAGCAACAAAGATGTAATCTATAGCAGTTCATGAGGAGAATTATATAGTATTCTTCTTCCTTGTTCTGCGTTGGTTCTAGAATCATGGAGAGATGTCTGCCCATACAAGGTTGACTGCAATGAACTCAACATGCTCTGTCTCTTGTCTTGCACTCTTCACCTATGAACTCCCTACCAGCGGCTTACAGTCGGAAATTCAAGATGGCGACATAAACAAGTTGTGTTAGATTCAAAGGATACGTTTACAAAGAACCCCACGACGCTTCACGGCAAATGTGGTTATGATAAGACCTATCAACTCCTAATTGAGAACAGGTTTTTAACAAATCTTTTTGCCCGCCTGCCCAGCGTGTTCGTAGGGCGTTGGACGAAGGGTAACAAGCTCCCTGTGAGTGCGGTTCAATTCTGCGGGCTGGCAGAAAAACCACAGGTTCTCCAGATTTACAGTGTTTGTGGCACCAAACCGAAGGGTTACGATGTCCATGGCACCGAGTCGAAGAGCTGAAAGCTCAAGTGCTTCTGGATCCAAAAAAATCTTGTCCAGCCCTTCATCTATCTTGGTATCCCTTTCAATTGTTTTAATGTCTTGCCTTACCTTTTAATATCAGTGTCCAGCTCTCTTGGTATCCCTTTCAATTGTTTTAATGTCTTGCCTTACCTTTTAATATCAGTGTCCAGCTCTCTTGGTATCCCTTCTAATTCTTGTAATGTTTTGCCTTACCTTGTAATATCAGTGTCCAGCTCTCCTCTCCAGGTATTTCTAGGCACCTTCCACTACTCCTTGTTTTCTGCGGGTTCCAAAACATTTCCTGGCTTGCAATGGGCAGTATGTCCATCTGTTTCCCTCCAACATGTGTCTTGGTCTTTTTCTTGATCGCCTCCATTCAAAATTTCTCTCCAATAATATTTTGTTCCGAGCTGGAAGCAAGGATGAAGTGTCCTCTCAATTTATGTCTAGTCTGGGCAGCTGACATGGGGAATGTGAATTATTTTGATCAATGTGTCACTTCTTCAAACACTCCACATCGACAACTTGTTACACAACTCTTTGTGATCTTATGTGATCTGAGCCTAAGAGTGATTGTATGTTGTGTCAGTTATGCGCCAGTAGGTCAGCACATCCGATTTCTGTGACGTTTGTTATTTACTAGGGTAGTTTCCCTAGGCCCCTACCTCAATCGCCTCTTACGGCATGTCTTGTAGGTCGCAGTGTTACTATTCTTTGCTCCCCTTGCAAGCCCCATCAAATGTGTCACTAAACTGGCAACTTTCATGGACGGACAACTTACCTGTACTGTTTCTGGCATACCCCGCTGTCCAGCTTCAAGTGTAGAAGCATTCACCTCAAGACTGTCACCAGGGTCAATAGCAATGTGCTCTCTACCGTGCCCATGCTCTATAGGGTTGTAACGGTTGATGCACTCAAAGTGTAACACCTCCACATCAGCCATGTTAGTCAGGCTTTCTTGTCATGAGAGGGGAACCAACAACAAGTCTGAAAAACAAAATTAACATGTATTGTTATTATAATATCTTCTTCTTCGAACGCTCCATATCTACCTCTTGCTAACCACTCTGTGATTTGTATGTGATCTGAGCCTAAGAGTGATTGTACATTGTGCCAGTATTGCACCTACAAGTAGGCCAGCACTTTCGATTTTTGTGAATATTTTTATTTACTAGGGTAGCTTTCCTAGGTCCTACATAAGTCGCCTCTTATGACATGCCTTGTAGGTCACAGTGGTGCTATTCTTTGGTTCCCTTGCAGGCCCCGGCATCACACGGGCGGTTATTATAATATAATAATTCCTCCTGTACCAGTATACGTTACATAGGGCCTGCAAGTAATGTATCCATACCGCTCTATTCTGGGTAACTCGCTCAATCTTCTCAATGGAATGGAGACTGACATTTTGTGCCTCTCTCAGCAAAGTTCGTTTCAGGGTCTCCCTAGGGGATCCTCTCTTTCTTGAACCCTTTGCATCCCACTTCAATGCCTGCTTTGGTATTCTTTGATCATTTCTTTTCAAGATATGGATAAAGTAATCTCCCATCTTCTCCCTCTTCATCAATTCTGAATTCGTCTCATATTATGTTCATTATTGTTTGCAGACATCTATTTTCAAATGTATTGGTTTTACTAGTTAATTAAATTTTATATTCCCTGCCTTTCTAAATGGGTGGTTTTGATTTGATATCCCAGTTTGAATAGAACTTTTCCAACCGCAAACTACTCTCAATTCGACCCAGCCTTATATGGGGACTAGAACAGATCTAAGAATTAAAGGAGACACATCCTGTGACACAGATAAAAATAAATTATGGGACATAACACAGTATTCCCAAGATACCATATGGTATGAATATGTTCTTTCTTTCTTATATGATGTTCTTAAGAGGATGTATATTTATTCAGTAGCTCATTAATATGTCTTCTTCTACGTTTGCCCCCTATGAATTCAAATGTAGTCACTGCACCTGGTATGACGCTTCTGACTGTTTCTTGCATGAAGATGTGCTTTCCTTACTATCAGTATTCCCCGCCGTAGAGGTGTGCCTTCTCCAACATCAATGGTGGTAGCTAGCGAATATTTTTAATATTATTACCTCTGAAGTAGGAGCAAAGTTTACCTGAATAGCAAGGAACATTGGTGATAAGGAAAGTAAACCTTCCTTAAAAATCAGGGTGTTATATTAGATGCCAGGACTACACCTGAATTCATAGCAGACAAAACAAATTTTATTTTAATCCATATCAAACCATGACTTTCCCTGTTTAAGTCTGGCACTTTTTTCTTCCTTGTGTCCTCATACTGTGTATGCTTCTTGTCAGTGCTTATAAGTAGGTGGGAATGTGCTTGGCATATCTGCATTCTAACCTCTATAGATCAATAGTCAAGTAGAAGTGTCTCCACATCCTGGTTGTGACTATGTTGTTTGAGTTAACTAAGGTCAAACATTCTAACTGTGATTGCATGGTCTGAATTTAATTTATATATGTTTCGGGGCTCTGCAAGGGAGTAAAGAATAATAATAATACTGCAACCTACAAGGCATGCTGTTAGAGGCCACTGAAGTAGGGGCCTAGGGAAGCTGCCCTAATAAATAAAAAGTGTAGCAGAAATCAGATGCGATGGCCTACTTGTATGAGCATAACTGGCAAAATGAACAATCACTTTTAGCCTCAGATCACATACAAATCACAAAGAGTGGTTTAACAAGTGGTCGATATGGAGCAATCGAAAAAGAAAAGTTTACTTAACTCACATGCCCAAAAATCAGCAGAGAGGAATATAAAACAAGGCAGAAAAATGCATGAATTGACAACATAAAACAGTGGACTGTTCTCACATAGTAAAACAATATTCTGACGAAAGTTCATACCAAACAGACCAGGAAAGAGTTGAACATAGATATCATCATCCCCATGATAAGGATGATAATGCATTAGGTAAGAAACCCGTGTTTATGGAGAAACCCGTGTTTATGGAGAAACCCATGTTTAAGGAGATACCCATGTGAAGGGAGTTACCCGTGTTTGAGGAAGTTACCCGTGTTTGAAGAAATTCCCCCGTGTTAAGGGAGATACCCGTCTCTGAGGAAGTTACCCGTGTTTGAGGAAATTCCCCCGTGTTAAGGGAGATACCCGTGTTTGAAGAAATATCAATGTTTAGGGAGATACAAAGAATAGTTGATAGATAAGACCATCATCGTGGTTGAACTCGGATGCATATATCCTAAACGTGTAGAAGTCTATGCATTTAGGGGCCTACTAAACTAATGTGCAACGTATACACGTTCTTGGCAAATATCAAACATATCACAAAAAGTGATTAAAATTGGTCGTAAAGAACGAACGCAAAGAAGAAGAAGAGAAGGACCATCATCATTGCACTTCAGTGAGTAAACGTGTGAACCGAACTATTTCTTACACATGAAGATCACAGCCGCAGTGCACGAACTCTGTAGCACCAATGAGGGTACCCGATAATTATAAATACATAATTCAACAGTTGCAGTTCTACTTGTACCAGTGGAAAATAACACTTGTTTACAGATAGTGAAAAGTAAAGTCAAAGAAAAGATAAATGGCATATCCTGCTAAAAACTCTGGTAAGAATGATATCCCTTCTACACTTGCAACATTAGAGAGTGACCTATCATTGTGACTCCCATTTACATTACAAGTAAACATAAAAAGCAATGGTTAAAATGTCAGTGATAACATAGGGGCATGATTTTACAATGTCTCCTGATAAAAAGACTCTTGTTTACAGATAGTGAAATCAAAGAAAAGTAACATATTCTCAGGGAAAGAGGAGTAGGGAAAGGTCTAGACATACCTGGAGAAGTGAGCTGAAGACTGATATTAAAAGGATAGGTAAAACATGTAAAGAATTGGAAGGAATGGCAGGAGAGAGGAAGACCTGGGAGAAGTTTGTTGAAGACCTGTGCTCCGTTGGGAGTTGAAAGGTGAAGAAGAAGAATATTCTGTGAAAAACTAAGGCAAGAATAATATTCCTTCTACATTTGCAACATTAATAACTATCATTGTGACTCCCATTGACATTTAAAGAGCACACACAAAACATGTTTAAAATGTCAGTGATAACATGGGGCATGCCTTTACAAAGTCTGCTGATAAAAATAAAAGCTGAGGCTGACATAGACTGGTCAATTTTGTACCCCCATGCAATTTATACCAACAGATCCAAGAGATTATCTGGGCGTGAATCAATTCAGCCTACAACAGGAAAAGGGTTCTTGTGTCAAGTCTTAAGAGAGTGCAGCAATCAGTGTGTGAACATCAGCTGTTTTATACACCACCATTAACACAGTTTATCTTACAAGTTCACCGCTAACAACAGATGGGAGGAAGGAAATTAAAAGAAGAACAACCATGGCCTTACAATAAATTAAACAACTAAAAACAGTATGGAATGAAAATGATAAAAAAAACAAAGATGGAATACTAAGAACATGCACATTCCCAGTGACAATGTATGGGTGTGAAGCATGGGCAGTGGAAACATGGCAGTGGAAAGAAAAACATAGATTTGCTTTCAAACATATATCGCCTGTGTGTTGCCGGGGCTCGCATGGGGAGCTAAGAATAGTAAGACTGTGACTTACAATTCATATCGTAAGGGGTGACTGAGGTAGGAGTCTAGGAAGCTACCCTAGTAAATAAAAAGCATCGTAGAAATCGGATGTGCTGGTCTACTTGTAGGCGCATAACTGGCACAACGTACAATCACTCTTAGGTTCAGATCACATACAAAACACAAAGAGTGGTTTAACACGTGGTTAATATGGAGCATTTAAAGAAGAAGAATATATATAAGTGTTACAGAAGAGTCCTCCATATATTATGGACAGATAAGAGAGAAAATAGATATATCCAAAAAAAACTCCAAGAAAACTGGCTGATGCTACAAATAGGAAAATTGAAGTATTTTCAACATATAAAGAAGGGTGGAGAAAACCATTATGGAAGGAGACATTCCAGCAATAAGAAGAAGAGGAAGACAAAGGAGAAGATGGATTCAGGATGTAACTGATGCTTTTAGCATGACTGCTACAGAGGTGGGACAACAGGACTATGAGAGAGAAATTCCAAAGGAATGTTAGAGTGGCAAAGTTTAGAAGCAGTATTTGCTTTCTTGATATTTTATTTTACCCAAAATTTATAGAAAATTTACAACTTTAAAAAGAAAGGATACTACATAGTTTAACATAATTTCATGGAATAAAGTTGGCAACAGAATTGATAAGCACTAGGGACAGGAAGTTGTAGAATACCATGATCATCTATGCCAGTCAGCACTTCTCAGTGGATTCGTTTATTGTGTGAAAATTTATTTGAAGGCGGGAGAGGGTCCTCAGTAGCATTACACTAGTGTTTGCATCACACTACAAAAGTAGCTGGTTCACATCCAGTGTGGAATGATCAGGATATTCTCAAGTGATCCCTGAACTCAATGTAGATGACATCAAGGTAATAGTTCTGTTTAGAGACCGGTGATAATACATAGGTGTTCACGTTGAGCACATAAAAGAGCCCTTGAAAGCTTCAACTCTATAAAAGTAGTTTTGAAAGCTGCTGACCTGGCAATAAATCATTATTCCTAATTCCAAAAAAATTCCTACAAATTGTCACCACTTTCAAAATAACATTGGGGACCCCTGTCAGCACTACATAGCTTGTGCACTATCGCTGAGGTCTTCCTGTGTAAAAGAGTTTAGGGCACACAGTTATTCACCAAAGTGCACTGATGATGGTTCTATCAATAAATAAATATATTATAAACCGGTAACTGATAATATTAGATGGGAAACTAAATTGCTCTGATTAGTCTAGAGATAAAACAACATCATCCTCATTATGCTCTCATCGTACCTAAGGGCACATAAGGCAGAATAAAAAAGGTACACTCAGTTTGATCTCGTGCCTTTCTTTCTACCTCAAACCTAGCCCCAAGTGTCAACAAGTACCTGGAACAATTATCAAGTTTTGTATATGCGAGAACAATAATAAGAGAATTTGAAAGAAGATTTTTTCATTGTTTCTTCTGTCAGAGAATAAACATACGAGGAAGACACTGGCCTTGAAGAGTGACATTTAGTATTCAAAATTGGTCACAGCTGTGACTGTATAGCTTTGTTTCCATGAGAAACTCAATAAGTCATTCTGGCATCAGCCATAAATTTTAACATTTTTGAAGTATGTGTTCAATATTCAATGTTCAATGAAGAGATAAGACTTCATGTTTCCACAAGTACAAATTAAATTTAATTAAACCACTGTTGCTAGATTTATCACAGTGTCTTCAGAATCAAATAGATGGGTCAAGCGCATGACCAGAGATCGCTTAAGAAGAAGACATAGATGGGAAAAATAGTGCACTGGTCTATCCCATTCAGGCTAGAATAACACAAATTCCATCCAAGGAATAACCTCAGTTAGAGGTCGGCCAACCTCTGAAGTCGGCCAAGGCCCGCCTGCATGGCGAGGGACATCAATCAAATGGTAAAGCAGGGTGTCATGCAAAAATCAGTTAGAAGTACCATGGCTAACGCCAGAATTCACAGTGGGTGAACGAAGAAGAGGTCAGCTAAAATACGTATCCAGCATGTCATGCAAACTTGATCAGAAATCAAACGACATAAGAAAAGTTAGTCACACCAGAGATGATGTATCTACATAAAGTACTAGGAATATCAAGAAAAGATCAGTTTAAGGACAAAAACAACAAGGAAAAAGTGTACAACATCAATACTGAATATTTTTTTAAATTAAATGGTTGGCACATAACCAATATTACCAAACGACAGTGTGCATCAAATGGAAATGCTAATCAGATACAATGGATACAATGCAAAAAGCAGTCTATGCAAAAGGTAGTAGTCAGAAATAACATGCAGTGAAAGACACCATAACTACAGACCATAAATGGATGTTTATGTAGAATAGAGGGACTGAGATGGTATGATAAGATTACGAACGAGGAACTCAAGAGAAAGAACTAAGCAGATACTAGTGGAGAAAGAGCTACAGAAGAGATGCTGGCGATGGATAAGACATACATTGAGAAGACCGATCGGAAGCATTACAAGACATACACTGTTTTGGAACCTGCACGGAAAGAGGAGATGGGGAAGGCCTAGACAGACCTGGAGAAGAGAGCTGGAGGCTCATATTAAAAGGATAGGTAAAACATAGAAAGAATTGGAAGGGATGGCAAGAGGAAGAGCTGTAAGAAGTTTGTTGAAGACCTGTGCTCTGTTGGGAGTTGAAAGGTGAAGCAGAAGAAAGACACCATGCTCTAAGCACACACCAAAGTACATTATATAAATCTTTTTCTACCCTGACACTTTGGGGCAACACAGGATTAGAGAATGCAATGTCAATACTTTCCAGAGCTTTGTTACATGGGCACATCTCTAATTCCCCAACATTGAAAGTTCTGAACATATTTGTTCACATCTATTCAAAAAACATGTAAAATATGTCCTCTTGCCAAAACTTCAGATTCATGATCTCCATTGCAGTTTGCATCTTTTGTTTCATACAGTCAAAAATAAAGCCAGTTGTGGACATGACAGGGAGAACCAGACAACAAACAGTGTATTTTAACAAGAGAGTGAAGAACATAGTAACATACCCTCAGTGAAACAATATATTATACAGGGTGTTCAAGATAAAAGCAGCCCCATCAAGGGAGACAATCTGGTATATGTTTGGTTCAATTATGATGTAGTATAGGTCAAGTGAGTGATTAATTTTGTGATGGTGTATAATTATGGTGCAGGAAGGGGCGATGAACAAATGTGACGGAAGGATGAGTTAGTCAGAACCTGTTTAAATAGTAAATACACAAAAAGCAATATGTGCCTGACAACTTTTGATTTGTCAATGGGGCTGCTTTTATCTTGAACACCCTGTATATATATATTATCAATCTGTATGTAGTTTGTATGAGCGCGCGTAGCGTAGTTGTTAGTGAACTCGCTTCTCAAGGCTGGTGGCCCGGGTTCAGCTCCCTAGTGGGCGTGGAATTTTCCCGGACGCGACGGCTCTCAGGTCGACCCAGCCTCAACTGGGTACCAGACATGCTCTGGGAAGTAAAGGCGGCCGGTGTGATGCTGACCACATCACCCATCGCGTGCCGACGGTCAATGAAAAATACAGGCCAAACACTGTATTGCCCTATATACCCCAAGGTATGAAAGGGTTCCTTTACTTACTATGTAGTTTGTATACCCTCTACTGAAACACAAAATGCTGCAGGAACTAAATGGAAAATCGCAACTGCAAAGAATGAATTTAATGGAATGCCGGTCTATAAAAAAGTAATAATGAGCACTCAGCTGCAATGTCAGGGGTATTTAACCAGTTTCATCTACAGCTCCTGGAACTTAATAACTTAATTAAAAGAACTTATAGTTATAGTTTACAAGGTGCACCACGCATTCCAAACATCTACAAAAGAGTTGCAATTTATCAATTAATTGAAACTGAGTGTTTTCTGGATGTCATTTGTCACTTATACCTACCCTTTACTTAACTATGACATGTTACTCATTACCCCTGTTCCATTTTTTTAGTATATATAACTATACATAGTACAATAAACTAGACATTCATGTCAACGGCACTACAATAAAACAAAACCAAGTGAAAGAATTCAAATACTTAGGAAGCATATTCACAGAAGACGGAAGACTAGATTGAGAGATAGAGGCTAGAGTGCAAAAAAGCAAATGCTGTAACCTACCAGCTAGCCACATTGTTAAGGCACCCAAAAATGTCACTGACAGCTAAGCAACAGATGATCAACAGAATTTTCATACCTACTTTGTGTTACCAGAGCCAAACATGGACAATGAGCAAAGCACAGTCACAAAAATAATTACATTTGAAATGCGCTGCCTGCGAAAGGTTACCAAAAACACCAGAAAAGACAGAGTCACCAACATCAGCATAAGAAAGAAAGTTGGCACAAAACCGTGCTTGAATTACATTGAGAAACAAAGAATGAAGTGTTTTGGCCATATAATAAGAATGTATCCAAACTCCAAAGTATACAGAGTCTTCTATAACATAACATCAGGGAAGAAGGTGAGAGGAAGACCATGAAAAAGATGGTTAGATGGCATAGCAGAATCCTGCCAAAGAGCAAAAATAACAATCATCCAAGCCACTAGAACAGCGCAAGACAAAAACAGAAAACCATGACACTGGGCAACAACTTGGTAGCAGTGTGACGACAAAAGAAGAACTACACATACTTATTAACCCAACGGGACTGCAGAGCCGATATATCGGTTCAGAGTAATGTTCATGGTGTTGCAAAACCGATATATCGGCTTTTGGATGTCTGTTGACGAAAACGAATTTATCTTAACAACCCTTTTACTGAAGTTAAAAATCTTCAGAAACGGAGCATCCTTATGTAGGTACATTTCTACCTCCTTTTAACAAAGATTTGAAAGCGAGAAAGCAGAGTGTTATTGTGTTAAAGTCGAGTCATATTTTTTTTCCCACGATAATGTATCCGACATTTGCCAACCTTGTCATAATGACCAAAATGAGTTTATACGTGAAATCTTGAGTATTGTTAGATCAAATTATAACTTGTGATAGGAATGAAGAATATTTAATTGATGGTAATAATGACATTTCACTGTTTATGAAATATAGTATTGATAGTTGTAATTCTAAGTCTAATGTTGTAATTGCTTCTAAAGAATGGACGTTGAACATACCATTTGTTGACATGTCCGCAGTAAAAAATGAATATTATAAAAACTACTGAACCTAATTAGATGTAACTTTTAGAATATGTTCACACATTGATTACCTTCATTTAGCTGCTACTTCTGAAAAACATCTATCAGTATAACGAAGTAATACAAACCCGTGAGTATAAATAGTTTTTATTTTTTGTTCATGCTACAATCATTTAATATTCTCAAACGTATATCATCTAATGTAAGATATTTTTATATTAATGTATTTGTCATCCAATTAGCAACAATTTAATGTATGATATGTCATACTTTAGAGAAAGATAAAAGCGAAAAACAAAATCTATATTTCAATGTGGCAAAAACAAACATAATAATGACAACAGATCAAATTAACAGGACAAAAGATATTTTTATCAACAGAGAGAAAGTAGAAAATGTGAACAGTTTTGAATATCTTGGTTCACTGCTACAACGGATGGAAATGGGATGAAGGAAATTAAAAGAACAAACATGGCTTTACAAAACATTAAACAACTAAAAACAGTATGGAATGGAACTGATAAGAAAACAAATATCAGAATACTAAGAGCATGCATATTCCCAGTGGCAACGTACGGGTGTGAAGCATGGACATTTAATAAAGCAGTACAGTCTTCAGACTTAGAACAGGACACTGCAGTCTCAGAGCACACCTTCACAGAATGGGTCTCAGGTACTCGGCAGCCTGCACCTGTGGAGCACCAAAGCAGTCCCCAGAGCACATCCTGCAAGACTGCCCTTGTCTGAGTAATGAGAGATTGGAGATCTGGCCAACAGAAACAACATTACAAGACAAACTATGGGGAACCGGTGAAGACCTCAAGCGCACCGCCCTGTTTATGACACATACCGGAGTAGTCGCATAGCAAAAGTTGATCGCAGAAGAATAAAGCAGTGGAAAAACATATATGTGCTTTCGAATATAAGTGTTACAGAAGAGTACTACGTATATCATGGACAGAGGACAAATAGATCTATCCAGAAAGAACTCAAAATCAAAGAAAACTGGCTGATGCTACAAATAAGAAAGAGAAAATTGAGATATTTTGGACACATAAAAGGCATGAAGGGCTGGAAAGACCATCATGGAAGGAGGTCTACTGGCAAAGAGAAAGACCACGGAGAAGATGGATTCTGGGTGTATCTGATGGTTTGAACATGACGGCTGCAGAGGTAGGACATCTGGCCTATGAGAGAGAGAAATTCCAGAGAACAGTTAGGGTGGCAAAGTTCTGCTCAGGACAAGCTATTTGATGATTATTAGAGAAACAGTACTAAAGTTATAAAGATTTAAACTATTTGACATTAAATGTTAAATTGGAATTGCAAAATAAATGCGTCCAGAGGTAAAAATAATATAGAGCGAAATGGTTAAATATGACATTTTTTACAATTTATAACTATCCCAGTCGTTGACCAGATTGAGAGAGATGTGGTGATTGGGTGTCAATATTAGTACAGCCCAAAAAGAATGACATCAAATATGCAAACTAGATTGATTAATCAACATTGTACGGGGTGTTGGGCCACTGTTTGATTTGTTGAGGAGATCGGAGCACCTAAGGACATGAGCTCAGCATGTCATGATCAGATGATACTATGAATGATAGTCCTGAGTCTGAGTCCTCATATAACTGAGAACTATCTCGAGTATTTACATATATTATTTTATTATATAAAAGGATGTTGCGAAAAAGTACTTACCGGCAAAATAAATAAAAGATGAGTGATTTAATCCCAAAGTAGCACAAAACTGAACTCACTGAACTGGTGAGTGTTTTATTGATGACAATGAAAACTAAAAATGTTCTATTGTGCTTCAATAATCAGTTTAGTAAAGTTTAGTTTGCAAAATATATATCAACTTTACAGCTTGCTGAGGCAAATGTAAAAGTAATGGTAAATGGACTGTGATTCAACTCAGAGTATCATGTTCTAAATATGATTTGAATGATTTGTTTCTTCTGCCTGTAGACTGTGGAGTGTAATTAGCATCTCATCACCATCACTTCATAATTCGCTTAAATTCAGTTTATCCAGCGATACAAAATACTCACACTGATAAATCAAAAATGCGATGGCGACTAAATAAATATAAAGTAGTGACTGCAAGGCAATAAAATTTAACCTATTTCCGTCCCTTTTAGGCGAAATGAGTCAATTATTAGCTAAAAAAGAATTACTAATCACACCGCTAATATTTAAATAAGCGTATATTAATCATATCATAGCAATATTCACTCATTCAGGAAGAGATAAATAAAGAGCATCCCGCCATGATGGAAATGATCACGTGACTATAGAAAGCAGTATACTTCCGGATATTCTTTTCCGATTACTTAAGAAAGTATTAACAGTGAGAAAAGACTTCTAAAATAAATATTTAGTAGTTCGATGCAGCAGAAAATACTTTGCTTTATAGTAATCCTAGAAAAAACATTTCAACTTGTATAATATGAATCTATATATATTTCTTTATTCTTGTACAAAATGTGCTAGAGAAATACTTGTACCTAGAAATTAGATATCGATACGCTCAAAATAATTGAGGTCATTGTCCTTTCATGAAATCGAAAGTAGGATTTCCGACAGTAAATTCATTCATTCAGCGTTTTGTCATTCCCTGCAGCCTGGCGTCCGCTAGTATTATTCTAACTGGGGTCGCTCATAGTCCCTAATATTTTGTCAGTGTAGTTGACCACAGCCAACTCTAACTTTATATAGTTGGCTCTGAGTTGACCCCAATAAGTAAAATCTGTTTGTACCATGCTGTTTATTGAGAATAGGCGTCAGTAAATTTCTAGACAAACAGTACAATAGTAATAACAATAGCCGTCCATCGAACGCGATGATAACAGTCTCAGACGTGTGCTGCTGCACCTCTCTGGTGTGTGTGTGTTCTGTCTTTTCGCGCAGCTTGTTTTCTTTGTGCCTCAACGGCACGATGATCTGGCGATCTTGCGCAATGAATTCCCAGCACGTGGTGTCTATATCGAAGCATTTCAGAGATATTTTAAGAGTGTCTTTGAAGCGTTTTTTTCTGTACACCAACAGAACGTCTGCCCCTTTCAAGTTCGCCATACATTAACTGTTTTGGGATGCGTTTATCAGGCATCCAAGCAAAGTGACTGGCCCATCTCACTTGGGCCTTCTGCAACAAGGTGTTGACGCTTGGGATCTTTGCTCTTGTGAGGACTTCGTTATTTGGAATTTTGTCCTGCCAGTTTATTTTTAGTAGTCTGCGTAGACAGCTTGTGTGGAAGTGGTTTAGTTTTCTTGCATGTCTACTATACACTGTCAATGTCTCGCTTGCGTACAGCAGCGTCGTTAGCACTATGGCCTGGTAAACTTTCAATTTTGTGGCTACACTTATGCCCCTCCGCTCCCACACAGGGGAACGTAGCCTTCCAAACGCAGCACTGTCTTTTGATATGCTATTGTTGACCTCAGAGTCTATGTTTGCCGATCTGGATAGGATGCTGCCAAGATAGACAAAGTTGTCCGCTGGCAGGAGACGCTGACGTTTAATGTTGATAACTGGATCGTACTACTGCTCTATAGGGTCGGGCTGGAATATGACCTCTGTTTTCTTGGTGTTAATGGTAAGGCCAAACATATCACAGGCCAGTGAGAACTTATACAAGTAAGTCTGCATTTCTTCCTCGGAGTTGGTAGCGAGGGCGTAGTCATCAGCAAACAACAGGTTTGAGATAGTTGATTCTTTTACCTTCGTGGGGCATTTTAACCTCCGAAGATTGAAAAGATTACCGTCTGTCCTGTATCTAATCTTTACCCTATGTTCGTCGCCTTTCCAAAGACATCCATGAGCATGGCAGCAAACATCATGCTGAAGAGTGTTGGGGTCAGCACACAATACAGCTTCCCTCAATCAATTATACGTGCCCTCATGAAACTATTCGACGATCTTAATGAATTTCACTGGGCATCTAAATTTTTTCCATGATCTTCCATAGCCCCTCTCTATTGATCGTGTCGATAGCCTTCGTCAGATCGTCAAAGACCATGTAGAGGTTACAGTACTGCTCTTGGCATTTCTCCTGTAGTTGGCGAGCAGCAAATATCATGGCTGCTGCTCCACGACCCATTCTGAGGCCACATTGGGTCTCAATGAGTAAGTGCTGCTCCATGTGATCGATTAAGCGATTGAGGAGGACTCTGGCCTGTATCTTGCCAGCAATTGACGGGAGGAAGATCCCCATGTGATTATCGCTGGCCTAACTGTTTCCTTTTGCGCGTGTACACGTGAACAATAGCGGCATCCTTTAGTTCATGTGGTACACGTTCGCTGCTCCAAATGGACGTAAAGATATATGTCAACTTCAGCCTCAGCATGGGTCCTCCTTCTTTGTAGACTTCGGTCGGCATTGAGTCCGCACTCGATGCCTTCCCGATGGACATCTGACTTGTTGCCTTCTTGACCTCTTCTAAGGTAGGTGGAACATCAAACTTTGCATTGATTGGGACCTGGGGCATGCGCTCTATGGCTTCATCACATAATGATGGATGGTTGAGGACAGAACAGAAGTGTTCTGCCCAGCGTTTTAGTATCTGAGGTGTTGCAGTTAGCAGCCTTGTTCCATCTGCATCGAGTACAGGGGTGAGGTGAGAGGGTTGATGTCCATAAACAGTTCTCAGGGCATCATAGAAGCGTTTAGAATCATGTCTGTCTGCATACATTTGGATTTCATCTGATTTTTTGCTTAGCCAGATGCCTTGCATTTTCCTAATTCTCTCTTGAGCCCTTCTCCTAGCATCTGTAAATGCTGTTTTTATTTGGCTAACGATGATGGGTCATTTTTATGGGCATTTTGATAAATAGCACAATATAAATAATGTGGTCAACTTTTCTCTTGATGTCTTTACTTCCCAGAGTTGTTTTGGTTACGTTGAGACCAGGTCGACCGGATAAGCGTTTGCGGTTAAAAACAACCCCACATCAAATGTATGGGGATAAAAGAAGACCAGCCGCAGAGGAATAATTCAGACGTTGGGTCGGTACTCTCTGAAAATCTCTTCTCCTTACTAAATTACCAATAATTAAAAAGATGGAGATATATTGGGCATACTCTGGGAATAACGGCTTAAAGAGTCACTAAGCAGGCAATAAATCTGGGAGGCCAAGATTTCAATAAAGAAAGAACGTCCTAGGCAAACCCTGAAACGAACTTTCCCTACCTACTGAGAAAGACGAGAAATTTTGGATTCAATTCCATATAAGACATAAAACGCAGGCCATATGCATGTAACGTATAACGGTACCAGACCAGCATAACACTTCTCCACAATAACCACATACTTGTCGCCCGAGTGGTTACCGGGGCCCAAATTTGGGGTGTAAAGAATAGAACCACTATTACCTGCCATGCATGTCGTAAGAGGCGGATAAGGAGGTTTGGCTGAAATCGGATGCACATGTCCTAAACGTGTAGAAGCCTATGCGTTTAGGGGCCTACAAACCAATGTGCAACGTATACACGTTCTTGGCAAAGATCAAACATATCACAACGAGTGATTAAAATTGGTCGTAAAGAACGAACGCAAGAAGAAGAAGAAGAAGAAGACACATACTTGTTATCACAATTTTTTTCTTCACAATACCAAGTACTCACATACGTACTCACATTATCTTTAAATTGAGTAAACACATCAAACAAGAGCCGCAGTAGCGAACGAGTGTGTGATCTGGATTCAATTCCACGGTGGCCGTGGAGTATTTTTCCTATCTTAACGGCTCTCAAGTCGACCTAGCCTCAGTTGGGTACCATGAAAATCGCTGGATCACGCATCGTGTGCCGACGGTCACAAAAATATTTCCCAACACCCAGTGGCGGCTCGCCATTAAGGGCCAATGTGGCCGGGTCCCACCAAAATAATGTATAACGTGTATTTATTATTTAATAAATTAAAATATAACCTAACCCAACATCATGGTTTCCCCGAAAATGTGTGTCTGGCCCCACCAACAAAAAGGATCACGGGGCCGCTACTGCCAACACCATATTTCTCAATTTACTTCGAGGTATGAAAAAGGGTCGAAACAAAAACCCCACATCAAATAGTCTGTTATAGTCGTATTGTGCTTTGTATTTTGAAACAATCCTTATGCTTTCTTCCACCTGACTTCACGGATACTTCTTAAGTGTAATCCATTCTAAGACTTTCTTCCACCTGACTTCACGGATACTTCTTAAGTGTAATCCATTCAAAGACTTTCTTACACCTGACTTCACGGATATTTCTTAAGTGTAATCCATTCAAAGACTTTCTTCCACCTGACTTCACGGATACTTCTTAAGTGTAATCCATTCAAAGACTTTCTTCCACCTGACTTCACGGATATTTCTTAAGTGTAATCCATTCAAAGACTTTCTCCCACCTGACTTCACGGATATTTCTTAAGTGTAATCCATTCAAAGACTTTCTTCCACCTGACTTCACGGATACTTCTTAAGTGTAATCCATTCAAAGACTTTCTTCCACCTGACTTCACGGATACTTCTTAAGTGTAATCCATTCAAAGACTTTCTTCCACCTGACTTCACGGATACTTCTTAAGTGTAATCCATTCAAAGACTTTCTTCCACCTGACTTCACGGATACTTCTTAAGTGTAATCCATTCAAAGACTTTCTTCCACCTGACTTCACGGATACTTCTTAAGTGTAATCCATTCAAAGACTTTCTTCCACCTGACTTCACGGATATTTCTTAAGTGTAATCCATTCAAAGATTTTTTTAAATTTGCGTTCACCCTCTGCGAATTCAGGCGTAGTCATGGCGCCTAGTAGGGTGCCTGACTGATTTGCGTAAAAGCTTGCTTTCCTTTATCACCAGTGTCCCTCAGAATTCAGAGGTATTTCTTAATTAGAATCCCCAAATAGAGGATCAGGGTCTCCTGCACTCAAATAGCGCACCGTGTGACACTTACATTATTATTTTGGTGTGGCTAAGTTGGTTTCGAGCCCCGGAATTTTCATGGCACGTGATCACTAGCACCAAGTGTTATCAACTTCGCTATTGGCAGCCCAATTCAAAGGCTGAATTTTTGCTCATGACCTGTCCACCTCTTCATATGCTCAATGCAGTTAATGGAAAAGTTTGAATTTCGACATAAATGAAACCAATTAACTCATTTCGTGCTAACTGCCGCAGTGTGCGTCATGATTGTCTGTTAAAATAACCCAACTGCCGCACACTGAGCCAATCATTGTTTCAATCAAAATTAGTACACAATTTACACCAACGCATTCTGACCAAATTTTCAGTTCTATCTACAATAAAGCTTATCTTCAGGAGTACCATCCACATTCGACAAAGGATGCATGGAGAGAGAGAGGGAGAGAGAAAAAGGAATCATGTGGAGGTGGATGCAGATTTTACTTTTTCGTTTGACAGCTATGAATTCAAACTTTGTCAGGGCGTCTAATCACGGCCTTCTCTATAAAGCTTTATAGGGAAGGCCGTAGTCTAATATAACACCTCTGACTGAATTTTGCGTGAAGGCTAGCTTTTCTTATCACCAGTGTCCCTCGCCATTCAGGCGAGCTTTACTCCGACTTCAAAAGTACTTGATTTATAATTTAGATTCTCAATTAAAGGACCAGGGGGCCTTTAATACAACCGTATACCGTGTGCACAACGAACATTTTTGGCCCAAGTTGGTCTCGAACCACTGAATTTTCACTACGCCATTGTCGCATTGTTTCATTGCTCCTGCGGTCCCTCTTGTTAAGTAAAGACAACAAAGATATGAAAAGAAAAACAGATAACTTCTCATCTATAGCATCAAAAATTGAACTGCAGATAGGCTATGAAAAGACACATATAAGGAAGACACCTAAGATAAGTAAGATGTTAACAATAAAAGAGCAGTTCACATATTGGTTCACACATTTTTCTTTTACCTTCTTCTTTCTTTATTTTCTCCATTCCTGTTTTGCCCAACAGCATCAGGATTGCACTGGAAATGTTTTAAAAAAAGAAATTATGTTACGAATTGTCAAAGCAGCATCAGCTTTTAACAGTCTAAATAAAATATGGAATTGCAAGTTTTGAAACTAAATTAAGAATTTTAAATTCAAATGTTGTATAAATCCTAACATATGCCAGCGAGAGTTGGAAAATGGCTAACGATCTAGAAAGCAAATTGAATGCATTTGTAAATAGATGTTTACGAAAAATAAGGAATATATAATGGGACGAATTTAGGAGAAGTGATGAAATCAGAGAAATACCTGGTAACAACTGTTATAAGAACGAGAAGATGGAGATATGTTGTACATAACTTCCGAAGAAATTATCAAAGAATACTAAAGCAACCATTGAAGTGGAAGGCAAGTGGATCAAGAATGATAGGGCGCCCTATGGAAACCATGAAGCGAACTTTGCTGAGAGGCGCAAGAAATATCGTACTCAATTTCATGGAAGAGATTGAGTGAATTGTCCAAGACAAGAGTGGTATGGAGCAATTACTTGCAGGCCCTATGCAACGTATAATGGTACGAGAGGAATATAAACAGGGCAGTGTCGTGATACAGAGAGTCGGCCGCATCAGGCGCAACCGTAAGGGGGCGGCATAAGCAGCGAAATCCAAATCACAATTGAAGGTTTTCTTAAAAACATTTAAGGGGCGGCTTTCAAAGACTTGTATCATACTGAGAAAATATACCGCACGGTCCTGAATATATATGGCGGGAGCGTAGTGACAGAGTGCCAAGCATATATCTAATCTTTATAATGGGAGCATCTCTGTTGCAGTCAAGGACTATACACATGCTTTCGATCATTCTGAATACGTTCGAGTCGTTCACATGTCTTGCTACTGGGAATATGCATGCTTTAGTTCTATTCTATACTGTTTATAGTTGTTCAATTTTTTGTAAGGCCATGTTTGTTCTTATTTTAATTTCCTCAATCTTATTTGCATCTCTTGTTAGTAGAGAACAACGATATTCAAAACTGTTCACATTTTATATCCGTTGATTAATTTATATTTTGTCACGCTCATGGACATGAATTTGTTGTACGGTGTCATACCGGAATGAGAGTTCGCGAGGTCAGTAGTATACTATGTTCTGTACATGTACTCTGTAGTCAGCTCATGATAAGATGTCCCATAAATGATAAGATAATGCCACGTCTATAAACAACTGTAATAAGTAAAACATTGCATTATAAATAAAAGGTAAGTGCAGTAGCAGAATATTTGTAACTGATGCAGCCATTGATGTGAAGGAGGAATGTTTTAAATCCTAACTTTATTCTCAACTTAACTATCAATTATTCAATATCATCCAAGTAGTGAGTACTGAGAAGCGTTCATAGATAGTTGATACAATTTATTTGCCAGACGGTAAATATTGGGCATCAATAGTGCAAAATTGTTGCTCTTATTTATTACTGGCGTCTGCTAGAGGATTAATGAAAAAAGCTTTGACAGGATTAATGAAAAAGGGGAGCATTTGATTTGTCTGAGCATTTGAAGTTTGATCATTTCAACATTTGTTTTCATTTATTAATAAGTTAACTTTTTATGGAGTTTTATTTTCAAATGATCCATCGTGACCAAACTTAATTTTACTGTTACTAATCACTTGTACCCAACTCCGTGTGTCACTGCAGTGTGGGGTGAGTATTCCTTGATTCAGTGTACATTATTATATATTTCCCAGCCAAAGTGATAAGTAGCACTCAGTCTTATTTGCACTGATTATTACTCAGGCTATAACTACAGTACTACTAACTACAATAGTAATAGTGATGTGACGTGGATAACGGATAATTATATATCGATTTCAATATTACAGAAAATGAGAGCTATAGCCTATTCAGTCTGTAATATATTATATTTTTAGTTATGAGCTATGAAACAGGTGGTATAAAGGGTTGGATACCAGTGTATAATATGAGTACTCCTTATTCCCAATTGTAAAACTTCTTCGAATGCTCCATATCGACCCTTGTAAAACCACTTTTTGTGGTTTGTATGGGATCTGAGCCTAAGAGCAACCTGCTGCAGGTTGGCTGGGGACAGCCCATTGCTGATGGAGAGCAAACCCAGTAAACACTGGCTAAAACCGGACACATCGCCAAAAGATAAGCACCAGAGCTCCAAATGGCGCTGAAGATGTGACGAAACACACCAATGCTAAGGTTACATGAATCAGATTTCCACATGAATAAGAATTTATGAGGAAATCTGGTACATCGGTCTGGGCGGTGATCGCGCGAGAGAGAGGGCCTAAGAACGATTGTACGTTATGCCAGTTATGCGCCTAAAAGTAGGCCAGCACATCCGATTTTTGCTGCGCTTGTTATTTACTAAAATGCCCCTACCATAGTCACCTCTTATGACATGCCTTGTAGGTAGCAGTGTTACTATTCTTTGTATGCCTCGACAACACACAACTAATTGCAAAACATAGAAGTCAGTTAACTTTGGTTTGGTGGCACCCACACTTGGACTCTGGACATATATTATATGGGACATCTAAACTGTATTAGTTACAATATTATATTAGTTACCATAAAATAATAATAATTCCTCTCGTCACGTTATACGTACATAGGGCCTGCAAATAATTTCTCCATACCGCTCTATCCTGGGCAACTTGCTCAATCTCCTCCATGGAACTGAGACAGATATTTCCTGCCTCTCTCAGCAAAGTTCGTTTCAGGGTCTCCTTAGGTCGACCTCTCTTTCTTGAATCCTTTGCATCCCACTTCAATGCCTGCTTTGATATTTAGTTACCATATACTTACCCTAATATACATTTAAAATATTTCTCATCATGCATAATACTCAGCCTACTGTAGTGAATGAGTATTATACTGACATACTATTCGAAGCAGCAATTCGCAAATTTATGCAGCACTTTTTATTATTGAGTGATGCATAATAGTGAAATTTCTCATTGTAGCGAGACATAGTTGTAGGACTCCGGTTGACCATTCACTACTTTAGAAGTATTTCTCTCTCTGTCTCACAATCACCGCTTAGACTGATGTACCAGATTTCCCCATAAATTCTGCTGTTGTTTTTAGGGACTCCATTCATGTGGAAATCTGATTCATGCAGCCTTAGCATGAGTGTGTTTCGTCACATCTTAAGTGCCATTTGGAGCTCTGGTGCTTATCCTTTGGCGATGTGTTTGGTTTTAGCCAGCGTTTACTGGGTTCGCTCTCCGTCAGCCTTGGGCTGTCCCAGCCGACCTGCAAGGCAGCAGGTTACTATTTTCTTTTAGGATAGCTACTCTTAGACAACTTCCCCTCCCTATGCGCCTATGCGTTTGGGGCCTACAAACCAATGTGCAACATATACACGTTCTTGGCAAAGATCAAAGATATCAGTGATTAAAATTGGTCATAATGAACAAACGTAAAGAAGAAGAAGAAGTTGATTTGAAAGAAACTTAGTCTTACATTTTTATTTTGTCTATATTTTATGAATTATAGATATAAGGGAAGACTGCAGTAAAACTATGTAGCAATGGCGAAACATGTAAAAACAAAGTATTGTATTTTTACAAAGTACAATAACAATACACAGCAATGTTTAGACCAAAAAGCCTTCATATATGCCTTTTGGTCGAAACGTCGCTGTTTATTTTATATTTTGTGTACATTGTTTGGTTGTCATCTGTTACATTTATTTTATATTTTCTTTGCAGGCAGAGAAACACCGGCAAATTGTGCCTACTAAATACAAATGTCAAAAATCAAAGTATGTACGCTAGTGAGAAGAAATGAATGGTGTAAATATGTACATGAGTGTAAGGGAGAAAGTGTATCCTTCTTTTATTTCTTTCTTATCAAAATGGAACATCGAGCTAAAACTTAACACTGATATTTATATGACATTTTTAATTGATTGTTCTTAGTGGAACATGATGCTGGAATTGTTTCTAACATGTTTGACACACATTGGTACAGAGATAAGATTTTAGAAACATAAAACTTCACTTTATAGTATCTATCGCATCTAGTGAGTTATTTCATAGCATGATGTTTGATTTAGGAGAAAGTACTTGAAAATTTGTACTTCCTAGAAATTTAAAACAAATAAATTTGTAATTGATGGTATCAGCTGTGAATATTGTTTTTATATTGTAGATCACTGTTAGACTGTCTTCTAACCTTATGTTGCATTGTGATTTACAATTGTGACTAGACAAGATACAGCACACAAAATTACTTCTGAGTGGTGTCACCATTTTTATTACATGGGGCATCTAGCGCTTGAAGTGAACAATTTGTTTTAAAAAATGCGGTAGCTGTCCAAACTCTGACAGTTTACTTATCATTTGGTCTAAAACAATAATTTTACTTTTCAATTACCAAAACCTATCATCATCATCAAATAGCTTGTCCTAAGCAGAACTGTGCCACCTTAACAGTCCTTTGGAAGTTCTTCTCTCATAAACCAGATGTCCCGCCTCTGCAGCCATCATGATAAAATCATCAGTTACATCCTGAATCCATCTTTTCCATGGTCTTCCTCTTTGCAGGGATGCCTCCTTCAATAATGGTCTCCAACCCATTGTATTTCTTTATATGTCCAAAATACTTCAATTTTCTCATTGTTATTTACAGCATCAGTCAGTTTTATTTGATTTTGAGTTCTTTTTGAATAGATCTATTTGTTCTCTTTTCTGTCCATGAGAGGCAGATAACTATTCCATAACACTTATAATAAAAAACATATATATGTTTTTCCACTGTCTTATTAACTGTCCATGCTTCACATCTATATGTTACCACTGAGAATACCAAAACTATGCAGCCTCAAAATAACTATATTCAGTAACCAAAGTTATATGCATCTAAAATCTTGATGCCTTCTTTTTTTTGTAAGACCCTATATTTGTTTTTTCAATTTTGCAGATTGGTATTATTGGGGGCTCTGGCCTTGATGATCCTCACTTGTTCGAGAACAGACAGGAGAAAAGTGTGGTCACTCCATTTGGAAAAGTAATTGCATGTTGAATACATATTGTTATTCTTATATAGTCTTATATAGTTAGTAGATTATTGATAGGGTAAAATCAAAAGAGTGGAAGACAGAAAACGACTTGGAGAACAGTAGAATAAGAACTGAAAGAAATGAATCACGACTGGAACACAATACAGAGGATGGCCAAGAATATAGAAGAATGATGGGCATTTGTTGCTGCCTGAAGCAACAGGCTTTGAAGACTAGAAAATTATTGATATATATATATATATATATATATATGTAATATATATTTACTTTTCTTTCTCTTATTAATCTTTGTTCCCACTGAAACATAGGACTGCAACTTATCACTAACATTTATATTTAGTTTTTTAATCCAGCATTTCTAATGAAACATAGGACTGCAACTTATCACTAACATTTATATTAGTTTTTTAATCCAGCATTTCTAATGAAACATAGTGCTGCAACTTATCACTAACATTTATATTAGTTTTTTAATCCAGCATTTCTAATGAAACATAGGACTGCAACTTATCACTAACATTTATATTAGTTTTTTAATCCAGCATTTCTAATGAAACATAGTGCTGAAATTATTATAATGTAACAATGTGTTTTTCATTACAGTTTATATAAGAAATCCATTTTTATAGATTTAGGTTGTTAGCACTAACTCAACTCTGATGATCTGGAGGGATATTGCCCAGTAATACACAAATTTGCACAGAAGGGTTGCTGAGAAGCTTTTTTTTTAGAAATATAAAACCTCACTTTTTAGTAGCACATCTACTTTATACACTATGAGTTATATTGTATTTATAATAAAAAATTTGGAAGATCCTTATATCTATTTTGTCTATTCCCAGGTGGAAGATGTAGTTGGCTGTCCAGTCTTGCCATTAAGCGTAGGGATGGGAGCTTAACTTGCGTTATATCTTCCTAGAAAAAATGACACAAGAGGGGTGGGACTAAAATATTGATTGAACATTGAAGATACAAATTTATTTGGGACATTTAATTATATTTTTTTGTGTTCATTTTCAGCCTTCAGATGTTCTAATTGTAGGCACCATCAAAGATGTGGACTGTGTTCTTCTTGCTAGGTAACACCTTATTCTATTATTACTGTTTTAAATAACACTGTTCATCCCACTTTTTGTTTCATAGTAACCAGAAAATGTTTCTTGGAGAGTTTTGCATGCTGATATGCCAAATGTGTTTCCAAAGTTTTTATGTTACATCCTGAGAAAATCTGTGTGCAACGTATGACAGGTTATGAGAAAACAGCCCTGCTACTGAAATAAGAACAGATATCTGTTTAACATATTGTGGGTGTCTCTAGAGTAAGAGGTAATGAGCTCAATCACAACCCAAGTGTACCTGGTTCAAACTCCACTGCAGGCAGTTTGGAAGCAAATTTGTTCTCATGTAATTTTATGTACCGGTAATCTCATTACAAGTGGACCTCATAGATAACAGAGGTGACAAAAAACACTGTTTATGAAGCGCACAACAAAGCCCTTTTAAGAAATCTCTTCTCATCCTGATTTTATGAGGCAAAACAGGACTAAAGAAGAGTTTTGTTGCAAGAAGGTCAACTTCAATGGAGACTCAATTCTCATGTTGGAGTGAATGACAAAAATCTTATGGTATTGAAACTACTATTTTCCCATTTCAGACATGGCAGAAAACACAGTGTGTCACCATCCGATGTGAACTACAGGGCTAATGTATGGGCTTTGAAAGAAGAGGGTTGTACACATCTTGTGGTTACCACAGCCTGTGGATCACTACAAGAAAATATTCACCCGGGAGAAATAGTCCTGATTGATGACTTCATAGACAGGTTAGACAGTTTTTCTGTATTTTTTAAATCTTACAGTTCTTAATAGTACGTTAAAGAACACATTTTGCAACAGTGTAAGAATTTGTGGCTTAGCGATAGTGAGCTTGATCACAACTTAAGAGTATCTTGTTAAAACTCCGCGGCAGGGAGTTTGGAAGCAAATTTGTTCCCATAGATTTTTATTAATGGTAAAAATAGACCACACCGTTCATAAAGCAATCCTTTGGCTTCAGACCCTTTTAATTGGTGCTCTTCAGATATTTCAGTACAGTTTTAACCATCATCATCACTAGTTCGCCATACATATGGTGTTTGACTACTCTATTTTATTTGGATGTAGTTACATTTTAAAATGTGGAATGTCTAATACAAAACATAAGAAGGTGCTGCACCATTTCTTCTTCACCTTTCAACTCCTAACGGAGCACAGGTCTTCAACAAACTTCCTCTAGCTCTTCCTCTCTCTTGCCATCCCTTCCAATTCTTCCATGCTTTATCTATCCTTTTAATATCAGTCTCCAGCTCTCTTCTCCATGTATGTCTAGGCCTTCCCCTACTCCTCTTTCCCTGTGGGTTCCAAAACAGTGCCTGTCTTGCAATGCTTCTGGTCGGTCTTCTCAATGTGTGTCCTATCCATCGCCAGCGTCACTTCCTTAGCTCTTTCTCCACTGGTATCTGCTTAGTTCTCTCTCAGAGTTCCTTGCTCATAATCTTATCATACCCTCTCCCTCCCTCTATTCTATGTAAACACCCATTTATGAAGATCTGTAGTTTTCTGGTGGTTTCTTTTGCTGCACTATTTAGTAATGAACAAATTCTAAAAGTCATTAACATGACATGCAATACTTAAAGAGTTAAGACAACAATATAGCAAGTCTTATTGCCTAGTCATGAAATAACTATTGTTCCATATATTCTTCTCAAGAACCACAAAGAGGAAACAGTCCTTCTATGATGGTACTTTGGCTGACTTCCAAGGTATTAGTCATATTCCCATGAATGAACCATTTTGTCCACTACTGAGAAAAGTAAGTATGTACCATTTATATTGTAGTCAAGGATATTTTTTGTTCTGTTCACCTGCAATCATTTCAGACATAGTCATGGGGCCTCAAACTGATTTTTGCATGAATGCTTTTTTTTCATCTTCACTAGTGTCCCTTCCCATTCTGGCGAGCTATACTTCGATTTCAAAGGTACTTGTAATTTAGATCCCATAGAAAAGGATCAGGTTTCCTGAAGTCCAACTTGTGTGCACACCAACAATTTTTTGCCCAAGCTAGTCTTGAAATAAATAAATTCCATGGCACTTGGTTATCAATGATCTTCTGCATGTTCTGGCCAAATACTATCTCTAATGAATAACTGCTTGCACAGTGCCAACTGGAGAATATGTGCACCATCATCCAAAAGAGATGCTTGAGATGGATTGGACATGTGATGCACATGGAGACTAACTCTATCACGAAAACTACATTGAGATGGACACCAGAGTTTAAACAAAAATGTGGAAGACCCAAAACGACCTGGATGAGAAAAGTAGAACAAGAACTGAAAGAAATGAATCACAGCGGGAACACAATATAGAGGACGGCCAAGGATAGAGAAGAATGGTGTGCTTTTGTTGCTGCCCAAAGCGCCAGGATCATCACAGACTGGAGAGAGAGAAGAGTTTTATACTGATACTAAATGAAAGTTTGTTATAATGAAGAAAACAAATCATAAACAATATATTTCATTACTTGTACAATCAGATTTGTTAGTATTTAATCATTTTTTAAAATTTAGTTGCAATTTTTCTGTCAGTGGCGTCTGACTGTTTGCACTGGCAGCAAAAGAGAAAAAGAGAATTGAAACAATAGCGATGAAGTGTCTATGGCGAATATTAAACATATAAAGAAGAGACAAGGTCAGAAATGATGAGATAAGAAAATGAGTAGGAACAATAGCAGTTTTAAACTATATTAAGAGACAACAGGTCAAGATATGAGGTATGGTGCTTGTGTCTTGCACCAAAGGTACTTGGTTCGTTCTTCACGCAGAGAGATCAGGATATTTGTTCAGAAATCTCTGGTCTCAATGCAGACTTGAGTTCCTTGTGCTTCTGAAGATTGGCAATAAAATATAGGTGCCATGTTCAAGTTGAGCACATAAAAAGAATCCTTGGCAGTTGAAAATTTATAACAGTAGGCTGCAAAGCCGTTGCCCAGGCAACATTCATTAAAAAGATTAAAATCAAATTTTCCACACAAATTTTCACCATCTGCAAAAATTACATCACGGACCCTTGCTGGTGCTACAGAGTTTTTGAACTGCCGCTGAGTCTTCCTGTGTAGGACAGAGATTGGAACACATATACTTATTCACTGAAGTGCACTGGTGATGGTCCTGTCAATCACAGACACATTTTAGAATACATTAAAAATTAGTTGTACCATCGTTTGAAAAATCTGATCTTGTACTGGGTGTCATTGTTTCAACCATATTCTCTTGTCTACAGCTTGTAGCATCAAGCATCAAGTCACTAGGTTACCCATTCCATGAGAAAGGAACTATGGTCACTATTGAAGGTCCTAGATTCTCAACCCAAGCCGAAAGCAGGTTGTGGAGGCAATGGAGAGCGAATGTTGTCAACATGAGCACTGTTCCAGAGGTGGGATTATCTTCCGGAGTTTTGTTCTAATTGTGTATTTAGTACTGATTTTCTTTTTGGGACATTCGCTTTCTCTGTTTGCATGTGCTTTATTTTTGTACAAGTATGATATTGACACCCCTGTGTGGTTTCTGGGTAAAAAAAAGAGTAGAACCACTGTCTCTGTGGTTGTCTTTGCCTTACTTTCTGAAGGTCATAGATTCAAATCCAGACCACACCGTTCTGTTTACAAGTACATTTTTTTCCAGAGACCCCTAGGATTGTTTCCAGAATGACGAAGTTTGTGCTTTGTGCAATACGCTCGGCAGGTGACGACGTACCATTTCTGCGGAGAGGGACCGAGCCATATGTGATAAAACCTAGTGCAAGGAAGTCAATCCTTCGGCTTTAGAGCCACTGTTTCCTCTCGTTAAAGGTGGCCAAGAGGAGTTGTGAGGAGATAGAAACTGTAAAAAAAATTAACATCTATGCAGAGACAGAAAAACCCAAATTGCTTACAAAGATTCTGATGCCATTGTGGAAGGGGACCAAACTATCAGACTTCCAAGAGCTAACTGGTCTGAAAGACATAAATAAAGATACAAAAAGAGGCATTGGATTGAAAAGTCCTAAGGATGAAACAGAAAGGTGGCTAAAACATGGAATACAGTGGACACTGTAGGGACAACTGAAAAAAGGGGATCTACGGGTACATGGAGGCGATCTTTTGAAGCAGTGCTCAAAGCCATGCATAAGATAATCACTTGATAATCCTCATCTTTAGTTCTTCTGCGTTCCACCGCTATGAATTCAGGCGTAGCCGTGGCGCTTCTAACCGATTTTTGCGTGAAAGCCTGCTTACCGTTTTATTGGTTTCCTCGCCATACAGATCTTTAGTTTATTTATTTGTTTGGATGTTAGTAACTTGCTCATGCCATTGAATGTTCTTTTGACTATTTTCTTTCTAATCTCTTTTTTATGTCAGCCATAATCTGTAATCATGTGTCCAAGACAAAAGATATTGTTTATTGCGACACATCTCCATTTCATGACAAATGAAGAAGGAGACACTTGTACAATATGATATGATATCATACATTGAAAGACAACAAATGCAGTGGTTTGGACATTTAATTAGAATGGAATACAACCAACCACCAATAACGGCATACAATAAAAGAGATAAAAAGAAGCCAAGGAAAGACCAAGAAAAGATGGATAGACAATATCAAGATCACACTAAATAAACATGGATATAACAAGGGTGACTCATTAGCCTCTGGAACGCAAATTAAAGCTCCCACCGCTATGCTTAACAGCAAGAGTGGACAACCAATTCTATCATCCACCTGGGGAAAGACAATAGATATCAGAATATCAAGCTTTAGATTTCTTCAAAATATAATAATGTATATGTCTGTTTATTGTTACAGGTTGTGTTAGCTAAAGAAGCAGGCCTTCTGTATGCCTCCCTGGCTTTGGTGACAGATTATGACAGCTGGAGAGATGATCATGAAGCTGTGAGCATCCATTGTCATGTTTGATTTGTTTGGTGTTGCTAAATAGGACATTAATAGATAACATCAATGTTTTAAATTGTACCACACATGTACACAATGCAGACTTTAAGCTAGTACTTTTCATGGTTGTCAAAATTATTTTATTGTAACATAAAAACATGTGTACTTTACTCTCCAACATACATTCATATATGAATTTGAAAAAAGTTGCAATAGGTGCCTGGTTATAAATAAAGTGTATGTAATTTTGAAATGTTATCGCCATGTGTTGCCAGGGCCCAAGGAGCAAAGAATAGTGTTCTTCTTCTTTACGACCTCTTTTAATCACTCTTTGTGATATGTTTGATCTTTGCCAAGAACGTGTATACATTGCACATTGGATTGGTAGGCCCCTAAACGAATAGACTTCTACACGTTTAGGACACGTGCATCCGATTTCAGCCAATGCAAAGAATAGTAACACTGCAACCTACAAGACATGTAGGGGCCTAAAAGCATCACAGAAATCGGATGTGCTGGCCTACATGTAGGGGCATAACTAGCAAAACATACAATCGCTTTTAGGCTCGGATCACATACAAATCACAAAGCTTGGTTAACAAGTGGTCAATATGAAGCATTTGAAGAAGAAATGTTATAAATCACAAAAGATATTACTATTTGCCTGCGTCATCTCTGACGGTCTCCCTACAACCAATCAGATCTGATACCATGCTAAAGTCAGTATAACTCCAAATGTAGTACTTTAAAGTGGGGTTTTTCTGTTTGTAAAAATCTGATAGTTACCCGTCTATGCAAATGTGTGTACTGTTAGATCAAATGTGAGAGCTGCAGTAGGGTAGTAGTTAGTGAACTCACTTCTTAGGCTAGTGGTCACAGTGGGTGTGGAGTTTTTTCCGACAATAGCGGCTCTCAAATTGACCCAGCTTGAATTTGGTACCAGGATTACCACTGGAAAGTAAAGGCAGCCGACATGATGTTGACAACATCACACATCGTATACCAATGGTCAATGAAAAATACGGACATAACACCATATTAACCTATATACCACAAGGTATAAAAGGTTCTTTTCCGTTAGATAAAAACTGTACTGTTGGATAATATAAAGGTATAAAAGGATTCTTTTTCCGTTAGATAAAAAGCTGTACTGTTGGATAATATAAAGGTATAAAAAGATTCTTTTTCCGTTAGATAAAAAGCTGTACTGTTGGATAATATACATATATTTTGGCAGAAATTTGTATGTGCCTTTCCTACAAGGTGAATTATCAAACACAGTGAATTATCTGACAGAAGTTATGATCAATGAATCAAACTGACCAAGACCCTATTCTACCGTCAAGTGGTGACATGGGTTAACAGCCTACATCACTGCAGTCTACATCACTACATCACATGCCCGCCTACCCAGCGTGTTCGTAGCACGTTGGATGACGGGTGTCAAGCCCCATGTGAGTGCGGTTCAATTCCCCAGGCTGGCAGAAAAGCCACAGGTTCTCCAGATTAACGGTGTTCGTGGCACCGAACCGAAGGGTTACGATGTCCATGGCACTGAGCCGAAGAGCTGAAAGCTCAAGTGCTTCTGGATCAGAAAAAAAAAATACTGCAATCTGACTAGGCAAGTAGTGATTGAATGGAGAAGACAAACTTGGTCTGAGATTTGTAGTTCTAAGAAAATATCTTGGGTCAAAAGGTGCAGATATCACAGGCTCACTGTAAAATGTGACACAGTTTAACACGTAATCACATAGTTTGCCAATCAAATAGTTTTACTGCAGTCTCATCTATTTTGTGAGTATTTTGACACAGTTTAACAAATTTCAGGCCAAACGAAGATTACATAAGGGTCAAACTATAGCTACCTGTGGACACTCTTCTGTTCTTTGGAGTCAAAATACAGAGAAAAAGATAATGCTAAAACTCAACATTGAATTTGTGAGACTTATCTAGGAATATATTTATCTGCTTATTCATAATGTGTATATGAGAGCTGCGATATCGTAGTGGTTAGTGCACTTTCTTTGTAGGAGCATTGTCGCAGGATCAAATTTCACAGTGAAAATTGCATTTTTTTCTGAATGTAACTACTCCAGGTTGACACATCCTCATTTATGTGCCAGAGAAACAGGGAGAAGTAAATGCAGCAGGCATGACCTTCACAACACCATCCATTATGTACCATTGGTTAAAGATGTAGATGGACCTAACACAATATTCCCGGATATACGTTATTGAATGAAAGTGAGAATTTTTAAAAAACCAGAAGTATTTGTGATAACTGGAGAACCACAATAGCATAGTGGTTAGTGCATTCACTTCATAAGCGAGTGGTCCGGGTTTATTTCCCCAATGGGAGTGGACATTTTTCTCAGACAATAATATCTCTCAAATTGCACCAGTCTCAACTGGCTACTGGAAAAACACTGGGAAGTAAAGGTGGTAGGTGAAATGTTGACCACATCACCAATCTTATGCCGATTTGAGTTCTTTTACTTACTTATATGTGATAACTTGGCATTGTAAAATGTCTTGCTAATTTCTGTATCAAATAGGTTCATGTTGAACTGGCAGTGAAGACATTCAAAGAGAATGCAGAGAAAGCTTCCAAGGTTCTTTTGCATGCAATTCCTAAAATTGCTCAGGAAAACTGGAACGAAGCTATTAATAAGAATAAGGTAGATAGATAGTATCTTGTTTGTATTGGTGAAAGTGTCTATCGCAACTGAAACTGTTCTTCTTCTTCTGCGATGAACTTCTGCTATGCAACTACTCCGGTATGTGTCATAAACAGGGCGGTACGCTTGAGGTCTTCACTGGTCCCCCATAGTTTGTTTTGAAGGGTTGTTTCTGTTGGCCAGATTTCCATTCTCACACTGCTCAGGCTGGGGCAGTCTTGCAGGATGTGTTCTGAGGATTGCTTTAGTGCTCTACGGGTGCAGGCAGCAGAGTCCCTGAGACCCATTCTATGGAGGTGTGCTCTGAGACCACAGTGCCCCTTTTTAAGTCTGAAGCCTGCGTTTTTCTGTTTAGTGAACTTATACTGTACTGAAACTGTAATTTCAATACCTTGATTAGCTGTTGCACTATACTTAAGATACACAGTCAACTCTATATTCCTTTTTCTCTTTTGTCATCACACTGCTACCGGGTTGTTGCCCAGTGTCATGATACTACTGCCGGGTTGTTGCCCAGTGTCATGGACTCCATTAGCTATCCATTAACCAGAGTAATATGGAGAAGTAAGGTCATATAATACAATAACCATGATTAGGTTACAGCAAGATATGTCAACAAATGCTACAATACCTTCATCTCTACTTGACTGTCAACTAACGAAAGTCTGTGACAATTATTCTTTATGACATCTTTGTTTCTTCCACTTGTGACTATCCTTTGCAGAGTGTGCCAAGACAGGTTCATTTGTTTTCATCTTAGCTTCCACAGTTCTCTGCCAAGTTGTCTTTGGTCCTACTTACTTTTGCTTTCCCTCCATAACACAACTTCTTTGAGTGCTTCATATTGACCACTTGTGAACCACTCTGTGTGATTTGTATGTGATCTGAGCCTAAGAGCGATTGTACATTGTGCCAGTTATGCACCTACAAGTAGACCATACGTCCTATTTCTGCGATGCTTTTTATTTACTATGGTAGCTTTCCTAGGCTCCTACCTCAGTCGCCTCTTACGACATGTCTTGTAGGTCGCAGTGGTACTATTTTTGCCGCCTTGGGCCCAACACCACACGGGCGTGCCCCATAACACAGCAATTCTGGTGTTGGTCTGAGGATGTCTTTTGAGCACATGACTGTTTGGTTCATAATATTGAATATATATCTTATTGTGTGCTTAGAGAGATCAGCTGTTTGCTCAGAGAGATATCGGGTTTGTTTAAATATATATAAAAACGTAATCACAAAGTACTGTAGTTTTACAAATTACAAAACAATGACAAAATACAGCAACGTTTCAACCAACAAGGCCTTTTTGCTGTATTTTGTCATTGTTTTTGTGATTACGTGTTTTGCCAATCAAATAGTTTTACTGTAGTCTCATCTATTTTGTTAAATATATCTATGTGGTTCGAGAAAATGAGACGCATTATATGAAACAGGTCTCTGTCAATTGAGGTCGGAATGAGAGTTATTCAGTGCTATATAGAGTCAATACTGACATATGGACGCAAGTCATGAACGGTAAACAAGCAGAAAGAAATAACCCTGGGGGCCACAGAGATGTGATTTTACAGAAGAATTATAATTCCATGAACTGCTAAAATGACGAATGTGGAGGTGTTAAATGAAGCAAAGACACAGAGAAATGAGAAGGGGAGGTTTAGAACACATTGTGACAACTGGTAAAACCGAAGGGAGACTAGACAAAGGAAGACAGAGAGAGAAAATATTAGACAGCCTGACTTCATGCCAGAAATGCGTCAACATCTGAGATGATATCAAATACCAGGGACAGAGATTTGTGGAGATCCATGATCACCTACGCCTGCGGGCACTGCACCTGATGATGATATTCTATAACTAATTATAGAATGACAAAAATACATGATGATAATTGGCAACACATGGTTTCAACATTATCCCAGGAGACTATGGATATGGAGAAGTCCAAATAATGCCATGTACAACCAAATTGATTATATAATGATAAACAGACGATTTAGAAATGGATTGCTAACTGTAAAAACAAGACCAGGCGCAGATTGTGACAGTGACCATGCACTACTTGTAGGGAAATTACGAATAAAATTAAAGAAGATAAAGAGGGGCACGAGATACATCAATTCAAATTCAACTATACTCAAGGCTGACTCAAAAGTGAAAGACTCATTTAAACGCATTATACAAAACAGATATAACGCTATGGAAAAATAGGAACAATGGCAAATGCTCAAAGAATCAGTTCAACAAACATCAAAGGAACTAACCCCAACAACATGTCCACAGATCAAAAAGAAGGATAACAGAAGGCATTCTGGAAAAACAAACAGAATAAATCAGAATATGATCAAATCAATAAAGAGATAGGACATAAATGTAAAACAGCAAAAGAAAATGGTTAAAAGAAAAATGCAAACAGATCGAAACAGAACACAAAGAAGACTCCTTGAAAAGATGACCTTGGATAGTCTTGGTTGCGGACCTATGCTTCCCTAGGGGTGAAGAAGAAAATAGTCAATAAACTACACATAACTTGTCACAATTGATATCAAATTGTTTATATTGTCTTTCAGGAAATTGCCAGATCCTCTATTATGAAATAGGAAGGCAGACTGCAAACAAGTGCATAGGAGGTTTTTTGTGTACATATTTGACAGGAAATAGTTCTGAGGATCCTAGGGTCATTTTCTTGAATGAATTTATTTTGTGTTGACACGATTCATGTACTTTCATTTTTGTGCTAACATCTTCCTTGTACATTCAATTTTGGGGATAACGGTTTACTTATATGAGGATTTATCTATGCATATTTATTCACATATATGGGTTTGGAAAAAATGAATAACAGCTTTCAACATTCACACAAACCTGAAGTTACCGTAGAATATTTTATATATAGATATATTTGTTGTTATATTTTAATATGTATGTCTTGTAGTCCTAGTGAAAAAATAGTAAACTATGGAGATGGGTGAAAGCGTAGGTCCCATGTTCACGTTGAGCATGTAATTTTGGAGAGTCTAACATTTTAAAAAACCAGGCTATTAAGTTGCAGCCCTAGCAGAATTTGAGATTATAAAAAAGTTAAATTCTGACCAATCTACCATCATGAAATAGAACAAACATTTACAAAAAATGCATGATGAAATTGGATCTGATGGATGTATGTCATCACAGTTTTGCTGTAAACATCTCATTGTACTTCCTCTAATATTGCACAAATAAAAACAATCCACAAAAATGAGTGCTTATGTCTTGGAAAAAGGTTAGGGTGGAGCAGGAACTATGTGGATGATGCAAATAAGAGTAAATCAATTTGTTGGAAATTGTTGTTGATAATTAGATTATTACCTCCTTGAAAATTTATCAAAGATCACAAATTGTCTCATGAACTGGTATGTACTCAAATACAAATCACTTTTTATGTGGGGGGAAGCGGTTGTCTCTCTCTGTGATGAAGCGATTAATCGGTTGCCTTGCACTCTGAAGGTCATTCAGTTCGTAAGTGCAGTTATGTTTTAGAGATCACATAGGTAGAGCTACAGAGTTCATACTTCTTGACAGGTGGCCTGCACTTTCTGCTGAGATTGATTGAGCCATGTGAGAAAACCTGGTGCAGTGAAGTCAGTCCATCTCCTTTAGATCCCTTTTTTCAAGTCTTGCTAATTTTTCATTCCGCATGTCACTGCCGAAAGTATGAAGTACTAAAAGAAAATGGCAGAAGAAGCTCATTAAATTTTGTTTTTTTCTTCATTGTTTTCTATAGGTGTATCCAATTAGTCTTATATGTAACTACATTTCAATAATGTTAATAAATGAGAATCTGACATCTTGTGTTTAGCAATCTATTTGTTAACAGAACATTGAGGGGTAGAATAAGCGATGTGTTTAACCAGCAAGTAGTAGAATTACCTTTCTACTGCTGCTGGGGAACACCTATGGATCTTTTCTTCTTCTTTGCGTTCGTTCTTTATGACAAATTTTAATCACTCTTTGTGCTGTTTGATCTTTGCCAAAAACATGTATACGTTGCACATTGGTTTTGTAGGCCCCTAAACGCATAGAATTCTACACGTTTAGGACGACATGCATCCGATTTCAGCCAAACCTCCTTAGTCGCATCTTATGACATGCATGGCAGGTAACAGTGGTTCTATTCTTTACACCTCAAATTTGGGCTCCGATAACCACTCTGGCGACCTATGGATCTGACTGGAACCCAATGAGATCAGTTCAATTATAACTAATGTCAAGACCACTAACTAAAAAACTGTTTTTATAACTTGGTGAAATGTCAGACCCTTTAATCTTGTTTATGATCTGATTTATATAACGATATTTCTTAGAAAACTTATGATTAGATTTACTATCTTATAAGCAGAAATTGTGTTTATGATTGGAAATATATTTCAAGTGACATTGTGAGGCTAGTTTGAGTCTGTTCATTTAACATTTATTTTGTATGCATAAGAAATTAATTGATTACATTTTGATTGGTTTTATTAATGGGAATTTATATCTTTGAATTTAATGAATAATCTTGAATAAGCAGATTCTTGTGTTTGAACTGTACTAACTAATCAGATTGTTGTGTTTTAGTATTTATTGCTTTCATATTGTTTTTAGTTTAGTTAATTTCTCACAAGATTTTATAAGGAGGAACAAATGTACCGTTTACGTTTCATCAGAGGAAATGGATGATTAAATTAATCATTAAGCCACCAATACTAACACAGGATGACCACTAAAATATTAGCAGATTAGAACAAGCTGTTATTCTGCTCCTCAGAACAGGACAAAATTGACTCTACAGCTATGTGTATACAGAATTTATTATTCAGTCACGTATACAGACACCAATACAGAAATAAAGAGCAGAATAGGGCAAACGAAAACACCGTTCCTGAAAATGTCCTTGTCGATTGCAATCAGAATGCGAGTTATTTAGTGCTACATAGAACCAATACTGACATTCGGATGCGAGTCATGGACAATGAACACAGAGATGTGGTTTTACAGAAGAATGATGAGAGTCCCTTGGACTCTTAAAATGACTAATGTTGAGGTGTTGAATGAGATCAAGACACGGATAAAGCTTATCATCAGTATAAGAAAGAGGCAGTCATCAATTTTTGGGCATGTGATGAGGAGGGGAGGTTTAGAACACATTGTGATACCCGGTAAAATCGAGGGTAGACAAGACAGAGAGGAAATGTTGGATAGCCTGACTTCATGGCACGGTAGAGCATCAACATCCGAGTTGATGGCAAACACCAAAGACAGAGATTTGTGGAGATCCATGACCGCCTACGCCAGCCGGCACCTGATGATGATACAGGCACCTCATACTTTAGAGCAGCGTTGTCCATCATTCATGGCATCCTATTATACTGCTGGCTAGATTTCAAGAAAACAAATATTATTTTTTTTTCAATCACTCACATGAGCACAATCTTCTAACTTTTGCAATCATGTTTCATTGTAATAATTCTAATGTCCCATAACCACCCCCTTTGCTTTTTCACAGGAGAAAGTCTCTGTACCTTAACTGTATTAATATTTCTATTGTTATTATTGGTAATATTGCATACGTCACATGGCGCCCCTGTCTATATAACCATCGGTCAAATGCTCCCAATATATAAAATGTTGCACAGCACTGCTGTAGAGAGAAAGTACATATTTAAAGTTTGTAGCTTAGCGGTAGTGAGCTCGATCACAACCAAAGCGTACCTGGTTCAAACTCCGTGACGGCCAAGTTTGGAAGCAAATTCGTTTCCGTGGATTTTACTGAAGATTAAAATAGACCTCACCGTTCAGAAAGCAATGGCAGACTACGTATATGTGGTGCTCAGAAAATCGACTTGTTCTCTGTGGTTGATGGTTACGTCCTGTAAAGGATATGCCACGATTTTCGACTTTAATTCCTAATATGACATACTGATACAAGCTCACCGGCCCAGTGGAACTACAGTGTGCCTACAGGGAAGTTTATACTCATTTGTAGCAGTTTCATTTTGGTTATTTAGTTCCACCATTGTCACCTTGAACACAGAAATCTTCAAATATTTTTCATAAACATTGACACAAACTTGGAAATGTAACAAAATAAATGGACAGATCTTTGAACAATGTTTTATTGTTGTCCAGCATGTTAACTTGTTTCCCAACATGACCAGAACAATTCCATTTTTTTATCAAAATTACTTGATCACTTACAAATGAAAAAACTTAAAAAAGAGTTCAACAAAAACAACCTTAATTTCAACCAATACAAATAAGTCGTTACTGCAAGTGTTACTGTTTTTAGGGCAATGTACGACAGGGAGGAACATGAGACTGAGGAATGTAATGGTAGTATGGCTAGTGCAGTCACCACAAAACTGTTTAGGTTCGGATTTTTCTAACAGAAAAAACTTGTAGCCTTACCGGGATTGAACTCGGGTCTCCCAAATGGGAGCTCACACTCTAATCCATTCGACCAGACGCTAATTTTACAGGATAAAATAAGTCCAAGGAATAAATAGATAAACAAGTTATCAGTAAAGACTACAAATGTATAATAAAATGTACTGAAACAAACAAATAATTGTGTCATCATAAAACAAGAGATACTTTTTTACTTTGCCGTATATCTTAAATTTTTGAGGAACTATTATTGACTGATAAGTTAAGTACCATGGACAGATAAGAAGATTCAAACCTAGAAGTGTCCATATGAAACTGTGATAGAAACTCAAGAGAAGAGATCAAAGGATACAAGTGACCTGACGAAGCTTGTCTGTACATCGGAATAGATGTACTGCAACATTCATTTAAGCTAAAGATGATCTTCTTTTCTTTCTTCTTAATCTGTTGCTTCACAGTGTCAGGATAAGAAGAGATTTCTAGAACAAACTTTTGTGTGCGCTTCATAGTGTTCTTCATCACCTCTTATTTCTGAGGTCCACCTTTTGCTCTAACATGCGGTAGATAGTCACTGGAGAAGCACATGACCACACCCTGTCATCATCATCAAATAGCTTGTCTTGAGCAGAACTTTGCCACCCCAACAGTCCTCTGGAATGTCTCTCTCTCTCATAGGCCAGATGTTGTGCCTCTGCAGCCATCATGTTCAAACCATCAGTTACATCCTGAACCATCTTCTCCGTGTTCTTCCTCTTCTTCTCTTTGCCAGTATGCCTCCTTCCTTGATGGTCTTCTCCAGCCCTTCATGTCCAACATATCTCAATTTTCTCTGTCACACTTCTCATAACATCTGTACAGCAGTTTTGGTAGTCTTGAGCTGACTGCTACATTTGTTCAGCATTTATTTGGAAGTCTGAAAGTGAATCCAGGCCTACTTTAAAAAAAAAAAAATCATGTGAAATATTTGTGACAACTTTTGTCCTGTTCTTCCCACTAATAAACTTGTACTTCTAATACTAGTCTGTTCAGCAGTGTTCTATGGTCCTGTCTTTGTGACAATATTACAGACAGCAGTTGTCTTCCTCGTTATATCAAGTATACTTTCAGAAAATAGATGGTTTTTTAGTGCATTGTCTTTATACAATAATTATATCAGTTTAAATATCATCTCCACCTTGAATATTTGCAGTCTTCTGTCATGGTGGTAGCTTTAACACCGCAGAGATTAACAATATTCAAATGAGCTGCAGGAGATAGCTAAAGATAGGAAGACTTGGCATAAGTTGAATGAGGGTCTATGTTGCAATCAGGGTTTAAAAGGCATGACAGTTAATGTGTTCATTTTTAAAATAAAAAAAACATAGAGGGACTCAAACAAGTAACTCTGGGGGTATTAAAGGAGAATATCTGTTAAAAAATGACAATATAAAATGCAAACTGAATACAATGCTTAACACAATGAGAGAATATCTGTTTAACACAATGACAATATAAAATGTTTAAACATTGAAAACTAACATAAGTCCATCTTGAGGTGTTTTTTTAAAGAATATTTACAAATAAAAGAATGGTTGCTGCAAATAGTCTTCCTCTCCTTTGTATAAATAATGCTATGTCTGAAGTCAGCGACATGCAGTTTGGAATAAGATCTTGTGTAAAAGTACAGTTTGATACTGAATTAACCAAACTAAAAACTTTTAAAATAAAAAAATGGGCCCTACCTGGAAGTGCCACAACGGGTGGACCCAGGTAGGTTAAGTTACGTTTGAAACATGTAAACTCTGAGTGTTGTCATTCTTTTAAATGAGAGCGTTCAGAGTTTATTTAAGTGATTTTATTTTGGGTTTAATGAAGGCTCCCACCCTTTTGGCCGCAATGAAGTGGGCACTACACTATGATCAGCTCCCATAAGCCGCTTGGAGCTCCACTGTGTATTTGTTTTAGATCTATCTTAAAGAAAATTCATTTACCTACATTATATGACTCATAAAAATTGGTTAATAATTAAGGAAACAGCAGCTGAATTTGTACATACACCTGCAATGGGAAAAAAGGACTTAAATTTAATTCAGCCACAACCTGTTTTTCAATTCAGTAGCCAATCTGTTAGGCAAAAGACAGAGAAGCAAAATAAAAACTTGAAGCATTATTTCCCATTGTGAACAAATTCATGAGGTGGTGATGCAAGACTTCCTTCAGAATCATCAAGGCTAGTCATGGGTAGGGATACAGTTATGCCTTTTCCTTGGTCAGTCTAAATTAAAGAATATATATATTTATATATCAACAGTCAAATAATGTCCATTCAATCACAATTGTAGATACACTTTTGTATCAGCTGTTTTTATATTTACTTCATGGGATTAAATATGTACTTGCGTTCGCCTGCTATGAATTCAGGTGTACTCAGGGTGCCTTGCTGACTGATTTTTGTGTGAAGGCCTGCCGTCTCAGACTTCATGGGGTAAACTGTCAGTATAGGCATGTAGTGCATTTGTTTGTTTGTGTGTATCTGTTCTTATCAACCAAGTTAACCACTCTTTGTGATTGTTTGGTTTACTGCCGAGAACGGTGCACCTCAGCTGGGTCCCAACAGCATGTAGGAAAGACACATCCAAATTTTGGTCCGTGTATGAATATTATCCAACAGAAAACATTTTACAGACTGGTAAATAAGATTTTATAAATAATAAAAACCCCACTTTAAAGTACCACATCTGGAGTTATACTGTAGCATGGTATCTGTAGCATGATTGATCATAAGGAGGCCGACTCATGCCAATGAAGTGCAGTGATAGGGTAGCTATTATATTTTCTCTAGAATGGTAGTCTTTATTAGGGACAGGTAGTTGTACACCACACAATATGGCAGTCAGGAGAGGAGTGTTCGTGTGTCATCGGGCATCCTTCACTACCAAAACTTGGATGTGCTTGACCAAATTCAAAATATCACAGCTGTTTGGCTAATGCTATAAACTGTACAACATACCACAGTTCTTTTGCCCAAACCACATAGGCAACAAAGACAAGTTTCAACAAAAGTTGACAATAACAACAAAAAAAAGCAGAAATGTGTCAACACTGGGTGTATGCAAGTATTGAAAATGTGTTCTTCAAACGTGCATCTCATGGCATGACATTCTTCTTACCTGCTGTAAGATCTCTGTGGTACCAATCAGTTGTTCTGATTTCTGGGATATTGGAGATATTGGTGGAGACAACACTAACTGCCTGACAGACTGAAATGAATACATAGAAGAATGTTGATTTGCAGATGACTATTATTTGTTAATGTATTATTAATTTGATTTATTCTCTACTTCAATGATTCAGCAGCCTGTCACAACTGTCCTGTCATGCTGGTGACTGCTCTTTCACAACAAGAGAGTGGACATGTTTGTATCAATTGTTTAGGATAGATAACGGGGATGTTCTTTGGTCTCTTAGCGACCTACTGTAGGATTAAAAAAATTAAATCGTGGCATATCCTTTACAGGACGTAGCCATCAATCAGAGTAAATGAGTCGTTGATTTTCTAGGCACCACCTATACGTTCAGTAGTTTGCCATTGCTTTCTGAACAGTGAGGTTTATTTTTACATTTCGTAAAAATACCATGGAATCACTTTGTTTCCAAACTGCCTGGTGCGGAGTTTGAACCAGGTACGCTTGGGTGGTGATCGAGACTACTACCGCTAACTGATTCAGTACCAGGTTTTTCACCTCTGGACAGAATTATTTTTTAGCTGCAAAATATTGCACACATACTTTAGTTAAATTAAAATATTGTTTCTAAATATGATTTAAAGTTGAACTTATTATATATCAAATTAAAGATAAATGATTGTACTTTCATAAAATATTTATTGTATGCGAAAATATAATGTTGTGTTGACTGTGCATGACAAATATTAGCATGTAATAAAAAATTAATTGAAATTGTGAGAACAAAAATCCAACTTACCAAGGGCCTTGAGGAACAATATGGTGAATAAGTCAGTGTAACTGCTCTCTTTATATAAGTAATCCATTTATGAATACACAAAAATTAAGAAAATATTGATGGAATATATGGTTTACTAACTGTTCGAAATTACAACCGACCATCTTTGAAGAAATTTCCATTAAAAATTGTCAAATTGAAGATTTCACATACTAAACATTCATGTCTCATAATATATAATCACATACAGTGGAAATTATAGCAATATTTACAGGAATAAAGAACTAAAGTATATGAATAATAGTCCTAACATAGCAACTATATAACTTCTCTCCAAGTAGACTGTGTAGGTTCTGTCTGAATCCTTCTTTTTGTTGCAATCCTACTGGAACCTGACTGGGGCAACGCCCCTCTCGCAACTGGTTGGGAAACACTACTAGTATTATTTAAATTATTAATAATCGACGTATTTAAATCACAAACTTCTGTGTCATCAGAAGCTTCACTATCTTCACTATCAGTATCTACATCTTCATGCAACCAATCTCGCTTCTGCAGCTGTAAAACGTGCAGAACGAGCTGATAACAAACCATTTCTAGACTCTGAATTGTTAGACATTATTTTTTAATCACAGGGTAACTTGAAAACGAAAATTAAACTTGGTTTCACTTTGATTCTAGTCAAAACCACGATGTTGTGATTTGGTTATCGTTAGTACTTCCTTTCTACTTAGTTTCCGTTGATATAAAACTACAATCGAGGAAAATTAATAAAACTCACGCAATAGTAGCCTCTTTTAAAAGCGCTGGGACGAGATAAGAAATATGTGCACTACAGTGTTCCGCGGACCGAATCAGTTAAGCTACAGACGCTCACACTGTTGGATTAGGACACTTAAATTGATGTTGAATCAATTCAGCGATTTAAGAAGTTTGGAATTACATGTTGTAGAAGTAGGGCTGGATGCTTGAGGGGCAGAGAGAGAAGTGTGTTTAACCAGCGAGTTACAGGAAGATAATCACTGATGAGCAATGCTACAATCGAGAATGGGTCTTCTATGGACAAAAGTGACATCATCAACGCAAAAGATAAATGGTATTCTCTATCTTGGTTGCAGAAGTACATACCGATAGGTGCGGCAAGACAGGAAAACCATGAGAGAAACCCCAGTAGATACATCAATCAACACAAAACTAGAGTTATTAGTCTAAACACACTGAAATACAAACTGGTACATGCCTGGGAGGAGATCGAGCAATTATGGATATGTCCGATGAAGATGATCCTCAAATGAATTTCTTCTCTATTATTGAATTGGTATGACTAGATAACTGAGTGACAGAATAAGGAGTTTTACCAGCATGTCATTCATGTGCATATGCTTTGATATCTCTTCTGTTAGACTAAATACATACATGCCTATTCAGAGTGCTATGATGTCTGTTAAAAAATCTGTAATAATTAAGCTTCTGTTAATACCTTGTGTGAGCCGCAGTAGCGTAGTTGTTAGTCAACTCACTTCTTAGACTAGTGATCTGGGTTTAATTCCACAGTGGGTGTGGAATTTTTTCAGACCATTTTCAGCTTGACCCAGCCTGAATTGGGTACCAGGAAAAGCACTGGGAAGTAAAAGTGACAGGTATGATATTGACCACATCACCCATTGTGTGCCAACGGTCAATGAAAAATATGGGCCTAACATTGTATTACACTATATACCAAGTGAGATAAAAGGTTTTTATAAGTTATATATAAGATATATAATACCTTCTGTATATTACTTTGCCAACCCATTTCTTTCCTAATGGAGGTATCCATTTCAGTGTCTGTAACAAATTGACCCTGCATCTGTTTTTGTCGACCTTTGACTATCAAGCAAATCCAGCAACCTACGTCTGGCATCCTCTTGCTGTCTGTTGAGCTCTGCTATCTGAGCTTGCATCAGACTTTGCATTTCAGGGTTATTCAGAGCCTCTTCAACTGCCATCTGAAAGAAAACATCAAATGTTGTGTAGTTCTGTTCTTCTTCTTTACCCTTCGCCTCCAAGGAAGCATAGGTCCTCAACCAAGGCCGTGCACACTCTCATACGCCTGGTTGGGGTTTTTACAGCTGAGTATTTTTACAGGGTGATGTAGCTAATCCCACATCATGTATATACATGCTGTATACATCATGTGGTAGGTAATAGTGGTTCTATTCTTTAACCCTGAATTCGGCGCAGTAACCACACAGATGTGTCAGATTTGTATTAGTAGTTATGTTAGCACACACAAAAACTGCGCATCAAATCTCTTTGTGTATTCCTTCCCATTCATTATGAAACAGAAGGCTGTAACTTAACACTAACAGTTATATGAGTTTTTTCAATTCAGCTTTTCCTGTTGTTCCCCCTAGCCCATCAGTTCTAGCAATCTTCTATGGAGTTGTTTTTCAGAATTTGTTTTATACTTTATATACTAACAGTTTTGTCTATCTACAGCTTTGATCATTTATGCTTGGCTAGATGGTCTGTTTTGCTATTTTCTGGGATATCAATTTTGTCCTAGGATACACTGTAGAATTACATAGAAATCATAAGAGGGAAGCATATGATGGATGCCAGTAACTGTATTGTGAGTCATGTCTCATAATTGGAACATATACAGGGTGTTCAAGATAAAAGTAGCCCCATTGACAAATCAAAAGTTGTTAGTTACCTATTGCGTTGTCTATTTACTATTTAAAACGGTTCTGACTAGCTCGTCACATTTGTTCATCGCCCTTCCGCACTACAATTACACAATCACACAACCTTGACCTATACTACGTCATAACTGAACCTTCTCATTTTCATAAATATATGCCAGATTAGCTTCATTGATAGGCTACTTTTATCTTGAACACCCTGTATTACAACAAGGTGCACACAGCAATTATAAGTAGTTCCATCTGGATACTTTATGTGTATACCGCAGCCAGTGTAAGTAGTGGCTTTGAAAGCTGAACCATCTGTGTAGGCATGGAAAGAGAAAGTTGGATAATTGTCTATTGTCTACAGTGCATAGGTTTTTAGAATCTGTGCCAGTGTTTGTTTATGGTTTTTATCAAAAAGGCATTTCTTGATTACTGGTTGGTTTTTGTTTTGCCCATAGTGGTGGACTTCTTGCAATTTACAGTGACTATTTATCCTGCTGTACTAACTATGTATCGTCGACAATGAACAAGCAGTCAATGTTATTGGAAGAACAGAGATGTAGTTTTACAGAAGAATGCTGAAAATTACATGGATATCAAGAAAACAAATGATGAGGTTTTAAAACAGGCCTGCACACAAAGAAACCTTATCAAAAGAATATGAATCAGACAATCAAGGTTCTTCGGGCATATAATGCGAAGAGGAAGTTTAGAACATTTGGTGACAACAGGTAAAATTCAGGGAAAAAGAAATTGTGGAAGACAGAGGAACAAGATGTTGGATGGTGAGAGATTCCAGAAGACAGAGGGAGAAGATGTTGGATGGTCTGACATTGTGGTTTGACAAAACATCGACATCAGAACTGATTAACTGTACCAAGGAGAGAGATAGAGAGTTGTGGAGAGACATGATCGCCTACATCGGCAGGCATGGCACTTGATTGGCTAACTATGAGTCCTAGTTTCCAGAACTAGACAAATGTGTTATCTGCTGTGTATCGTCACTGATTTTGTAAAACTAAAGTGCTTTGTTCTTACATGATTCGCTTATCTGCTGTATATGAGCAAGACAAAACAAATCAGGTGTTGCTAAGTGATGATATTATGATGGCTGTTTTAAGTAATAATAAAAGTACCTCTTGTAACACAAGATCAGCATTCTGCACTGAGTGGCTAGTGATACCATCCACTTTCCCTTTCAACCCTTGCTCATTAGCAATGGTATAGCCTGTTGCTTGAGTGAAAGACTGTCCAGAGGTCAAAGGGATGCTTAGATTACTCTGGACCAGGGGTATAGGTCTAGGCACACTGACTGTGTTCATGGCAGGAGGAGCTTGGGTAAGGTAGGGGGGATCAGCAGAGTAGGTTGTTCCCTCGTTGGTCAGCTGAGGTATGTCCACTAAAGACGTCTGGCGTTCTGGTTGAATGAAAGTCAGCAAACTTTACATATGTAAAATTGTATTAGAAATAAAGAGGAAATTGTGAAACATGAACTCTTATGGCACAAAGAGAAAATAGGACAAATAATCTCTCGTCTGGTTAAAAATTTTGTTCACTCAATAAATCATCATCAAATATCTTGTTCTGAGCAGAACTTTGCCACCTTAATAGTCCTTCAGTATTTCTCCCTCTCATAGGCCAGATAGGCCTCTGCAGCGGTCATGCTCAAACCATCAGTTACATCCTGAATCCATCTTCTCCATGGTCTTCCTCTTCTCCTCTTTGCCAGGATGCCACCTTCCATGATGGTCTTTTCCAGCCATTTGTGTCCAAAATACTTTAATTTTCTCCTTTTTATTTGTAGCATCAGCCAGTTTTCATTGATTTTGAGTTCTTTCTTTTTTTCTCTTATCTGTCCATGATATACGGAGGACTCTTCTGTAACATTTATATTCAAAAGCACTCCATAAAACCATGAGAATACAACTACAACTGGTATTCTTCTCACTAAAAGAACACACCAAAATATGAATGTGTTCTTATAGTAGTCTTACACATGGAAAATATGTTTTTTCATGGTAGTCTTACATATGGAAAATATGTTTTCTCATAGTAGTCTTACATATGGAAAATATGTTTTCTCATAGTAGTCTTACAATGGAAAATATGTTTTCTCATAGTAGTCTTACATAATAGAAAAATGTTTCATGTAGTCTTACATATGGAAAATATGTTTTTTTCATGGTAGTCTTACATATGGAAAATATGTTTTTTTCATGGTAGTCTTACATATGGAAAATATGTTTTCTCATAGTAGTCTTACACATGGAAAATATGTTTTCTCATAGTAGTCTTACACATGGAAAAAATGTGTTCTCATGGTAGTCTTACACATGGAAAATATGTTTTCTCATAGTAGTCTTACATATGGAAAATAATGTGTTCTCATAGTAGTCTTCTTCTTCAATGTTTTCAGACATCGAAGCTATAGTATCTTCTAAAGTAGTTAGTGGTCAACTGGAGCCTGTGTACATCTTTATATAACTTGTCCTGAACTGCAATGGGGGTTAGTGATATGTGTTTACTCTATTTATGTTGGACACTTGCAGGATGTGCATCTCTGTCTCTCACAGTAGTAATTCCTACCTGAGATGTATGATCAACCAGTAAGCTCTGTGCATATAAAAAGAATTCTTGGCAACTTAAAATCGACAAGATAGGGCTGAAAAGTCGTTGCCTGGCACAAAAAATAATATATCAAACAGAAAATCCCTACTTTTTCTTTGAACGCTCCATATCGACCATTTGTTAACCACTCTTTGTGATTTGTAAGTGATCCGAGCCTAAGAGCGATTGTACATTGTGTCAGTTATGCGCCTACAAATAGGCCAGCGCATCCGATTTCTGCGACGCTTGTTTATTTACTAGGGTAGCAACCCTAGGCCCCCACCTCAGTCGCCTCTTACGACATGTCTTGTAGGTCGCAGTGTCGCTATCCTTTGCTCCCCTTGTGGCCATCGGCAACACAGAGGCGTTTTAGACTCTTTAAATGAGTACTTACTGCAAAACTGCACACCATTGTCAACACTGTTGCTGGTACGCACCCTTGTCTTTCGAATGGGAGGTGACAGCATGACAGCTGCCACTGATTCTGTGTGTCTAAGGTGTGTTGGAAGTGGTTGGTAAGTGCTTGAGTCTAGTTCTGATTGAGTGCTAGCATCTAAAACAGAAATGGGAACATGATCATAGATATAGAAAAACAATAGAAACTTATATAAAACAATCGAAACAATGTAAAACTAACAACTTTAGTAATAAAATGAAGCAGGAAAATAATGAAACTACCAAATGTGTCATAATATAAATCAGAACCTCCCCATGAGGTCTTTACCATGTAGTGATGGGGGAAGCTTGTGTGCTCCAATGAAAAGTGGGCAAGATCGGTGGGAACTTATGTTCCTGGAAGGGTCACTCAGGCCAGACAAGTCACTGAGGAGTGGTCAGACTAATAGGGATTCCTGGTCCTCCAATTGAGGTTGGCGGATAACCATTCTGTAAAAAATGTCGTATGGTAACAGCGAAGACACTACGACTCAGGACACGAAGGGCTACCAGAGTCATGACTATGCTGGAAGTGGTAAGTCAAAGAAGCTCCTTTATGAGCATAGTTCTTAGCCAAAACCAAAACTGGATTCTGGAACATGAAGATATAATCTATAGATTTTGGGGATTATCCAGAGCAGGTGGACAAGCAATGGAATTAGTGCACTGTGATGGACAACAGAGGGAAAACGTGGAAGACCCAAATAAGACCCGCAGGAGATCAGTAGAACAAGAACTGTAAGCAATGAATCACAGATGGAACACAATACAGAGGATGGCTATTAATAGAGAAGAATGGTGTGCATTTGCTGCTGTCCTAAGCTCCTTTTATACCTCTAGGTATAGTGGGTTATATACGGTGTTAGACCTGCATTTTTTATTGCGTACGATGGGTGATGTGGTCAACATCATGTCTGTAGCCTTGACTTCCTATTGCTTTTCCTGGTACACAATTGAGACTGGGTTGACCTGAGAGCCGCTACGGTCTGAAACATATTTCACGCCTACTGTGGAATTGAATAACGTACACGCCTGTGTGTTGCCGGAACTTACAAGGGGAGCACGGATTAGTAACACTGCGACCTACAAGGCATGTCGTAAGAGGCGACTGATGTAGGACCAAGGGAAGCTAACCTAGTAAATAAAATCGTTGCAGAAAGGATTTTTCATTTAAAATCACAAAAGAAAAAATCCTTGGCCGTAACGTGAATTGAACACGGGTCTCTCGCATGGGAACTGCGCTCTAACCCATTCGGCCAGACATTCCACCTTTGCATGCTAAGCATTTATTATTAGATTTGTTTTTTTATATAAATATAAACAAAAAAGTAAGGATTACCAAGATCATGATGGAGCGGTGTGGATGTCTCTGATTGTTTGCTGATGTTATTTCTTTCATCTGACTTCTGGTAACCTTGCTGTTGATGTAACAACTGCTGCTGATTTTCTGCAGGGTTCCATGAGGTTGGTCTTAACTCTTTCCCATTGACCAACTGTTTGAGCTCTGTCAGTTGGTTCTGAATCAGGAAGTTGAAGTAATCAACACTAATTTTCTCACAAATAATCGGAATGATAAATAATAAGAAAATACAACTGTCTAAAGCAGTGTTTCTCAAACCTGGGCTCGCGCTGGGGTCTGCAAGGTACTCACAGGTGATCCTAAAGCGCTTGAAGAAATATTATGATCTTTGACATTTCAAACAGAAAAATACATTTGTTAAATATGTTTAAAAACAGTAGCAAACTAGTTCCCTGCGAAATCAAAGGACCAGGATCAGCCCGGGAGTCTAAATGTCTGACAGGACAAAATGAAAGATCATTTGAAGTTTCTTGCAGTCTGAGAACATTGTTTACTATTGTAACACAAAGATAATTCATTCATGTCCATTTTATAATATAGAAACTTTTGGGAGTCTGCGGCAGCAAAATTTAAAAGGGTCCGGCAGCAAAATGTATTTAATAGGGGACCCGGTAATGCAAAGTTTGGGAACCGCTGGTCTAAGGTACTACTTTATTGATCAAATGATCCAGGAGATTATGCTGCTACTTTTTAGAAGAAAGTTTACCACAGTTCTCTATCTTTAGCTGTACTATTTTCCTCTATGACATCAATTATGATCTGGCCAAGTATACCAAAACTATTGAAATAACATGACTGTTGAAGTCTGTTTGAAAGTCATCAATAATATCTAAACAGGGTCTAAAGTCAATGGATTGAATTCACTTATACAGACTCCAGAGCACATCCTGCAGTTCTGCCCATCATGCATACAACGAAATGAAACATGGTCTCATGAACGAAGCTTACAGAGCAAGCTATTGGAAACTAATGAAAACTGCAACTGACATGCAGCTTCAGAGGCAACCCATCTCATGGTTTAGACAAGTGGGCACGCAATAGTCAGGGGTAATGAACGAGCTGATAGATTGGCTGGCATGGTTACAATATCAGGAGCTGCAATGGACCGAAATGACATTATTAACGCACCGAGAGTCTTTTCAAACAGAATAGTTTCAGGGTTGCGAGTCTCACTCGCTGACCAGACTGAGAGAGATGGGTGTCAATATTGGACGGTCCAAAAAACGACCTACCAAATATGCAAAGAGATTGATTAATCAACATCGAACTGGTGTGTTGGGCCGCTTGACACTGCTAGATTTGTTGGGGTGTGAGATCAGAGCACCTATGGACATGTCCGGAGTGCTATGATGATAGTCCACTGATAACTGATGGTTTAGACAAAAACCAAGCGCAAAGACGAAGAATTCACTGCACCAGGTTTTCCTCATATGGCTCTGCCCCTCTCCACAGAAATGATATGCCACATGCCGAGAGTGTTGCACAAAAGATGAACTCCATATCTTCAGCAATAATGCTAGGGATCTCAAGAAAAAGTGAATATGTAAACTAAACGACACAGTTCAGATTCAAACCCACAGCCTTCAGAACACAAGGCAAATGTCTTGACCACTTCACCACATAGACCTACCATATATATATTCTTAAAAACATAAAATGTTGAAATAACACATCAAAGACAACTCACATTTACAGGTACCAAGTCAGCTTCTGAACTTTCTCTGTAGCGTTTATACTCAGAGTACAGCTTTCCATATTCTTCCTGTGTTACTATCAGATCCTGAAACAAAGAATATTATGTCAGAAAAAGTTGATGCTACACGTCACATTTGAGATCGTATCATCCTTAATCACAGAAGTAGAGGACTAAAACAGTAGTTGTTCTTCTTCTTACAGGAAGCTTAACTAAATGAATTCAATACTCTTATAGTAGTAGTTTTTGTAGTAGTATATTTTAAATGATAAATTGATATCCACAAGAACTACCTTCTTTACTCATATTAGTACCAGCATTATAGGGTGCAAGAGCTGTGAGAATGTAGAGGTTTGTGAACTTGCATCATCAGCATGTGGTCCCTCAGTTGGAGGAGTGGGATTTTTTCTGACTGTAACAGCTTTGAGGTCAATTCAGCCTCAGTTGGGTACCATAGAAACGATTGGAAGTAAAGGTGGCCAGCATGATGTTGACCACATTGTATGCCATTAGTCAAAGAGAAATAAGAGGCTAACACTACATTTCCCAATTTTGTTAAAGTTGGCTTTGAACTCCAGAATTAGTGAAACATGTAATAACAAAGTACTGAAGTTTTACAAAGTACAATCACTATACTACAGCAACGTTTCGAACCAAAAAGCCTTTTTATCAAGCAAAAGAAACCCCAGAATTAGAGTGGCACATGGTTACTGGTGAAGCATTTATCATCGCTTTGCTATCGGTACCTTGCTCATGATGGTATCCTGTTAGTCTAGAGAGACAATAGAATGGAGGATTTGTTTTTGTCTAGGATGTTTTTTTTATCAGTCTGTGAGTTGTTTTAGTCTCATTTTACCATTTCAGATCCTTTTTCATCAATCCTTCAGTTGGACATGTCCCTAGAAAGTTATTCTTAGTCTTGTGTTTATATATTTATGTCAAACCTGCTTTATAAGAAGTTCAATAACAAAGACTTACTGTTGCTAGAGCATCAATAATTGTTCTAAGCTGGTAGACATCTTGAGTCAGTTGTTCTCTCAGAGTCATTTCAGTTCTGACTCTCAGATCTGTCTGAATGGAGAATTTAATCAAACATTTGAATTTTTCAACAAGAAAATGAACATGAACGCTAGAAAATAGACATCAAACAACTTTCAGATTCTGTTTATTGCTCTCTTACCTACAGACTTCTACAAGTTTTCAACCAGGTTTATTGCACTCGACAGACAAGGACAGACTATCATCTTCTGACTCAGGATAGGACAGACTGAACAAACTCCCACACAGGCTATGATTGTCCCACCCCTCTGTATGTCCTCCCTAGAAAGAAATGCTCTCTACAACACAACACTACATTCCAAACTATATGGCACTAGAGATGAGCTCCAAACAACAGTTGACTTCATCATAAGAGCACGTCTAACGGTATAATCATCACAATAGCGATCGGAAAGAAGAAGAAGAACCAGGTTTATCAAAACTTTTCATATCTGAAATCTATTTTCTAAAATACTCAGGCCTTCACATTTATCATGCTATTTCTATGTTTTGAGAGTCTTTATCTTCTCTCCTTTCTGGGGTTTCAAAACATGATGATATGATTCTAACTTGTGGATTTATATTTCTACAGCATAGTAGTTCTTGTTTCAACCTGACCAGAGACAGCTAGAAATCAGTAGTCATTATGGCTAGTGTCATATTATAGGTCAGCAAAAATGCTCTTCACCTGCATGGTCCGCAGCAGCACCACAGGATTGTTTTGTGTTCTCAGTTCAGTCTCCTGGTTCTCCATCATGCCGCTCCATCCACCCTCTCGGATCAATAATAGCCGCCCATCGCAAGTATGATGACAACAATCTCAGACGTGTGCTGCTGCACCTCTCTGATGTGTGCGGAGGTGACTATAGAGTCTCAGAACAGAACCCCGACCACAGGTGGCATACATGATCAGGTTAGACATGTGCGTTGTGTGCTCTGTCTTTCAAGGCTGCTCGCTTACTCTGTGACTCAACAATACGATGATTCTCAGCTATTCGGGTTCCTCTTTGTTGTTACAGCGCCACATTTAGCATCTTGCAAGGGATTCCAGCACGTATTGTCTATATCGAAGCATTTCAGAGACTCTTTAAGAGTGTCTTTAAAGTGTTTTTTCTGTCCACCAGCTAAACGTCTGCCCCTTTCAAGCTCACCATACATCAACTGTTTTGGGATGCGCTTATCAGGCATTCGAGCAACGTGACCGACCCATCTCAGTTGGGCTTCTGCAACAGGGTGTTGACGCTGGGATCTTTGCTCGTGAGGACTTCACTGTCTGGGAATTTTGTCCTGCCAGTTTATTTTAGTATTCTGCAGACAGTTTGTGTGAAATAGTTTAATTTTCTTGTGTCTGCTAGTACACCGTCCATGTCTCACTTAGTAGCAGCAGCGGGTTAGCACTCACGGTTGGAAACTTTCAGCTTTGTGACTATGCTTATCCTCCGTCCTACAGGACACGAACCTTCCAATGCAGCACTGGCTTTGGACATCCTATGTGACCTCTGAATCTATGTTTGCCGATCTGGATAGGAGGCTGCCAAAATAAGCAAAGTTGTCCGTTGACTGGAGACACTGGTGTTTAATGTTGATGACCGATCGTAATACTGTTCTCTAGGGGCGGCTGAACATGACCTCTGTTTTTGGTGTTAATGGTGAGGCAAACCTATCACAGGCCATCGAAAACCCTTGTCCATGTAAGTCTGCATTTCTTCCACAGAGTTGGTAGGAGGGTAAAGTCATCAGCAAACAACAGGTTGAGATAGTGATTTTTTTACCTTGGAGGATTTAACCTTGAAGATGAAAGATTACCCGTCTGTCCTGTATTAATCTTTACTCTATGTTCGCCGCCTTCCCAAAGACATCCGTGAGCATGGAAGCAAACATCATGCTGAAGAGTGTTGGGGCCAGTACACAGACCTGTTTGACCCCACGGGACATGGAAGGCTTCCGACAGCCCCTTTCCCACAGTACAGTGCTATGCCCTCTTGATCTACAGCGCCTGTGTGTGCCGGCCCAAAAGGGGAGCAAAGAATACAACACTGTGACCCATAAGGCATATCAAAGAGGCGACTGAGGTAGGGCCCAGGAAGCTACCTAGAAATAAAAATCATCCCAGAAATGGATTTATGGCCTACTAGTAGCGATAATTGGTACAGCGTATAATTAGTTTAGGCTCAGATCACAACAAATCCAAAGAGTGGTTTAACAAGTGGGCTATATGGGGCGTCATAGAAGATGAAAGAAGAAAGATCCACAATATGGCAGCCCCGGTGATAGCACTGAGGATGCTTTTGAAGACATGGAGTTCCAACTTCCCTTGTTATGTACTACAGTGTGTTTATCATCTTGGTCGCCTCAGAAATCAGCTTTTAAGCAGTGAATCCATCCAACAATCAAATTGTCCAAGAAGTTTCATGAACCGTCCGAGTGGTTATAGGGGCAAATTAGGGATGAAAGGATAGAACCAATGTTACCTGCCGCATGTCCATAGAGACAACTAAGGAGGTTAAGCATCCCACCAAAAACATTGATAGCACAAAACCACAACTAAGAAATTATAGTCAGCCGTAAGGGAAAAAGAACAAAGAAAGGTCTCAGAATGACCAGATGAAATGAAAAGGGAAAACGTGCCAATTCACCCTTCTCAAACTCGGGAAAATTTTCCCCGGATTGGCACCTGAATGTTTTGCAATATTTGAAACTGGAAGAAGACAGGTGGACAAAAATGAAGACATATTGACTGGCTATCCTGGGGGCAGCATCATGAGACTGGCTCTAATGGACCCCGAGAATAGAGGTAAGACAAGACACAGGAACACATGGAGGAGGGAGTTGGAGACAGAATGAAGAAAATGGGGATAATCTAGAAAAGATGGCCTTGAAGGAAAAACTTGGAAGACCTGGGTTAGACAAAACCTCCCTAGGGTGAAGGAAAAGAAGTTTATAAAAGGATGAAAACAGAGTATTTTTAATAAAAAATCAAAAACAAAAACATTTTTAAAAAATTTAAACTTTCCAATGACCATGTTTTTATAATTAATGCAATTAGAATATTTATTTTCAGATCCCTAAACCAGGGACAAGAGTTACCAAAGCCATGTGACCCCTGAAAATTTTTTGAGAGTGTCTTCCGGGACATCTCCTGTTTTGCTCATATGCAGAAACCCATTTTCCCAGTTCATGCAATGCCTGTAAGAGCCCCATTATTAACAAAATATCATAGAAAAATATAAAAAATACAAACTAAATTTAAACCCAGCAACAGATAAAAAAAACAGTTACAGTATTTGTTTGAAAAAATTTTTTGGTGTTACATTATCTTTTTTTTATGTTTTCAAACAAATGTCCAACTTAATGTCCATGCCCAAATAATGTCCAATTTTTAGGTCTATTTTTAAAAATAAATGTCCAACGGGGTTTGTTTCAAATAAATTTTCAACTGGAGGTCTATTTTTCAAAAAAATGTCCAACGGTCCATGTTAAAAAATTGTCTCACTTAGGTCTATATTTCAAATGTGCAATTTTAGATAAAAACCCAAATAAATGTCAACTTAGGTCCTTTTTTTAAATAAATGTCCAACTTTACCCATTTTTCAAATAAATGCCCAAATGTCCATGCCAAATAAATGTTCAATTTGGGTCAATTTTTTCAAAAATGTTCAACTTTATTCCATGCAAATAATGTTCAATTTGATCATACTAAATAAATGTTCAACTTGTAAATTTTTAAATAAACAATTTGAATAATGAAAAAATGTTAACTTAAGTCAATTTTTCAAATAAATGCAATTAAGTCTTTTTTCAAAAAAATGTTCAATTTTGGGTAAATGTTTCAAATAAAAAATTTGATCTATGTTCAAAAAATGTCCAACTTGAAGTCAATGTTTCAAAAAAATTTCAACTTGAGGTCTTTCCCAAAAAAATGTTCAATTTTGAAGTCAATTTTAAATAAATGTCAACTTGAAGTAAAGTATCAAAAAATGTTCAACTTGAGGTTTTGTTCAAAAAATGTCCAACTGGAATATTTTTTCAAAAAATGTTCAATTTGGAGGTTATGTTCAAAAATGTTCAACTTTCAATTTTTCAAATAAATGTCCAACTTTAAACTCATGCTCTAATGAATGACCAATAAAGTCCATGGGGAAATTTGAAAACTAAAATCTTCAACAGGGCTTAAGATGATGAACAAAATACATCAATAAACCCAGGGGACCAAGGTCCTACTTAATTTTCAATGGAACCCAAATAACAGACAACAGCACTGCAGTACGTTACAGAAAGACCAAGAGATAAAGCAACCTTTTCCCCAAATGATTTGGAAACGGATGTGCCTGGGAAGTGAAATTGCAGCAAACTACAACACAATACCCTAATGTTTTTTCCATTGGAATGAATTTTAAAATCTGCAATGCCCCTTTGGACAAAAAAAGGGAAGAACACTGATGTCCTGAAAGAACTGAATGGTTAAAGACAATTGGCTGATAAACATCAAACATACAGAAAATTAGATACTTTGGCCATGCCGAGGGCCCTGAAGAAAAAAATTTAGGGGGCAGGATCCGGACCAGACCAAGAAGAAAAAGAAGATTTACAAGATAAAAAAAACCCAAAGAATATGACGATGGGGAAATTGTGAATTTTGGGAGACAGAGGAATTTCAGGTGCTGCAAAGAGAGCAAATCCTATAGAGTATACGCCTTGATGGAACCCTTTTGTTGAAAAATGTTATGTTATTCGACAATCAGGTTTACGGGCATTCCAGCGGTTCCCTTGCGCAGCACCCCAAAAGTTCAATGCCCCCAGACCATGAGAAGTTGATTAGTTTTTCTTGTCTTCTTTTAAGAAAACCGCTGGCATATTCAGACTTAACTAAAATTTTTAAAAAGATCCAGTTGACCCCTGCCCCGCAATTTTTTTTGAGCATGCAGATGTTTTCATTTTGTGCCCTGAGTTTTGAACCCGGGACTGTTGGGCCAAAGGTTCAAAAAAAATGTTGAACTAAAAAAATCTGTCCGACGGTAGATGGTTTTTGAGCGGATTAGCTCCTTTATAAAAAGCTTCCCAAGACAGCCTCTGGGGACACTTTGGTTGCTGAACAATGATATGGTGTTAAGAAAGGGTGATCCTAAATAAAAAACAAATAAAAATGCAAAGTAAAGGAGACTAAAAGGAAGATAGCCCACCTTTATCCAGGACAGGGATAAAACCAAAAAAAATTTTAAGGCTGATTTTTCCCCACCCTCTGTGGCATCTCAGACCAAATACAAACATGTCCGAAATGTTCTCTACCCTTCCTGAAAAGGATGTAGCCTACAAACAACACTACTTTCAAAACTACAGGGAAACCCAAAGAAGGCTCCAGACAAATTCAACTTCATCAAAGAACTTGTCTAATCCAAAATAGAATCGAAAAAAAGAAGAAAGGAATAAGCAGCATGTAATAGCAAAAATAAACATCATTTTAATTTATATCTACTTAAACCAGCGGATTTTCATGCACCATTATATCTCAGGGGCCAGGTTTTTGAACGAGGGATATTTTTACCGTTTGGGAAAATCCACAGGAAAAATTTGTTTCCAAACGCCTTCGAGTTTGAACCAAGATGCTTTGGGATGATCAGCTATACCCAAGTTACAGAAGCCCTTTGGGGTTTGCTGAGAATTAATAAAATAAACAGACAAGGGTTAAATCAAATTTAGATCAATTACTTTATACAACTTTTAAATAAACATGGGAATAAACCTCTTATTTTCTCTTTCATTCAAAATAATTTTTGTGCTATTACTTTTGTAGAAGTTTTAGATTTTAATATCTTTTTATTTTTGTTTTTTTTGTATCATTCATTGCTGAAGGTGGTGTTTTTTAAAGGGGAGGACTTTTTGGTGTTTGGAAATTGGTTTTGGGGTTTCTAGAAAATTAAAATCTTAAATTAAATCTTCTTTTTTTTTTTAATATGGTTTTTTTTTATTCCCCCAAAAAGGGTGTTTGTTTTTCATGTTAAAATTTAAGCAACAATACAACATCTGGGGGGAAAATGAAGATGATTTATTATATGTGGATTGTATAAGTAAAAGGACAGAGAAGAGGGGGGGCCCCGAAAACGGGGGAGACGAAAATGGAGACACAAAATAAAATATTGAAGGATGGAGGAACTGCAGGAAGCAGAGATAGAAGACTTGGCATGATTTGGGTGGGGCCCCTGCCTCAATGGGGTTAAAAAGGCATGAGAGAGACAGAGAATCCCGCCTCAACATATCCAGCAGCGTCTGGGGCCCAAAAAACACCAGTTCAAAGTTGATTAATCAATCAGGGAAATTTTTGGATGTTATTTTTTGGTTTTATCAACATTGACACCCATCTCTAACCGGCAACGAGGGGTTTCACAACACTAAAACTCCCTGTTTGAAAGACTAAGTGTTAAAATGCATTTTATCCAAAATCCTCTGATATTGTAGCCATGCCAGCCAATCTATCAGCAGTTCAACCCTGACTCGCGACCCAAGGACAAAAAAGAAGGTGATTTTTGATCCCGTCAACCAGTATTCCACCTAGTTTTTTCTCACCATTTCTTATTTAGAGACTGGGTCCATTTTATATAACTATTTCAAGTCAATTTTTCAAAGGGTTTTGTCCAGTAACTTTCTTAGAAACTGTTAGTGTAAAAAGTATAAAATTCATTTTAAAATGCAACCAACAACTTTTTTTTCCACAAAACCAAATCTACTTTATGACTCCAAAAAAACATTTCCCTTTCCCTTTATGTTCGTTTCTGGGAACTGTCCCCACTCAAACGCCCCTTAAATTTTTTCCCCGCCCATCCTTTAATTTTCTTAACCCCTCAACTTCCCTTTCGACAAGACAGCTTTTGGGGCCCAAAATTTGAGCGATCAGGATTCTACAAAAAGGTACCGACAACAGTCTGAGCTGGGGATTGTGGTGGGACTCCAGACCGCAACAGATCAAGGGTCTGTTTCACTTTCCCGAAGTCAACCTCCGAGCTGGTGAGGTTTGGGGCTCAGACCGCAAAGATCATGAGTTGTTTTATTCTGAAGCCAACTCTGAGTGGTGATTTGTCAGACCCCCAGACCGAAAGACATGCAGCCGTTTTACACTTCCTGGTTTAACCCCCTGAGTGGGATTCGTCAGACCCCCCCCGACCGCAAAAGATCATGGAGTCTTGGTTTTCACCCCTGAAGCTTTGACTTCTGGGGAAACAATTTTTCTTCTTTTACTACACAACTTTTACACAGCTCAAAATGTTTATAAATGTTTTCACTTCCTGCTACTAAAAAATTTAAAAAAAGCTTTTGTTTGAAAAGGCATCATACACAGATGTCTTTTTTAAAATAAATAGATCAGTTGGGCAATCATAAACCCCAAAGTTTTAGTGGAAAAACGTTTTCCAAAATACCTTTTTTTAAACTTTTTTTCAAGATGAAGAAGAAAAAAATTATGGGACATTTTTTCTGAGTAATGGTTCGGGGCGAGGGAGCAAAAAATAGCAGACAGACCACAAAACATGTCGGAGGGATGAGGAGGCCTAGGAAGCACCCCAAAAAAAAAAAATTGCAGAAAAGGATGTGACGGCCATTGAGGGAAACTGGAAATGTACAACGCCCTTTTGGCTCATATCAAAAATACAAAGAGTGAAACAAGTGGTCGAAACCTTTTCCAAGAAGAAGACTTTGAACCCTGAAAGAAATGATCAAAAATCAAAAGGACTGAAAAGGAGACAAAAAGGGTTTAAGAAAAACAGGGAACCCCCGGAAAAAATGAAAAAATTTTTTAAAGAGAGAGAAATATCAGATAAATTCAAAGATGAAAGAACTGACAGATAGAAACAGGGGAGAAGAAACACCAACAACCCGATAAATATTATAAGGAAACCATGAAATATTTAGGTAGTTTAGATCAGAAAAAAGACTAAATGAAAGTCCTTGGTCACCAGTTGGGAAAAGAAAACGTGGAAGACCAAAGACCACTCTTCAAGAACCATCCAACAAGAAAGTAAAATATTGGGAAAAACCAACAAGATTTAACTGCAAAAGAACCGCTCAAAAGGAGATCTAAAAAAATTTGCCCCCCAAAAGGGGCCCTTTCCAAAAAAACAACAACAAAATAGAGCAGATGGAGAAATTGTTGCAGGGCCTTATAATGTTTGCTATGAGAGGGAAATAATATTTCAAAAAAACCCTTGGCTTAAAATTTTCATCAAAGAGTATCAATTTAGTGTCAAACCCCCAAAAATAAAAGTGAAGACAGTGTCTTGGGGTCTGGGAGATTTTTTGTTTACTTTGTTCTTTTTTATCCGATTTAGAAAAATTTGACAAAACTTAATGCCTGAGTGAGATCTTTTCCCCCCCTTTCCCTTTACTTTTTGTGGTCCATTTGATTATTATTTGATGAGTTACGTTTATTCTTTTTTAAAATTAGTTCCCAAAGTCCGAAATGAGGACTTTGGGGCCGAATCGTCTTGTTTTTTCTTCTTGTAAGTATAGAAGTGGAAATTGAGTTTTTACCGATGAAATTGCCCGACAATCAAATATCATCTGAAAATTAAAAAAAATTATTGGTGATATAATTTTATGTATAGATGAAGAAACTATGCGAAAAAAAAGAAACAAAAGAAGATTTAAAATTTATTTTAACGGGCAAAGGATTAATCAGAATAACACAAACAAAAGAGCAAAATTAAACTTTTGAAAAAAGGGGAACAGAAATGTTCTTAAATCCTGGAAAGAAGGAAAAAACCAAAGAAACAAAGACCTGAATAAGGGGCAACTCAAAATAAAACATGTCCCGGGGAAGAAATATTTCCACATTAAAAATCACAGTGGTTTGAGAGAACGGAAGGATAGTTCCTGGAAAGGCATGGGACAACCAAGACAAAGATGGCAGCAGGGCATCAAAGAGACCTTGGGAAAAGACCCGGAAAGGAGAGAATTTGTTTGAAGAGTTTTTAGGGGGGTGATGAAATGAATTCCAAGGGACTTGTATATTTGTGTTTAAAAATTTTTTTTTAAATTTTAATATCTTTCATTTTTTCACTTTAAGCTGATGGACCCCCCAAAACAAATGTATAAGAAAATAGTCCGACAAAAATGAAGTGTCTAAAAAGTTGGGAGTATCAATAAAAGACTTTTAGAAAAAGACATCAGAAAAAAAATGGGTACAACATCAGTACTGAATTTCATCAAGAAACAACAAATTACCTTTTTTCTTTTTAGCTTTTTTATGTGTTTAAACGGGATGAGTTGCTAGAAGTGTATGTGTTTATGTTCCTTGAGAGTGCCCCATAGCTTTTCTAATTATTCAAAGGCCAAAAAAACAAAATTAAAAATCTCGCCACGTAGAGATTACAACAGACGTATCAAAGAAATGTTACCATAAATGGATAAAAATAAAAGGTTTGTCCCCAAATGGACCCCTGAGAAAACATAGGGGAGAAAGACACTGTTTTTGAAGACACAAAAAGGTTCTAGAAATCTTTCTTATCCGATGCTGTGAGGGGAAACAGGGTTTTAGAAAAAAGAAAATTTAAAATTTCCCGTTTGGATTTTCTTCATAGGAAACTTAAATAAATTAGTTTAAAATTCCAAGTCTATTAAATACAATTAAAATTAAAAAAAAGTCATAATACAAAAGAAAATATTTATCCTGATGCAGGCAAGAGTGACAAAAAAGGAGAAATAGAAACGATGGGAAAAATTTTAAAAAAAAGCTCAACAGAGGGGAGAAGCATTATTTTATTCACAAGTCATATCAGACTTATATACTATATGTTCAATATGCTATTTATAGGGAAATTTACAGTGATTGGTTTTTACTAAATCCTGTGGTGCTGGGACCCACAATGAAAGAAAAGAATATAAACCACCCCCAAAGGTATGTCAAAAAAGGGAATTAGACCAGGAAGCTACCCTAGTAAAAAAAAGGATTTGGGAAAATTTGATGGGGAATTGGGGGGGATAATTCCCCAATTTCACGTTTTGGTAGACTAAAAATCCCCAGTGTTTAACGAGGATATGGAGCGCAAGAAAAGAACGACATACAGCACCGGGGAACCCCTAGGTGACGTCTTCCCGACAGATTTGGAATGCATACTGACCCCGGCCGCTGGGTTAAAAACGCCCTTTTGCCTTTCAAGCATCCAGTTATTGACAACGGTAATTCCTAACTCCTAAATCGCCTTTATTTAACATCTATTTTAGCGTTCATCCAAAATTTGGTGCCAAAGACCACAGAACATCACCCTTATCCATCCTAAACTCCAACAATAAAAAGTGAACATCTTCTTTCTTCTTCTTCTCGATCAACTTTTGCTATGCCTTACCCGGTATTGTCATAAACAGGATGGTGCGCTTGAGGTCTTCACCGGTTCCCATAGTTTGTCTTGTAGTGTTGTTTCTGTTGGCCAGATCTCCTTTCACTACTGGACAGGCAGTCTACAGGATGTCTCGGGGCCCGCTTGGTGCTCCACAGGTGCAGGCCACGAGTCCCTGAGACCCATTCTGTGGAGGTGTGCTCGGGAGACGCAGTGTCCCGTTCTAAGTCTGAAGATTCTAGTCTGTGCTTTTTTTAGGTGTATTTATACTGTCATGCCTGCCTGTATCCTCCATTTGTTTTTCTCCAGATCATTTCCTGGATTGTTTCAGGAGAGTCTTGCTTTGTAAAATTTTTGTTTTGGGTGGTGTTGGTTAGGCCCCCAGCCTTTGTGAGTTTGTCAGCCTTTGGTTCCTGGTATGCCACAGTGAGCTGGATCCATTTAAGACGTTCAGATTTTTTGACAAAGCTGATATTTTGCCGATGTCCGAATGAGCTTGTTTGTCTGGGACTGAGATAGCCTGGATCTTGAATCGCTAAAGACTGCAAATATTTTGCTGACACTTGCTGGTCTTGAGAATCTGTTGGCTGCAAAAAGGGGCTGTTCCCTCTGCTCTAAAGTTGGTGCATGTTTCTCCTGCTCCCGAGAGTGTGTTCTGTGTTTCTGAGGTGAGTGATGAGATTCCGCTGCCCCCCTTTCTGGTAGCATCTAGCTGGAGCCACGTAACACATGTGTCCATGTGCTGGTGGATATTGCCCCGTAGCATTTGGAGTGAAATGGTTTTGCTCTGTCTCTGTTTGTTTTTTTTGGAGATTATTCCTGAGACTTTGGTTTTGGGCCCTGTGTTTGGTAGCATGTCCATGGCTCTGATTATGGGTTTCATTTCGGGGCGTTTTAGGATGTCTGTAGTTCATGAAATTCTCTGCCAGATGGTTTGGGGACTTTTCCTTGTAAGTCTGTTTTTTGTTTTCTTGGAATTTTGTGTGTACGGGGTGTTTTTAGCTTTAGCTTTTCAAACGGTGAGTTTTAAATTTTCGCGGAGTTCTAGAGGTTTCTATGTCTGGGTTTTCCATTTTAGATGGGATCCCTTTCATTGCTCCCAGAGTTATTCTTAGGCCCATTTTTTGACCATCTAGTTTGTGGTGTTTTTTTGGCTGCTTTGTCCAAGAGCTGAGCCATATTCCATGATGGTCTGACTGCCCTGAGACCTGTTTTAATTTTTTTGAATTTAAACCAGGACATGCCAGCTAGTTTCTTCATCACAGCAAGACTTGAGGTTTCTGAATTTTGTCATGTTGGTTCCCAGAAGTCTGGTCAGGTGATTAACGAAGGTGGGGGATTGTTTGTGGTATTTTTTGTTTTCAAATTGATGGATACTTTTTCCTTGTGGAAGGAAAAACATTGCTGGTTTTTGTGGAATTTTGAGGCCCCAGCTTTTGTCCAGTTCCACTTTTTCCACTGTTTTTTAGTAAATATGATGTTTTTGAGGTGTTCTGCAGCTGTCCAATTGTCAGTCTCTATGTAGGCTTTTTGAGACCTCTGGGCATTTGATGTCTTTAGTGTATTAAATAGCTGGCTTCCCCTGCCTGTGGAACTCCTTTTTCCCTTGCATCTTGCTGAGGTGGTTGTCTATTTTACCTGGCTGTGTGGGAGAGGAGGTTTCTGATCCAGGAGAACATGTGTGGGAGACTCCGTTGTAGGATTTTCAGCATTGGCCATCGGGGCCATACCGTATCAAATGCCCGGAGAGGTAAAAATATGGCTGTTATTCTTTCTTTCCTGGAAGGTTTTAATGTCATGGGTGATGTGTTGTTGGTCCTCTGTGCTTCTGTTTTGTCTGTATCCGGTTCGGGGTGAGCAATGAGTTTGTTTCTAGGTACCATGTCAGTCTCCTGTTTACTAGCCTCTCCATCAATTTTCCTGCACAGCTGAGAAGGCTGATGGGTCTATAGCTCTTTTATCATTTTTGTCCTTGCCTGGTTTCAAGATGGGGTTGATGTGTGCCTCCTTCCAGGTTGATGGAACTTGACCTGTTTTCCAGCTCTGGTTGAAAATGCTGAGGGGAAACCTTTTTCCAAGAGGACCAAGGTGTTTAGAATTCTACATTCCATCCGTCCGGTGCCTTTTTTTTTAAACTTTTTTTTTATTCTTTTAGCTCCTGCAGGTAAACATTTGCTGTCATGTTTTCTGTTGGGATTGAGAGTCAAGACTATTCAACAGGTTTGACTGGTTTTAACTTCCCCTTCTTTCCTGTGAATTTGGACTGACTTTCCAATGAAAGGGTTTTAGCACAGGTCTCTCTGCTCGCCGGTGACAAATCCTGTGTCTGTGTGTAAACAGTTTTGGTCCGTCGCCTGTCACCGTAGGGTTTTTTTGAGGTTCCAAGTTTTTAGTGTCTTTTCTAGATTTAAGGAGGCAGTTTTTTTCCCGCCAGCTGTCTCTCATGCTTTTCTTCTTTTTTTTGGGAAATATGCCTTTGTCTTGTTGTGTAGGTAACATTTTCAAATTTTGGGGGCTGCTTCCATGTTTTCTTTGTATGCGAGTTCAGGTGAAGTCTTTTAGTTTTGGGACCAATAGGGGTGGTAGTCTTCCTTCTTCCCTTGGATACTTATTTTTTGCTGATCTAGAACCCAGTTGTTGAATGTTTGGGGTTTTGGGGTTTAGGGCTATTTTTAATTTCATGTTCTTAATGGCTTCTTCTAGGTGGAGGGGAAGATATTCCAATTTCTTCTTATAGTTCCAGCTGGGGTGAGTGTTCTTTGGGTGTTCCTCTGTCCCTTCATGGGGATTATTTGGGTTTATGGTCACTGATCCCTAGTTGATTGCACACACTTCGACTTGTGAATTTTTCAACATCTTCCGTCGCATTGTAGGTCTGGGTTGGTTGTTCTCCAGGTCGGGAGTAGTATGAGGTGGGGCATGTTTGTTTAGCAGAACAAGACTGTTGTTGATGAAGTCTTCTACTTCCTCTCCTTTTACATTTAGGCCCGAGTACCCCCGCTTGGGAGAATGGCTGTTGAAATCTCCAACTATTATCCAGTTTTCTGTGTTTGGTTGTATGTTGTTTAAGTGGATAAATTTTTTTGGTGGTGAATATATGTTGCAAATTGTGATTTCTTGTCGTTGGGTTTTTAGGCAGATGGTTATCGCTTTTGTATCGGTTGATTGGGAGCGGTGCGCCCAGGCTGAGAACCTGTTTTTGACGCCGTCATGACTCCCCTGTCGGTCTTCCCTGTCTTGCCTGGGAAAATTTCGAGCTCTAATGGAGAACGCGTGTGGTAAGATAGGCTTCTGGGTGCAGCACACATCAAAAGGGGTCTCTTCCTAAAAGTTTGCAGCCTCATTTTTGTTTCAACGCCTCCGTCCGCATTATTTTAATTTTACCAGTGTTTACCTCGCTTCTGGCTGGTCTGAGGGTGTGAGAATTGTGGTTTGGCTGTTGTTGGAGAAATGGGGGTCTGTTGAGCTTGCCTGGCTTGACCGTAAAATGACACCGCCCGGAGTAGTGTTTGGGTTGCCAGCCAGTGATGCTGCGTTTTATTCCGGCGCTTGGCATGCATCTTCCGACGACGGTTGAGGTTTTATTTCTGGGATCCTCCACCAGGCAGATTGCTTTCTCGCTTAAGGGCTCTGGCTCCCCGGACCGTTTACACAAGCCAATAGCGTGCGCAAGCATGCATTGATCGGTCACCATCGTATTTGGTCGCTAACTACACCCAAAACATCCATGAATAAACAATATATCTCGCCAAAAAATGAAAGAGTAATTCAGGCATGGAAGAAGATGAAGTGATCAAATTTAGCTGACGAATCGGACGTCGCCAGCGCCATTTGTAAACCGAGTCCCATCACTAAATAATCTAACAGTGAACATCAATTATCAGTTACATGAGGACTATCATCATAGCACTGGACATGTCCATAGGTGCTCTGATTTCGCTTAGCAAACCAGCAGCCAACACGCTGGGATCAATGCTGATTAATCAATTTTCTTTGCATAAAGTATGTTGTTCTTTTCGGTTGCACCAATATTGACACATCTTCTCAATCTGTTCGAGAGACTTTCTCAATGCGTGAAGAATGTGTGAACATGTTACAAAAGTGTAGCATATGAAAATAGTCCCAGTTTCATGAGCTAATAATGCCTTCAAAAAACCACAAATATGATGTCTTGACTAAGCAACAAATACCAACACAAGACTCACTATAATATGAGCAGATTATCACAAGTTGTCATTCTGCGCCTAAGAAAGGAACAAATCACTCACAGCCACATGTTTAATTTTTTGAAGGCCGTGTTTGTTCTTTTAATTTCCTTCATCCCAAATTCCATCTTTTGTTAGCACTGAACCAAGATATTCAAAACTGTTCACATTTTCTATTTTCTCCGTTATAAAATATTTGTATGCTGCTTTATATAGATCTAAATTAATTGCATATCATTTACAAGACTTTGTGAATCAATTCCAGCTTTTTAACGCTGTTTGTGATTTTTCTAGGGCATTATTAGCCAGTAGTTTGCATTGCTTCTGAACAGGTGATGCCATCGTCTTTTGTAAAAACCACGCCAAACAATTTGCACCAAACTGACGAGGTGATTCAAACTCAGGCCCCTTGAGGTTAATAGACCGAGTCATATCCACTTAAGACACAGACGCCTGTTATATAGATCTACATAGAAAAATAAAATATATACAAAATCAGAGTAAAAGAGTAAACATGTCCAAATCATCATTTAGTGCAGACTGGGTCCATGAGCAGTCACCAACTTCTCTGTCCCCGTGGGAAATATCTGGCACTGATGCAACCAAACTGTATGAAGATGAGTAATAGAAATATTCGTAAGCAATGACATGACACTCATTAATTTCACCTAATATTATTGTGTCATGTCAGATAATTCTATTTTCTTTAAAAATATCTTTTTGGGCATCACTGTCTTGCCCTACATGATCGAAATATATACTTGTAAATGTAATTACTTCCTTGCTGCAAGATAGCAAGGTGGGTTTGCAGCATGTTTTTTTATGTTCAGTACTACAGAAAGTCCCAATGTCCCAAAGTATTCCTGCAGTGGGAGGTCTTGCAGTCCTCAATGACTATAAGAGATTGCTCGCAGAGATGTGAAGGAAGACGGTGATTTTGCCGTGACTACAAGAGTTCACTATGGAAATGTCTGGCTGGAATCACAGACCTATCCATGCATTTTTTCAGTGACTTGAGTGTCTCAGAATATTGAAACAGGGATGGGGTCAAAAGGCTCATGAGGTCATAGTGGTAAATGAGCGGGTTACAGAGGCCGGGGCACCCCCCCCTCTAACCCTGCCCTAACCTCCGCGTGACCATGGAAACAGACTATGGTTCTGGTCTGGCTAGAGGGCAGGGATCGGGAGAGAAAACTACGGGTAGGGTAGCAGCAATAGGGAAACACGATAAAGAAAATACAAAGAAAATGCACAAATCTCCTGACCGATGTCCAACAAGATATTGCCAAGTCCCTGAACGCAAAGAAACAGCAAGCTCTCAGACATGGATGAGAGGTATCCAGTGACCAAACGATGCCCAGTGAGAAGCTCAAGCCTGAGGAGGGGGGAAACATTCCCGCCGCCGGCAAGAATAATAAGACAGGATCGAAAAAAAAGTCTCCCGTGTTGGTGCGAGAAGATTGCAGCTGACCCCGCATTGGTAGCTGGTAGATAATGTACTGGGAAGGTTTGCGTGCAAAGAACAAGTTGGCAGTGCATAACGAAAATACCCGCCCGGGAAAACCGGCAAGTACTGTGATTAAATTAACATCCCCGGAAGAACTGAGGTTGGTGATGCCAACGGAACTGCCAGCCTGGGGCAACCGGCAGGCATGCAGTCGAATTAACATCCCCGAATAACTGGTGATGGCGCAGGAAAATTTAGTTACGCTGATAGTGCCACTGAAACACTCTACATTGTTTTTACTCCAGCCAGTGCCGGGTTAATCAAATTGCCACGCATCATGCCGTTCTAGAAAAGGCTGAGAATGTTCCTTCCCGGATCAAACCAAAAATGTACGGTAAAGCAAGGCCGAAACAGGATCAAACAGAAGTTGGTCTGAAACATTGGCGCGATACTTTACCGTGTCTTAACGCAGTAAGACGCCGTCGAGATAAGCTACAAACCCGTAGAAATATTTCAGTCAGAACGGCATAAAAGCGTGAACTCACTGTCCCGAGATCACAAAGCCCAAAAATACGGCAAGCTGATCGTACTTGGGAAAGCTCACCAGTAAATCAAAAGCTGGCTGAAAACGAACAACCCCGAGGATAACAACTGGGCCCAATAGGTGCTGGCTGGGGCACGACATTCTTGGATGTTTGGCGTTTATATATCACAATGAGAATGATTAAAACAGGCCTAGAACGATCGAAGAAGAAGAAACAGGATGGGGTTGAAGACAACGTTTGGAGTCACTGAGGAGGTTTTAGGATGACAAAATCAGTTTTGCTTTTGTGCCAGGGCATGTAGGTGAAGAGAAATGAAGGGCCCATATGCCTGCAGGTATGGCGTTAAAAGCGGGCAGCAATGGACCAGTCTGATATTCTAAATTCCTAGGAGAGAGGATGGGAAATGATTCAGTAATATGGTGAATTACAACATTAACCAGACTGCAAGAATTCCAAATCAAATGTGGTGTAGCTAGACAAGAGCACTATGCTGATAGCTAAAAAAGAATAGAACAACAAAGAACCAGGTCGTTAGTCACCACACTGAGATACACACTGAGGAGATTCGAGCACTCATGGACTAATTGGTTCAATGTGCAGGGTGATGATCCAACACTAAACTAAATTATAAGAGCTGTGTATGTAATAGTCAAGGAGAACATGGAAACCAAATTTCAAACATCAGAATGGGGTTAGTGGGACAGATTTAGAAGGATAGAGAGTCCAAAACTTGTTGATTAATAGACTGGTCTCTAGTAACCAGAGGTTAATGACACAAGTCTGGTAAAGGGGGTGGAGGTGGTAAGAAAGCCTGTCATCAAATTATTTAATAACAAAATGTCATTACCATATTGTACAGCAGTGAATTTTGTACTATATATAGTCTACAATATGTGTTCTGACAGCCTGAGTGAGCTGGGATCAGCTAGACTATCTTAGAAGGGCAAGAGTGAAAACTAGTCCATTGCTGACAACCCATAGAGCACACAAGCCAACCCTCCTCCTAGTGGTGTAGATCTGGAAACTTTATGGTCCAACACTATTGGGGCTCTGGCTCACCTAGTGGGATAGACTCCATTATGTCAGTTTTTTATTGCCAACTTAGGAAAGCGAATCCCACAAAATTGCATACAGAAGCCAGATGTGTTGGTTATAAGGTCTGTAGGCGCCCAGCTGGCACAGTGAACTCACACTACAAGATGTAATACATAAAAACACAAGAGTGGTTTAACAAGTGGTTGACATTAAAACAAAGAAGATGAGTTAACATATACACTCAGTCTCAAAACTACACACACTCAGTCTCAAAGCTACACACACTTCAGTCTCAAGCTACACACACTCAGTCTCAAACCTGCACACACTCATTCTCAAAGCTGCACACTCAGTCTCAAAGCTGCACACTCAGTCTCAAAGTACTACACACTCAGTCTCAAAGCTGCACACACTCATTCTAAACGCACACACACTCATTCTCAAGCTCACACACTCAGTCTCAGGTTACACACTCATTCTCAGCTGCACACACTCATTCTAAACGTACACACACTCATTCTCAAGGCTGGTACACACTCATTCTCAACACTGCACACACTCATTCTCAACACTGCACACACTCATTCTCAATGCTACACACACTCATCTGCAAGGCTGACACACTCAGTCTCAAGGCTGACACATCAGTCCCAAGCTGCACACACTCATTCTCAATGCTACACACACTCATTCTCAAGGCTACACACACTCAGTCTCAAAGCTACACACACTCAGTCTCAAAGCTACACACACTCATTCTCAAAGCTGCACAAACCTGCTAAGATCACCTTCATGATGAGGAGTCTGTTGCACATTTGGAAATCCATAAACCTCTGACAAAAAAAACCAAAGCAACACATGTGATTAAGTTAGTATCATCCCATGATTTAAAATTATCAGTTTGTTCATACTAGGGTTCAGCAATAACTATTAAAGAGCCTATTTTCATAAAATATGGTATAATGTAGTAATAAAATGTCGAGCATATTTTTCTTTAACGAACAGCATATGATGAGTGATGTGGCCAACAACGTCCTGTCAGCTACTTTATTTTCAGTGTTTCTGGTATCTAATTGAAATCGGTCACCTGATAGCCACTACAATTGGCAAAAATCCCACTTCAACTGGGTAATTTTATCATGGACTATGTGACTATAAAGCTGAACATGGACATGCTATATGAAATTATTGACTTTAAATGCAGCTTCCTTCATATTTGATACGATAAACAGTAATTGAACACAAATATTTGTATTTGAAATGTAGTCCAGCTTTGATGATCATTTAAATAAAAAGATTCAGTTCTTTAATAATCAAATTACTATAGTATACATACTTCATAACAGAACAGTTCACTTATTTTGACTGTACAGGAAATACTAAAACAGAAATTATGCTTTGAATTGTCAACTTTAGCTTTTAAAAGTCTAAATAAAATAATATAATAAATGTGTTGAATGCCAAGTTACAGCGCTTACAATTTTAAAATAAATTTTCAATTGTAATGTTGTATCAAACCTAGCATATGCCAGCAAGAGTTGGAACATGACTAAAGATATAGAAAGCAAGTCAAATTCCTTTGAAAATAGATGTCTGAGAAAAAAAATTGAACATAAAATGGGAGGAATTAGAAGTTGGATTGAAATCAGAGAAATTGAGTGGTTTGTCAACCACTAGTAACAACTGTTATAAGAAAGAGAAGATGGAGATATGTTGACATACTTGAGAAGCAATGATCAAAGAATTACAAAACAGACATTGAACTGGGAAGCAAAGAGTTAAAGAAAGAAGAAACACCCTAGATAAATCCAAAAACAAACTTTACTGAGAGAGGCGAGAAATATCAACTCAATTCCATAGAAGAGATTGAATGAGTGCCCAGGATAAAGCAGTATGGGAGGAATTGCTTCTAGGGCCCCTTTATGTAAAGGATGAACGGTATGAAGGAACACAATATAATACATACTTTAGGATCATCACCAAACAGATCTTTCACAACAGCCATCATTGTGTCAGATTTTGCAAGAACTTCCTTCAACTGTAAACAAACAAAACTTAAAGACTGTATTGACTAAAGGTCACAAAACAAGCTAATGTTTATTGTGGGACCATGATCATTACACTTTGGTGAATAAACTATAGTCTCTACTATTTATAACATAGAAGATTTATCTGAGTGCACAAGCCCTGTAGCATCTACAATAATTCTAGCTATTATTTGAGGATATGAAAATGTAGGACTTTATTTTGATTTTTGCTGTGTAGTAGTTTCCAGCCCACTCTTATCGATTTTCAATTGACAAGGAACATGTCTATAAATGCTTGATCTCAACACTATATCTATCAACATGCAACGACTGACACAGTTCCAGTTGTGTTGATTAATGAAACATTGTCTACTTCCTGTATATTGTTCAAATCTAACAACACCAAGTTTGATGCCCAAGTTCCTGCAGCTGGGACATGGAAGTAGAATGTAAGTCATCACCTGAATTCCATCCATCTCCTAATGGCTCAGTATCAGTCCTATCCATTGCTCTACTATTGCCCCCATAGCTCTGTCAGCAAGTCTATCTGCTCATTATTATCCCTAACTCCCGCATGTTTGGGTATGAAAATAAAGTCTTGACTATCTGCAGTCTGCCCCAGTCCGTAGATTGATAAACATGCCCAGACCTAACGGGAGCATGTCATTGAGTCACTGAGAATGTAGACATGGGTGGCATCTGAGCGGAATTATCAATCATTGAGCGTACTCATACAAACAGAGAGACCTGGTGCAATGCTGATTTTGCTCAGGATTAACTGAAATTGTCCATCCACACAGAGAGACTATATATGTCAATATATTTAGAGGACACTTAGAACAAAAATCTTTGATTTTTTGAGCTTAAGTTCACTCATATTTAATGAAGGTATATCCTTTAGCAGAATACTTGCGGGTTTTTGATCATAAAGTATTTCTCCATTATAGCAAGTTGTTTAGCTCTCTGCCCTGTCAGCTGTTTAGTTTTTTTCGCAAAAATACATTGTCAATAACAGTTACTAATTATTTACTTTGACACTTAAAGACCAACAGCAAACAGCATTTGTTTCATCTGTCCGATAGACTGTTGTCATTGGTATTGCTGTTTTCAACTTAATTAATTTTGTTTTTCTAACATTTACTGTCAAAAATTGGTTTCTATCACATGTCACCCTTCTCTTCTGCATTGATCCAGGGCAATGGGATCTTGTTCTTTGTCCAATGCCATGAGTATTGTTGTTGTGTCTTTGCATTTGTTCTTATCAACCAAGTTAACCACTTTGTGATATGTGTGATTTGAGCTATGAACATGACTTATAAGTCTCCTATGGTGTAGGACATTTCTGCAAATTTGGTCAAGTATGATATTATTTAACAAGACACAAATTTCATAAGTAATTAAGATTTTAACAAAGTCTCCACTTTAAAGTTCTATCTAATACCTATACACAGTATGGTATCAGATCTGATTGTCATAGGGTGACCGTCAGTGCTGACTCATGCAAGCCATGCAGAGTACTCAGTTGGTTGTTTTGGTTGTTGCTTGTTTAATATAACATTTAAGAGAAGAACCCATTTCATTTTCTTTTGCTATCAACTTTGCTATGTGATGACTCGCATGTGTCATAAACAGAGTGGCACTTGAGGTCTCACCCTGTTCTCATGTTTTCTGAAGGCTTGGTCCTGTTGGTAAGATTTTCATTCCCGCCACTCAGGCTGGGCAGTCTTGCAGGATGTGTTCTGGGAACTGTTTGTGTCCACAGGGCAGATAGTGAGTCTGAGACCCATTCGAGGAGGTGTGCTCTGAGACCACAGTGCCTTCAAGTCTGGAAGACTGTGGTCTGCACTTTCTTTAATTTGATTTATGTTGTCCAGCTCTGGGATGTATCCTCTGTTTGTTTTTCTCCACATGTTATTCGGGACTGTTTGAGAAAATTTTGTTTCTGTTAAACTTATGTTGGGTGATGCTGTGTTAGCCCTCCAACCCTTGCCAGTTTGTCAGCCTTTCATTTCTGAGATGCTACAGTGAGATGGTATCCACTGTAGAACCAAATCTGATTTCTTGGACAACAAGCTGATTGTATGCCTTAGATCCTGGATGGCCGCCTGCCCAACGTGTTCGTAGCATGTTGGACACGGGTGACAAACCCCTGTGAGTGCGGTTCAATTCCGCAGACTGCGAAAGCCACAGGTTCTCCAGATTTACGGTCGTGGACCAAACCAAAGGTTACGGCTTCCATGGCACCTGAGCTCAAGAGCTGAAAGCTTGGCAAGTCGGATAAAAAAGAAAGATCCGGGATGAGTTTGTCTTGTTCTAGACATGAGATCACCTGAAGAACATTCGCTGAAGACTGTAATATTTTTGCACACCTGCTAATTGTTGAGAATCTGTATGGTTGCAGGAAGTGGCTGATGCTCTGCTCTAAAGTAGGTATGTTTCTCCTGCTGCTAGAGAGAGTTTTTCTGTGTTTTTTGGGGATGGTGAATGTAGATCCCAGTTTGTCCCTTCCTGATAGCATCTGTAATTGGCCGCTTGTTTCTACTATTTTTCTTAAATCAAAGCACAAATGGATTGTGGTCAACATCACGCCAGATTATTTTACTTTTCAGTATTTCTTGACCATATGGCTAGGACCTGAGCACATTACTGTTGAAACAATTATGTTTCCACGGAATTGTATCATGACCTTGTGCCTATGAAGCATGGACTTAAACACTATGCTATCGTGACTCTCAGTCTCACATACATATATAAACAATAATCTACCTTTCCTCATTTTCCCAGCTTGACTGACATATGGTTCTGCATTATGAGCCCTTTTTTCAGCATCTTAAAACAAGAAACTCTTACTTAGTGTACAAATGAAACAATTGTAAAATTTGAGAAATTGGGTGATCAAAACATCAAAAGTATGTCATTTGAATTGATATTCAGCTGCAAAAAAATGAGTGAAAGCATGTAATAATAAGTGTAAGAAAGAAGTAGAGTAAATAAAAAATAATGATTGAAAAGACATATGAATAAATGAAATAATAAATTATGAGTGAAATGAGATGAACAAAGAAGTGAAGAAATATTATAAATTCTTTGATATAGCAGGATATCTGTGATTATCTATCCATCTGGTTTTTGGTCCGCTCTGTGTCAGGGTTGTCGGTTGTTATAGGAGCGAGATGGTAGATCTGTACCACAGGATTCCTTCGTATGTGGTCAGGTTGAAGTTGTGAATGCTGGTTGTTATATATTTTCTGTAGTATGTTATCTCACACAGCTTGAGAAATTTAGTGTTTTTCAACAATGTGACTGCTGCTAGTGCACCCTTTGGACTGTCTTGAGAGAGATTTCAGGAAGGGTGATGATATTTAATCTTTTTTTTTAAGAGACACTATCAGAAATTTTTTAAAATGTTTATTCTGTCTGCCATGTAGTCTTTTGTCTTTACCAAACTCACAGTACAATATTCTTTTATTTCTGAACATTTCACAAATACTTACAATTTCTTCTGAGTTGCTCTATAGACTGTCAGATCTTGCACTGTATCCTGTAAGCAAAAATTAAAATGATTGAAATAGTACAGAAATGTGTTAAATTATAAAGTTAAAAAAAGATATTGCACATCCAAACCTTCTTCTAACGCCCATATCGAACTTGTTAACCCCTCCTTGTGTTGATTCTTGTTAAAAATTTGTATGTGATCCGAGCCTAAGATTGATTTACATTTGAGTTATGTGCACAAGCAGTAGCAATCCGATTTTACACACTTTTATTTACTAGGTAGCTACTCAGGTCCCTACTCAGTCGCCGCATACTGTTTGTGATCGCAGTGTTACTATTCTTGCTCCCTTGAGAGTCCAGATAATCCACTAGAGCCAATGAAAATGAGAGATCAGAGCACCTACTGACTCGCCCAGTTGATGATCCTCGCAACCACTAATTTATATTGTCTTTTCCAGCCAAATTGATACAAGGTATTTACAAGTGATCCATTGAGTGCGCTGTGATTTTCTACTCCTGGAACCCATGTGAGTCCACACCTTTCATTTCCTTAATCCTGTCCCAGTTTCTGGTCAACTAAATTCCTCCTTTCCATCTGTTATCTTTGCAAAGTGTCTGATGGAATTTCACACATATGTCCGTCAAAATCACCTGTACACCAATTAATGATAATACATGACACAAAATTATACAAACTGCCATTTAAAAACTATACTCTACGTTATCACAGCAATAAATGCTGGAGGAGGAAGTGACCAGAGTGTAAGGTGCTTGCCTCACACCAAAGGTACACAGTTCTTACCTGCATGAAACATCAAGATATTTTTCCAAAGATCCATGAGGCAATGATATTGGTCCCATTAATAATCAATCTATATTTAAAAGATGGCTCACTGAGTGGTTACGGGCCCAAATTTAGGTGTAAAGAATAGAACCACTGTTACCTGCCATGCATGTCCTAAGAGGCGACTAAGGAGGTTTGGCTGAAATCAGATGCATGTGTCCTAAACGTGAGAAGTCATGCGCTTAGGGCACTAAACCAATGTGCAACGATACACGCTTTTGGCAAAGATCAAACATATCTCAAAGAGTGATTAAAATTGGTCATAAAGAACGAATGCAAAGAACAGAAGAAGATATAGATGGCTCTGCCCGTAAGTACACACAAGCTAGTTCACAAAAAAGTATACAGAAGCTGACAAACTAGCAATCACATGGAGAATGCATGATAAAAACTACTCTTCATAAATACTCAACAGTTTCAAATAAGAGATTCACAAACACTCTTCTTTCATCTGCCTCAATCAACTTCAACTATTCCAGTAAGAGTCACAAGCGGATTGGCACCTGAGGTTTCTGAAAGCAATCCAATCTTAAAGACTTGCACCTCTGCAACTTGCCAGAAATATCTGACATTGGTCTGGGACCTGTGAAATTACAGGAAACAGTTTCTGAGACCTAGTTCATACAATTGGGTTCTGAGACTACAATGTATCATTCTGATACATAGATTCCAACAAGCTGTCCATTTTTAAGGTTACCTACTAAATTTTACATATATATGATATATATAGAAGAAGTATTTACATCCCATCCAGGCTTCTTCCGATGGCGCTCTCTTTCTTCGATTTTGTCCAACTCTATAAAATGACATGATGATTCAAAAGGATCACTGTCTCAACTGTCTGGTCAATTATCTTTCCAATATTTCATCAGAATTCAGCAAATGAAACATTTGAATTAGATATGAATACTAAGACAAATGGCTGGGCCATTGTTTTATAAGAAATAAAATTAGTATCTTTTTATAAGAATTGTATTATTTCACAAGTCACAGATATTATTTTTTTTAATTCAAGGCAAACCTATAGGTGCTCAGTCTCCTCAGAAGAAAGTCATGGTATGGATGCTGACTGTTCCAGTCACATGCTGTTAGACTGGAGTCTATTAAAAATATGTATGTTTAAATATTTCATGTTTAGTTTCTCAATGAACATCCTCGAAGATTGACAGTTCATAGGGCACCATCCTCCAATGCAGCAGCCAGGTCAATGTTTCAGCTCTCACTGTACCCAAGTGATATTGGTTTGACATCTTCTCTCTATACAGCAGACAGCACCCGCCAAGATTGTCTGTGCTAACCTCCATTTCAAACTCACTAACTTCTCAACGCTCCATATCACTTGTCAATCACTCTGTTTGATTTGTATGTGATCTGAGCATAAAGTGATTGTACGAGTCCAGTTATGCACCTATAAGTAGGCCAGCACATCCAATTTCTGTGCTGCTTTTTATTTACTTAGGTAGCATCCCTAGGACCTACATCAGTTGCCTCTATGACATGCATTGAGCTGAGTGTACTATTCTGTTCTTCATGGCCTGCACCACATGGGCGAACTCCACTAATCAATGTCGCGTATATTGTTTTCACAAATGTATAGCAGAAGTCAAATCCTGTCCATATGGTGTCCATATGATCCTGCTTGCAATGGTGCTGCTGAAGCTAGTCTCTGTTCTTTCATTTTCCTCCTCCACTGCATGCTCAGTGTATGCAAATTCAATTCTTGAGACAGAACATTGAATGTTGTTACCATTCAGTGTAGTTTGCCTGCATCGTTCTTGCAAAACTGCAGTTTTTTGTTCTGCCAGCAATGAAATCACCTAGAGACAGCAACATCTCTATTTTCATGTTTCTTCTTCTTTTGTGTTCGTTTATCCAACTGTTAACCAAACTTAGAGATCTGTTGGTTGACCAAGAAATGGTTTGAGCCTAGAACATGAGTATGTGCCCCTGTTTTTAGACACCTATGAATTTCGAACTTGTCGTGTTTTAATGGCTGAGAAATGCTCAGCTTTTCTTGTGTCCTGTCCTTTTGTTCTTCTGCACAGTATAAGTCCATTCAGATTGTATTTCTTGATTCACCAACCATCCAGTATAGATGATGAAGTCACCTCGTGGTGCGACCAATCAATTAGGTTCATTTTCTCTGCAGCCATCTGGGGTCATTCCCTGCAGTACCTGACAAAAATGACTACCATCTACATACATTTATGTAAATTCACTGGCAGGTCAGAAGATTCATCGCCATACCTGATGTGATAAAGAGGACTGAACATCAAATGGCAGGACATGATCCCAGACACAGAGGTCCTAAAAGAGCTTGTCTCTCCCACATCTATGCAACTTGATGCAGTCCCAGACACGATGGCGGACATGTGGTTCGAATGCAGACTGCAGAATACCCAACGACTTTTTATGGTGAGCTGCATAGCGGTAAACACTCACAGGGTGTCAGAAAAGCGATCAAAGATACACTCAAGAACTCAATAAAATCCTTTGGCATAGATATCAACAACTGGGAGAATGTTGCTCAAGACAGATCAGCCTGACGACACGCCTTCGACACGGTTCCTCGCTCGCAGGGCAGGTAGAACAGCACGGATGGAACAAAACGTCAAAATAGAAAGGCAGTAAAACTTCCTACAAGTGCAAGTATACCTACAAACTGACAAAGAACATTCTAAGCCTGCATCAGACTCACTAATCATCTACACACACGCAGACAAACATAACGCAACTACACTTCCTTGGATGAAAATTTGTGTGGTCATCATGACCCGTGATGGACGAGCATCAAGAGGACTGACCTGAGAGACAGTATCCTGTTTTCACCATCCATTACCGTCCCCTTTTTAGTCATCTGCCTTTGTATTTTGTCAAATAGCTCTGTAGTGTATGCCATCTATCAGTAGAAACATTGCCGTCTATTGACAATCTTGTATCTTCCAGACATGTATGATAAGTGAAGTACCATGATTACCTATATCATCTTAGTAGCTTATTATTTTCTTGTTAGTGGTCTGAAAGTATCTTTTAGAGGGCTTCACCTTTTTCTCAGCCAGTTTGTAGTGCCTCTTCACTCTCAGAATGCAGCTTAGGTATACTACCAAAGCTTGTTTCGTTCATGTTTTGCTATATCTTCTGATCTGTCCCTTCCAATTTATTTGCAGAAATTCTACCAGATCAAATATTTTGCATTTTTTTTGATGCATCCTAAAGGCTTCTGCTAATTCATTCCTGAAGGCCTTAGCATATGTTTCTTTAGAGTATGAGCTGATTGATTTTTCATTTTCGATTCTTTGGTTGCCTTGCATTTAACATTCAAAGCTCTGTCAACTTTATCTATCCACCATGGTCTGCTGAATGTCTTGTCTGACTGCATCTCATCATTCTATGAGTCTCACTGCATAGGCGACATGAGATTCAGTTGTTGAATTTTGAAGCCAAAAAACATTGTTTTAAACTTAATTCCGCACACTAAAATCATTGCTATAGTGTCCAAGTACATTCCATCAGCATTGTATTAATTGTTGAAAAATATTGTTATGATACAATTCAAAATTACACAACTTGAATAACAACAATGTACTTTGAAATTACAATAATACGCACTAACTCTAAAAAAAACAGTGACAGTTATATGAGTTTTTTCAACTAATACATTCATTTCAATAAATGAATGTGCATTCAAAAATACGTGTGTAATAACTGAAAATGTCTGCAATTAAAATATTTGTGTTTTGTTAGCAGCACAGATGCAACAACAGCAACGGCTTAATTTTATTATATGCATGCAGCATATTCCGTCACTGCATTCGGTGGAATTGGTAGACACGTTTTATCATGTTGATGTAAATGAACAGTAATGTACACCTGTTGTCCTGTGCCTGTTCGTTAACGGTTAACTGTTGTGTTGTTTTGTCTGCGCCAGTTTGTCGCCATAGCATTTGCAAATGAGTTGACAAATTACAGATTTTATGATGTATCGCAAGAAATATACTGAATTTTATAACGAACACACCTGTTAACGTCGTTTAAACCTGCCAAATAATGTCGACAAATACTGGTTGGTTACTTACTATTTACTAGTTGCAACGAATGGAGATATTTTACCGCTTTTCAGGGGCTGTAACTCTCTTGCTTCCAGTTTACCGGTCATGACACACAACACTTACACAGCAGTTATTATAATAGATTGGTTACCTAGTATAGACGTCACTGCATAACGAAAAAAGAGAACGTGCATGCTGGTGGTTCCGGTTTTAGATGTAAATTTCGCATAGTCACATTTGATTCTTTATTCATGCAATAATTATTTCATAGATGTGGTTTATACAAGAATGCTGAAAATTCCATGCACAGCGAAAAAAACAAATGATGAGGTTTTGAAACAGGCATGCACACAAGAAGCCTTATCAAAAGAATAAGAATCAGACAATCAAGGTTCTTCAGGAATGCGAAGATGAAATGTAGAACATTTGGTGGCAACATGTAAAATTCAGGGAAGGAGAGGTCGTCAAAGACAGATGAAGAAGATGCTGATGGTTCGAATCGATGCGACAAAGATCGACGTCAGAATCTGATTAACTGCACCAAAAAAGAAAACTGTGTAGAGACATGTCTGGGCAATCAATGCACTTGATTGATTGATTCATGCAGTACCATCGTTATTGTTGCATCTGTTACTAATGCGAGGTGACTACAAATAAAACTGACTATCAATAACTAGGTGAATAAATACTTTTAAAATATGAAAAGGATTTAAATTACAATTTCACAACGTGGCATGAGTCAGCTCTGGCAGATTCCTTTTACCAATCAGATCTTATACTACTGTATAACTCCAGATGTGGTATTTTAAAGTGGATTTTTCGTCTGCAAACTAGTGACCCGGCGTACAAATGTATCCTGTTAGATAATATGCATACACTTTGCCCACATGCCGTGCAGGCTAAGGGTTGCGCAACTTACTCACGTTCTTGGAGCACATAGACCAAGAGCAGTTGATATAACGAAGCAAACAAACATCAATTTAACAACTGGGCACACATCCACGAGAGCCCCTGTTTTGATCAAAAGGTATTTATCTAAATAGGTACAGAGGAAGAAAAGAGGGGGATAGCTGACGAAACAGCCTTAACAAGTATCATAATGCCGCTCCCATCACAGCACGCATAATAAAATTATCTAGTAAGCTCTCCCACTCTTTTCAACGTCAAACTCAGAATTTCTGTAATACCCATTTGCCATCGCATCTTGGTCACCTCTGCTTCGCCTTTCTGAATTTTTCATTGACATCACGGGTGATGTGGTCAACATCACACTGGCCACCTTTATATCCTCGTGCTTTTATTGTATCCAATTCAGGTTGGGTCAACCAGAGAGATGATATGGTCAGAAATAAGTTCCACTTCCACTGTGGAGTTGAACCGGACCACACGCATAGGAAGCGAGTGCACAACAATAAGCTTCTGATCAATAGTGGCTGTAATATAAAAAGTAGTTCCAAAAAAGTTGGATAGACTACAAGAAGTAAACCGAATTACAGAATCCGCCTAGTGGTTACCGGGCCCAAATTTGGGGGTAAAGAATAGAACCACTGTTATCTGCCACGCATGTCGTAAGAGGCGACTTAGGAGGTTTGGCTGAAATCGATGCACGGTCCTAAAGGGTAGAAGTCTATCTGTTTAGGGCCTAGCAAACCAATGTGCAACGTGATACACGTTCTTGGCAAAGGTCAAACATATCACAAAGAGTGAATAAAATTGGTCATAAAGAAACGCAAAGAAGAATTACAGAATTCAATCAATTGATGTCATGACGCTGATGCAGAAATACAGACAAGTGAGAAATCAAAGTAGCATCTGAAAACCTGGTGAACACCAATCTCGGTTCATATCTTTTGACCTTCAGTCCAGAAAACTGCCTGGCTCTGTCTGAACTGTGTAGTCTGTGACAGATAGTCATACAGTGGATACAATCACTATCTACATGTGTAGTACCAGGAATACAGTGGATACAATCACTATGTACATGTGTAGTACCAGGAAACAAGACATAAGATCGTTTAGTTATGGAAGGTGTTGCAGATGAGCAAACTGGATGTACCATTTACAAATATCATCAGAAGAAACCTTTTGTAATTTCTCTTAGACCAGATGTTCAGTGTATAGATTGCATTTTGAATCCATCTTCTCCGTGGTCTTCCTCTTTGCATCTCTTCATAATTGTCTTCTTCAGCACCTCACGTCTTTTTATGTGCCCAAAATAGTTGACATTACTTATTTGTAACATCAGTCAGTTTTCTTTAATTTTGAGCTTTGGGTAGATACATTTGTTTTCTTCCTCTTCTGCCCATGATGTACGAAATCTTATGTAACAATATTATTTAATACAACTTGTTTTTACCACTACATTGTTAAATTCTGATCTTTGTTGTCCTATCTTTTTCATTCCATACTGTTTTTAGGTGCCTAACACCGCACAAGAAACTCCACTATGCTCCTCTCAGCTAAGTCACAAAGGGTCATGTCTCTAATGAGAACCTGTGCGCTTGAATTAGGTGTTTCATCTTTGTATGTGATGTGTTTGTTTGTAAGCTGTAGTTTCTTTTTTAATACACCTTCTGTGTTAAGTGGGAGTATTTTGTTTGCATTCGTCTTATCCAAATTAACCATTCTTTGTGATCTGCATGGTTTGCATTGAGAACATGAGTACATTGCCTCCCCGATAGGTCCATATGGCTAGTGGAATTGGCACTTTCAAATTTCAGGCATAATGCATGCATATTATTCAACAGGACACGTTTGTACAGACAGTTAATTGTAAGATTTTACAAACAGAAAACGCCACTTTAAAGTACTACGTCTGTAGTTATACTGTAGCATGGAATCAGATCAGATTGGTTGTATTGCTGCACTTGGTAATTAATACTGGGCATACTTCATGTTTGATTGCGTGACTGATACAGCAGTGGAAAGGATATCATCAATGCCATAACAGTAGCATGTCATGTAGATGTCTATGAAAACATTTATGAACCTGGGAACTGCCAGACATGAACAATCACCACTTAACGGGTGTGATCAGTCGTTATATGATGGTGAATATGTTGGGGTAGAGACCAGAAAACCTTTGGACCTGTCAGGAATGATGTGACACTTACTATTCACTAATACTCTGTTTCAAGGTTTAGAGTGCAAAGAATAAAAAAACAGATTATGGAAACCAGAAGTAAGTGTTATGTTAAATTTTTATTACTTAAATTGACAAAAAACAAACACTTGTTAATTTCAAAACTGAGCGTTCCATTCTGAAAATCATTTATACATCTAAACAATTACATAAATGTTTCAGGGTTGATTTATTTCTTCTGCTTGAAATCATCTTGTGTAATGGTCTGGAAGACTTCATCTGTTGGGTCCATATCGTAAGTAACATCAGGCTTGCGCAAGTTGAGAGACATTCTAGCTTCCACTCTGTTGTTGTACTTGCTGGCTTTGCTTCTCCGCAAGGACTGACGGTACTGCAAATGAAATCATAAAATAATAATAAATAATGTACCAGCTTGTATGAGAGAGGTTCAATCTAGAGTTTCTATTTTTTAGAACGCAAATTGATCTCAGCTAGACTCAACTGTGTGAATTAATAACAACTCTGGAGAGTAAAGGTCTCTTCTATTGTGATGTTGGTCAAGAAATTTACAGTACTAACAACATTCCAGAATGAACATAGTACGAGAACAGAATCTTTATAGTCTTTTTTTTATTGTACAGAGTATATTGAAGTCACTGCACTTAAACTGGGAGTACAGTTGCCATAGGACTTATCTAAATCAGAAATGCATGTAATCGAGTCCAGAGTAACCAGTTTCTGCTCACATGGTAAACATCTTATTTGAGCGCTCCATATCGACCTCTTGTTAACCAATCTGTGTGATTTGTATGTGATCTGAGCCTAAGAGTGATTGTACGCTGTGCCAGCTATGCGCTACTAGTAGGTCAGCACATCCGATTTTTGCAATGCTTTTTATTTACTAGGGTAGCTTCCCTAAGTCCGACATCAGTCACCTCTTACGACATGCCTTGTAGGTCGCAGTGGTACTATTTTTGCTTCCCTTGCGGGCTCCGGTAACACACGGGCGGGTGAACATTTAATAACAAATAAGAAGTCCACAGGAGTTTACTGAGATTAAACGAGACAATGGGTGAGGTAACTTGCAGAAACCACTGGTAGAGCAAGTAATCTAAAATTTATACGGCCAATGTTGGGTCCTGAAGTGCCCATATAAAACTGCAGTCAATCCCTAAAGAAATCCACAGCCTAGACTGCTGAAGATGGCGGTGACCAAATTATACAAGTTACAAACAATCAATCAGATATGAGGAATTCTTTTAAAAAAAAAAAAGGTTGAACTAGTTTCAACAATTTACAGAATAAAATATTATTTCAAGCGAGGTCACAAAGTTGCTCCAGAGAGCAACTTCATACAAGGTTACTTACTTCATTTGGTGAAATATAATGTGGATTCTGATACAATGTGGCACCTCCAAAGCTGCCAGAGAAAATCCTGATAGGATTCAATACAAACCTGGGCCCTGTTAGATTAAAAGATTGTATTCGTCATGAATTGTTGCGACATTTTTTAAAAACTACAAGCAAACACATAAACAGATTCAGAGTGCTGAAACGGTGCACAGAGATGTACATATTATATTTTGCTTGACACAAAAGTTTTAAAAATAAAAATACGGCAGTTTATAAACATTTTGAACAGAAGAAAGTGTTATATGCAACAATTTAAATCTATCAAACTCCAGGTGCACCCTCTCTACATCCGATGGATAGCTGCTGCACTATTCAAAAGGAAGGTTGTACTGCGATGTGGTAGTTGGTTTTCTGAACAGGTTACTGTACATTCCGGATTGCCACAGGGCTCTCCTCTTTCCCCTGTCTTATTCAATATATACACGGTGTCAATCACAGAACAACAATTCGATGGCAGAGGTAGAACTCTGTCATTTGCTGGTGACATCCTAGTGTATAGACAAGGGAAAGACAGGGATGCAATTGCCGGTGAGATACAGAAGGAACTTGACCGCATCACAGACTGGTGTGATGTCTCTGGTGCACTAGTTAACCCTACCAAAGCAGCAGTGACATGGTTCTCACTCAATAATCACACTGTTAACACATGTACGCCTAGTGTGAAACTTCGCGGTAGTGTTTTGCCCGTAGATAAATCGATATAATTTTTGGGTGTGACATTTGACCGCAGTCTGTTTCCGGGAACATGTTGAGTATGTCATTGTCAAGGCATGCAAAGGTTTGGCGGCAATGAGAGTCATGGCGGCTGTTAACATCGAGCAACGACTGCTTGTCATTCTGTATCAGACATTGGTCCTCTCCACCATTGAATATGCAATGGCCATCCTCACTGTCAGCAAAGCGCAAATTGAAAGACTTGAGAGAATACAGAACGAAGCTATGCGCATCAGCCTCGGTTGCACAAGGGATACACCCTGTGTGGCGATGAGGTTTCTTCTGGATTTTCCGACCATGGAGTCAAGATAGCCAGAGCATGTGCCTATCTCAAAATAAGTGCCAAAAGGATCACCCATTGCATGAACAGCTCAGAGCCAGTGGTGGACATCGGTTAAAGCGGGGCAAGTCATGGGTTGGCGTCGCAGATACTGTTCAGCTGGCATGCGGGCTCAATAATATTGACTATGGAGACGAATGGATACCGTCCTCCAATATACTTTTTCAACCATTATTAAATTTGACAAAGGTTACAGAGAGGAAATCCTGGCGTTGAATGCAAGGCGTCAAAGCCATCATCGATGAAAATTGCAATGCAGACGACGTTGTGATCTACACGGATGGATCGGTAGTTCGTCACTAAAAGTCTGCATGGACCTTCTCTGCAAGCTCATGTGGCAGAATGGTCAAGGAAGCCAGTGGTGCATTCAGTATGACAACAAGCAGCATGACAATGGAGGTACTGGCGGTGATCAATGCACTACTCTGGCTAGAGTCACAAACTACACTCATGCGTGCATTTTGAGTGACTCATTGAGTATGATCCGAAAGTTGGAGGCCGGTTCGGTGTGCAGGCAATGGACTGAATCACTGTAGGCGTCAACAATTTGCAGAATTACACTTGTCTTTGTTCGGGGCACATGGGTGTCGTTGGCAATGAGAGAGCAGACAGGCTGGCTGGCTCTGCCGCTATATCAGACGGCCAGCCAATGGACAGAGCTGACATCGTGAACACCCTCATAGAGCGTGGCAGAGAAGACCTTCATCTAAACCAATCCACGTCAACTACTAAATTGCGAGAACTGGGTTTGAAGATTGGTGTGGCAAGAAAAGAACGGTACAACAGATATACGAGTAGGCTCATCAATCAAAATAGAACTGGTACGGTCAGTCGCTGGGCGCTGATGGAGATATTGCGAAGGAGATCGGAGCACCTATGGACATGTCCGAGTGCAATGAAGATATTCCAAACTGAAACTTAAATCTAACAACAAGAAAATGAATTGGTCATTTTACACAATAGAGCCAGACGATCTATCCATCATCAGGGTACTACACACAAGCTGCATGGGCTTGTAGCGGTCAACAACTCAACACTGACTGCTAGAGTCCGTGCAAGAATAAAGCTGACCCTGGGTACACTCATCTACGAAGTTAAGTGCTCTAAACACACAATTCTCATTAGTAATCTTCTTCTTCGGGTTTGTATGCTCGTCTAAACCATGAGATGGGCTACCTCTATGAAGCTGAATGTCAGTTGGCGTTCCTCGAGAGTTCCCAATAGATTGCTCTGTAAGTTTCGTTCTTGAGGCCATGTTTTGCTTGTGTATGTATGATGGACATGGCTGTAGGATGTACTCTGAGTCTGTGCTTCTGTCTGATATGCACACTGTGCAGTCTTTATTTTCAGCATGTGATGGTTGAGCCTGCAGTGACCTGTTCTTAGGTAAAAGATTGTGTGCTGTTTTCTGTCCTGTCTGCTGATGGGATCTTGTGGGTGTTTGCTGTGGGTTTTGTTGCCTTCACAACTCTTTGTATTTTCCTTGATATTTGTCTTGATTTCTGGCAATGGCTGTTCCTCCTTAGCCAGCATGTCTGCTCTCATTTCCTGATACCTACAGTGGGTTCAGTAATATGATAAAGACAGACATTTAATCTTTTGTATAGTGGCAAGCAAAAAGTTTTCACTGTATATAATTAAACAAATGCAAGCATTAACTGGGGTTCCTCATCAATTCTGTGTTGATGAGAATGAATAAACAGCTCTTTGGGAAAAATAAATATATGTTTATGATATATTTTTAAGGCAATTGTAATACCTATTTCTGCAAGAGATCCATCTTCTGACAAAATCTGATAATTTCTAAACCAAATACGGTTGTCCTGTATGGAGAATGTTAACACATGGTCTGTGAATGGTTGACTCTTTGGATGATGGTTTGGGGTACCAAAGATCTGAAAATAATTATATATTAATAATGAAGACACCATTATATTTCATGGAATGAAAACCATGGAAGATAAATATATATTTATATGATCATCATAACAAAAAATGCAGATGTATTTTTTTAAAATAAACGTTATCACCCAACGCTAGAATCAATTATTTTTCAGAGGCACTGAGAGACAAAGCTGTTAGTGGTCTAGTAGGGAACAACAAAATCTCTCCATCGTGTTCAGTCAGTGGCTATCCTTTGCAGGGAGCCTCATGATGTATTTGCACTGTGAATCTTCTACATCACAATGTTGACCTCTGTCCCTTTGTAGTCCCTCAGGGGTCAAATGAATGATAATTCTTGTCATAATTTTAATCTAAAATATAGATAGCTAAAACTTTTTACCTCAATAATCACCCCCAGGTATCTATTAACACTTTCGCTGCCACCCATTTTTCAACCAAGTCTGGCTCACTGCCACGCTATTTTTCGGTATGATCAGTTTTCAGGGTGACAATTTTAAAAATCAAATAATAAACTTAGGAATTTTAAACTATGGAATAGTGTTCATATATTAATGAGCTACTGACCTGTCTATGTAGAGTATATTCTTCATAATCCACAAGCTATTGCTGTAACTGATATTGGCGTAGAACCCCATACCTATCCGCAGTATGATATGCCCCGTTTCGAGGTGTGTGTCTATCACCTACTCCTGAGAATATTTGCTATCTGTCTATAAACATCGTCACATGAATTACAGTTCAAATTTGTATCACATTCAGAATCCATTTTATTACTATCACTGGCTAAAATGTCAGAATAGGAGACATTTTGGATATCACTATTCATTAGCTACATTGCCCATTTTGAAAATTGTTCACCTACGAAAATCCGCAAAAAATCGTTCAAAATCGGACTTAAGATATGTTTACCGCACTTATACTCGTTGGAACTATACGGAAGTAGTGAGTCACGGGACCCCGTTCTCGGCTAGCGATATTCCCCCAGTTTAAAAAGACATAGTCGACGACACAAGTCGTTGATGGCAGCGTAACGGACTTGGTATTTCGCCAACTTTTGTCTTCGGTAGCAACCAAAGTGTTAAATGGTATGTTTAATAACCTGATTTCATACCATGAGGTATGTTGGGAATATGGGGTTATGTATGTATTTTTTTTTTACCGACAGCACACGCAAGTAATGTGGTTAACATCACACCTGCGCCATTACGACCCACAGTGTACCCAATTGAGGCTGTCGACCTGGTCTGCGACGGTCATACAAAATCAAACACGACTGACAAACTTGATCCTGAGACCACACACACACATACGAAACAAGTGCACTAACCACTATGGTATAGCAACTATAATTTAATACATAATAAACAAAAAACGAATGTTTCTGCAATGCCATGTACATATATTCCCTGTAGTCCATCAGCGCACATTTAAGTTTTTTGTTCCAAATTGGCCAAACACCGCAGAATTTTCAAAGCACGCAGACACTTTACAGCATGTTATCAACTACGCTAGCAGCAACCACTTGCCTGCAAATGAACTACCAATTCAACCCTTGAACAACAGACCATAGTACATACCTGTGTAAAGAGTTCCTTCAGCAACATCCAGTGTGGCTCAGTGTCAAAAGCCTAGTAGACAAAAATTTTAATGACCACTATAATGGGTAATCTCAAACAACTTTGATAGCATTCTTTATATTCACTAACAAATGTTAAGCACAATTTTGTCAAACTTGATGGTTAACTAAATTTCTTCTTTTTTTAAGGAGGGCATCACACACTAAGTGGGCGTCTGTAGTTCAAGTGGTAGTGAGCTCGATCACAAACCCAAGCGTACCTGGTTCAAACCCCACGGTGTGCAAGTTTGGAAGCAAATTAGTTTCCGTGGGAATTTTACAAAAGGTAAAAATAGACTTCACCGTTCAGAAAGCAATGGCAAACTATTGAACATATAAGTGGTGCCTAGAAAATCAACGACTTGTTTACTATGGTTTGATAAAGGCTTTTCACAATCAGTAAAGGAAAAAATAAGCTTACACAATTTTTCATCACACACTAAACATCAAAAGTGGAAAAGAAAGAAAAGAAGAGCAAAAATAAACACTTTCCACAAGATAAAGAACTTTTTTTTTATGCCTTAGGCATAGAATCCAAAACATATCCACAAGAAGCATGATGTAGAAATTGGAATCGTAAAGAGAAGTTGCTGAAACCAATGAAGAAGGGAAAGATCAACTATAAGTTATAAGCAGGGCTAATGGCATGGTTTGTCTTGGATTTTCTTCCTTTCAGAAAGTTCATAAGTTAGGGTATGAAGCTGTTTTCCAGCCTTCTTATTCTTCTCAAGATGGATCACAAATTAGCACACATTGCAGAATTCAGAGTAGCAAAATACTAACTAGACCTAAGGGTAGAGAACAAATATGTGCATGTTTTTTAGCACTGACACAGTAACTCGGAACATGACGATCATCTTCCCTTTAATATTTCTACCCATAATAGAACTTGGCATGACCAGCAGGCAATCTGGTGATAGGGAATGAGTACAGTGAACCCTATCCTTACTCCTATAAAATTGAGTAGTAAAACAAGCCCCCAAGTGCTAAGCAATTAAATTCTGGCTCTTGTCTGACTAGAAGATCCAAACACTACAGCTAACACTTCAATGTTATGAATGAACCTTCATAGGATGTCACCAACAAGCACAGTAAATGAGTTGTTGATTTTCTAGGCACCACTTATACGTTCAGCAGTTTGCCATTGCTTTCTGAACGGCAGGGTCTATTTTTACCGTTTGTAAAAATCCACGAGGACAAATGTGTTTCCAAACTGCCAGCCACAGAGTTTGAACCAGGTATGCATGAGTTGTGATAGAGCTCACTGCCACTTAAGCTACAGACACCCACCTTCAATGCTATGTACAACATAAATATTACATAGCATTGGGTCAAAGTGCAACAGTTCAAATGCTACTTGATCATTGAAAAAGAAGAAACAAGTGATCAAAAGAGAAGAAAAACAATGTCATAATTTAAGTAACTATACACTGATGATAAAGTACTCACCTTATCAAAAGACAACAGTGGGCGAGACCCTTTCAAGCAATTGCCAGTCAGTTTAAGTTCACTCATAGTGTGGACTAGAACATACAAACAAAACATTTATGAAATGCACTTCTGAAGATAATTTTAACTTTCGTAATATTAAACCATTATAAGTATCTTTAATAGACTATGGTGATGGCAACCCTGGAAAAGCAAAGGAAGCATAGAAATACACGAAGAAGAGATTTACGATACATAGAAGAGCTGGATGGTGGGGCAAAGATAGCTAAAGATAGGAAGATCTGTCATGAGTTGGTTGACCGATTTTAGGCACTTCATTGTTAACTGACTTCTGGCCTGATGCCTGGAGGATGGAATCACAGACACCAACAATAACAGCTTTATTAAGATTCAGGATGTCGCCCGAGTGGTTACGGGCCCAAATTTGGGGTGTAAAGAATAGAACCACTGTTACCTGCCAAGCATGTCGTAAGAGGCGACTAAGGAGGTTTGGATGAAATCGGATGCACATGTCCTAAACATGTAGAAGTATATGCGTTTAGGGCCTACCAAACCAATGTGCAACGTATACATGTTCTTGGCAAAGATCAAACATATCACAAAGAGTGATTAAAATTGGTCGTAAGAACAAACGCAAAGAAGATTCAGGATGTGAATTTAGAACGTAGAAATGACATGTGAAAGACAGATCTAGTTATTGTCATTAGTCATTGACACCTCGTATGCCAGTAGGGGCATTGGCTAGGACAGATCTCAGATGGACAACGGATGGGAAGAGAAGACCTGGACGTCCAAAGGAAACATGGAGAACTATGGAGAGAGTTGAAGGAGTGCTGCCTGGCGTGGGAGACGGTTGGTAGAAAGGCAGCAGTAGAAGTCTCTTGTGGAAGCCTTATGTGTCAACCGGAACACGAAGAGGATATAGATAGACAGTCATTGACATCAGGAAATCCCCACATGAGAGAATATAGAAGTTTTATCATAAATTATATAAATAATAAAAAATATAAAAAGTGGTCCAACGTCTAATGTGAATAAAGTTCAGTCAGCTACCATTTTGTGCCTACAAGAGTAGATCTGGCATAGAGAACAAGAATGGTGAAGCAGATGGATAAACAACATAGAAATACTGTGACAGTATGGACTCATAACAATCACCTCACTAATACATATGGCCTAACTATATGAACATAAGATTCCCACAAAGCTGTTAGAGAATAGATTAGACAAGGGGTCAAAGGTGTGTGGGGTCAAAGGTGCGTGGGGACAACGCCGCGCCAGGATTAGTGAGCTGGCACTAATCTAGACCCTGCCCTCACCTTCTCGTGGTGACCCTGAAAACAGACGATGGTTTCGGTCTGGCTAAGAGGGCAGGTGTCGTGGGAAAGCTACTTTGGTGCAAGTAGAGATGCAAAGGTAGTCACGCTAGATGGGCCCGTTGCAACACAGATGAGCGAATGCCCAGTGACTATTAACGCTTGTGCCACGAATGTGCCATGACGTCGATCGCATAACATAAATAATTATTATCAATCTGTATTATTATCTATGACACTATCAAGCTGTGTTCTACAAATGTGTCCAGGCCATGAATCAACTCAGCACATTGAGGCTGACTGGGATTAAGCTTGGACTAGTTACCTATCCTCCACTGATTTTAGGCACTTCATTGTCAACCGGCTCTGGCCTGATGCCTGGGAGGATTGGCTCATATATTAGATGGACAAACTCAGAGAACGATAGTCTTCTTGAATAAACTAACCGGTAGAAGCTACTCATATATTAGATGGACAATCTCAGAGAATGACACCCTCTTCTTGAATGAACTAACGGTGAAGCTACTCATAAATTAGATGGACAAACCAATGGTCGACTTCATCATAAGAACGCGCCTGACGGCATAATCATCAAAATAGTGATCGCAAGAAGATGGACAAACTCAGAGAATGTTATGCTCAAAAAGAAACAATCATCAACACAGGATGTGTATGGGAAAAAGAAATCACAAGAAATATTGGAGGAAAACCTATTTGCAGAGATTAGAAATTGTCACTATGGAAAAACAAGGTTACAATATATGCTACAAACAATATAAAGACAATTCATAGAAAATGACAAAATCTCATTAAGTGTAGCATTATTTGTCTAATACTCAATAGTACTTATAAGTACTTATAAGTCAAGTACTTACTATTTTCCATAAGAAATTTAGCAGAAGGTCCTTTAGGAACATTTGATGCCCTGTGGACAAAAAATAAGAATTTCTGTAAGTTGCATTTCTAAGTAACAATTAATTACACTGTCCTGCAATTAGGTTAATGTGTTTGTGATTTCATATATTCTCAGGATAACATGGTTGGATTTTTTTGTAATATTAAAGAGAGACAGCGGTTAGTACACTTGCTTCTTAAGGACAGACCGCACCCCTATATTTAACGATTTTTCTTAAAAAATGAAATTTGAGTTTTTTTAAATTTTAGGTAATACATCCAATTTCGAACAAGAATCTATCTTTAGTTTGATAAAAAAATGTAGTTTTGTATTTTAATTAATTTTTTAACTAGGCATGTATATGTTTTTTTTAGCTAATTATATAGGAAATATCATAACTTTGCTTCAACAGATGGTAGCAAAGTGTTTATAGTAATATGGTAGTGCAGATAGATTAACTAATAGCATCATTAAACTTATGCAGCGTGATTATGATGTAACTTGTATGAAAAATTCTGGAAAATTAGAGAACATTGGTTGGATAAATAGTATTTGAGTCATATTTAAACATCACAAAGATAACCATGAGAACTGCAATAGGCTGAGTAGCTTGTGCCCTAAAGATAAAGTTTTAGTTGATTGAGAACAAACTGCCTAATTTTATTTTTGGCAACATAATGCAAGTATTTGTCAAGCTATCTTGCGACTTCGTTGCCAAAATATATTCATGGTGGTTCTCACAATGCTAATGAATCTTTCCATAATCTTATATGGACTTGGTGTCCTAAGATCTCATTTACTTTGAGGAGGAGCTTAAAAATAACTGTCAATGATGCCAATATTGTAGTTAATAATATGAAATTGTGCCGATATGGAACTTTTGTTTTAGTTTAACTTTTCCTTTGGAAAACATTATTTTCAGTATTTTGCTGTCATCTATAAAAACCACATATCTTCCTTGCTAATACAGAATTTAGGCACAAAAAGATAGAAAGATGTAAAACAACTAGCATGGCATCTAAAGCATGTGATGAGGCAAGTTTGTATGCTCCTGGGGATCTTAAAGTAAATTAATTTGGTCAATAATTGAAAATATGTTAGTTTTTGGCTTTTTCTCAAAATTGTTATTTTCCATAAATGTATGTCACTAAATACACGTTTTTTCAAAAACTACTCATAGGATTGTTGTATAAATGTGCATACTTCTTTCTTATGCATATTTGATCATTCCCTACCACTTTAAAAAGAATTCATTGAACAGTTTTTGTGTCTCATGCAAAAGAATATCTCCTACCCCATATTTTTTTAGTCAAAAATCTGGATTTGCATTTAAAAATTCAGAAAAAACTCATTTTATTATACTTTATAAATATTTTGCTACCAGTTCAAGATATGCCGATTTACAATAACATCTGAAAGTTCTATAGTGCTAACCTGAATAGAACATAAATCATCCTGTATTTTGCAAGGTTACTTTTTGGGCATTTTTCCCTTAAAAACCCCTCTATATAAAATTTTTTTCATAGAATATACATGCTTGGATTTTTTGAAATTTTTTCCCGAGTTTTAACATCAAGTTGATCATTTAGAATCATAAACGCAACCTCAATGATCAATATTTCTGTTTAGGGGTGCCGTCTGTCCTTAAACGGGTGGTCTCTGTTAAATCTCCAGTGGAGAGATTTTTTTAGCCACAGGTCGTCCAAGCCTCAATTGAGTACAACTGAAAGACTAGAAAGTAAAGATGGCCAGCGTGATCTTGAATAAATAAACAACTGTGTGCCGTCGGTCACAGATAAATACAAGAAAAATATAGGCCTAACACTGTATTCCTCAATATAACTCCCAGGAAAAAAGGTTTTTTACTTTTAAATTCATCATCATCAGGTGCTATGCCGGCTGGGTTAGGCGATCATTGATCTCCACAAATCTCTGTCTTTGGTGTTTGCTATCAACTCAGATGTTGACGCTCTACTGTGTCATGAAGTCAGGATATCCAAAATTTTCTCTCTCTGTCTCATCTATCTTCGATTTTACCGGGTGTCACAATGTGTTCTAAACCTCCCCATCACATGCCCTAAAAATGATGACTGCCTCTTTCTTATCTTATATTGATGATAAGCTTTCTCTGTGTCTTGATCTCATTCAACACCTCAATATTAGTCCTTTTAGAAGCCCATGGATTCTCATCATTCTTCTGTAAAATCACATCTCTGTGGCCCTCAGAGATTTTTTTATCTGTGTATTCATTGTCCATGACCCACATCCGTATGTCAGTATTGGTTCTATGTAGCACAGAATAACTTGCATTATGATTGCAATTGACTAGGACTTGTTGCAGATAATGTTTCTCATTTTGAGGAACAATGTTTTCGCTTTCCCTATTCTGCTCTTTATTTCTGATCGGCATCTGTCATCTGATGTTAATAGGACTCCGAGGTATTTAAATTGCTGCATTTGTCTTAGCTCAGTCCCCATTTACTGTGATGGTGCATTTACAGATGCATAATAGAAACATTAACAAAGCATTGTTTCTGTCATAACACATTAATGTCATATATATGAATATAAATGAACAAAAACTGATATAAATGGTAACTGATAGATCAACATTCTGCATTATGTGAGTACCACAACTGCTACCTTGGTTATACGGCTGATAATGATGAAATTTCATTACTAAATAGTAATGATGCCAAATTGAGATTGCATCCGTAATACTCACCACAAGTACACATCCTGTTTCTTCTTCCCTTCAAAGTACAGACACTTGTTGCAGTTCTTCATTTCACAAATCTGTTGGAAACAAATATAAAAATCAGTTTTAAAGTGCAATGTGTAAAATGAATTCATTTCTTCTTCTTCTTCTGCTCCAGATTGACCACTTGTTAGTCACTCTTTGTGATCTGTATGTGATCTGAACCTAAGAGAGATTGTGCATTGTACCAGTTATGCGCCTACAAGTAGGCCAGTACATCCAATTTCTGCGATGCCTTTTATTTACTATGGTTGCTTCTCTAGGTCCTACATCAGTCGCCGCTTACGACATGCTTTGTAGGTCGCAGTGATACTATCCTTTGCTTTTCTTGTGGGCCCCAGCACCAAACGGACGCAATTTTAAATAAAAACTGTTAAATTTAAGATCATGTTTTATTGAAGATAGTGTTTTTGTTGTAGCCTTCACTTTTTCTTTTCAATAGTCTATTTTCCATCATCTTGCCACAAGCGAAATAAAAAGTATGTTAAAAATAACCCATTTTCATAACATTCATAACACCTTTACTTTTCAGTCTCTTTGGTACTCAACTGAGGCTGGGTCAATCAGGAGTCATTACGGTCAGAAAGTCTCCAACTAACCCCATGCCTATGAAACAAGTGCACACAAACCACTACGCTAATGTGCAACACGACTGCATTCAACAAACTTTCAACACTCCTTAAAAATATAATTACATCAAATTTGTCATAATTCTTGTTTCTCATTGCCTCACCAACAGCATTACTATAAAATTAAAGAACAAATATCTGTGCATATTAGACACACCACTAAAATATTAGATGTAATCATAAACTAATAAGAGGAGCATCTGGCCGAATAAAAGAGAGTGAGGGTTCCCATTCTAGATAGCGATGGTTCCCATTCTAGAGAGTTATGGTTCCCATTCTGGAGAGCGGTTCGCCCTGAGTGCGTGAAAGAGTTATTTCCGTCGGATGCATAATGAAAAAATCCTAAACCCGATCAGTTTCTCGGTGGCTGCACTAGACATGCGGCCATTAAATTCCTTAAGACTCATGTTCCCCGTTCTACACCATACTAAATAGTTGCATTACACAAGCAGTAAAGCCCTTTTTTTTAATCCATAAACTAACATACCTCATTTATGATAAACAATTGGTCTTTTCTGTCCATCTTTGGTTCTGAAACACATCACAAAAAGCAATCAAAATAAAACGTCTACAGAAAATAGCATTATTCTTCTTCTTGTGTCGTCACACTGCTACCGGGTTGTTGCCCAGTGTCATGGTTTTCTGTCTTGCACTGTTCTGGTGGTTTGGGTGATTATTATTTTTGCTCTTTCACAGGATTCTGCTATGCCATCTAACCATCTTTTCGTGGTCTTCCTCTTGCTTTCTTTCCTGATGTTCTGTTGTAGAAGACTCTGTATACTGTGGAGTTTGGATGCATTCTTATTAAGTGGCCAAACCATTTCATTCTTTGTTTCTCAATGTAATTCAAACAAGGTTCTGTGCCAACTTTCTTTCTTATGCTGATGACTGTCTTTTCTGGTGTTGTTGGTATAGCATTATTGCCAAATTAAAATGGAATGACAGCCGATGTCATATTTAATGTTTCTTAAATGTGTTACATAAATACCCAAAAAGAAATTATACTATGAATTGTCAACACAACAGCTTTTAAAAGTCTAAATAAAATATGAAACTTTCAAGTTGAATTTTAAAACTAAATTACAAATTTTCAATTTCAATCTTAACATATGCCAGCAAGAGTTAGAAAATGAGTAACATATGCCAGCAAGAGTTAGAAAATAAGTAAAGATCTGGAAAGTAAGTTGATGGATTTCAAAATATGTCTAAAAAATAATAAATATAAAATGGAATGGATTTAGAAGTGATGCAATCAGAAAAATGTCTGGCCAACTACTAGTAACAACTGTTATAAGAGGGAGAAGATGGAGATATGTTAGACATACTCTGAGAATAAATGATCAAAGAATCACAAAGCAGGCAAAGGGTTAAAGAAAGAGAAGACACCATATGGAAACCCTGAAATGAACTTTACTGAGAGAGTCAAGAAATGGCAGACAATTCCATAGAGATTGAACAAATTGCGCATGGTAGAGCAATATGGAGAAATATAATACTAATATAAAATTATGATGTTATATAAAATGACAATCACTAAATCCTTATTAAAGACACTAACCTGCTTTGGAGTGTGGCATCAAAGTACGGAGATCAAGCATTAAATGTCGAGTCCTGTAGGAAATTCCCCTTGATGAGAATATCAGAGCTCTCTGCTTGTTTGTCCATTTGGTCTGATGAATGAATGATAAGAACAATATGAAGAATCAAATGTCAACAATCATAAGTATAATTGCTAATATCAAATACTGGACAGCTTGTAACATTATGGTATGGAAGATGTCCACAGAAGAAGTGATTAAATACTATAGTTCGTTCCAAAATTTGTGATCATCGTTACCGACCGATATGAAATCATACACTTTACCTAAATTCTTGATTTTTGCACTACTCTGACTAGAGTCACAAGACTACACTCATGCGTGCATTCTGAGTGACTCATTGAGTATGATCTGAAAGGTGGAGGCTGGTTCGGTGCGCAGGCAATGGACTGAATCACTGCAAGCGTCAACAATTTGCAGAATTACACTTGTCTTTGTTCCGGGGCAAATGGGTGTCATTGGCAATGAGAGAGCAGACAGGCTGACTGGCTCTGCCGCTAAATCAGAGGGTCAGCCAATGGACAGAGCTGACATCGTGAACACCCTCATAGAGCGTGGCCGCAGAGAAGACCATCGAAACCAATCCACGTCAACTACTAGATTGCGAGAACTGGGTTTGAAGATTGGTGTGGCAAGAAAAGAACGGTACAACAGGTATATGAGTAGGCTCATCAATCAAAATAGAACTGCTACGGTCAGTCGCTGGACGCTGTTGGAGATATTGCGAAGGAGATCGGAGCACCTATGGACATGCCCAGAGTGCAATGAAGATATTCCAAACTGAAACTGATCTTGATTTTGCATTTTTATATAGGTAACAGTGACGACCTTCCAAAAGTATTTTTTTCCCTCCCAAACCTTTAGTTCTGTAAGATTTTTAATATATGTTATTACTAAAATTGCAGCGATGTTGATATGGTATACTTGTCGAAATTTTACAGTACGATTGTCAAGTTTGTCTATAACTAAACATTTCCGTGTTCCACATGCAATTCAGTGCAAGCCAAAATCGGGAATCCTGTAGAATTAATTCACAATGTTTCCTACTGACCGTCATTGGCGTATGTACGCAACATTTACTTTCATTTATAGAAGTGGAAGGTATCATTTGTTCACCATGTCACCTTTCTTTTTATATGTAATAGGAATACGCCTTTGCAATCATTCGCCACCATTTTGTTGTGCTTATGCAAAATTATATAACAAAAAACATTTTTGCATCAACCAAGCTACCTACCAATTAGTTAAACATGTATTCGTAAGGTCGTGAGGTAAATAAGACTGCTTGCAAAAAATCACTGGTATGCATTAGGTAGATTTCGTACAAATTAAACTTTAGTGTGATCACAAATTTTGGAACGAACTATAATAGAAACAGGATTATAAAGTATAATAAAGGTTCATGATTGCCTTCATCAGGACACATGAGAAAGAACAGAATACAAAGTGTTAACAACATTCTCTTATTTAATATCCAGCAGAATTTGAGCTCTTGTTCTTTGGTCCAATTTCATGTATTGTACACAGTATTGAAGAGAGGGTGTCTGGATTTTTACCTATCCGAACAGAAGCCAGAATTTGACTGGTCTAGGAGGATATATCATATATGTGCTACTTAATGATAGAGCAGCAAGGCATGGCTCACTGTGCTCATTTATTGTCACCAGATTGCCTGCTGGTCATGCTTAATTCTAACTATACTCTAAGCATGTGTCCAGATGTTCACTGCAATAGGATTGTCAAGTCCTACATTACTTTTCTGACGATGATGGGTATCAGACATCAGAAAGTTGCATGTATTGGTTCTCTATCCTCAGATCTAGTTAGTAATGACAGTATCATTCTGGCTGTATTCCAACCAGAGTGTGAATGTATATTGTTCAATAGGACATACATTTGAACACATGGGCCAATGTTAAGATTACACAAACATAAAATCCCACTTTATAACATCACATCCACTAATTTGCATGCAGCACTATAGCATGGTGACCATGGCATGGTGTGATATTTGATTGATCATATATGAAAGTCTCATTGAGACTGTCCCAACTAACGACAAAATTACCAACAATATTTCCTTTGACACAAATCTTTTCCAATGTTATCAAGTACTTGAGTAAAAAGGTGGGGAGGGTGTTTAAAGCTGAAAGATCGACTTCATTGCAGGGTTTTACCCCATATGGCTCGGTCCCTCTCCACAGAAATGGCACGCCACCCGCTGAGAGTATTGCACAAAGCACAAATTCCATAGCCCCGGAAACAACCTAGGGGTCTCTGGAAAAAAATGCACCGTGAACAGAACAGTTCAGATTCGATTCCACGGCATTCGAGCCGCAAGGCAAAGGGTTTAACCACTCAGTCCTTCCCCCAAGTACTTTAGTAAGATATGTATAATACATTTACATGTAATAATAGGCTGCCATCAACAACAGATGTTTGCACATAAGTTTCATCCTAATTTAAATGTTCCAATGACAATGTCTGTAACTCAAAATTGAAATTTTACTAATTTCTAAAGTTTAGCATTTTAAAAGTACAAGATTTTTAACCAATTAATAAAAATGGATTCAATATAAAATATTTATGACCAATGTGCAATGTATACACGTTCTTGGCAAAGACCAAACATATCACAAAGAATGATTAAAATTGATAGTAAAAACGAGCAAAGAAGCGAAAATATTTATCGTACAAAACTAGGAAGGAAAGTACTCTTGGCTTGCTGTAAAAAATGTCTGTGTTTCTTTAAATTCTAGATTCAATTGATATGTGTCAATAATACTTTATTATATGTCAATTTATGAAATTAATCATTTCATTGACAAATTATTACTCATGAAAAATGAAATAATTTCAAATGAATCAATAATTATAATCTTCTTTAGACTTTTTGTCCTCTGCTTTTTTGCTGCTAGGCGTAGCAAGTACTGATAATCGGTTTCCGAGATAATGGACGCTCGGTCGCTTGATATGCTGTGGTATTGTGGAGTTGTAAGTCCATCAACCCATCTTTTAAGTTTTTCCTGATTCCTTAACAATCAAAGAGTAATGATTCAATGGACATCATGATAATTATTGATAATAATATGACATGTTAATGTTATGTAAAATTTATGATATCATCGTATGTATGAGACACTGCCCTCAGACATGCATTAATTACGTTGATTCAATTCCATTTTTGTTCGAAGTGCATTGAAATGATTCGTGAATCAATCATGATAACCCAGTCAGTCAACATTCGCAACGATCACTCACTCACAGAACTGGTCACTCCATAACCAACTCAACTCATGTCAACACATTCACATTGCTTGCCGCCACACTAAATGATAGTGATTTCAACATCAAATACCTGTCTTGGAATTGGTGCATCCGATGCTACAACAGGTTCTAACACAACTTCATTTTTTGCTTTTTCCTTAGGTTGTTTAGCAGAATTATTTGAGGATCTCTTTCGCTTCGCCATGCTGTTGATATCGCTCTTGAAATAATTAACTTCAAAAGCGGAAAAGTTACACAAACTCTAGCTCTCCCCCCACAGAAGATCGATGTGAAACATGAGTAGTTTGTTTATGTCCCCTAATTAAATGAAATTCTACGTTATTGGCTCGTACAAATGTGGAAGATTAATTTCAATGTTATTTTTTTCAAATGAAAAATCAAGAGCCATATTATCGCAGACAATTATTGCTCTCTCTCTCTCTTTTCTTTTCTCTTAAGTTCTGGATTGGTTTTGGTTAATACACTATAGATGGAGACTGCAGTAAAACTATGTAGAATGCCGTAACACGTAATAGCAAAGTACTGTAGTTTTACAAAAACAATGACAATACACAGCAACGTTTCGACCAAAAGGCCTTTATCAAGCAAACGATACAACATGAGTGACGAATTTCACAGCACACTACATATAGACTTTGACAAAGATATTCCAACGGTCATAAAAATACTTTGTTATTACGTGTTTCGTTATAGCACCATAATAGCTTAGTTTAGTTTATTGAAGTCGTCGGATCATCATCACTGCATGCACATCGAACCAATTAGTCCACAAATGCTCCAATCTCCTCCTCAGTATGTATCTCAGTGTGTGGCAACTAACGATACCAGTTCCATGTTGGTTTGCTATTCTTCTTTGGCTACCAGTATAGTGCTCTTGTCTAGTTATACCACGTGTGCCTTGGCATTCTTGTAATCTGGTTAGGGTTGTAGATTCCCCACCAATACTTGAATCATTAAAGTCTTCTCTCCCTTATGGAATTCAAAATATCAGCCTGTTCTATCGCTCGCCAGCATTTTTTTAAAAACAACAGCCATACCTGTAAACTAATCGGTTCAATGAAAATGATGTAATTATTCCTGTTGCATTTGTATCCTTTCTTCACGGGGTTCAATGTCTTCAAGTGTGAAGTCTCCTGGCAGATCCAAAGGTAAACATCCCCTTCCCCAACACACACAAATGTCGAAGTGTATGAATTATGACGGCTTCCGTGATTCGCTGGTTAAAACAATCCTCACTCTGCTCCTCAAGCAAACAGCTATACTTGTACAATGGGTAATTCCAAACTTCTTAAATCGCTGAATATATTCAGCCCGTGTGTTGCCAGGGCTCGCATGGAGAGGATCTCAAATAATATTACCACTGCTACCTACAATGCATTTAATAAGAGGCGACTGAAGTAGGGGCCTAGGGAAGCGACCGTAGTAAATAAAAGGCGTCGTGGAAATCGGATGTGTTGGCTTACTTGTGGGCGCATAACTGACATAATGTACAATCGCTCTTAGGCTCGGATCACGTACAAATGTAATTTATAGAGAAGGTCGTGATGCAAGCGTGTCTGTTCTATCATTGCCTCGAACATACACATGTCCAGTTTGACAGACAAATAAGGAAATTAATTTAATTTAATAAATAGGAGTATCTCATGCTGCAATTTCCTTTGCATAGGGAAGTGTGATAGGAGCAAATGAGAGAGGGACCATTTATCTTGCAACATCTACTTAACGGAAGGACAGACTACACGCCTCAGGAAATCTCGATAGGCCTTCATAAATGCGTTGCGTCCGTGTGGTGCCGGGGGCCACAAGGGAAGCAAAGAATAGTACCACTGTAACTACAAGGCATGTGATAAGAGGCGACTGATGTAGGATCCTAAGGAAGCTACCGTAGTAAATAAAAGCATCGCAGAAATCGGATGTGCTGGCTACTTGTAGGCGCATAACTGGCACAACGTACAATCGCTCTTAGGCTCAGATCACATACAAATCACACCGAGTGGTTGACAAGTGGTCGATATAGAGCATTCGAAGAAGAAATTCTGCTTTTGTCAAAGATTTATTTCATTCTTTATGGCGTATTTTTTTTAAATCTTTTCGAGTTATCCGCCATCTCGTCCGAGTGGTTACCGGGGCCCAAATTTGGGGTGTAAAAATAGAACCACTGTTACCTGCCATGCATGTCGTAAGAGGTGACTAATGAGGTTTGGCTGAAATCGAATGCACGTGTCATAAGCGTGTGAAGTCTATGCGTTTAGGGGCCTACCAAACCAATGTGCAACGTATACATGTTCTTGGTCATAAAGAACGAACGCAAAGTAGAAGAAGAAGATCCGCATCTTTTACCAAGAGTTAATTTTTAATTTCCTTTATGCCACAATGATCTGGGATCCAATGCAATACTATTTCTTCTTTGCGTTCGTTCTTTACACCAATTTTAATCACTCTTTGTGATATGTTTGATCTTAGCCAAGAACGTGTATACGTTGCACATTGGTTTGGTAGGCCCTAAACGCATAGACTTCTACATGTTTAGGACATGTGCATCCGATTTCAGCCAAACCTCCTTAGTCGCCTCTTACGACATGCTTGGCAGGTAACAGTGGTTCTATTCTTTACACCCCAAATTTGGGCCCCGTAACCACTCGGGTGAATGCAATACTATTTCTTTGGTGACGACACTGAGCTAGAGTAAAAAAATTGATTCATTCGTCATTCTATTTTTGGAGTAGTTAAACATCTGCAACACTGATTTTGCATCATCAGTGAGAAGGTTTTTGACTGATATTGTGTGGCTATTATTTACGAGCATTTTAGTTGCATCTGTTAAGACTTCTATTTAAATGAAATGAGCTTTAAGTTCATTGAAGCTATTGGTTCTGTAATTTAATTACTGAAACATGAACAACAAAGAATAAAAATATTCAACGACAAACAGAATCCCAAAAATAAACAGTCTTCTTTTTCTTCTTCGACCGCTTCATATCGACTACTTGTTAATAATTCTTTGTGATTTGTATGTGATAAGCTGGCAGCACAAACATTTGTTTGTACTAAAAATAAGCTGACAGAGCAAAATTCCAGATACTGAAGTTCTCACAAGAGCAAAGATCCCAAGCGTCAACAGCATGTTGCAGAAGGCCCAAGTGAGAAGGCCGGCCACGTTGCTCGGATGCCTGATAAACGCATCTCAAAGCAGTTGATGAATGGCGAACTTCTTTGCTTCGTTCTTCGCCAATTAATCATGTGATATGTTTGATCTTGCAAGAACGTATCTTTCACATTGGTTGTGGCAACGCAGCTAATTTAGGAACATGCATCGTTTCAGCACCTCTTAGTCCTCTTACGACATGCTCAGTAACAGTGGTTTTCTTTACACCAAATTTGGGCCTAACCACTCGAATCGAACCTGAAGGAACTCTGCTGGTAGACAGAAAGCTTAAACCTCTTAATTGTCTTAATGCTTCGAATAGACACACGTACAGAACTTGCATCAAGATCGACAAATGTTGCGCTGTAATAACACAAGAGGAACCCGCATAGCTGGGAATCATCGCGCCGTTGAGGCACAGAGAAAAGGAACTTCGCGAAAAGACATAACACACAACACACACATGTCTAACCTTGATCATGTAATACCGCCTGTGGTAGGGAATTGTGTTCTATGATTGGACTCTACAGTCCCCTCAGCATACACCAGAGAGGTGCAGCAGCACACGTCTGAGACTGTCATCATCGCTTGCGATGGACGGCTATTATTATGTGACAAGAGCGATTTACGTTTCAGTATACACATTAGTGTATCGTACGACAAGAGCGATTTACGTTGTATCAGTTACGACAAGAGCGATTTACGTTGTATCAGTTATGCGTCTGCGACGCTTCCCTAGGCCACTACCTCAGTCGTCTCTTACGACATGCCTTGTAGGTCGTAGTGATACTATTTCTTGCTCCCATTGAGAGCCCCGACAACACACGGGCGAGTAGAAAGTCTAAACACGTTTTGACAGTGAGAATAAACGGGCAAACAGTAGATGTTGTATTAATATGACATTTTCAATCCATTTTTGTTTCTGGTCCAACTAAATCATTAGCAACAGATGTTTTGACACTTTATAGGCACAATGTACACATTCAACTAAAATAGAGCTGTTTATAGGGATTTGGTAAGCTCTACTAAATGTGGCTCTAGTATTTGTTAGCTTCCTTCCTTCCTTTCGCTCGCTTGAAATATTGTCTATATATTCAATGTTGTCTCTTGTATAAACTACACTGTCTTTTGTAGCTCACACAGAGGTCCGTGTAGTTTTATGTCCAGTGGTGTTTCGTTAGGCCAGTGAATTTGCCTCAGTGTATCATATTCGGGGCTGTTTGAAGTATTGGTTCTGCAGTCTGATGTGCCTGTCCACGTGTAGACATGGCTGAATTGCCAATCTTGAATTTTGTATACATGTGGCTGCATAGTCGATTGTGTCGATTGCTAGCTACCCCCAACCAGGGAAATTCATAGCTCGCCACCCGCGGAAGAAGAAGGATGGCCTTGGATAGACGGGCTTGGAAGGCCTTGGTTGCGGACCTATGCTTCCCTAGGGGCGAAGGGTGAAGAAGAAGAATCAAACTACAAGGCTCTGCTTGTTTGATCAGACTGTGCTCAAAATGCAACAGTTCACCAAGCACCACATTTCTCTAGGTACATCCACGGCATTGGGCTACAACTAGGTAACAGTGTGATCAAAAATCTGCTTTAGCGCCCGTTTTCCATATGTATGTTTTTACGTGTGGGGCGGATTAGCGTGATACGGTAAGCGCTCTTCTATCGACTCAGACACAAGAGGGTTGTGGGTTCAATCCCACAATAGACATTCCACGCGTGGAAATGAATTGGCAATCCTACATCCTTCACATTAGGGCATAGAAATGTGAAGTAACAGGCAATTCATACCCAGGTCTGAAACGGCTACTGGAAATTGTATTTTTTAAATGTATGTTTGTTTACTCACAAAGCCTTCATATCTTACGTAGATATATTTACTTAACCAGTAAGCAAGATTTATGATCTTACAGTCGGTATGTTACCAGAGATTATTTCTTATACCGCTGCACACAAAGTACACGAAGCATTTGTGGTGACCTGAATAAGTTAAGCTAAATTCAATGTAATTCTTGTTCTACTTAGCAGGATATACTTAACTCTCCTCTTTTATCATTGATTATATTTCTTATCAGTTTAATGTATCAATTCTACACTCTCGTCAAAGATCAAACATATCACAAAGAGTGATTAAAATTGGTTGTAAAGAACGAACGCGAAGAAGAAGAAGAATCACTCTTTGTGATATGTTTGATCTTTGCCAAGAACGTGTAAACGTTGCACATTGGTTTGTAGGCCCCTAAACGCATAGACTTCTACACGTTTAGGACATGTGCATCCGATTTCATCCAAACCTCCTTAGTCGCCTCTTACGACATGCGTGGCAGGTAACAGTGGTTCTATTCTTTACACCCCAAATTTGGGCCCCGGTAACCACTCGGTCGTTCGGAAACGTAGCGAGTCACCAAGTTAAATACAAATAAGATTCATACCTTTGTCAACTGATATCTTTGGCTGATTCTCAGACTGTGATGGTATGACAGAGTTGTAAATACAGATCTGTGGATAAGAACTGGACAGAGACCAATGATGACACAGGTCATGAAGAGGGATAAATGGCGATGGGTCAGGCATGCCCTGCGGCAGACACAGTGGAATATCACTACACAAGCATAAGGAATATGGATAAGGAATATGGATAATAAGGAAACGAACCTTCACGCAAAACTCAGTCAGAAGCGCCATACCAGGTGCACTGGCTACACCTGAATTCATAGCGGTCAAACACAAGAAGAATAAGAAGAATTGTGTGCACAGGTGGATAAGACAATGAGAATAAGAAGAATTGTGTGCACAGATGGATAAGACAATGAACACAAGAAGAATTGTGTGCACAGATGGATAAGACAATGAGAATAAGAAGAATAAGAAGAAATGTGTGCACAGATGGATAAGACAATGAACACAAGAAGAATTGTGTGCACAGATGGATAAGACAATGAGAATAAGAAATAAAAGAATTGTGTGCACAGTGGATAAGACAATGAAATAGTGATTATTCATCAATCATCAAAATAGAGAGACATATAATCACTGAAGCGCATAAGTTATTTGGTTGTAAAATGTGATCGCAGTTTGTGCTTTACGAACCATATCGACCAGTTATTGTCAAGGCTCGCAACGCACTATCCGTACTAATAATCCCTACGGATTCTACGGTGCTACGGAGTTCGTGCACTTCCACTGAGATCTTTCTGTGTAAGAAAGAGATCAGAGCACACATGATTATTCACCGACGTGCGATGATGATGGTCATATTAATCAGTTAATCAGTACTGAGAATCATGGAGGTTGCTGACAGTGAGCAACTCCTTCTTGTGCTAATGTACCAATGTCTCGTTCTATCATGTATAGACTATGTCTGGCATATCCTCACGATTACTCATACACAGATAGGAAGAATTCAGAATGAGGCCATACTCATTATCATGGGATGTACCAAAGGTACGCAAGGAGGGGCAATAAGATTCCCTCTTGACTTCCCCACAATACCTCACAAAATTGAAACTTGGAGGGTTCGATTATATATATATAAATTAAAGTAAAATAGAAACATCCCTCCCTCCCATGAAGAACTCATTAAGGAGAAAGGATGTAGACTCAAGAGACAGATCCTGACTGAGCCAGGAGGAAAATACTCTTGGAAAAAATATGTGAACCTTCTGGAATTGAATCAGGAAAGGAATGGATTACTGTGCCACCTTAATTTTAAACTGCATTCACAGTTATTACACCTATTAAGAAAATCTGAACAAAATAATCAATCCATCACTAATTAACGCGGAGGTAGAGTTATCCTCTATACTGATAACGTAAATGAAACAGGTGCAGTTATTTACACCGATGTTTCAGCCATTCGCCAAAAACGATATGCATGGGCTTTTTCAGCACCTTTAGGAGAAAAAATAATAAGAGAGGCCAGTGGGGCCTATGCAACAACCACAAGTAGTTTGACAATGGAGGTGCAGACGGTTACAAAGGAAGTGACGCGGTTGGCATCTCATAACTACTCTCGTGCTTTCATACTCAGTCACACTTTATGAGTGTGATTCCTAAAGTTGAAACCCGAATGGTGAGGCAAAAATGAATGGAGGTACTGGTACAGACAGTGATCAGAGAAATCACCTTCATTTTCATCCATGTGCTCGCAGGAGTCAGGGGTAATGAACAAGTTGACATATTTTCTGGCATGGCTACGATATCAGAGGGAGCTGCAATGGACTGAAATGACATTCTTCACGCATTATCTTTCCGAACAGATGAGTTTCAGGGTTGTGAATCCCAGTCGCTGACCAGATTAAGAGAGATTTGTGTCGATACTTGCTGCTTGTACAGCCCGAAAAGGACGACATACCAAATATGCGAACAGATTAATTAATCAACATCGAACTGACCTGTTGGACCGCTGGACGCTGCTGGATTTGTTGTGGCGGGGATCGGAGCACATATGGACGTGTCCGGAGTATATAGCTGATTACTTCTTCTTCTTCTTGCGTTCGCCCGTTATAAATTTAGGCGAAGTCAATGCGCCTGGTATGGAGCTTCTGACTGATTTTTGCGTGAAGGTATGCTTTCCTTTTTATCAGTGTTCCCCCGCCATACAGGCTTGCTTTATCCGACTTCAGAGGTAGGTTGATTACTGAAAGCTGAATGTAAATAGCCCCTTCCGATTTCATCTTCCCTGCTGAACCCAGACTAAAATCTGACAAGATCGATGTTTCACTCCGTATTTCTTTCAGCTAGTTTAAAGTGTAAACGACAGAACACGTGCACAGTAGCTTCTATGACGAATATGAATAATTACCCCTTCCTTCAACTCAGAAAGTCTGGATACTGATTTTATGAGCGGTAGAGAAAATCTTCCATGGGCAGCGAAGAAAACAAATGAGATTTTAAATCAGGCCTACACACAAAGAAACCTTATTAAAAGAATAAGAATCCGACAATCAAGGTTCTTCTAGCATATAATGCAAAGTGAAGGTTTGGAACATTTGGTGACTACAGGTAAAATTCAGGGAAGGAGACATCGTGGAAGACAGAGGGAGAAGATGTTGGATATCCTGACATCACAGTTCAACAAAAGATCGACGTCAGAACTGATTACACGCACCAAGCGAAGAGAGAGACATGATCGCCTACGATGGCAAACATGGCACTTGATTGAGAGAAATCTTCTGTTTGGTGGTCTTTGTGCTGATGTGGTTAATCAAACATTTTGTCTTGTGTTTTGAATGTCGTTCGAATCTGGACCACGTCGTTCGATTCTCGTGTGCATTTATTCAAGCGACCACTTAATATTCTTGCTGAAGCTACAAAGTTCGTATTTTGTGTAATACTCTCAGTAAGTGATATGCTCTTTCTACGGAGAGGGGTCGAGCCTTATGGGAGAAACCCTGTGCAATGAAATGAATCATTCGCTTTTAGATCCATTTTATCCACAGTACCAGGTATTAAACATCGTACGTTGACTCACAAACTCACAACCCTAACTCTACAGTACCAGGTATTAAACATCGAACGTTGACTCACAAACTCACAACCCTAACTCCACAGAACCAGGTATTAAACATGGTACGTTGACTCACAAACTCACAACCCTAACTCTGTGCTTCGCTGTCGATTATTCTTCTTCCAATTTCAACTCCCAACGGAGCACATGTCTCCAGCAAACGTCTTTCAGCTTTTCCTCTCTCTCTCTCTCTGCCATCCCTTCCAATTCTTTCCATGTTTTACCTATCCTTTTAATATCAGCCTCCAGCTCTCTTCTCCAGGTCTGTATAGGCCTTCACCTACTTCTCTTTTCCTGCGGGTTCTAAAACAGTGCCTGTCTTGCAATGCTTTCGGTCGGTCTTCTCAATGTATGTCCTATCCATCGCCTGCGTCTCTTCCGTAGCTCTTTCTCCACTGGTATCTGCTTAGTTCTTTCTCTGAGTTCCTCGTTCGTAATCTTATCATACCATCTCAGCCATACCATCCTTCTCCGCCGATCACCCAGTATATATTTACGCATTCGTAGTCAACATATTTTTTTTTTTTAAACAAAAGGTAAAAATAGACCTCACCTTTCAGAAAGCAATGGCAAACTACTGAACGTATAAGTGGTGTCTAGAAAAATCAACGACTCGTTTACTGTGGTTGATGGCTACGTCCTTTAATATTTGCCACAATTTTCATTTTCAGTCAACATATAGAAATTGGTTTAGTTTTCGGATGAATGCGGCTCGATTATCCACCAATCCACATGTTGCGTGCAAGTGTAGTGAGTAACCCTAATCCGTTAAAGTATATAGATTTGATATGTTTTAAGCTGAATAAATCAGTTGATGGTTGTGTTAGATTGAATGAAGCAGTCAGTAACTGAGCGTGTTAATATTACAAGTGTTATAACTTTCAATCGCACAGCACAATCTGTTCTCATGGTATGTATATTATCACTGACTAGTTTAGTTTAGTCGACACATCTTCACAATTGCAAATCGAACTAATTAGTTCATTAAATGTTCCAAGTTTTAATCAGGATGTTTCTCATCGTGTGGTGATTAACGACATCAGTTCTGTGTTGGTTTACTATTTTTCCTTGGCTTATAGTATAGCACACATGTCTAGATATACTCAGTTTGATGTGATATTCATGCAGTTGGTTAGGGTTGCAGATTCAGCCTCATTACTTGAATCGTTTATACGTCCTGTCTCCTTTCTCTCTCTCTCTCTCTCTCTTTGCCTTTTACCCGGATTGAGGCATAGGCCCCCAGCCAACTCATGCCAAGTCTTCCTATCTCTAGCTATCTCCTGCAGCTCCTCCAGCTCTTCTTTATATTGTTGATCTCCGCCTCCAAATCTCGTCTCCATGTATTTCTCGGCCTCCCCTTCTTTCGCTGTCCCTGCGGGTTCCAGGCAAAGACCCTTCTTGTTATATTCCCTCCGGTTTTCGCAAAGTGTGTCCTATCCAGCGCCAGCGTCTTTTTAACCTGTTCGTTCACTGGAATCTGTCTTGTTCTCTCCATAAGTTCCTCATTTGTGACCCTATCATACCATCTTATTCCCTCTATTCTGCGCAGACACCAGTTGATGAATGTTTGCAATTTATGCGCTATTGTTTTAGTTGTTCTCCATGTTTCTGACCCATACAGTAGAACTGCTTTAACAACCTGTCTCCTTTAGGGCAGTTAAAATATAAGCCTGATTCGTTGCTCGACCGTTTGTTACAGCAGACATGCCCGCAAGTCTATCGGTTCGTTAATATCCATTTACGTCTGCGTGTTTTGGAACCAAAAAGTAAAAGTCGGCTCCCGGCAACATAAGGTCGACTAGCTCAGACGGGAAATAGAAAATTCCTGTTTAATGGGGGCTAATTTTTATACATGTTTGATAGAACACTGTAAGCTTTTTTGCAATTCTATTCAATTCTATGAGTCCATTGTTATTTATTTTGACAAGTGTTAATAATACTGATATTCCTTAGCTTTAAACTGAACTTGTAACATAATATAACCTTGATTTAGCATGTTAATAATACTGATATTTCTTAGCTTTAAACTGAACTTGTAACATAATATAACCTTGATTTAGCATGTTAATAATACTGATATTCCTTAGCTTTAAACTGAACTTGTAACATAATATAACCTTGATTTAGCATGTTAATAATACTGATATTCCTTAGCTTTAAACTGAACTTGTAACATAATATAACCTTGATTTAGTATGTTGTGTTGTTTTTAACATGAATGTGTCTTTATACAACAATAACTGGAATGCAAGGATCACGCGACAGTTATGGTCTTATTTCCTAGAATTTTAACTGAGCACGCTGGCCTATGTTATCGGAGGCCACGCCTGGAGTTTCTGAGAGACTTAAACAATTGTCTTCGAGCTCAGCTCGATCTTTCTAAGCATATTCATTGAGTCACCAAGGAAGCATGCATGGGCCAAAGTCCATATCAGGTGACTAATGACTTCCTTCATGACACCTGCTTCGATCGAAGCAGAGAACGCCCAAGACCTCTGCAGCTGATGAACTATCGACCCATCTGTGTATATGACCATATTGTCATCTAACGAGGTCTCATTTTTATAATCTAAAAAAATAACACATCACTTTCTCACAAACGCACAAATAAATTCATTTTCTTTGTATGCTTGAAATCAACCACTTGTTAAAACCACTTTTTGTGTGATCTGTATGGGATTTGATCCTTAGAACGAGAGTTGGTTGTTGTAGTTAGACTTCTACAGTTCTACAGACACAAACGGCAGCACATTCAGTATCTCCCTAAGCAGAAACAAAACCTCACCTAGGGAGTCCATTTCCCTTTGCGAACCATACTATGTTAACCTGGAGACCTCGCAGTCCAAGTTTCCCGGTCTACACCACTGGGAGGTGGGATTGGCCTGCGTGATTTGCGGAGCGTCAGCAAGCATATCATTTTCACTTTTCGCCCTTCCCAATAGAAACTAGCCGACCCCAATCTGTGGGATACAGAGCCAGGCGCAGAACGTACCTTGCAGACCACACACAGACATAAAAAATAATATATTATTTATTTTATAATACTAGAATATGATTCTTATTTTGTTATGATCATCATTATGTGAAATGTTGTCTGGCATATGCAATTTTTAAATCATCGTTATTGACTGTAATACCGCTTTTTAGGGCAGTGTAGAACAGCGTGGACATGTGCCTGTGGAATTTAATGGCCGCATGTCTAGTGCAATCGCTGCCAAACTGTTCAGGTTCCGATATTTTCTTTATGCTCCTGACAACTAAAAAGTCTTTGGCCTTACCGCAGATTGAACCCGGTTCTCCCGATTGGGAGCTCGCGTTATAATCTATTTACTTGTATAATATATGTATAATGAGAGTCTCCGTATATCATGGACAGAGAAGAAAACAAATAGGTCTACCCAGAAAGAACTCAAAATCAAAGAAAACTGGCGGATGCTACAAATAAGAATGGGGGAATTGAAGTATTTTGTACATAGAAAAAGACACGAAGGCTTGGAGAAGATTTTTATGGAAGTTGGACAAAAAAAAGAGGAAGACCACGGAGAAAATTGATTCCGGATGTAACTGATGATTTGAGCATGGCGGCTGCAGAAACGGGACGTGGCAAATGAGAGATAAATTTCGAAGGACTGTTGGGGTGACAGAGATCGGCTCAGGACAAGTTATTTGATGATGATGTCGCTCGTGTGCTGCCGGGGCTCGCAAGGAGCAAAAAATAGTAACACTGCGACCTACAAGGCATGTCGAAAGAGGCGACCGAGGAAGGGACCTAGGAAGCTACCCTAGTAAATAAAAGCGTCGCAGAAATCGGATGTGCTGGCCTACTTGTAGACGTATAACTGGCACAACATACAATCGTTCTTAGCCTCGGATCACATGCACATCTCAAAGAGTGGTTAACAAGTGGTCGATATGGAGCGCTCGAAGAAGACGATAATAATGATGTTATAATGAAACCGATACATTGCTTGCTGGGTAAGAGAGGGTGAAAGTTAGTGAGGAAGTACATTATTTATATTACTTTCAAATGTTAGAAAATTACTGTGAAGTAAGTATATAGCTCTTCAATGTAATAGTTCATTAATGCAACAGGTCTATGTTCACTTGAAACAAAATTTCAACCATGGCTACAACTTATGTTTGTTTGTTCTATCATCATCATCAGGTGTCGTGCCGCTGGCGTAGGGATTCATGGATCTCCACAAATCTGTCTTTAGTGTTTGCTATCGACTCAGATGTTGCCGCTCTACTGTGATATGAAGTCAGGACATCCTAAATTTTCTCTCTCTGTCTTCCACTGTCTCGTCTACCCTCGATTTTACCGGTTGTCACAATGTGTTCTAAACCTCCCCCCTCATCACGTGACCGAAAAAAGGAGGACTGCCTCTTTCTTATATTGATATTCTTCTTCTTTGCGTTCGTTCGTTACAACCAATTTTAATCACTCTTTGTGATATGTTTAGTCTTTGCCAAGAACGTGTATACGTTGCACATTGGTTTGGTAGGCCCATAAACGCATAGACTCTACACGTTTAGGACACATGCGTGTAGGCCAACAAACATGAAAAAAAAACCATAAAAATGAACTCCTTTCGGAGAATGCAAGTTATACCAAAGCTATGAACCCTACTTGGGTAGGTGTCTCCGCAGCACTAGGCATAGCACTATAGCCCTGGAGCTGTTAGATGTTTCTGGGTTTTAAAGAAAGCTCGGGTGCTCCGCCCATTGCACTATAGGAAAAAGAGTGACAATTCATAATTCCTGGGGTTCGTCGAAGAAGAAGAAGAAGAAAAATAACACGGTTACAAACTAGTTACACAAATATTGAAATGCACGGCACGGATATCATACGGGGACACTTTTAAAAGTAGGAACGGAACACACCTGGCTCAATCTATTAGTTCTTGTTTACCGTTTTATGATCTTTTTCAGTTTGTTATTCGATATTTTTGTTTCATGTTTACAATATCAGCATTAAATATATATATATATAGTATTATGGAGTCGTTTACGAACTTGAGTTATGTTGTTTACTTGTTTAGCGTTCAGTCGGTTTTACAGTTTCAGCAATACATATGCTTGTGAATGTAGGTATAATAGTGCTTTGCTTAGCGATTTACTTCGGAATACTTTTGAGCGTCTGTAGCTTAGCGGTAGTGAGCTCGATCACAATCCAAGTGTACCTGGTTCAAACTTCGCGGCGACCAATTTGGAAGCAAATTAGTTCCCGTGGATTTTTACGAACAGGAAAAATAGATCTCATCGTTCAGAAAGCAATACCAAATTACTGAACGTATAACTGAACAAATAAAAGAGCAGTGAGAGAGAGAGACAGAGAGAGAGAGAGAGAACAAAGACATCCCACAAGGCCTGAACAGCAAAGAACAGTTGTTCAAATCACTCTTAGGCTCAGATCACATACAAATCACAAAGAGTGGTTAACAAGTGGTTGATATGGAGCGTTTGAGGAAGAAGAAGAAGATTGCACTGTACCATGTACCAAGTAACGAAACTCCAACTTAAATATGCATTTTATTTTGATTTTATTTTGGAAACTGAAAAACTTTGGTATCTCTCTCTCTCTTGCGTTCCCGGCCTAGCCTGATGGACCAACTTCTATCATGAATTTAACTGTTGTGTTTTGGGACTCCGTTCCTCCGTACAGCTTTTCGCGAAGCTTTGTGTGTTGTGGCCAGTACTCTTTCCGTATACCTGCTAAACGTGGACAGTCTTGCAAGACGTGTTCTGCCGTCATGTCTGCCATATTGCATGGGCACAGGCTAGTTGTGCCAATTTTAAATTTATGGAACATGTGGGCTCTGAGCTTCTTGTGGCCGGTACGGAGGCGAAATATGGTAACTTGTTCACAGCGCGAGAGACCATAGTAACCGTCACTGTCTGTGTACTGCGGGTGGTCTTTTGCCCACTTGCTTCGATAGTGCGAACCGATGGTTGTTTTGACTTCCTCATAGCTGATCTCGAGATCAGTCTGGGGTAGTCGCCCGCCCTCTTTGGCTAGCTTGTCGGCCGCTTCGTTTTCCCTAATGTTGCAGTGTGACGGTATCCACTGGATGACAGTGCGTTTGAGTGAACTCGTTAGTTCAGCGAGGACGTTTTGAGCTCATTCATCTCAGTTTTGCCGACGCATTTGAGTGCCGTGATGACCGATAGAGCATCGGTGAATATCACGACCTTGTTGCGTGTAGTGTTTCTTCTCTCCAAGATCATTTCGGCCGCCTTTTTGATTGCCTCTGCCTCAGCTCGGTAGTTATTCGAGTATTTGCCAGTTGCAATCGCTTTCTTGACCGTGACTTTCTTGGAGATTTTAAGCACTATTCCTCCTCCGCCATCGCTTATTGCGTTATTTGCCGATCCGTCCGTGTAGACGTGCGTCCACTCATTTTCAGGGTACTCTGATTCTATGTGCACTTCTGCTGCAGTTTTTCTGTCGAGGTTCGTTTGGTCCCTTTTGCCCATTATGCCTGGGATTGATTCCCTTAGTTCTGGCATTTTGTTTTCCATGGCGGGCACTTGTCGATTGCCGGGATTGGTTTAGCTGTGCATTTGGACAGTACTGGGTGGTCTGTGGTCAGTGCGTTAGAGATTCTAACGAAGTTAGATCTCTGTATTCTCCACTTTCCTGATTGAAACATTCTTTCATGCATTGGATGCGATTTGAGCCGTTTGAGTTTTTCCGCAAGTACTACTACTTTCTTGTCCCTTCGGTCAGTCATTGGTTGGATGCCTGTGATGGTCTCCATCGCCTTGATGGGCGTGGACTTTATGGCTCCAGTGATAATGCGTAGGGCCCGGTTTTGACTGCTGCTCACTTTTGCGAATTGCTTGTTCGATGCATTGCTCCACGCTGCCATACCGTACTCTAGGACCGGTCGCACTCTACCAGAGTAAAGTGTCTTGAGAATTCTGCTGTTTGCTCCCCATGTGGAACCTGCGAGTTTACGCATCATTGTTAGCCTGTGTCTCGCTTTTGCCGTAGCATTCTCGATCTGGGTGCACCAAGTCAGCTTTCTGTCGAGTGTGACTCCTAGGTACGTTGGGGTTTTATTTTCTGGAAGGTTCTGCCCATTGACTTTAAGCGTTATCTTGTAATCCTTGTTATTCTGGGAGAACACAGTGTAAGTGGTCTTTGAAGGATTTATTTTCATATTCCACTTTGCTGACCACACTTCAAGGTTATTTAATGTAGCTTGCAGTCGATTTTCTGCTGTGGGCATTGACTCTTCTCTCGCCCATATTGCCAAGTCGTCGGCATACATGGCAGAGTGAACTCGTTCTGGGAGGCATGTTGCAATGTCATTGACGAAGACTAGAAAGAGAGTCGGTGAGAGCACTCCTCCTTGGGGACTCCTTGCTCCAGTGTGGCCTTCATACTTTTGTACCCTGAACCTGAACCCTTGCTGTTCTGTTCTCTAGGTATCTATCGAGCCAATGTATCATTAAACGTCACAAACTTAAGAAAATCGAAGAAGAATATAACAAAAACGATCCTTTTCTAAAACCCATAGGGAAAGCGAAAGAGAAGGAATCTAGAAGCACACAAAGAAGAGATTAACGATATACGGAAGAGCATGAATAAGCTGCAAGAGATAGCTAGAGATAAGAAGACTTGGCGTGAGCTAGTTGAGAACCTATGCCCCAATCGGGGTTAAAAGGGCACGATAGAGATAAAGAGAGAGAGAGAACGAGATGCACGACACAGTGATCTGGAAGGAACAGTTATAAATGGCGTTGTTCCTGGAAGACGAGGTAGGAGACAACAGAGACGAAGGTGGCAACAGTACATTAAAGAAAACTTGAAATTGATGTTGAAGAAAACGGGAGAACTTGTCAGAGATGACGAGTTTTATCAGGAAGGATGGGGTAAAAGGCGCAGTCATAGGGACAACATTTCGCCAGGTTTAGTGAGCTGGCATTAATGAAGATCTTACCCAACCTCCACGTAGTGAGCCTGGAAACAGGCAATGGATCTTGTCTGGCTAAGTGGATAGGGATTGAGGGAGAGCTAATTTGGTGTAAGTAGAGGTGCAAGATCAACTACGCTATACAAGATCTACTCGCAGCACCGACGAGCAGAATCCCAGAGTGACTGTTTCTGCACGTCTTTCCCAGCCGATAGGAAAAGCTGAATAAATAAAAACGAATCGAAGGAACTGACAAGGTACAAGTCGTCAAGAGGCACGTCCCCTTCGAAGCAACGGTCGCACCATATATGCCAGATCTAGGTAAAAATCGTCGGAAAAGATGCAAAGTGTCGTGTCGACAAAAGGGAAGATTGCAGTAAACTCTGTATCAGAGGCCAAGCACAGATACATCTATTGGCTAAGGTTGACTGAGCGCAAATCCTAAAGTTGTATTCCAGTTCCTAACGAAACTGCTCTCCCTGGGACAACCGGGCAAGGCACTGTTGCTTGGACAACTAACATCACCTGAAGAACTGGAGTGGGTGATGTTGGAGAGCGTAAAACTCTCAGTTGCGTTGCTAGCGCCTAATGAAACGACCATCTGGATAATCTGTTCGCAGCCCCAGTCCAGTGTTTTCCGGGCCAGGGAAAATGCAGAGTATAAATTGCAAATTGCCAAGTGCCGACACGTGTCTCGAAAAGGCTGAGAATGTTCCTGCACCGGAATAAACTCACAGCGGCTGGAAATGAAGACAGACAGTGTAAAGGTTTGACAGGTCGTTCAAGTCCAAACATTGGCAAAAGACTACACTTTTCACGGTAACCTTCACGAGTAGAATGCCGTAGCACGTGACAAGCTTATATGCCCCTAATGGCTGAAAATGTTACTAATCCGAAATGACTTCATATAGTCAAAATGGTGCATAGTGTAGATATACTCTTAGGCGAAGATCATAGAGCCCATATATAAGGCGAGAAATGATCGTAAGAGAGCAATGAACACACGAAGCAGCCGACAAGTGATCGTCCCACTGACTAGTCCTAGAAGGATTGTTAATGTTCTTAAACCGGAGCGATCACACAGTCAGAAATTTTTTTTGCAAATGATCTTTGGCGTAGATCGAAGCCAAAATATACGGCGTTAAAAAGATCATTAAAAAGTGCTCATCATACGAAGCAGAAAGGAACGCCGCGCTTAGTCAAAAAAGGTTGCAAAGTACAAAGGCTCTTTGGCGTAGATCCAAGCTCAAATATACGGCGTTAAACGGATCATTGAAGAGAAAGGTACTCACGATGTCTGGAAAGTGTTTGACTGTCGACAGGACAGACATGAACATTTCCGAAGGCCGAAAACTTCGGTTTATGATGCGCTCGTCCAACGCTATAGGGGCTTAACTAAGACGCAACGTTCAACTCGTACTTGGCAAAGGCTGTTTATATATCACAATAAGAATGATCAAATGGCCGAGAAGAGCGAACGAAACAAACAAATAAACAAATTAAGCGGGATAATATCGACGTTCTGTGAAGTACATACCGATATGATAGAGATGACGATAGTGTGAGTTATATATATATATATATATATATATTAATATATAGCGAAACACGTACAAAGTTATATATATATAACTGCGATCGATACACAAATGAATACGAGTATTTTACACAGTTTTGTTTAGTAGTAGGACGCAATTGTTATATAATTGAATGTGCGAGCTGTAATAAAAGTGTACACACTTGATATGATTTTTAGTTTTGTTTACTAAACTGACATCATAGCATTACAAGCAGAACCATTCAACCATAGGTGTAAATTATCTCCCTTCATATGCTATTTGCTGTTTGCTCGCTGATTAAACACACTAATAACGGCCCCTGAAGTTTTCAGTCCTGCTCAATTTTATTTGCCACGTGGCTTCAATAAGTAGAATATCTGCAAGTTAAATATTTTGCAGACGTCAGGTAAAGTATAATCAACATGTTACTGATCTGTTTTGTTTTCAAGCGTCTTACGAAGATTTATCCCCTTTATCGGGAGAAGATTAGCTCAACAGATGGTTGTACTTTCAACATAAATAATATATCTTGCTTGTTGAGTTTTGATTTTTCTATTTCACAAGTGACGTTTTTTTTTCTTTCGAACTCTCCGTATCGACCACTTGTCAACCACTCTGTGTGATTTGTATGTGATCTGAGTCAAAGAGCGATTGTACGTTGTGCCAGTTATGCGCCTTCAAGTAGGTCAGCACATCCGACTTCTGCGCTACATTTTATTTACTAGGGTAGCTTTCCTAGGGCCTACATCAGTCGCCTCTTACGACATGCCTTGTAGCTCGCAGTGGTACTATTCTTTGCTTTCCTTGCGGGCCCCGTCACTACACGGGCGAGTGACGATTTAAGAATAATGGTTAGAGTGGCAGGTTTAACAGAAGACCTGGCCTACATTAAGTACCAGATTTAGACTTTCTGAGATCATTTGTGGATATAAGGTTAGACTGCAGTAAAATTATGTACCAAAAGTGAAACACGTTAAAGCGAAGTGAGGTAGGTTTACAAAGCAGAACAACAAGATGCAGCTATGTTTCAACCAAACGGTCTTTATCAATCAAAGGATACAAGTTAAAAGTAATACAATCTTTCTTTACAACAGACATCATAAACACAGTGACTGAGCAGATTAATGTCAGTAATGTTAAACATGAAATATTTGAACTCCAAGTTTAGCTACTTTATTCATGTTCCAATTTTTCAACGTTTATGAAATATTTCCCTTTTCTCTTGTGCCTTTTAAACCCCGGTTGATGTCCTTCGTTTATAAAATAGATATGCCGGTTGATGGCCTTCGTTTATATAGACTTGCTGGTTGATGTTCTTCGTTTATATAATAGACTTGCTGGTTGATGTCCTTCGTTTATATAGATTTGCTGGTCAATGTCATTCGTTTATATAGACTTGCTGGTTGATGTCCTTCGTTTATATAATAGACATGCTGGTTGATGTCCTTCGTTTATAAAATAGACATGTTGGTTGATGTCCTTCGTTTATATAATAGACATGCCGGTTGATGTCCTTCGTTTATATAATAGACATGTTGGTTGATGTCCTTCGTTTATATAATAGACATGTTGGTTGATGTCCTTCGTTTATATAATAGACATGCTGGTTGATGTCCTTCGTTTATATAATAGACATGTTGGTTGATGTCCTTCGTTTATATAATAGACATGCCGGTTGATGTCCTTCGTTTATAAAATATATATGCCGGTTGATGTCCTTCGTTTATATAATAGACTTGCTGGTTGATGTCCTTCGTTTATATAGATTTGCTGGTCAATGTCATTCGTTTATATAGACTTGCTGGTTGATGTCCTTCGTTTATATAGACTTGCTGGTTGATGTCCTTCGTTTATATAATAGACTTGCTGGTCAATGTCATTCGTTTATATAGACTTGCTGGTCAATGTCATTCGTTTATATAGACTTGCTGGTCAATGTCATTCGTTTATATAGACTACTGAATGGTGTCCTTCGTTTATATGGTTTTTCTGCTTCTATTAATTCTGTAAATCACTTGTCGGACACATGCATTTCAGGATAGAAAATGAAAATCGTGGCATATCCCAAAGGACGTAGCCATCAACCACAGACATCATAAACACAGTGACTGAGCAGGATAGATTTAACATATTAAAACTTAACCCATTCAACCTTCTGAGCCGATATAATGGCACTCAGCATTTTTTAAGATGACGCAAAACCAGTATACCAGCTAATTTAATATAATAATAATAATAATTCTCGTACCGTTATACGTTACATATGACCTGCAAGCAATTTTTTCCCTACTGCTCTATCCTGTGCAACTTGCACAATCTCTGCCATGTAATTGAGATCGATATTTCTTGCCTCTCTCAGCAAAGCTCATTTCATGGTCTTCATCGGGTGTCTTCTCTTTCTTGAACCCTTTGCATCAAACTTCAATGCCGATTTGGCATTCTTTAATAATTTCTTCTCAAAGTATGTCCAGCATAACTCCATCTTCTCCTTCTTATAACAGTTGTCACTAGTGGTTGACCAGATATTTCTCTGACTTCGTCACTTCTCCTGAATTCATCACATTTTATGTTCATTATTTTTCGCAGACATCTATTTTCAAATGCAATCAACTTGCTTTATATATCTTTAGCCATTTTCCAACTCTCGCTGGTATATGTTAGGATTGATAAAACATTTGAATTAAAAATTCGTAATTTAGTTGTAAAACTATATAACTCGCAGTTCCATATTTTATTTAGACTTTAAAAGCTGATGTTGCTTCAAGTCCAGTAAACATTGCAATATAAATTCGTTTAGAAGTAAAAAAATTTTTTAAAATTACAGCGTGAAAGGGTTAATATTTATTAAAGGCACAGATCGAATGCATCCCCTCCTACTTCACTTTGTTCTCATCAATTACTGATACATTTACACACACTTGCCAGGACCACCTGTTACACATACACAATAACAAGATTGTACCTTGGGCTAAATAATGTTTTTTCAAATATTCTCATCACTCAGAAAGGTACAATCTTTGAATATATTCTCATCAACATGTGCACTCGTCTCCATCTTTAGTCATCCATCCTATTTAGATCCATGATTTAGTTTATTTAGTATTCATTTTGTGGGTGTGTATGTATATATGGCCTTGAAAAAGACTTATAGTCGAAACGTTGGATTTTTGTTAGTTTTATGATTTGTTTATTCAGTTTGCTTGCTTATGTGATACCATACATACGTGTCTTTGTTTGCTTATGTGATACCATACATACGTGTCTCTGCTTGCTTATGTGATACCATACATGCGTGTCTTTGTTTTGCTTATGTGATACCATACATACGTGTCTCTGCTTGCTTATGTGATACCATACATACGTGTCTTTGTCCTAAAACACCAATTTATTAAGTATCACCGCAGCCTCCCCCTCGGGTTTCTCCAAATTTGATCTCTCTCTCTCTCTCTCTCTCTTGCGTTCTCGGCCTAGACTGATGGACCAACTTTTATCATGAATTTTACTGTTGTTTTTAGGGACTCCGTTCCTCCGTACAGCTTTTCTCGAAGCTCTGTGTGTTGTGGCCATGACTCTTTCCTTATACCTGCTATTCTGATCCGCTCTGACCACTTCAGATTTGTAGGTTTCCGCACATCGACTGAGATAAGAAGGTTAATGTTGAAGAACTATAAATGTTACCAATAGTGAGAGGTGATATCATTTTTAAAATGTGGGAGTTACGTATCGCACCGAACACACACAGGGAACAAATATTGAGAGCATCTGATAAGAAAGAAACTAAATCAGCTGTCGCTACGTGCCTACAACAAGAATTTAGGGTATCAGAAATACCAAGCGACAGATGTGCATACAACATTGCAGATATTTTACGATAATAATATCGGCTGATTGAAACTAGAGACATGCGAATAGTAACTGTCCGTTTCTCGAATACTTATTACTCTCTTTACTTCTGTTCTCTAATACTGTTTTGCCTCAAAGTGTCAGGATAAGAAAAGATTTATAGAACGGGTTTTAGTGTGCGCTTCATAAACAGTATTTTTCGTCACCTCTGTTGTCTCTGAGGTCCACATTTTGCTTGGACGGCCTTTTGCTTTGTATCCACTGTATCGGAGTAACATTGCCTCGGAGTATGGTACCAACAGGTGTAGGGCAGGGCTTCCAGTTTTGTCCTATGGGAAATGTTTGAGTCTGTCTCAGGGGACAGTCAGTCCCTCACACTTTCTCTTCCTTCAAGTATTCATTGCTCTTTTACGATCATTTTTCTCCTAAGAATGCAATAACACACACTTTGCTCAGAATCGAACACTAAATAGAGCTCGCCACGTCGACTCACGGCAAAAGTGGAAACAGCAAGTGCAAACAAACGCTAACAAATGGGACAATAGCACGAGAAGACACTAAACGAATCACAATTTAATAGTTGCACCGGTTGCAACCGCGAATATGTAGTCTTCAAGCTGTTAGCTGACGTTGACAAAAATTTTATAGTCATCATTATCTTATAATTTTAAAGTCATCAGAAAAAATCTGGCCAACAATGGCGGAATGCGGGAGGGCCATTCAGAGTCAGAACGGTTTGATTCTGAACACGACTTTGCTAGCGCATTCCCGCCATGTTTGGTCGGGTATTTTCCGGTTTCGTTTGCCGAGCTACTGAGTTAGTGCTTGAGCAACGCTGTGAGCTGTGACTGTTACATGGAATGCTTTTGCTGTGTCAACCGTGCGTTTGTTGTGTGTATTCAGAAAATGGCGGACAGCGGTTATGACGAACAAGCTCAATCTGCCGTATGCAGTTATATTACGAGTGCAGAAAGCTGGATTTTGCCGTGATTGATGTTCCCTTCGACAAGAATTGCTATTCAAGTGATGAACAGTCTTGTGTTGCTACATTCGCGACGGCCATATGCATATTATGCGGTGCAGGTTGCTTTTTGTGGCGGTACGCGGCTGTTTCATCCTGGAATTAGTTCACACAGGAAACTTTTCACAGGTGTTAGCATTTCGTGTGATATTCATTGGCACAGGAACGGAGCAATTATGGGGTGACCCGTTGCAGTGAAGTTGGAACCGTACTTATGAACTATGAACTATCTTGTGCCGTATCCACATTGAAGATTGGATGCAATTTATTTTCAACAAATTCTGTTCCTTCTCCTTATGGTACACTCTGATACGTTGCTGCCTGTCCACATCTTGATTTTCTCCGCCCATTTATATCTCTGTGTTTTCTTTGCTTCCTGTCCTCAACTTTTTCTTCAGTCAAAATAGTTTTCAACAATGTCTTATGTTTTTTAATTGGGACCAAAATTCAGTATTGGTAATATTTTGATGTATTTGAGTAATTATATTCTCGTCCTTAGTTGATGCAAAAACGCATGTGTGTTGCCAGGACTCTCAATGGGATCAAAGAATAGTAACACTGTGATCTACAAGGCATGTCGTAAGAGGCTACTGAGGTAGGGGTCATAATTGGTACAATAAACAATCGCTCTTAGGCTCAGATCACATACAAATCACAAAGAGTGGTTAATAAGTGGTTGATATGGGGCGTTTGAGGAAGAAGAAGAAGATTGCACTGTACCATGTACCAAGTAACGAAAGTCCAACTTAAATATGCATTTTATTTTTCAGGTCGTTTAACACTCAAAACTGATTTTTCGTATAGACGTCTGCAACTCTCCTGAATAAACTCGCCATATATAAACAGGAAGTACTTTGGAACCGCTGAAGCATCATCTCCAGGAACAATGGCCGAGTTTCAACACGGTCTCTGTGCTTGCTTTGACAATCTTGGCCTTTGCCTCATCACATATTTATTGCCCTGCTACACATTTGGCAAGAATGCGGAGGCAGTGGGCGAGTCGTGTCTTCTATGCGGTATAATTTACTTTGTCCCATTCGTGGACATTGTGGCCCTTGTACAAACGCGAGGGAAGATAAGAGCGTCCAAAAACATACAAGGTAGCTGTATCAATGATTTTTTTGCAGTCCTCTGCTGCCATTTTTGTGCTCTGGTTCAGGAAGCCCAGGAAGTGCAGTCGCCAGGTCTGCTACATATGGCAAGGTCATAAAACGATCATGCATCAAGTCAAGTGTTAATATTAGATCATAATAATTAAATTGTCCGAAACCACAACCATCTTTAGACGTTTTGCTTCTGGTGGCTTTGTCCGGAACTAAACGTAGATACCTATCATCACAAGAGAGAATAAACCTAATAAGACCTCATTTAACACATACTATTACACAACCACATTTAAGCCATATTTTGAATTGGCTGTGATTATTATTTTGTTTAGTATTTGATTTTAATTTGAAATGTTAGCTACATGTACGAGTGTATTAATGTGGGCTTGAAAAAACCTCACATTTCTTCTTCTTCTCTTCCACCATTTACTTCTTTATAGAAGTGTTGGGGATGAAACGTAGTGATCTTGTGTGTGCTTGTTCTTCTCTTCCACCATTTACTTCTTTATAGAAGTGTTGGAGATGAAACGTAGTGATCTTGTGTGTGCTTGTTTAAAGGCACTTTGTAAACTGAGATTCATGTTCGTAAGGCTGTTCTTGATGCCGTCGCTCCATCTTTGCGTGGTCTTCCTCTTGCTTTGTACTCATTATACTTTTTCTGTGTGACTCTCTGTGGTAGGCGATACCAGGGCATTCTTGTCAGGTGTCCAAACCATTTAATCTGTTGTTCTTTTATGAATTGCATGACTGGTTTCACATTCAGTCTTCTTCTGATTTCTTCACTTCTAATTTTGTCTCTTATTGTCACATCTGCAGCTCTTCTTATATCGATAAATACAAAATACATTAGTACGATGAAACTTTAATCTGGGAAGAGAACAAGACACAAACGGAAATGACAAATTAATAAGAAAACAAAGGAAACACACACACAAAATATACTCAGAATAGATGACTGTGTAATCAAGTGTTATAAGTAACAATGTAAACATCACTGCTGTAAGACATAACAAAATGAAGAAGGGAGATTTGAAAATGTACATATATCGTCTTCAGTTTTAACAATATGTTGCATTCTTCTTTTTCTTCTTCACCTTTCAACTCCTAACGGAGCACATGTCTTCAACAAACTTCTACCAGCTCTTCCTCTCTTCTGCAATCCCTTCCAGTTCTTTCCATGTTTTACCTATCCTTTTAATATCAGCCTTCAGTTCTCTTCTCCGGGTCTGTCTAGGCCTTCCCCTACTCCTCTTTCCCTGTGGGTGCCAAAACAGTGCTTGTTTTGCAATGCGTCCGGTCGGTCTTCTCAATGTATGTCCTATCCATCGCCAGCGTTTCTTCCGTAGCTCTTTCTCCACTGGTATCTGCTTAGTTATTTCTTTGAGTTCCTCGTTCGGAATCTTACCATACCATCTCAGTCCCTCTATTCTACGTAAACATCCATTTATGAAGGGCTATAGTTTTTTTAAATGGTTTCTTTTGTTGTCTTCCATGTTTCCGAGCCATAGAATAGCACTGACTTCACATTTGATTGAAAGATTCTCATCTTTGTGTTTGTTTTTATCTCCTTTGACTTCATTATCTCACTCAATGCAATAAAGTTTCCCTTTGCTTTTTATATTCTTATCTTGACATCTTTGTTTGTTCCCCTTCTGTGTCTATGTTGCTACCAAGGTTTGTGTATGATTCTACATCTTGTAGAGCTGTTTCCTCCAGCATAATCTGATTTACGTTTACTCATTTATTCTCATGATCTTTTTTCCTATGTATTTTTAAACCTAGTTGCTGAGACTTATTATTTAGAATATTAATTTTATCTTTAATATGTGTGTGATTGTGGGACAGCAATGCCAGATGGTCTGCAAAATCCAGGTCTTCTAGTTGTTTCATAAGTGTCCATTGTATTCCCAATCTGTTATCTGTTGATTTCAAGATCCAATCTATGGCCAGCAAGAACAGGAATGGTGATAAGAGGTCTCACAGCCATTCTTATCTCAAATGATTCCGTCAATTGACCTCATGTATGACTCTGCATTTCATTCCTTCATACGTTTCCTTTATTAGATTTAAATCTTGGGTGGAACTCCATAGTGTTTTAATAGTTTCCACAATGACTCTCTATCTAGACTATCAAACGCTTTTTCGTAGTCCACAAAACCTATGTATAGTGGTGAGTTCCACTCTAAGTTTTTTTCTACTATGAGCTATAATGCGCAGTGTAGCTATCTGGTATGTGCATGATCTATTCTTGTGAAACCCTGCCTGTTCTTCTCTCAGTTGCGTATTTAACTATGGCCTCTTTAACTATGTTGCATTATGAATACTTAATTAAAAAACTAAAATAAAATGTGAGTGACAGTTGCAACCCTATGCTTTATTAGGAATGTGTTTATGATAAATAGTTTGAGGTAGATAATGGTCACAGGTCTAGCGGACAGTCATTACTGCGTCAAGGACATACAAAAATAGCAAAATAAACATATCGAACGAAAGGCGTTCATCAGAAAAACAAGACACGAAGAAGAGAAATAGAATATAACGTAGAAAAAAATTAAACATTTTGTGTTGTACTGTTCCCTTCCACGTATAGCGTTGTACGTTACACTGAGCCTACAAGAAGTTTCTCTATACAGCCTGTATCCTGGGCAATTCGTACCATTTCATCTAAGGAATTGAATCCACAAATTTCTCGCCTTTCTTAAGAAATTTCGTTTCAATGTTTCTCTACCGTGTCCTTTCTTTAACCATTTGTCTCCCACTTCCATACCTGCTTTGTGATTCTTTGATCATTTCTTCTCAGTATGGAGAAATCGTTTGCAGGCCCTGTGTAACTTGTAATCGGTACGAGTGGAAAATCAAAATAGTAATTTCAAAGTAATCCACAAAGGTTATTAATAATTTTTCTAATAGTTCTAGACTGGACGATATAATCATAATATAGATGAGACTGCAGTAAAACTATGAAGAATGGTGAAACACGTAATAACAAAGTACTGTAGTTTTACATATTACAAAAACAATGACAATATACAGCAAAGTTTCGACCAACAAGACCTTTATCAAGCAAACGAACAACAGGAGTAACGAATTTAAAAAACCCACTAACATATGGACGACTAAATACGGAGACATTCAAACGTTTCTAATGAAATTCGGGGAGGTAACGAAATAAATGTAACACAAAAATACATATAAAAACTAAAAATAGGAAAGAAGAGAAACAATAAAAAATCAAGTAAATATATATATCTTGAATACATGCAACAGATGCACATAGATTACAAGGTATGAGAAGAGAAAGTACTAAGAAGCATAGGAATGTAATACGTTGAGTCCACGTGGTCGCAAGATACCATATCTTATAATATATTCCTTAGTGTCTGATGTGTGTCCCCTATACACGGCTTCAGTTTACATCCAATATTCACAAGTTTTTCTGCAAAATTTTATCATAAAAAGTTTAGATAAGCAAAAGAAACAGTTTCGAAATCGGATCAATATAAGCTTTAAAATTAAATTCTTGATTTCCGATCCGACATAAAAAAAACACGCGGTTAAGAAAGCTTAACAGTCAAAATGATATAATCCAAAACTTGCCAGATGGCCTCTAAAATATAGGCATGGATTACGTCCCTTAACGTACAACCACATTACCACTAACATATAAATCTAACGATATTTTCAATCATTGGAGACCTTATGGGTTAGCTCATTCAAGTGAGATCTTTTCAGGAGACCTGTAGTCCGAACGACTTGCCGTAAAGCCAGTGACATTTAGTGAGGTTCTACTTCTCTAACGGATTTCCCACCGTTTGTGCCTGTGGCGAGGTCGTTCCTTTGCATCGTATCTTTTTTGATCTTTCTAATGCCGATCTTATTTACAAAAAATACACCATTAGTTGCGTTGCGTTTTTCCATTTGCGTTGATTTGCGCAGAATGTATAATTTTCATATAGTTACAGCTTCACTTTTCTGTTTCAAACTACACTATCGAAATTTTAAAATAAATAGGAAGAATGCGAAGACGCTACTTTGATTAGACGTGATGCATTACAAGAACCACTCGAACTGTTAAAATCGTTTAACGACGACATAGCCGATTCAAACCACTTCTTAAAAAATATCATAAAATACAATTCATGCTATTAGATGACATCTTTTGGAAAGGCTTACCCAATTCCCCATAAAGGATTAATAACAATTTTCACCCGTGCGGAGCCGGGTTAATTAGCTAGTAAAGAAATAAAGCGATTCTCCAGAGCAAATCGACTACGATCATCAGAGGAACATGATCGGATGGCCGTGATCTGGACGTCGCGAGCACCCAAATGGTCAGTTCCATTGAAATGAGTGGCTACAGGGGTCACAGAGCATTGGCGTATATCGCGAAAGTGTTCGCCGAAACGGCCACTGAGCATTTTGCCCGTTTCGCCGATAACATTAAAGAGAATAGTCTCATTCACAAGTGCTATTTGTTTTGTCATGCGGGAGACGCATATTCAATTTGCTTTCTAGACCAGTTTAAAAAAAAATCTTTTCTAGACGCTCCTGTCGTTTGATGTGTCCGAAATATTTAACTGTCCTTGTTTTTATATTATTTAATAGTCAAATCTCTTTAGTATCAAGCTGTTGTAGAACAGAAGCATTTGTTCTTTCCTGAAAAGGTAATAACTTCCAGGAATAGACAAATAATAGTAAATACTAAAAAAAACACGATTTTGTAGAAATTTTTGCCGGGTCCCACCAAGAAAAATGACCACGAGCCACCACTTTATAGACGTCCATTTCAAGCGGGAATGAAAACAGGATCAGACGTGCTGTTGCACCTCTCTGGTGTGTGCGGAGGTGACTGTATAGCGCAGTCCTAGAACACAATCCCCTACCACAGGTTTGGTCATGTAGATGTTCATTCTGTCTTTTCGAGCTGCTCATTTTCTTCCCCTAGGCAGTACGAGACGATCCTCAGAAATTCAAATTACATTTTAACAGACTGACATTTGTCAGCCTCTTGGTGGCATGTTCATATATACAGTTGTCGTCCTGATCACATGTCACATTTAGTTATATAGTTATTTTGTCATACATGTATTTGATAACAAGTAATAAATCTTTAGTACACCCCTTCATCTTGTATTTGTCTGTTGTGTGTGATACAAGTATTGAGACACATTGACATGTAACTCTGAGATGGACTTTATGTGGGGAAATTGTATGTACGAGTTTATATGGTATGTAAAGGTGATGTACTGCGAGCTTGATGGGGATGAAGAGTTGTACATTAGATCACACTTGAGGATCTAAACTTCAAGTACCTCTGAAGTCAGAGAAGTCCCGTTTGCGTGGCGATGGACACCAATAAAACGGTAAGTAGGCTTTCACGCAAAAATCGGTCAGAAGCGCCATCCCAGGTGCCATGGCTACGCCTGAATTCATAGCAGGTGAACAAGAGAGGGGGGTGTGTATGCCGGTTGGAGGGAAGCCAAAAACACTTCAAAGACACTATTAAAGTGTCTCTAAAATGCTTAGATATAGACTCATCAAATGTACGTATCCCTATAGGACGTTGCTCTCTTTGCAGAGCATCTGAAATTCACTCTGTCTCTTGCCAGTTCACCCACTTCGTCGATGGTCATGTTCATGGTTTCTTTAATATCTTGTAGCCATCTTTCTTGGTCTGCTTCGTCCTGGGACCATGCCCTCTAGATTGTTCTTTCAGGCCATCGTGACGTTATATATATATATATATATATATATATAGTGAGATATAGACTAATATTTAGATATATGCTGAATCCCTTGCGCAAGATCGTCAAATGTAATGGGAACAACACAAGAGGAATTTGAATTTCTGAAATTGTCTCGTACTGTCGAGGAATGGCTACTCGAAAGACAGAATGAACATCTACATGTCCAACCCTGATCGCGAATTCCCAACCTGTGGTAGGGGATTGTGTTCTAGGATTGCGCTATATAGTCACCTCCGCACATACCAGAGAGGTGCAACATCACGTCTGAGACTGTTTTCATTCCAGCTTGGGATGGACAGCTATTATTTATTATTTGTGTGGTGCATTACACATGTTGTGACACATTTTGCAACTCTATGGTTCTCCTTCTTGTTGATCATTCTTTTGTGATGTATAAACGTCAAGAACGGGTTTTTACGTCACATCATTCAGCGCCATTTGGAGCTCTGGTGCTTATCCTTCGGCGACGTGTCCGGTTTCAGCCAGCGTTTACTGGGTTCGTGGGTTCCTTTGGCTGTCCCCAGCCTACCTGCATGGCAGCAGGTTGCTATTTTCTTTTAGGGTAGCGACCCTTATACAACCTTCCCTCCCGGGTTGTTGAGCGTCGACTGCCCATGTTACGTCTTTTTTTCGGACCACTTGGTTTGCCTACCGCCCAGTTGTGTGTACGGTTTGCAATCTAACTACAAGGCAGTAGTAGTTCCCTGCGAGCGTAAACGCGCACTGGATTCAAGCATCTGCTGGGCTGTCCAGTTTTTCTGAAAATATGGGTGGTCCGCTTATCCCTACACTTGCCACGCCCCTTCGTCTCTCCATCATCAGCATCGTGCACGTCTGTCTCACCGGCGGGACCACCCGTGCATCGTTCGCATGCGTGTTCGCTCTGCCCACCATGTCTATTAGTTCTCCCCGTGCACACATTCACCATGCCTCTAGACTGTCCGAACACGGAGCTCAACTCGGGCCCCCACTTCAGGGCTCCGAGTTTCGTCCTATGCGGGCCCACGTGGGATGTACCCCTCATCCATTTATGCTTTTCCCATTGGCCAGGAGAGATGTGCATTAATAGTCACTCTGGGGATTCCGCTCGTGTGTGTTGCGAGCGGATCTCATCCAACGTGACTACGTCTGCATCACTACTTATACCAGAGCAGATATCCCTTGATCACTACCCGCTTAGCCAGACAGGAACCGTTGTCTGTTTCCAGGGTCACCACGTGGAGGTGGGGTAGGATCTGATTAGTGCCAACTCACTAATCCTGGCGCGGCATTGTCCATTTGCTCCTTTGACCCCATAAATAAATATCTAGAGAATTGACTTCAATGCACCGGGATTTACCATAAATGTCTTGCCATCTGTCTAGAGCCCTGTTTCCCAACGTGGGGAGCACTTTCATCGTTAAGGGGGCAATGGACTCGTTCAGAGTTTAACTAATGTTCATGATGTTGCAAAACCGATATTGAAATTATTTCGTACATGAATTTCAGTTCTCCATTATGTTTTGAAAAATTACTTACTGTGTCTTCTCAACAATTTCCTAGAGATTTTTTCCTAAAACCTATCATTTAAGTTTCTACAGTGGACAATTCAATTTTTGGAAACTAAAATTTTGTGTATATGTTACATGGGAGGGGTGGGGCCATACGAATTTTTGAAAGGCTTTGGTGGGGCATGGCACAAAAAACGCTGGTCTAGAGCAGGGGTGGGCAAACTTTTTGTGCAGAGGGCCACATTGAAAATTGTAAATCGATTAGATGGCCACATATAATATTATGCATATTTTTGTTTAATTCTCGGTAAGTAATCAATGAAATATTTTTATTGTAAACAAAGGTAGTTTTACATAATGTAGATAACTTCTGAAATAAATTATATTTCTAACAGACTTACACTATAACAGTATATTTTCTAATATGGATAAAAGTTTTGCAAATGTTTTAACAATATTTGCAAAATATTATGTTGCATACAGTTACAATATGGGTTCATATCAATAGTTTTAATGAAGATTTTTAAAAACGCCATACACATACAGTCACAATTTTATTTATTGCTGATTTCTAATGAGATGTATGTAATTGCTTGTAAGATTTTATAATTCCTTTGAAATCTGGAACAAGTTTACTTGTAGAAATTTCCATTACTGCATTTAAGTTGCAATCAGATAATAAAGACATATTCTTAGATTTGTTGATTTTTAAGCAAGAAAATGCCTGTTCACAAATATATGTAGATCCAAATAATGACAAAAATTTAGCTGCAAAGTTTTTTTAAGTTTGGGAATGATTGTTCAGGCAAAGAACCATAGAAATCCAACAAACATTCAGACTTAAATTTTTCCTTCAGATAATGATTGGCTTGTAATTCAAGCAACTCCAACTGTATGTGCACTGGGGCTTTATCAGCTTCTGCACTGAGAGGAGAATTGATAACATTGAAGTGCTGCTCCAAGTTCTTGAAATCTTCTTCCAAATTCTTCAACCAATACATCTAACTGAGCTTTGAATTTTTTACTCATCTCATCAGAAATAGTTTCTCGTTTCAGCAAAGGGAAGTGACAAAACATGTTTTCACTTGCTTGTCTGGAAAACAGTGAGAGTTTAGCTTGAAATGATTTTACATGAACATACATTTCATGTGCAAACAAACCATTGCCCTGAAGTTTAACATTCAGTTCATTTAACTTTTCCATTATTTCAATGGCAAATATAAAGTCAAGCTTCCACTCTGCATTAACAATGTTAGTATTAAAGTCACATTCTATGCCCTTCATCTCTAGAAACATTACTATTTCTTCTTTAAGATCCCATACTCTCCTTAAAACCTTTCCAAGACTCAACCATCGAACTGTACTATGGTACAGGACATCAGAATGTTCAGTTTCTAGATCGTCTAGTAATGCTCTGAACTGCCTGTGATTGAGTCCTCTTGATCTGATGAGGTTTATGACACTGACAACTGGGTCAATAACATGCTTAATTTTTAAAACAGATTTACACAAACTTTCCTGATGAATCACACAGTGAAGTGGTAATATTACGTGTTCAGTATATTCTGACTTAATCCTATCATTGATCAGCTTTATCAGTCCTATGTTTTTTCCAGTTAAAGCACGAGCACCATCAGTTGTAATACTGGCCATCTTGTTCCACATTAACCCAGCTCTTTCAATACAGCCACTAACATCATTGAATATATCGAGACCAGTGATAGTGTCTTTGATCGACTCAAAACTCAGTAACTCTTCAAAGAGTTTAAAAGAATTGTTTATTCCACGTATTAAAACTAATAATTGTGCAGTATCCTGTACATCAGTACTCTCGTCCAATGCAAGAGAGTACCACAAAAAATGCTTACTTGCATCTTGAAGTGTCAAATCTTCACTTATCTTTTCAACACGTCTGACCACAGTTCTTCTGGATAATGTAATACTGTCAAATTTGTTGTTTTGTTCTGGACATAGAATGTTTGTTGCATCTAGTAAACATTCCTTAATAAATTCACCATCAGAAAATGGCTTGTATTTCACAATTTTGTGTGACAACACCAAACTGGCCTCTGTTGCAGCATCTTGAATTGAAGACTGTTTTGTAAACACAGTTTGTTGTTTCTTTACACTTTTTTACCAACTCCATGCATTTTCTTTTCCTTTCTTCAGATGTTAGATTGTGTCCGAAATTGTGATGTTTTGTCTGGTAATGTCTTTTTAAGTTATAATCTTTAAAAACAGCCACTGATTCGTGAAGCAAACAGATTTATTGCCAACTTGCATAAAACAATATTCGGTAATCCATTCGTCTTTGAAAACCCGACACTCGTCTTCAATCTTACGTTTTTTGGATGTACTCACTATAATAAAAATGTCTTAAAATGTTGCAAAATTAACTAAAAAAATGTGCTTCCGGCAGGGTGAATATAATTATTTAGATTTAGAAAACTCGGTTGCAATATAAATACGGAAATTTATGAATGGAAACTACAAACGTGATAGTTATTAAAACACACCGGGAATTCCCCAGGCACTGCGCAGCTTATATGATTGCAAATCAAGTATTTGCGCATTCCATTCGTAGGATATGAGGATATTTACTTCTCACATCTCCACTACTTGTGTAGGATATTTATACATGATATTGGACTGCTCCACCCAAAACGCCTTTGGCAGTCTAACATGTCACCGTCGGAGTTTCGTGCTCTATCACACCTCCGTCGACGTGATGACATTGTTATCAAACCCGCCGACAAAGGCGGAGCTATAGTCGTCTGGAGCAAAGATCTTTACCTTCAGGAAGGTCATACCCAACTGCGTGACACTCAGTTTTATAAAACCAGCCCTACTGATGTCACTCAGTCTAATAATAATAAGGTTCGTGAAGTCATTAAGAACTTAATTGCCACGAACGACCTTCCATCCAGTGCATCATCACTCTGTGTGATCGATAGCTGTTTGGGTAAACCCGCCTTTTATATGCTCCCAAAATTCATAAACTCCACAATCCCGGTAGGCCTATCGTTTCTGCTTGCTCCTGCCCTACGGAACACATCTCCGAATTCCTTGATAGCATCTTTAATCCCATAGTCACCACACTCCCGTCATTTTTGAAGGATACAAACCACGCTTTGTCTGTCTTTTCTACCATTGAGTTGCTACCGAGAGAACCTACCGTCTCTTCCTCCTTGATGTGTGCTCATTGTACACTTCTATACCTCATCCTGACGGCCTTATAGCTCTCCAGTTCTTTCTCAATAGGAGAACTAATCCACTTGTGTCAACTTCTGCTCTCCTTCGTCTTGCGGAACTAGTTCTCACTCTTAACTCCTTTCAGTTTAATGACCAATTCTTTGAGCAGATCAGTGGGGTTGCCATGGGTACTAAAATGGGACCTAGTTATGCTTGTCTTTTCATGGGCTATCTTGAACACCTAGTATGGACTACATATGATGGCCCCTTCCGTCTGTCTATCACAGATACATTGATGACTGTATTGGCATCACTGATATGCCTGAAGCCGATTTGTCACGCTTCATTAATTTCATTAACGTTTTCAACCCTTCTATTCGTTTTACTTCTCACATCTCCACTACTTGTGTCAACTTTCTTGACATTACTATCACCTTACGCCTATCCACTATCTATACATCAGTATATTACAAGCCTACTGATGCACATAGTTTTCTCCTCTATACTTCTTCCCATCCCCGGGCTTGTCGTGACTCTTTGCCATTCTCGCAGCTCTTACGCCTTCGTCGCCTTTGTAGTGAGGACGATGATTTTCTTGAGAGAGCTCGCGAGATGCTTGATTTCTTTCGTAGGCGCCTATACCCAGAGAGGGTGCTTGTCTCGGCTATGCATCGAGTTCAGAAAATCACTCGCCAGCAGGCCCTTACCAGTCAGCATAGGACTACTAACTCTGACAGAGTAAAACTTATCTTAACTTACCACCCCATAGTTCCCTGGTGAAAAATGTTTTATTCCGTCATCTGTCTCTCCTTAGATCAGATCCTGAGACCCGTTCTGTCTTCCCAACTATCCTTTGGTGTCTTACAGACGGGACAGAAGTCTTAAGGATATGTTGGTACACAGTCGCCTTAAGTCCAATATCCATACTCATTTTGGCACTGTCCAGTGTGATCGTCGGCGTTGCAACACGTGTGCTTATGTGATACAGACGCGTACTGTATCTTTTCCTTTAGGCACGTTTCTTATTGACGATGGGTTCACATGCGAGTCCCGTAATCTTATCTATGCTATTATCTGTAAGCGGTGTAACAAGGCTTATATCGGCGAGACAGGCAAGAGGCTCAGTGACCGATTCGCCCAACACTTACGCGACATACGCCAATGCTCTGTGACCCCTGTAGCCACCCATTTCAATGACACTGGCCATTTAGGTGCTCACGATGTCCAGGTCACAGCCATCCGATCATGTTCCTCGGATGATCGCAGTCGATTTGCTCTGGAGAATCGGTTGATTTCTTTGTATGGTACCTTGCGACCACGCGGGCTCAACGTATTACATTCTTATGCTTCTTAGTACTTTCTCTTCCCATGCTTTGTAATCTATATGGGTATATGTTGCATGTATTCAAGTTATATATTTACTAGATGTTTCATTGTTTCTTTTCCTTTCTATTTCTAGTTTTTATGTGTGTTTTTGTGTTATATTTATTTCGTTATTCGTTTTTATTCCAGATTTTCCTTAGATACGTTTGTATTTGGTCGTCCATTTGTGTTTCATTTTAATTTGTCACTCCTGTTTGTTCGTTTGCTTGATAAAGGCCTTGTTGGTCGAAACGTTGCTGTATTTTGTCATTGTTTTTGTAATTTGTAAAACTACAGTACTTTGTAATTACGTGTTTTGCCAATCAAATAGTTTTACTGCAGTTCCATATATATATACTGAATATTTAGGATATGAGGGGAGGTTTATTTCTGACGATACATTATTGTTGTAAGGAGGTATTATTAATTATAACAGCTTTTAGCGATATTCTATTTTGTATGAAACATTTTTTTAATATAAACTAAACATACATCCCGACATAATGCTTAAAAGTTAAAAACAATTAATTATAATTTGAAAGGCAATTTCCAACCTTTATAAAATTATATCATCCGAGTACTTATAATCATTGAGAAACATTCAGCCAATCAAATCACGTCAATTCTAGTATAGTAAATTACTCAATATTAAACGCTCATATTAAACGTAGTAAAATTTCATTGACGATATATATATCAATATTAATGTTTAAATGACGCCAAATTGGAAAAAAATATTGTATATTTAATACATAAGAAAATCGATTAAAATTCCAATGAATTTCAGCGTAATATTAATGGGAAAAATCATTTGTGACGATCGTTCGTTTATTTAAAAATGTGTTTGAGGGCCGCAAAATATCCAATGGCGGGCCGTAGTTTGCCCACCCCTGGTCTAGAGCATAGATTCCCAAACTTTTTCAGCCCATTTTGCAAGACATAAACTTTGTAACGCCCCTCCCCGGTATAACAGTTTTCCAACGCCCCCACTTCCTTCATATATCATGCTCTATTTTCACTTTGACATAGAAAATTGATATATAGTTCTGTCACACATGGTCAATTTTCAAATGATTATATACATGAAATAGAAAAATAATTTTAAAATGGATCCTGTAAGATGGACACAAGATGAATTAAAATTTTTAATGATTATTCAATCACAAAATCATGAAAAATAACCCCAAATGCTTCTGAGTTCAATCCCCGGAAGGCTTCAGCGCCCACAGGAGGGCGGTACCGCCCACTTTGGGAAACGCTGGCCTAGAGTATTGCACAAAGCAGAACTCTGTAGGTCGGAGGAATAATCCTAGAGGTCTCGGGAAAAAAATACACCAGGGAAGAGAACGGTGTAGATTCAAACCCACAGCCTTTGGAACACAAGACAAAAGCATAACCACAGAACACTGCAATCAATCAATAAATAAGAACACCAAAACAGTGACTACATTTTCATCATGATTTTATTAGAGTACACCGTTGCCCTGATGACAAACTTCACTGAGAAATAAAAAAAAACATTAACAAAAAGAAACCCAATATCAAGTTATAAAAAAAGTAAGAATCAAATCTTATACAAAACTGTATGTATATACAGAAGCATGATACAGTCACACAATAAAATGAGCTTGTTGTGTCTGTATAAACGAAAGAACAAATTTGTATGAACTTTGGACAACAAAGTAACACATGCACAATCTTGGTACATCTTGACACACTTAGGAAAAACATGGTCATTCATTTCTAACATTATTTGTTCCCTATTTCAATTTGTCTGTTGTATAAGTAAAACTGGATGTCTGAGGGGCAGAGTGAGGAGTGTGTTTAACCAAAAAGTCATAGGAAGAGTATGCATACCCTTCGACATCTGTTGGGGAGACTGAGCACCTATGGATCTGCTAGAGTGCAATGACAGTTCAGTAATCAATAACCAATTCCTATTTAAAAGAATAATATTCTTCATCGTTCTTCTGTCACTTATCAGATCACAGCAGCGATATCTTTAATAAACTGCTTCAGATTGTCTATAGAACCCTTTAGGTTAGGAAGAAGTGAGGTCTCTGGTGGTCATATATTTTCTCTCTGTCAAGTCAAAATGTATTAAGGACCTAATATGAATTAGGAAACCGCCTGCGTGTTGCCGGGGAGAAAAGAATAGTACCAATGTGACCTACAAGGCATGTCGTAAGAGGCGACTGAAGTAGGAACTTAGGAAGCTACCCTAGTAAATAAAAAGCGTTGAAGAAATCGGATGTGCTAACCTACTTGTAGGCGCGTAACTAGCACGACCACTATTAGGCTCAGATCACATACAGTGGTTTAACAAATGGTCGATATGGAGCTTTCAAAGAATAATAATTAGGAAACCATATGCACCTGAAATTCTGATCAGTTCAAAAATGGGCAGGTCTCAGCGTAAATGACATTTAGAAATAAAACAAAGGCCACAACAGCCAGATGCGACAGAAAACTAAAGAATATGTTGTTATACCATATACTATATTGAGGAAATACAGTTTTGGGTCCATATTTTTCCTTTTACCAACAAACACACAATGGGTGATGTGGTAAACATGATTCCTGCTGCCTTTGATTGAACTATCATCATTACTCAGGAATATCTCGGCGGCAGTGCACGAACACCGTAGCGCCAGTGAGGGTCCCCGATGTAATTTAGAATGGTATAAATATTTTGCAGGAATTTAATTTGTTAATCTTTCTAATTAATTTTTGCCGGGCAGCGACATTCCAGCCTGATATTCTCAATTTTGAACCGCCAAGAGTTCTTTTACGCATTTAACTTGAACATGGGACTTACGGTTTATCGTCCATCTCCGATAGGACTAGGAACCCTATCTCACCTACATTGAGATCAGGGATCTGAGGAAAAATATCCTGATTGCTCCAAGAAGGAGCGAACTGAATACCTGAGAGGCGGACACCTAACCTCTATGTCAGAGACCCTCTAGGGTGTGGGTTCAAATCCCACTTCTGACTGGTACCTTTACTTCACATCGATCTTCTAGTAATCAATTGAGGGTCAACTTGAGTCATCATGGTTGGACAAAAAGCCCCACGCCATCTGGGGGCTTTGAACCTGGGACTATGCTTCTACAGGTCAAGTGCCCACTGAACTATCGTGGCTCTCATGCATACACAATGCATGTACATAATATCACAAGAACAAGGTTTTGGTATTAGTAATTAATATTAGTATACATGAACACACACATAACAATAATACTGATTGATTGGACCATCATCATTGCACTTCGGTGACTAACCATGTGTACCTCAATCTCTTTCTTATACAGGAAGATCTCAGCGACCACTCTGGACAACATTTTCAATAAACTATTGTGCTCATGTGTTGCAGAAGCCAGCAAGAGGAGCAAAGAATAGTAACACTGCGACCAACAAGGAATGCCATAAGAGGTAACTGAGGTAGGGGCCTAGGGAAGAAACCCTAGTAAATAAAGTGTCACAGAAATCGAGAAAGCTAGGCTACTTCTAGACGCATAACAGACACAATGTACAATAGCCGCATAACAAACACAATTGCTCTTAGGCTCGGATCAACAAGTGGTTTAACAAAGGGTTGATATTGAGAGTTCAAAGAAGAAGTAAACTATTTGCGTCTTCTTTTTCTCTAATTTCCTGTTGTGTCTTTCAGTGAATAGGGTATACAACAGTTCTGGCAGGTATCCTTGAGTCTGCCTTGTATATGGTGTTTACTGCCGTCTCAGATTTTCATTGCCTGTTTTTCAGTTTAATAACTCACTACCCATACTTTATGGTGACATGTATTACAACTGTTGATGTTAAATTATATGTTGTTTTAAAAAAAAAAGATATTTAGATATCATAGAGCTGGTCCATTCCTACCACCACAGTAAACAAAAACAGACACTGTACAAATACACCTCACAAGTTAAAGTGAACATAAACCAAGTTATGATGCCAAATTATAAAAATTTCTACTACTGTCAATATGAGATGACCAGGAGCTAGCAATACATCTGGGGACAAGTAGTGTGGGGGAATGAAAGAGAAAAATCTCATGAGAATATTTATAAAATAATGAAGAAAGTCAGAATGACTTTTACTAAACGAAATTTGGAGATCTTAGTAACCTATCTATTTTATATCCTGTTCTATTTGGCAGGTAAGATTCAAACGATTTCCATTCTCCCACCTTTCTACTAATTGTTTCCCATGTCCGGCCCGTCTTTTCCTGTTTCCTTTGGACATTCTTTTACCATCTGCTGTCCATCAAGGAGCTGCCCTAGCCAATGCATCCACTAGCATAGGACATACATATTCCAGTCTCAGCACAAAACAAAAGATATATAAATGCTGTGTAGTTTCAGTACCTTGCATGTATCTGGATGCTGAAGAACAGCAGAAAATGACATTTTTCTATAAATTTGGGACACCCTGAAAAGGAAAGCCACAGACTGAGCAAGGTGAAGAAATTAGTGTTGTCTTTTAAGACACCACAAGAATGTTGGTCACCGACTGCTGGGAGCAACCTTCAAAACAGGTTCATTGACTAATCAAAGTGGAGTACTTATGTTGTTGTCCTACAGGATACCACAAGTAGTGCAGAATATTTATTGCTTATAATAATAATTCCTCCATACCGCTCTATCCTGGGCAACTCGCTCAATCTCCTCCATGGAACTGAGACAGATATTTCCTGCCTCTCTCAGCAAAGTTCGTTTCAGGGTCTCTTTAGGTCGACCTCTTTTCTTGAACCCTTTGCACCCCACTTCAAAAACACTTCAATTTATTGCTTATTGGTCCATAATTAAGAATAAGAAGTTGGTTTCAAAAGTTGCATTTATTATACTTTCCCCCAATGAGCTACAAGTTATTTTACTCTTCATCTTCCCTAGAGTTTTCTGTCATTTCTAGATAACTTCCAGTTTCTGTGAAGTGGAGCTGCTACTCAGGATTCAGCTGGATCTCAGGATTCAATCAATATGTCTATCTTTTTTGCCTGTGTATGACAGCTTTTTAGGGCAGTGCAGGACGGGGAGACATGATGAATTTAATTGTAGCATGGTTAGTGCAGTCACTGCAAAACTGTTCAGGTTAGGAATTTTTCTTTATGCCTCAACAGGAAAAAAACCTTGACCATACCAGTGTCAAACCCGGGACTCCTGGAATGGGAGGCAGTGCTCTAATCTATTCTTTCAAACATTCCTTTTAATATAAATGTTACGTATTGGTTACAAGTAATATTATTATATGTTGTATTATTATAATATGAAATTTGTCAATATATAGAACATCAAAGAAAACATGGAAAATGATAGAAAAGGTGAGAGAACATACTAGAGACATAGTTTTTTCATGTGGGTTGCGATGAAAGTGACGTTCTGCAAGGGACATGCTGCTGCTTTAATTAGTTACAAGTAATATTATTACATGTTGTATTATTACTATAATATGAACTTTGTTGTGGAATGCATCACCTAGACTTTAGAAGTATTTGAACAAAGAAATCCTGTTTCATTTATACTAAAACCATTTTGTTTACACAAAGAGTGTGTCTCAGAATGTATGTACCACATAAACAGAAAAGTTGTATTTACTTCTCAAGTAAAAATAAGAACTGAAAATATGTTACAGTTTTGATGAAACTAAATTGATGAAAACTCTAGCTTCGATATCGGATATGCCAAAATCATAACTACGTAAATCATCAACATACTCCTTATAGCAATCTCCAAGGTGACATCCTAAGCTTCTAAAATCAAAGTCTTCTCCTGGCATCAGCCTTCACCCTGTACAACATGAGCTGCATACAGGCCACTGCATCCTCTTTACTGTCATGGCCGCCATCTAGATAAAACAAGATGGATTATTTTTAAAAAAATGAATACAGAAAAAGGCAGCAAATTAATAACTATCTTCACATCAAAGTTGAAAATATCTTGTGTGTATCTCATTGGCTGAAAGTAAAGTATTTCTGTAGTATATTTAAAATTGACAACTCCCCTGAATGAACATCAATAGTTTAATTAGTTCAGTGAATTATTTCCTAAATCTGAATGTATTGAACTAAATGAATCCTCTGTGGACTGGATAAAAACATACAGGAGACTTGGATCTATATATCCCTGCTTTAGATGAAATAAATACATCATAACTCAATGTATGACCAAGATAATTTTTATAGGTTTCATAAAATATATATACAAACTGTAGAAACATACCATCTGCCTGTATAATCTTCTGCAAGTGATCCACCATTAGAGATCGGAGTGCTCGTTTAAATGGAAGTCCTCTGGCATGGGGAAACACAAGGGATGTGTCCACTACAGTGTTGTGGATTAACTGAGAGAAAGCACAAATTTCAATTAAAATAATTTTTTTTAAAACTTTGCCTCTATTCATTAGAGATATATTTTAACAATTGCTATCAAATATTCTTGGTAGTGTAAGTAAGGAAGAAAGTATTGCAGTGTTATGTAGATACAATACTACTTAAGAGGTGAAGCATGAGTAATAAAATGAATAAATGTAGTTTACTGACGAGAATGTTATCATACCATCAGGGTACAGGCACATCAGACTGCAAAGCACATATTTCAAGAGTACACCAAATATGATATACTCAGGCAAACTCACTGGCCTAATGAAAGACATAAAACTACATGGACCTCTGTGTGAGCTACAAAAGACAGTTAAGTTTATACAAGAGACAATGTTTCAAGTAAATGAAAGGAAGGATCATACTATCAGTGTCCAAGTATACATTTTTACGTCAGGGGATCTCTGTGGCTAAGCCCTTCGCCTTGTGAGTCGAAGGTTCAAATCTGGGCCGCGCTGCTCTATTCACGAGTGCATTTTTTTCCAGAGACCCCTAGGATTGTTACTGGAGCTACGGAGTTTGTGCAATACTCTACAGATGGCGTGCCATTTCTGCGGAGAGGGGCAGAGCCATATGGGGTAAAACCCGGTGCAATGAAGTCAATCCTTCGGCTTTAAAACCCTTTAAACATTTTTACATATAAAACAATATTAAAAGAAATAAATTGATGAGAATTCAAGGCAAGTGCCACTTCATTTTCCCCAATCATGATATGGACTATGTTATAAGTAGTCAGAACAATGTCTAGCCATTGGTATGCTTAGAAAGGAGTATTCTGGAGAAGAACATTCTTCTTCTTCAAATGCACCATGTCGATATTATTAAACCACTCTTTGTGGTTTGTATGTGATCTAAGCCTAAGAGTGATTGTGCATGGAGAAGAACATAAAAGTAAACATTTAGAAAAACATCATTTAAACAAACTCCCTAGTAAGGAATACTATGGTTAAAGAAAATCTGCAACCAAGAGCCGCTTAACCGGTGTAAACCAAGAAGAAATTAACAAGATAATAAAAGGAAAATGTTGGTGCTAAGATAAGTCACCAATAAGAAACCATAATAACAATTTTTATAGTGGTCTCAGCAAGAAAGGTGAAAGAAAGACAACCAAGACCGTCTGATGAAGAACAGCGAAGGAAGTGGTTAGATATTATGAAGACTTTGGCAAGGATAATAAAGTTTGACATCAGCTGCATCAAAAGATTAGCCAGACTTCTCTATAATTTGTTCCCAATTTCTTGGATTTATGGAGAAGACCATCATGGAAAAGGCACACCGGGAAAGAGAAGAAGACCACAGAGAAGATGGATTCAGGATGTAACTGATGGTTTGAACATGACGGCTGTAGAACATCTGGTCTATGAGAGAGAGAAATTCGGAGGACTGTTCTCGTGGCAAAGTTCTGCTCAGGACAAGCTATTTGATGATGAACAGCGTAAGTAGGGTAGAAATTGCATTCCCTCTTTATTCCCTACTTGCTTAGTCAGACTTCAGTGATGCAGCCTGTTATTGGGTTCATGATTTAAGAGGTGGACTGTGATTTGCTGACTTCTGTTATCTCATTCCTGTGACTTAAACCCTACATTTAAACTGCATCTGTTCTGACTTCAGAAGCAATATTTCTGCTATTCCTAAATGAAGAACATTTTGACCAAGAACATATTTCAAAACACAAACCTTCAGTGACTGTAGATCACTCTCCAGACTGTGTCCAATAAGAATTGTTTTGTCACAGATCATGCTCAGCATTACAGCCTGTACACCTCTCAAAGTCGTTGTCACTCCCTGCATGTCTTTCTCAGTAATTCCACTGAATCTGCAAATTCAACATGTAAATTCACAGCATAAGCATTCACAGCATATACACTCCCAGCATAAGCAGTTACAAAACGATTTGAAAAAGAATTTCCTACTTGGACTTGTGTAACATTAAGTATAGCAACATTTGGATAAATTTTGAAAACTGTGACAACCAAATTCTATCCTACTCTTCTCTCTGTATCAAATAGTCCAGTTATGTATGGTATTCCTCCCTCTAGATCAGACAGTAAAGGTAAGGGTAGCCAATGGGTCTCACTCCATTGGTAAGCTAGGCACCATCTGCCTATGAAGATTGGATCCGGCAGACTTCGCAGATGAAACCACTAGCTGGCTTAACAGTTAAAAAGGTGATTTACAGCAAAGCAGTGTGGACCGCAAGAGCAAGGCGGGGCACTTAGAAAGTCCTGATATCTACTGCATCGACCGAGTGGTTACCGGGGTCCAAATTTGGGGTGTAAAGAATAGAACCACTGTTACCAACCACGCATGTCGTAAGAGGCGACTAAGGAGGTTTGGCTGAAATCGGATGCACATGTCCTAAACGTGTAGAAGTCTATGCATTTAGGGGCCTACCAAACAAATGTGCAACGTATACACATTCTTGCCAAATGTCAAACATATCACAAAGAGCGATTAAAAGTGGTCGTAGAGAACGAACGCGAAGAAGATCTACAGCATCTGGTACTATCTGCAGTAATATCGACTTCCAGTAGTATTAACTTGTCTTGCCCCTGGGTACAGACAGTCCTGGACGAGAGAGTGAGGTTGACGAATAGCGCAACTTTTTCTCACTTTAATCCAAATACAGCACAGGCTACAGTTTCAGAAAACTTTTGTGACATTGAGGTGCAGAGAAAGTCTAACCATGATCATGCACGCCTGATCTGTGGTAGGGAATTGTGTTAGAAGATTTGACTCTACAGTCACTTCTGTTCACACCAGAAAGGTGCAGCAGCACACATCTGAAGCTGTTTGATCATCGCTTGCAATGGATGGCTATTATTATCAGATAGCAACTTAAGCAATTTGGAGTTACCCGTTGTACAAGAACTGGATGCCTGAGGAGCAGAGTGAGGCGTGTGTTTAATCAGTGACCCAAGGGAACCATCAGTATGCATACTCTACTAACCAATCAAAAGACCCTTTCGGAACTAAATATAGTACTATTTATCATATTACCTTCTCTAGACTACCAAACATACTACTGTGTATTATATTCCTCTATCTAGACAAGATCTACTGAGTGAGACTAAGCACTTTTGTCCAGCGTGATGCCAGACCACAAAGAAATGTATGTACATGATCTCTTGGACTATACTTTGCTGTTAAAAGTTCTTACCTGGTGTTGTAGTCAATGATTTCAGCGTCTGGTTTCACTAATGTTTCATACTTGACATTACAGTCTTCATCCACAACTGTCACTCTTGCCAGCTCTAGTCCAATCTTTGTGTACACCTGGGAGGTAACACAATTTATAAAACTTGACAAAAGTACAGATGAAGAAACATCAGTGCTTAATATTGTCACCTCTTTTTCTTTGTTCCTACTTTGATTCTTAATATAAAAGCTGTATAAGGAATATTTCACAAGGATGACCCTATTGAAGTAGGGCCCCCGGTTTCTTACCATCGGGTCTAATGGTGGTGGTGACTATGTGTTGTTGTTGTTATTGTTGTTATCCTTATTGGATAGTCAGGGCTTTTGGTCCGAGTGGCTTTGATTTGCAATAGGGTCCCCCTACTTTTGGTCTACGAAGACAAGAGCTATTTGCTGTAGTTCCTTTCTCCATTGTTGATTGCTACTACTGCTCTGCTTCTATATGGTTCTCCTCTTCTTTATCCTGGGTTCATAATTTGGTTTTGTTGTTGATGTATCTCTTCTGATGGCAGTCATTAGATTTATAGTTTGTTATATCATTTTAGTTTGGTCCATCCTTTTTCTCCTTCATTTAGTTTTCCTTACACGATGGTATTCATGTTGTAATCAAGACGATACATGATTGTATTCAACAATATAGTAAACAACTAAGATTCGTTCACATTCCTATATTTTTAATGGTGTTTAACGGATACAGACAAGAACACATTCGTCTGCATCCAATGTTTTATCTCGTCTCCTTGTTTTCTCATTCGTTACTAACACGTCACTATTTTTCTACACAAAAACGTCGTGTCTTGTAGTCATGTGTTGTACTTCTGCATAGAGAGTACAACACATAGTCTCAACTATAAAATAATCTAATTATACTACCTATCTATCTGACTAACTGTCCATTCCTCCGCTGCCATCTGGGGAGCTATGACACCCCCCTGGAGACCTCGCCATCGCCCCGACGGCGAACTTCCAAGAAAAAAAAATCGCACAGGTAGTATCCAATAGGGTTATTAGAGTGGTGAGAGCTGAAAGGGAACAAGTCACCTCACGTGATAAACGTGGCTCCACAACAACTAACTATAACAGCCAACCATGGTCGAAAAGAAAAGAAAATCCTGACGGGATCTCAGGATGACCCAAGTTGAATGAGCAAATGGGAACTAGTCACCACACGTCGTTGAACGTGACTCATCAACTGGTCATAGGTGACCATGGTTAACAACAACAGTAACCCTCTGTGCTCTGATTTCTGCTTGAGTACTTATCGAGACGTTGTTGCTTACTTAGGTTGTAGTCCTTCTCATATGATTTTGGTTTCCATTTCTCAATGTCCGCGCGCCCTTTGACATATTGCTTTCCTTTTCATATAGTTTTCCTTTTTATATAGTTTAAGTTGTTATAATTTGATGGTTTTCCTCTGACATGTTTATTATATGGTCTTCACAACATTCACATGATGGTACGACATAGGAAACAACCATAAATCTTTGTTCAATTTCCTTATATTTATTGATGTTTGACAGACATACAAAAATACATCCATCTTCTTGCAATGTTTTATCTCATCTCCTTGTTTTCTCATTCGTTACTAACACGTCACTATTTTTCACAAAAACGTCGTGTCTTGAGTCATGTGTTGTACTTCTGCATAGAGAGTACAACACATAGTCTCAACTATAAAATAATCTAATTATACTACCTATCTATCTGACTAACTGTCCATTCCTCCGCTGCCATCTGGGGAGCTATGACACTATCTCTGAAGTCGGAGAAGGCCTGCATGTATGGCAGGGGACACCAATGAGGAAAGCAGGTCTTTACACAAAAATCAGTCACAAGCACCATACTAGATGCTCTGACTACACCTGATTTGTAGCGGGCGAATGCAGAAGAAGAACAAGGATGATCTGAACTGCGTGTGTTGTAAGATAGTCACTCTGTTTACTGAATGAAGAAAACTCACAAGGTCTGAGTATACATGGATTGGTCGGCAGAAAACACAGTAAAGAATGGAGGAGCAGGAACGTAGATAGAGTATCTAAACAACATTAGGGATACACGAGTATGAACAGGGAAACTACATCACGTTGAAAACTGACACAATGCATTGCGCTCTCTAGATGGCATCCCGCTATAATGAGCGGGAGTATGAGAACAACATAAGTGTTCAGAAGAGTCCGCTGTATACCATGGATAGAAAAGTGAGCAAACAGATCTATCAAGAAGATAATGAAAAAAATACTGGCTGATGTTATAAATAGGAATGAGAAAATTGAAACATTTTCAACATACAAAAGAACATGAAGGGTTGGAAAAGATCATTATGAAAGGAGGCATCCCGGCAAAGAGAAAGACCACGGAGAAGTTGATTGAGGAAATGACAGACGGTTTGAGAATGAAGGCAGCACATCTGGCCTATGAGAGAGAGAAATTTTAAAGGACATTTAAGGAGGCAAAGTTTTGCTCAGAAAAAGCTATTGGGTGATAATAAGTGATGAGTAAGTGTAAATATATTATGGTATGTTATATTTCAATATAAGAAAGAGGCAATCATTTTTTGAACATGTAATGAGAAGGGGAGGTTTAGAACACATTGTGAGAACCGCTAAAATTGAGGGGAGAAGAGACAGAAAATTTTGGATAGCCTGACTTCATGGCACAGAAGATCGTCAACATCTGAGATAATAGCAAACACAAGGTACCAAGATTTGTGCAGATCTATGATCGCCTATGTCAGCTGACACGGCACTAGATGATGTTATAATTTTTAAAAAAGTACCATATTAAAGTGAAATGAAAACACATACCATTTCACAATCAATGGAGTACACACTGTAGTTCTGCTCTGATGTTGGGGAGGCTGGCAGAGTCTTCATATAACCAGTCAGACAATCTCTCTTGTTCTTTTCATGAACATGGCACTGAACAGAAACATAGCAGGTTTTACATTTAACAAGTCAAGAGTAAAAATCGAAGAAATGTCTGATCAATCACTAGTAACAACTGTTCTCTCTCTCCATGATCACCGCCAGACCGATGTACCAGATTTCCCCATAAATTCTATTCATATGGAAATCTGATTCATGCAGCCTTAGCATTGGTGTGTTTTACGTCACATCTTCAGTACCATTTGGAGCTCTGGTGCTTATCATTTGGCGATGTGTCCAGTTTCAGCCAGCGTTCGCTCTCCGTTCTGTAGCCATCTAGTGTTTTTTAACGGTGTGGGGTAGCAAGCCCCATGCCTAACCTCCTTAATAGTCTCTTATGACATATGTGGCAGGTAACTGGTTCTATTCTTTACACCCCAATTTGGGCCCCATTAACCACTCGGGCGTAACAACCTAACTCGGCCGGACATAGAGATCTGCAGTAGCGCAGTTGTTAGTGACCTCGCTTCTTAGACTAGTGGCCCGAGCTCAATTCCACAGTGGGTGTGGCATATTTTTCAGACTATAATGGCTCTCAGGTCGACCCAGCCTTAATTGGGTACATGGAAAAGCACTGGGACGTAAAGGTGGCCGGCGAGATGTTGACCACATCACCCATCGTGTGCCGACGCTCAATGAAAAATACAGACCTAACAACGTATTACCAATTATACCTAGAGGTATGAAAAAAAGTGTTCCCTTTCCCCCTCCATTTTTGTGTGTGTGGACATGTCCAGAATTCACACCCTAGTTAAGCTAAGATCACAGAGTAAACATTAACCAAATAAGTGTACTGGGATCATGAGAATTCTTTCCCGACAATCCATTGAGGAGAAATAACTTAAAGCAATTCTGAGTAGGAAGGACTCATGTCTTAAAATACCTCTCCAAAGGAGAGACAACTCTTGATATCCCAAACAACTCACTGTGTCTAACTAATAAGACTTTTAGAAAATATGTTCTTATTAAGACACTAACTCAGTAGAATAATTTAAAATCAAAAGATTGATTAGATTAATTTACAATGCATTGATTTGATCACAAATTACAATAGAATGAACTAGCATAGGTTGATACTTTCAAATCGAAATGAATTCATGGTTAGAAAATATTTATTTCCTCATTACAATGATCTCATGCAGTTCAGAATGATAATTTTATGATCGTGTAATAAAAGAAAGTAGAATGATAAGTGGTTTCTTACAGTGAATTAAAGAACTAGTAATTTTAATTATGAATCATTGTACATATCAGTGAAATTTTATTCGATTAACAAGAACTATCAGAATAAATGTTATGATCGATGTAATACAAAGAAAAGAAGATAATGTTTTGATCGATGTAATCAAAGAACTAAGAAGATAATGTTTAGATCGATGTAATACAAAGAACTAAGAAGATAATGTTTATGATCATGTAGGAATACAAGTTTATGATCGATGTAATACAAAGAACTAAGAAGGAAATGTATGATGATGTAATACAAGAACTAGATGTTTAGATCGATGTAATACAAGAATAAGGAAAGGTGTATGATCGAGATCACATATGAAAAAATAATTAGAATGATGTATAAAGATTAGGATAGATGATAATACAAAGAACTGAATGAAGGATCAGTAATCAAAAACACGAACTCAGAGACTGTGAAATATGAATCTTGAGATTTATCAAACCCATAAAGTAAAAAAATATATAACAAACCTCTCTTCTTGTTAGCATTAGCATAGTGATAAACACAAAGTTCTGTTGTTATGCAACCACCATCGCTGTCAATATAGAACCTTTTACCACATCTCCTGCATGTACGCTCGTTGTCTGTCAAAGTTTAGGAGGAATACAAATGAATTGTTAGTCAAGCCAGGACAGAGAATATGAATGGTCAATAAGTATATTCAACATAAGATAAAAACAAATAACTAACAAAATAGGTTTCTCCTTCTTCTGCAATCTCTGTTCATGCGCTTAATCCACTTCTTCACTTTCAACCTTGACTGAAATCAGATGCATGTGTCCTAAACGTGTAGAAGTCTATGAGTTTAGGGCCTACCAAACCAATGTGCAGCGATAACATGTTCTTGGCAAGATCAAACATATCACAAAGAGTGATTAAATTGGTCGTAAAGAACGAATGCAAAGAAGAAGAACTCCCACTCGAGTACAGGTCCTCAACAAACTTCTTCCAGCCCTTCCTCTCTCTTGCAATCCCTTCCAATGTCTTGCCTCTTCTTCTTTGCGTTCGTTCTTTACGACCAATTTTAATCACTCTTTGTGATATGTTTGATCTTTGCCAAGAACATGTATACATTGCACATTGGTTTGGTAGGCCCCTTAACGCATAAGACTTCTACACATTTAGGGCATGTGCGTCCGATTTCAGCCAAACCTCCTTAGTCGCCTCTACGACATGCATGGCAGGTAACAGTGGTTCTATTCTTTACACCCCAAATTTGGGCCCGGTAACCACCCAGGCGCATGTCTTGCCTATTCTTTTAATATCAGTCTCCAGGTATTTCTAAGCCTACGCCGTACTCATATTTCTCTGCAGGTTCCAAAACTGTGCCTGTCTTGTAATGCTTCGTTCGGCCTTCTCAATGTGTGCGCTATCCATCGCCTCTTCCTTAGCTTTTTTTCCACTGGTATCTGGTTAGTTCATTCTCTGAGTTCATCATTTGTAATCTTATACCATCTCAGTCCCTTTATTCTATGTAAGTATCCATTTATGAAGGTCTGTAGTTTTCTGGTGGTTTCTTTTGTTGTCTTCCATGTTTCCGAGCCATACAAAAGCAATGACTTCTACATGATTGAAATGTCTAGCTGTCATTGATTAATCCATGTATAAATTGGGGGCCCATCAAGCATCTGTACAAAGAGAATATGTATTATATGGAACTCATTGAAAGTACAGCAGCAGAAACAGTTGATCTCTAGTGTGTATTAGAAAATTAAACTCCAATGTGAAGTATTAAAAAAATCTAAGATCTTACAAAAATGTAATTTCAATCATGAATGTGGAAAATGTAGAGAATTTTAATAAGATATATGGAGAATATACATATTTTTACAGACCACGATAAGTGTTAAGTTTAAAAACCTCTGGAAACACCTCCGAATGCATAGGAAACGTATTAAAAACATGTACTTCCTTAAGGATCTTCACAAACAAACCTGGTCAATCTTTACAATCCATGTAGGTGGTGTGACAAAGTAGCTAGAGGAACGCTTTTTTATATCACGAGATATATTGAGAAAGTGTTAGGCCCATATTTTTACAGACCATCGATAAGTGAAGGGATGAACATAACACCAGCCGTCTTTACTTTCTAGTGCTTTTATGGTTCCATATTACAGCCGGGTCGACATGAGAGCTGTTATGGCTAAAAAAAATTCCACATCCCCTGTGGAATTGTAACCAGACCATACGCCTAAGAAGTGAGTGTACTAACCACTACGCTATTGCAGCTCTCAGATGTGACAAAGTACACAAGTATTAAATTAATCTCTTACACTTACCTTTCAACATTTTGTCTCTCTCCTCTTCCTTGTAAATCTTAATCTTGTTACTTCCATCTTCAGCAGGCCGTGGATAACCATTGTCTCGAAGCTGCTGTTCAGTAAGTATGTATTTCTTCAGAAGGTCATACAGTTCCTGTCCTGTGGAGATAACACAGTTGATAACCTACTAGAAAACTCATAATAAATCACATGTGTGTTGCCGGGGCCACAAGGGAACAAAGAATAGTAACACTGCAACCTAAAAGACATGTCATAAGAGGCAAGGCACAACAGGCAGTTGATAACCTACTAGAAAACTCATTATAATAAATCATGTGTGTTGCGGGTTCCAAGGGGAGCAAAGAAAAGTAACACTGCAACCTAAAAGGCATGTCATAAGAGGCAATTGAGGTAAAGCACAACGTACAATCGCTTTTAGGCTCATATCACATACAAATCACAAAGTGGTTTAACAAGGGGTCGATATGCAGTGTTCGAAGAAGAATCCCAACCTTGCGATCTAGCAGTTGACATCGATTGGTTTAAATGAAAATTATCTTTGTGGCTACACTTTTTTCACACTTCCTACGAGAGACTAGCCGATCCCTTAACTTTGATGGATTCAGAGCCAGGTGCAGAACACACTGTGTAGACCTCTTCTGACATTCAGTTAAATTATGAACACACAATGTGACATAACCAATCTGTCTACTGACCTGAAAATGTTGTTTGAATGGGTCGTGTAGTATTGCCTGATCTATGAAGTGTATAACTAGTTTTAGCAGCCAGAGAACCACCCAATGTTGCTTCATGTGACTGTGATGGCATTGAAGATGAAACTGCCAATAATGACAAACTAGTCAAACCAGCACACGTTTTCTTTGAGGATGATGGCAGAGATTCCATCGCTTCAGTTCTTATTCTCTTAATAGCGTTGACTGCAACTCTAAGATAAATATTTTTATTGGAAGCTCGATTATAGGCAGCCTGTTCCTCTTCTTGACCCTGGAATGATAAGACAAAAAAATGATTCTTTATACACAATAAAATAAGACAGGAAACACTTATTGTAATCTATCTAATGGAACTCTGGGATGGATGAGAGCTGCAAAAGTGTAGTGGTTAGAACTGAATGGGTATTCTTGGATACCAACACATTAATTATTTATGCACCAGTGTGGTGCAGAGGCCCGCAAGGGAAGCAAAGAATAGTACCACTGTGACCTACAAGGCATGTCATAAGAGGCGATTAAATGTAGAACCTAGAGAAGCTACCTAGTAAATAAAAGTATCGCACAAATCGGAGGTGCTGGCCTACTTGTAGGTGCATGACTGGCACAACACACAATCGCTCTTAGGTCCAGATCACATACAAATCACACCGAGTGGTTAACAAGTGGTTGATATGGAGCATTCGAAGAAGAATAATTTATAGAAAAAATCCCATAAAACTTCACATTCATGGAACCTACCTTAGTAAAAGCAAAATCCTCAGTGTTGAACTTCAAATATTCATCTATCATGAGATTCAAGTATCGTTGTCGTACATTAGAAGGTACTTTGGTTCCAAACTCCACTGGAATTATTGGACGTTTCAGATTACTCTGAAAATATAAATAAAGAAAGATACACATTGTTTAACTTGTTACATTGAAACAGCTGGTGACTAACTTGGAGCTGGTGATTGAGAGATATTGCGAGGGTGTTAAACCAAATTGGCTTGTGTGTCGACAGGACAAACGAACTCTTATTCCCAACCTAGAATTGCCTAGTGGCTAAGCTTTTTATTTCTGTCTCTTGTGGAGCATAGAGCCTCAACAGCTGTCCTCCACTACTAAGTCTTTGACCAATTTCTTTATGGCTTCTAAGGATAATTGAGCATCATTCCATTCCTCAAGAAGATGTACAAAAGTTTTTTCTTTCTTGAATATGTCCAAGCTTTCCACCTTCCCTACAACTTGTCTGTCAAAGATCTTAAGCATGTTCTAGACAAAAACTATAACAAAGCACTTTTTAAGAGCCAGCAAGAGAATATGAGGACATTTGACATGCAAAAAACTGAACAAAAGATGGAATCAGAAGGTAAAATGAAAAGATGAAAAACCAAAAACGCCCATGGAAGAGAACAGTAGAAAAAGAAACTGACAGAAACGAATCACTGTAGGAGCACAATACAAAAGACGGCCAAAAACAGAAGAATTACGTGCATTTGTTGTTTTAAGCACTAAGGGCGTCACTTGCTAGAGAGAGAAGAGTTGTAATTATTTGTCATTTATGATAAATGTTTACATATAGTTAAAATATATTTAAAGAGGAGTTCAGGGGTTATGAACCCCAGTCGCTGATCAGATTGACAGAGATACGTGTCGATATAGGTACACCCCGAAATACAGAACGACATACGAAATATGCAAAGAGTGATTAATCATCATCGAACTGGCGTGTCGGGCAGTTGACGCTGGATTTGTTGAGGCGGAGATTAGGCACCTGTGACATGTCCGAAGTGCTATGATGATAGTTCTCATATCTTCTTCAAACGCTCTATATCGACCACTTAACCATTTTGTCGTGTGTATGTGATCTGAGGGTAAGAGCGATTGCACGCTGTGTCAGTTATGCTCCTACAAGTAGGCCAGCACATCCGATTTCTGCGATGCTTTTTATTTATTAGGTAGCTTCCTAGACCCTTGTGGTCGCAGTGTTACTATTCTTTGCTCCTCTTGTGCGCCCCGGCTAGTCCTCATATATATATATATATATATATATATATATAACTGGTAGTTAAATTATGTGTTGTATCATAAACTGACATTTATTTATCTGATGTAATTACATAGTCATATAGTATTGAATACTAGTATTTCACACAATATAAAACATTAACAAACTGATTACAGGTACTTCAGATATCTTACATTCTGTAACACTAAACAGCACAGTAGTCGGAGTGAAAAGTAAATAGCAATATTCTTACAGGAAGTAAGTTTGCATAAACAGTGAACACATACGGTGTATCAATGGAATATATATGGCAAAAGTTCACCCGTGTTCACAGAAAGATATATGAGTCAAATGAAAACGAAAGCAAAACTGAGAGCTTTTCATTCATCAGTAGTTCTGGTTTCTATTTCAAGTAATAGCACGAGCGCGCGCTCCCTCTTTTTCGATTCAGCACTCCTTACCGTTGGTGATGTGTATTATCAGCTACTTTAACGTATTAGTAAGTACTCATTACTTTTGCAACAAATACTTATTATTTAGTACTCGTTACTTAGCAAACCGTTGGTTAGTTATTATTGACAATTAGCATCTAACCGATTTGAGGTATCTGTTACGTGGAGGTAAGGTGCTCGCCTCTGGCTTCAAAAGTATTCTGCTCGTTTCCCATGTGAAACGATCGTGTTATTTTTCTACTGATCTCTGGTCTCAGTGTAGGTGAGATCGAGTTCATAGTCCTATGGGAGACGGACGATAAAACGTAGGTTTCGTGTTCAAGGTAAACATGTTAAAGAGTCCTTGGCAGTTGAAAATCGATAGGAGTAGGCTGCATAGGAGCCCGCTGCCCGAGCAAAATTCATTTTAAAATATTGAAATAAAATTCTTACAACAATTTTCACCATCTTTCGGGTTCTCTCGTCGGGGCTTAGAAATTCGTGCGCAGCCACTGAGATCTTCATTGTTTAAGAAAGAGATAAGAGCACTCATCGTTAATAGCCGAAATGTAATGATGATGGGCTTATCAATCAATCAATCAGTATTAAGTTAATAGCAGTAAATCTACACCTTCTTCTTGCCTTCGTCTGCTATGAATTCATGCGTAACCTTGAGTGGCGCTGCTGACTTATTTTTGCGTGAATGAATGCTTTCCTTTTTTATCATAAAATTCAACAAGATAGTTCTACTGAATAGATAGATATACATCTGCCACCGTCAAACGCTTCAAGATAAAATTCAACAAGATAGTTCTACTGAATAGATAGATATACATCTGCCACCGTCAAACGCTTCAAGATAAAATTCAACAAGAAAATTGCTAACGCATAATTAAGTATTTAGTAAAATTGTAACTAAGACAAACTTAATGAAGCGCATCCAAACTACTGTATGCAGTCTTTGCATCAACAGAGACACCAGGAAAGAAGGCGAGAGGTAGACCACGAAAAAGATGGTTAGCTAGCATAGTAGAATCCTGCCAACGAGCAAAAATAACTACCACCCAAGCCACCAGAACAGCGCATGCGCGCAAGACAAAAACATAAAACCACGGCACTGGACACAAAAGAAGAAGTAAGAGTAATAATGTATCGTGGGACGGATTAGCGCAATACATAAGAGTGTTAGCTTATCGATTCGGACTAAAGAAGGCTGTGAGTTCAACTCCACACTAGAAGTTTCACACGGGAGAAAAGGAATTGGCCCTTGTACGTTCCCTTCACATTTCTGGTCCCAATTATGACTAGAAATGTAAAGTGATAAACACGTCATAGCTACGAGTACTACGGTTTGTACAGGCTACGGAATATTTTATCTATATAATCATGTATTATCTGGTCGTCTGTGGCTTAGCGGTAGTGAGTTCAATCAGAACCCAATATTATCTGGTTCAAACTCCACAGCGGGAGTTTGTATTTGTTTCCGTGGATTTTGACGAACCGACAGAAAGCAATGGCAAACTACTGAACGTATAAGTGGTGCCTAGAAAATAAAATGACTCGTTTACCGTGGTTGATAGCGACGTCCTATAAAGGATATGACAATATATATATATATATATATGACATTTAAATTCTAAGTTCGCGCTTGTCTCTCTTGCATTCCAGCTCACCCCGAAGTCTCTATTAAAAAGATTATGTACCTTGGCGTAATGTTGTTTTCCCACATAACTTGGACATCAGCTAGTTTTTCTAATTTGTTGGCACCGAATGAAAAGGTGATAGAATTTGCTATGTATCGAATATTGTTTATGAAATGAGTACTCGTTCGAGTCCATTTTGAATGACAACTCCAAAGAGACGCAGTCTAGGGAAAGCTACCATAGTAAATAAAAAAGCGTGGCAAGAAATCTGATGTGCTGGCCTAGGCAGCCATAGGCGCATAACTGGCACAACGTACAATCTCTCTTAGGCTCAGATCACATGCAAACCACAAAGAGTGGTTTAATAAGTGGTCGATATGGTGCGTTCGCAGAAGAAGAAACGACGCAGTCATACTCGATTGCATAGAGTGCTTCTAGAATGGAATAGATTATAGATAGATATAAAGACTTTTACTGCTTGCCACTCAGACTCTCTCATCAATTAGAGAATGGATGATGGATGAGTGATGAAATGGTGACTTGCGTGATGATTTGGTTTAAAGTTAGAAAGAGTTGCGCAGTTCGTCGATCTCACTCTCTCAATTCCTTCTGCAGAGAATACCTGTATATAACGTATTTTCAAAGACCGCCCGATTCGATAAAAAAGTAAGTGTCGGATCGGGGAGGAAAGAGACTCAGATGGGAAGAGAGGTGTTTCCGGCCAAAGTGAAATTCACACCAAAAAAAAAGTACTAGTACGCAGAAGAGACAGGTACATTTTTGAAAGGCAGTTTACCCGCTTCCATCCATATATCGTCATATTATCAAATATATTAATAGAGGTTATCAACTCATAGACTGTCACGGATATTTCTGTAACCAGTCTGTTCTCAAGTCTGAACCACCTAATAATAATAATTAGTAATCCAGTGGATACCCTCACATTGCACGATCAAGGGAATGAAGAGGCTGACAGACTGGCTAAAGAGGGAGCAGGAATGCCCCAAGATGACAACCTGGTAGCTATGAAGAAGCAAAAACCATCGCAAAGGGCCCACAAAGCAAAATGGGATAAAGAACACCCAAAAAACAAGAACGATGGATATTACCAACTGTCCAGAAGGGACCAGACAGCCATACTTCGCCTCCGGACGGGTCACAACAGAATGAGACACCACCTGTACACTAAATTCAAGATAGGCACCAATAGCCTGTGGCTTGGCAAGTACGACAACAGAACATATCCTACAGAACTGCCCCCAGTATGCAGACCTGAGAAGAAAGAGGTGGAGCAAAAGCCATCGCCAATACTAATCTGTTAACCGCTGAAGACGCATCATCAAGGAGCGTGTCCCTTCCAGAACTTGGCTCCCATGACAACAATTCTTAAAAACTCGATTCTGTGCAAGTTGACCTTTCTCAGCAGCAGTCATTCTCAGATCGCCAATGACATCTTGCACCCATCGTCTTCTAGATTTGCTCTCATTCTTCTTCCAGGCATCATCCCCTCCAAAATGATCTTCTCTAGGCTGGATAGCGAATATATATTTGCTACATAACGATCAGATATCATCAGATGATATCATGAATATGGTGATATTTTATAGGAATTTGTTTGTATTTTTCATCTTTTTTTTCTAACAAATTTTGCCCGGGCAGCAGATTTTCAGCCAGTTCTCAATTTTGAACTACCAAGGGTTCTTTTACGTTCTCAAATTGAACACAGGACCTACGTTTTATCGTCCGTCTCCGAAAGGTCTTGGAACTGGGTCTAACCTACACTGAGATCAGGGATCTCTGGACAAATATCCCAAAGCGAACCGGTTACCTTTGGCACGAGAAACGAGCATCTAACCTCTGCGCTACAGACCCACAATCAACCTGATAGACTCAGAATTAGGGCGCATCCAAATCTACATTACACAGTTACCAAGCTGACCAATTTAATTTAGGAGGTGACATGCACCACAGAGATACAAATCTAACATTAGTATTGTGAAATGATTCTCAGTAGGTGCCGTGCGATCATGGATCTCCACAAATCTCTGTCCCTGGTATTTTCTATCATCTCAGATGTTGACGCTTGACCTTGCTATGAAGTCAGGCTGTCTAATATTTTCTCTATCTCCGTCTTTCTCTGTCTCGCCTCCCTTCTATTTTACCGGTTGTCACAATGTGTTCTAAATCTCCCCTTCTCATCACATGCCCGAAAAATGATGATTGTCTCTTTCTTGTGACACTTTCGTAAAAGCGCATCGTCGTCTCACCAGTCATATTTAAACTTTCCGAACCATGGAGTCACCGATTATAAATGCAAGAGAACAATTAAGAGATTATAACGACGTCAACGCCCCTGTAACCGTCGGCAACCCCATTCTCAAACTACTTGTGGTTGTCGCGTAGGCCCCCTTGACCTCTGATTATTTTTCCTCCTGAACGTGCCGAAAATGTCCACGCACATCGTTGTTGGCGAATGACTGAACTATCGGTGTAAAAATTTTATTTTTTCGATCCAGAAGCACTTGAGCTTTTCAGCTCTTCGGCTCGGTGCCATGGACATCGTAACCCTTCGGTTCGGTACCACGAACACCGTAAATCTGGGGAATCTGTGGCTTTTCTGCCATCCTGCGGAATTGAACCCGCAACACAGAGGATAGTCACCCGTAATCCAACGCGCTACGAATACGCTGGGCAGACGGGCACCGGTGTAAATAACTACGTCTGTTTCGTCGGCGTTGTCATTCAAGAGGGCATCAATCAGGATCTGAATGTGAAGTAAACTGTGATATTGATTCACATATCTACGGTTTAGAAGGTAGTGAATGAATAACAATTCTACTGAATTATAGGTAGACCCAATCATCAATGAACTTATAGTATTTCTTCTTCCAACGTTTCATATCGACCACTTGTTAACCACTCTGTGTGACTTGTATGTCATCTGAGCCTATGCGCGATTGTACGTTGTGCCAGTTATGCGCCTACAAGTAGGCCAGCACAATTCGATTTCTGCGACGCTTTTTATTTACTAGGGTAGTTTCCATAGGTCCTACATCAGTCGCATTATAGGTTGCATTGGTACTATTCTTTGCTCCCATTACGAGCCGCGACACCACACGAGCGAACTTAAAGTTAATAATCATGGTTGAACTGACGATCTCTTTCTTACACAGGAAGATTGTAGTGACAGTGAACTAGCTCCAGTAGAACAGACGAACGCCTCCGATCTTCTTCTTCTTCTTTGCGTTCGTTCTTTGACCATTTTAATCCTCTTGTGATATGTTTCGATCTTCTGCCAAGAAACCGTGTATACGTTCCACATTGGTTTTCAGGCCCCTCGCCATAGACTTCTAAATGTTCGGACCACGAACACCGAAATTGGCAACTCTGTGGCTCTTTCGCCCATCGCGATTGAACGGTAACAGTGGTTCTATTCTACACCTCCCAAGTCTACGAACACCTGGCAGGCGCCTCTGATCTAATTTTGAGGGAATGACTTTTCGTCTACTTTCATTTAAATATTGTTTAATTTGGTTTGTTTATTCGATCAGGCATTCTAGGGCTTCACTCTCAGTAAGTCATGGCATGAATTTCTAGGCATCACTTATACGTTCAGTAGTTTGCCATTGCTTTCTGAACGGTGAGGTATATTTTACCTTTTTGTAAAAATCCCACGGAAACGAATTTGTTTCCAAACTTGCTCACCGTGGGTTTGAACCAGGTACGCTTGGGTCTGTGATCGAGCTCACTACCGCTTGAGCTACAGACGCTCACATACCGACGAGGTCTATATTTTATCGTTCGTCTCTGATAGAACTAGTAACTCGATCTGACCTACACCGAGATCACTGGAAAATATTACGAACACTCTATGCTGGAAGACAGAAGAGCATTTTTGGAGCGAGAAGTACATCAACAGCCAACTGTAATATGAGTTTAGAGTTGGCTGAGGTACATCAACAGCTAACTCTAATATGAGTTTAGAGTTGGGTGAGGTACATCAACAGCCAACTCTAATATGAGTTTAGAGCTGGCTGAGGTACATCAACAGCCAACTCTAATATGAGCCAACTCTTAATATGAATTTAGAGTTGGCTGAGGTACATCAACAGCCAACTCTAATATGAGTTTAGAGTTGGCTGAGGTACATCAACATCCAACTCTATTGAAGCCAACTTAAGAATTTAGTTGGCTGAAGTACATCAACAGCCAACTTAATATGAGTTTAGGTTGGCTGAGGTACATCAACATCCAACTCTAATATGATGTAGAGTTGGCTGAGGTACATCAACAGTCAACTCTAATATGAGTTTAGAGTTGGCTGAGGTACATCATACATCCATGCCACAGAGACCACTAACATTCCTACAGATAAACAGTTAGTACATGTACACTGTATGTGTTTCATTTTATTTATATTTTCTTAGAATCAAATGATGAGTTGTTTTTTTTTAGTGTTGGTGTTGAAATTGGGTGGTAGGTGTATGTTCTATTGATGGGCTCCTAGAATCAAAGATAAGATGAAGTCAAACTTGGTGAAAGAATTGAATGCTTTCAGTTTCAAATAAATTAAATAAACCTGTTGTCAGCATGTTGATAAATTAATATCAGGCACTCTGATCCTGACTTAGTGCGCATTTATGGTGTTGGGTTCTCAACTTTTATTATAGCTCATAGGCTCCTTTATCTCACTCTAGTTTTGACGTTCTCGTTAAATATGAGCAATAATCAGCGTCATCTCTCACTTAGTCTTTGAGTTTGTGGCGCATATAGGCAGCAACAATCAGTCATCTTTCCTCTAGTTTTGACTTTCTTGGCGCATATAGTCAGCAACAAATCAGTCATCTCTCACTCTAGTTTTGACGTTCTTGGGTGCATATAGGCAGCAACAAATACACGTCATCTCTCACTCTAGTTTTTGACGTCCTTGGGTGCATATAGTCAGCAACAAATCAGCGTCATCTTCACTCTAGTCTTTGACGTCTTGGTGCATATAGGCAGCAACAAATACACGTCATCTCACTCTAGTTTTTGACGTTCTTGGGTGCATATAGGCAGCAACAAATCAGCGTCATCTCTCACTCTAGTCTTTGACGTTCTTGGGTGCATATAGGCAGCAACAAATACACGTCATCTCACTCTAGTTTTTGACGTTCTTGGGTGCATATAGGCAGCAACAAATACACGTCATCTCTCACTCTAGTCTTTGACGTCCTTGGGTGCATATAGGCAGCAACAAATACACGTCATCTCACTCTAGTTTTTGACGTTCTTGGGTGCATATAGGCAGCAACAAATCACGTCATCTCTCACTCTAGTCTTTGACGTTCTTGGTGCATATAGTGCAGCAACAAATACACGTCATCTCTCACTCTAGTCTTTGACGTTCTTGGGTGCATATAGTCAGCAACAAATACACGTCATCTCTCACTCTAGTCTTTGACGTTCTTGGGTGCATATAGTCAGCAACAAATACACGTCATCTCTCACTCTAGTCTTTGACGTTCTTGGGTGCATATAGTCAGCAACAAATACACGTCATCTCTCACTCTAGTCTTTGACATCCTTGGGTGCATATAGTCAGCAACAAATACACGTCATCTCTCACTCTAGTCTTTGACGTTCCTGGGTGCATAAAGGCAGCAACAAATACACGTCATCTCTCACTCTAGTCTTTGACGTCCTGGGTGCATATAGCAGCAACAAATACACGTCATCTCTCCTCTAGTCTTTGACGTCTTGAGGTCATATAGGCAGAACAAATACACGTCATCTCACTCTAGTCTTTGGCGTTCTTGGGTCATATAGCAGCAACAAATACACTCATCTCTCCTCTAGTCTTTGACGTCATTGGGTACATATAGGCAGAAACAAATACACATCATTCTTCTATGTTTTTGACCGTTCTCTGTATTGTGTTCCAGCAGTGATTCATTTCTTTAAAGTTCCGGTTATGCTGTTTTCCTCCAGATCATTTTGGGTCTTCCGCGTTTTCGTTTACCCTCTCGACTGTGTGGTGCAGGGTCTGCAAGGGAAGCAAAGAATAGTACCACTGCGACCTACAAGGCATGTCGTAAGAGGCTACTGATGTAGGGAAGCTACCCTAGAAAATAAAAAGCATCGCATAAATCGGATATGCTGGCCTACCGTAGGTACACAACTGGCACAACGTAAATCGCTCTTAGGCTCAGATCACATACAAATCACAAAGAGTGGTTAACAGGTGGTTGATTTGAATCGTTCGAAGAAGAAGTTCCTCTGATGTCCATCTCAGTGCAGTGTTCGTAAGAGTTAGTCTTTATGAATAACACATGCCTGGTCCATCTTCAGCGTCTCTTTTGGATTACACCCTACAGTCCTGCCCATCATACATATATCAAAGAAACGAAACATGGTCTCATGAATGAAGAATGCGGAGCAAGCTATTGGGAACACACAAAGAACTCAAACTGATGTGCAGCTTAATAGTGGCAACCTATCTCATAGTTTATTTAGACCATAGATTCCCAAACTTTTTCGGCCCACCGCCCACTTTGCACAACATAAACTTTGTAACGCCCCTCACATTATAACAATTTGCCAACGCCCCCCTTCCACATATATACATGCTCTGTTTTCTCTTTGACATAGAAATAGATATATATTTCTTTCCTACATGGTCAATTTTCAAATGATTATATACATGAAATAGAAAATTGATGAAAAAATGGATCGTGTAAGATGGGCATAAGATGAATTAAAATGCAGAATTCAAATTTTTAATGATTATTCAATCGCAAAATCACGAAAAAAAACTCCAAATGTTTCTGAACCCACTATCGCCCCCCTAGAACGCTTCAGCGCTCACTTGGGGCGGTACCGCCCACTTTGGGAAATGCTGATTTAGACTGATCATATAAAACCGATCGCAAAGAAGAAAACATGAAAAGTATGAATAGCCATTTTAGAGGATATCAGATTACAGGTTTGTCATTGCAAGTGTATGCTCAACAAGTTGCTTCTAATATCTGATACGTAAAGTATCTCACAGTGATCAGTTCTCAAACTTGTTCATACAAATAATACAATAATGCCCTAATGCAGCAATGACACAACAAATACACTCTGTAATAAAATCTGCATGTACAGTCTTCTCTTAACTCTGGGAAACATAAGGCATTCACAAATTTCCTCAAACCAGAACTATATTGGGCAGGTCAGTGTAGTTCATTCTAGGTAATAATCGCCTCTTCTCTTTCTCTGTTTACAGTTCGTCTCCATGTCTGATTAGGTCTTCCCCTACATCTCTTACCTTTCAGATTCCATTTTAGAGCCATATATGGGTGTCCCGTCTTCTGTAGTCTGAATGTATATCCCAACTATTTATCTATTTCATTGTAGATATTGTTTATACTGTGCATCGGACGATCTCAGCATTAGGTGGTCTTTGATCCCAATGAGTTCAAAGAATTTTTCTGAGACATCTTCCATCAAAGCCTCTTATGCGACTGTCTGTCTTGGTACTTGTTTTCCTTGTCTCTGACATTCTTCTTCTTCTTTGCGTTCTTCTTTACGACCAATTTTAATCACTCTTTGTGATATGTTTGATCTTTGCCAAGAACGTGTATACGTTGCCAATTGGTTTGGTAGGCCCCTAAACGCATAGGCTTCTACACGTTTAGGACATGTGCATCCGATTTCATCCAAACCTCCTTAGTCGCCTCTTTACGACATGCGTGGCAGGTAACAGTGGTTCTATTCTTTACACCCCAAATTTGGACCCCGGTAACCACTCGGGCGTGTCTCTGACCCATACAGTAAGTCTGAGCGCACATTTGATTTGTATATATTGATTTTAGTCTTGTGTCCTGTAAGCTTATAATCTCCAAATGTTGTCCAATGATCTGAATGTTGCAGCCGCCATATCAAATCTTGCACTGATTTCCTTTCCCACATACCCATCTAGTTGCCCAGGATAGAGCGGTATGGAGAAATTACTTGCAGGCCCTATGTAACGTATAACGGTACGAGAGGAATTATTATTATTTATACCCATCTATGGCTGCCAAAATAGTTGAACTCTTCCACCTCTTCTATCTTCTTCCTCTGCCATATTATTATCTGCGTATTTTTTGCGTTCCTTATCATTACATTGCTATTATTTGCATACATTAAAAAACCTATTTAAATGGTAAATCGAATTTGCTTGTTTTCTCATGTGTGTCCTCTTAGTATGTGCTAAACGTTTTTATGTCCCCCTCCCCATGTCAAAGTTTTAAAGTCGCTTGGTTAGTCTCCATGTCTCACCTTCGGTTATCTTTTTCATCCCGCAATGCGCGTGGAATTTTTCCCGACCACGACGGCTCTCAGGTCGACCCAGCCTCAACTGGGTACCAGACATGCTCTAAGAAGGCGGCGATGCGACATCACCCATCGTGTGCCGACGGTCAATGAAAAATACAGGCCTAACACTGTATTGACCCATATACCACGAGGTATGAAAGGGTTCCTTTACTTTTTTACGTATTAGCAGAGGTGTAGAATCCTCATCATTTTTCTCAAAGTGGTTGGACAAAATGATCTTGAAGTGCATTTGCCGTGATGAAGTTGATAGCTTATTTTTTTTACAATAACAAGTGAGTCATACTGACGTCTTAAGTTTTTTTACGTCCAACTGTTTATGGTGTCGATTTGTGAACTATCTTCATGATTCTATGAGCATAAATTAAGTTAAAATAAACCACTGTCTGCTTGCTATGCCTGGTCATTGGCCTCCGATAAAATACAGCCGGCGGGTTCAGATACAAATTCTAGGAAATAAGACCACAACCGTCACGTGACCTCGCATTCCAGTAATGTTGTATCAAGAATTCATTTTTAAAACAACACAACAGGCTAAATCAAGGTTATATTATGTTACAGGTTCAGCTTAACACTAAGGTATTAATATTTTTTCAGCAATAAATAACAACGGACTCATAAAATTGAGTAATATTGCAAAACAGCTTACAGTGTTCTATCAAACTCATAAAATTGAGTAATATTGTAAAAAAAACTTACAGTGTTCTTCTTCTCTGCGTTCGTTCTTTACAACCAATTTTAATCACTCTTTGTGATATGTTTGATCTTTGCCAAGAACGTGTATACGTTGGTACAGTGTTCTATCAAACATACAAAAACCAGCCCCCATTAAACATGAATTTCTGATTTCCTGTCTGAGCTAGTCGGTCTCATTTTGCCGGGGGTCACGACCTGTCATAGTGGTTTCAGAATCCCCTAGATGTGACACGAGGTACACTAGTACATTCAGGCTAGAATATACATATTTCACACAAAGGAAATCTGAAATCGACTTCTGTTAGAGACCGACCGAAATATACCTCCAGCGAAAACAGTAGACAAAAGAAATAACAAAGGCAGTGAACGACACCACAAATGAAGCACACACAAAAGAACGTTCTACAATGTGTTCAGGATAAAAGCAGCCTCGTCAAGGAAGTCAATCTGGCATATGTTTATGAAAATGAGAAGGTTCAATTATGATGTATTTGGTCAAGCGAATGAGTCTTTTTGTGATGGTGTGTAATTATGGTGCGGGAAGGGGCGATGAATCAATGTGACGAAAGGATGAGATAGTAGTGAATAGAAAAACGCAATGCATACCTGGCAACTTCTGATTTGTCAATGGGACTGCTTTTATCTTGAACACCCTGTAGAAATCTCTTCTTATCCTGCCGCTGTGAGGCAAGTTGATAGTGCGCTGACTATACAGTGTATGCATGCATACAACTTCAGGCACATCATGTTTTAAATGAGCAATAAAACATATGTAGCCACCAAGCGTAAAATATGCATTGTCAACGGCACAAGCTGTTGTACTTTCTAATGTTATATTGTTTTCAATGAAATAATTACTACCATACAGCCGATGACATGCCAAATTACATGCTCTGTTTGAAAATAAAATGTTTATGAGTTTATTATTGATCGGTAATAGTTGAGAGTAGGCATATGTAGCTTAAGCCACAGCCAACTATAAATCCATAGTGTCTGTGGACCCGGGTAAAAATTATGGGAAATTAGACCACAACCGGTCACGTGACCTCGCATTCCAGTACTGTTGTATACAGACGAATTCATTTTACAATCAACACAAAATGCTAAATCAGGGTTATATTATGCAACAAATTAAGTTTAACAATAATGAATATCAATAATATGAATATTTTTCACCAATAAATAACCACAGACTCACAGAATGGGTAAAATTGCAAAAAGCTTGCAGCGTTCTATCAAACATATATAGATTCCACCCCCCCGAATCTAGGTCAGGCATTTCAACGTCAATTGTCAGGCCTAGTTATTTAGATTTGGCTGTGCTTAAGCGGTGGTGAGCTCGATCACAACACAAGCGTGTCTGATTCAAACTCCGCGGCGGGCAATTTTGGAAGCAAATTCGTTTCCGTGGGATTTGTACGAAAGGTAACAATAAACCTCACCGTTCAGAAAGCAATGGCCGACCGAGTGGTTACCGGGGCCCAAATCTGGGGTGTAAAGAATAGAGCCACTGTTATCTGCCATGCATGTTGTAAGAGGCGGCTAAGGAGGTTTGCTGAAATCGGATGCACATGTCCTAAACGTGTAGAAGTCTATGCGTTTAGGGACCTACCAAACCAATGTGCAACGTATACACGTTCTTGGCAAAGATCAAACATATCACAAAGAGTGATTAAAATTGGTCGTAAAGAACAAACGCAAACAAGAAGAAGAAAGCAATGTCAAACTACTGAACTTAAAGTGGTGCCTAGAAAATCAACGACTCATTTACCCTCGTTGATGGCTACGTCCTGTAAAGGATATGTCACGATATTCGAATAGTTGAGAAAGATACAATATCAATATTGGTAGCTGACTCGGAAACTTTAACTAACTACTTCGTCCGTATGGTGCCGGGGCCCGCAAGGGAAGCAAAGAATAGAACCAACCATTGTGACCTACAAGGCATGTCGTAAAAGGCGACTGATGTAGGACCTAGAGAAGCTACCCAAGTAACTAAAAAGCGTCGCAGACATCGGATGTGCTGGCCTACTTGTAGGAGCATAGCTGCCACATCGTACAATCGTTCTTAGGCTCAGAACACATACAAATCATACAGAGTGGTTTAACAAGTGGTCGTTATGTAGCGTTCGAAGAACTGACTACTTCAAATATTGTCTTGTATGTGATCTATTTCTCTTGGCATAAGTCAGCTCTGACGGCCAAGCTATGACCAATCAGATCTGATACTATACTACAGTATAACTCTAGGTGTGGTACTTTCAAGTGGGCGTTTTTTCGTTTGTAAAATCTTATAGTTACCTATCTGTACAATTTTGTGTCTTGCATGGATAATGAGCAAAACACAGTCACAAAAAATAACGACATGTGATGCCTACGAAAAGTTACCAACAACATCAAAAAAGACAGTCACCAACATCAGTATAAGAAAGTTGACACAGAAACCTTGCTTGAATTACATTGAGAAACAAAGAATGAAGTGGTTCGGCCACTTAATAAGAATGTATCCAAACTCCACAGTATATTCGAAGGCTATCGGCGAAGGACAAGCACCAGGGCTCCAAATGGTAGTGAAGATGTGACGTAAAAAAACAGTTCTTGACAAAGGCTGTTTATATATTACAACAATAATGATCAAAATGGCCGAAAAAGAACGATCGAGAGAGAGAATGGCATAGCAAAATACTGTCAAAGAGCAAAATAACAATCACCCAAGCCACTAGAACAGCACAAGACAAAAACAGAAAACGACGACACTGGGCAACAACCCGGTAACAGTGTGACGACAAAAGAAGATGAAGTTGGATAATATGCATACACCTCTGCGGAAAGAAATTCGGATGTGCCTGTTCTATATTCCATAGGGGCTTAACGGGCACGCAACGTCCTCCGCGCAAACCACACAGATCCTAAAGAGTGGTTAACTTGATTGGTAAGAACAAAGGTCAACAAAATATTTTTTCTTTACTTCTAACTAAAGTTTCTTCTTCACCACGTATATAATTTTGATCCCTTGTACTTAGTTGTGTTCATACTTAATTAACTTAATGTTGAGAACGCAAGATCTCGTCATAGCCGGAATAAAGAATACACTGTAGCAGTAGGTTTTGACGTTATATAGTTTTAGTAGATACGAAACTACAAGTTATGATTTTATTGGGAATTCCCACTAGTATGTATCGGCAAAGATGATTTAATGTTATTACGCATTAGCAAGACAGCCCATGTCAGCTCGAGAAAATTTATTTAAAAAAAAATATTTTAAAATTATATATATTTATAAATAATTTCAGTCAACTTTATGTGATACACTTATATCGGTCCACCCTTCTTCTTTGCGTTCGTTCTTTACGACCAATTTTAATCACTCTTTGTGATATGTTTCATCTTTGTCAAGAACGTGTATACGTTGCACATTGGTTTGGTAGGCCCCTAAACGCTTAGACTTCTAGGACACGTTTAGGACATGTGCATCCGATTTCAGCCAACGGTCCATCCTTCAATTTGTTGTTTATTATTCGCGACACTCCCAGCACTTAGTTGTGACACCATAGCAACAAACTGTGACAGCATAACAATAAGCTGTTGTGCCACCTTTCCATCGGATATAAATAGCTTCCAGTGAAACTACTGTTCTATTCTACACAACACGTGTGCTTGTCTAACTAGGGAAAAAAGTGTATGACTTAAAAAAAAAGAACAAAACTGAATATGGTTCAGAATAAATACTGCGGGGCAGCGGCAAAACTAAATGAACTATGAGAGAAATTATGACGTAGATATATAGCGAAACTTCTTTGTGGATCAACTTCTGATAATGCGACTACTCCGGTATGTGACATAAACAAGGCTGTACACTTGAGGTCCCCCAACTTCACCTGTCCCCCATAGTTCTGATTTGGCGAAACGAGAGTCGCGATAATGTAGTGGTTAGTGCATTTGCTTCGTAGGTGTGTGGTCCCATGATCAAATCCCATAGTGGAAGTGGGATTTCGAACGCTGACACGATAGACAGTCTCAGATGGGTACAAAAGCGCCCGTTTGTTGTCGAGGCTTCGATGGTAGCAAAGAATAGTAACCTGCGACCTACAAGGCATGTCCTAAGAGGCGCAAAGGTAGGGGCCTAGGAAGCTACCAGTAAATCAAAAGCGTCACATAAATCGGATGTACGGCCTATTGTAGACGCATAACTGGATAACGACAAGATCACTCTTTGACTAAGATCACATACAAATCACAAATAGTGGTTAACAAGTGGTCGATATGAAGTGTTCGAAGAAAATGGGTACACTGGAGGGGGAAAAAGCGCGACCAGTGTGTTGTTTAACAAATTGAGTGCCGTTGATTAAGGAAAATACGAGTTTAACAGTGTTCTCAAATATATCTCGTGGTATGAAAAGCATTAGTTACTTCTCCCTTTTTTTTAAATTAACGAAACAGTCCCATACAAAACAGGCATTGTTTTTGGAACCCGCAGCGAAAGAGGAGTAGAGGTCTAGAAATCCCTCGAAAAAAGAACTGAGATTGATATTGAAAGAATAGATATGACGTGGAAAGAATTGGAAGAGATGGCAAGAGAGAGGAAGGGCTAGAAGAAGTTTGTTGAAGACCTGTGCTCCGTTGGGAGTTGAAAGGGATGAAGAATTAGAAACAATCCTCGGGACTGCCTAGAGTAGTTGATAGTAGCTCGGCCTGCTAGCTGTGAGACGCCTCATAGCTCGGGTTCGAACCTACTGTCCGGCATTTGTTCGAGTCCCTGGTCTTACTCAGGACGATAACGTGAGTACCTCTGAAGTCGGAGAAAATCTGCCTGTATGGCGAGGAATACTAATTACGAGTACATTGAGCACACGGCTGCCAGTGTAGAAACTTTACAATGTGCACGCTGTTGCCATTGTAAGAAATTGGAAAAACGGATTTTCACGCAAAATCAGTTTCAGAGATGAAACTTCGTCTGAGTTGAAAGCGGAAAAAGAAAAAAAAAAAAAGAAACAATCCCATATGCTTCACCTTGACATAGTAGAACATAACGGCTTGTGTACTTTATGATCTCTATCGAGCTATGTGGTTTGGGAGGCGTGTGTTAACTGTGGATTAAACCCGTCGAAACAGGTCAGGGGTGAAAGGTCAAAGTGAGCGCATCTTTTCCCAGAATTATGGTGTAGGAGTTCAGGCTAACAACGCAAATAGAAAACCAATAATGTTACCGAAAATGCAACAAAAAATTAAAACTGCATAATAAGAAACTTCGCAGCTGACAATTTATGAAGCGTTATATATAATGAAAGCCAGCTAATAATAGAAACTAGGTCGTTGACATCTTCTTGTGAGATTGTCAAAACAAAAATCTCACCTTGGAATGTCAGTTGGCCAGAGAAATGTGACGTTAAATTACGTCAGTATTTTGTGACTGGCAGAAACTAGATGTAATGGAGCAGGACCATAGCATACGTGCTACAAGATCAAACATAATTTTTCAGGACACGAGGATGAAGAACACGCACATACTGAGGTTGGGTGGGGTGGGGTGGGGGTGGGGGTTGAGCTTGCTTCTATGAAGACTACAGAAATAAAGAAAGCACCTATTGATAGATGAAACCACCATCATTGCACTTCGGTGAGTAACCATGTGCGCACCGATCTCTTTCTTACACAGGAAGATCTCAGCAGCAGTGCATGAACTCCGTAACACCGGCGAGGGTCCACGTTGTAATGTTAAAGATAGTGAAGATATTTTGTAGGAATTTAATTTAAAATCTTTACTATAACATCGTTAAGCTACAACATCATATACATTCATCGTTAATAGCATGCAGGAAGTACAACATGAACATCAGCACACGAAGGACCGAGACCATGAAAATCAGCAGAATACTACAAACATAGACAACACCAGGGGTATCTGTGGCATAAGTTAAGCCCTTTGCCTTGTGAGTCGAAGGTCGTGGGTTCGAGTACGGACCGCGCCATTCTGTTCACTAGTGCAGTTGTTTCCAGAGATCCCTAGGATTGTTGCTGGAGCTACGGAGTTTGTGCTGTGCAATACTTCGGCAGGTGGCGTGCCATTTCTGCGGAGAGGGACCGAGCCGTATATGGTAAAACCCGGTGCAATGAAGTCAATCCTTCGGCTTCTAAACCCTTTTTTAGACAACACCAGAGTAAAGTAAGTTTCTGAATTCAAATATTTAGGCAGCATTTTCACAGAGGATGGAAAACTAGATAGAGAAATAGAGAAGAGAAGCAAAAAGCAAATGCAGTGACCTACCAGCTGCAACATTACTACAAAACCTAAAGATCAAAGATGGAAGTGAAAAGACAGATGATAAAAAGTATTTTCCTACCAACACTTTGTTACCATTGTTAAAGGTGGTCTCTGACAGCAACACACCACAGAAAGATCACCACGTGTGAAATGAAATGTTTGAGGAAGGCAGTGTAGGTCACCAGGAAAGACAGACTACGGGTACTAGTCTTTTATACAACCCCAAACAAGCGGATGTGGCTATTTTTAGATCTGTCGTGACGCGTCGGTGAGGTCGTTGGATGGTCCATTTTAGGCAGGTAAACCAGTTAAAAATTTTGGGTAGCAATTGCGGCTATTTTTAGATATGTCGATCAATTTAGATTGTATTCGTTAGTAGCTAGTATTCGTTAGTATTGTTATTCGACATTACTATTCGCCGTTATAGCGCTTTTCCGGTCAGGCATTATCCATTCTAGTATTTGCGCCAGTTTCAGTTGTTCAAGGCAAGAACTGTCAATCCATATATTGCAAGCACTGTCAATTATTTGCACTATTAGAATTTAACAATTTATTAACAATTTAACATATTATTGTATATCATGAATTTCATTGCACTATCAGCCCTGACTGAAGACAAGGCAAGGTGCGTTGCTTTTCTTCAGACACATGGGGTGTTGCATACTGGTAGGGTGTGTGTTCAAATAACCATGATATGACGTTATCTTTAGGCAAGAAGAATGGCTGTGTGTTGATCGCTGGCGATGCCGGAGAACCACTTGTCGGCAAGATATACCTCTCAGGACTGGAACTTGGTTACAAAGTTCCCGTCTAACATATAGGCAGATAATTCTATTTATATACTGTTGGTGTAACAAATTGGCAAATATAAAATATTGTCAGGAGTTAGTAGACATGTCGAAAAGTTCTACTATTGATTGGTCTAATTACCTCCGGGAGGTATGCGCCAATAAACTCCTTCTAAACCCTGCTGTAATAGGAGGGCCAAATACCATTGATGAGAGCCTATTCACTAGGCGAAAAAATCACGTAGGGAGAACTTTTCCCCTCAGTGGGTATTTGGTGGTATATGTAGTGAGACCAGAGAATGCTTCATGTTCTGTGTTGCCGATAGAACAGCAGCAACTCTGCTACCAATCATTCAGGCACACATTAGTCCCGGTACTACTATTGTATCCGACCAATGACGTGCCTATAACAGAGTGGCAAATATTGTTGGATATGATCATCTGACAGTTAACCACTCCAGGAACTTTGTTGATCCAATCAGTGCACATACACAGCACATTGAACGTCTGTGGAGATCAGCAAAGGAGGAAAACAAGAGGCGCAATGGGACTCGCAGGCATCTGCTAGAGTCCTACTTGTGTGAATTTATGTAGACGGCGGTATTTATCCGCAGGTATTGACGCCTTCAACGCCATTCTTGGCGACATTGTTGCTTTTGGCCTCAGAATGAACACATGCCACATATGCAAGCTCCAGTTAACTCATATCCATAATGAACACACGCCTTCTCGACTCACACCACCCAGGTCCTTTTCAGGGCCATCGTCACACCACCCAGGCCCTTTTTCAGGGCCATCATCAAATATCTCAATTAACATCCTACGTGCACAAGAGTTAATTAGTTGCACTTATTAATTTACTAACCATTCTGTTTACTCCAATTTCATTAACTACACTTTCCTGCAGGTTACGATCTCCTTCTTCATAGATTGGTGCACATTTGCTTACTTGATGATAGCAAACTTGTGGCGTGAAGATTTCCTAGAGCGTCATTTGCAAACAGAAGTGTTCAACCTGGGCCTTGCTAAGAGCATTCATCAGGCTAGTGTTCTGATCAAACATAGACCCATCAGGTTTGCGTGTTTTTATTACAGCCCGCACTTTCTAAAGAGAAATTTTGAGAATCCAGGTTTGGATTCTTTTCTCTCTCTTGTCTTTTAACCCGGATTGGGGCATAGGACAACCAACTCATGCCAAGTTTTCTTCAACTGTGCATAAATTCTGCCTGTTCATCTCTTAGTACTTCATTTGTAGCTTTCTTGAGTCTCTCTAGGATGTTGTGATTTGTGAAAGTACTAGCTAACCCTGTTTTGCTCGTGATATAAGTTGCAGCTTGTTGCCTCGTTTCTGCAAGATCCATATCCCTGGAATGAGAAAGGAATGCACTCCAGACGAACAGCATTGAGCACCAGCCTGCTTTCAAAATCATTTCCTGCTCTGATAGTGGCAATTCCGCTAACTATAGGTGCATTATAAGTCCACTACCTTGCAAATTTCTTACGATTTGTTTGTATTTATGTAGCTTTTCCCAGCATCCAGGAGAGGCTTGCGTAAGTGTATTTACTCTGGGATTCTGCTAGTCTGTTTTACGGTTAGATCTTGTATAATATAACTACTCTTGCACTACTACATGTACTTAACCATTCAGGATCCTCTGTCTGTTTCCAGGGTCACATGTACTTCTTCAATGATCCAGCTACCCATGATCCAATAATTATTGTAAATCTGCAGTAGCTTTATTTTTGCTGCAGTTCCCAAGTTCTTGATCATCTCATTGGATACACCATCAACTCCTGGTGATTTTCTCCATTTTTATTTGGATATCGCCAGTTCCAGTTCTTTAAATGTGATTGGGGTCTTCATAACTTCAGGTATGGTTTCATCTTGCTCTACATTTTGCTTTTTCTCACGAATCTCACTGTTTCATTGAGCTAATTTCAATATTACTGTCTTTAGCAAAGGAGTCTGCAAAATGATCAGCTGCCTGTTTTCCTGTGAGGATGTTTCCATCTTTGTTCAATGCAATCTTGGATTTCTCCTGTACCTTCATCACTAAGTTGTTTTACCAGCTTCCACAGTTTCCTGGTATCTCTTTCAAAGTTTAAGGACTCTTTAAAGTTTTTCCTTCCAGCTCCCTTGCCTGGCCTGCAGCTTGTCCCTTGAAATATAGCCTTGGCATGCTGATATTTGTTGTGGTGTTCTTGGCACGGAGTGGTCTCTGCCTGCTTTCGTGAAATTTCTACATTATTGTGCAGTAGTTCCAACCACTGCTCCAGTAAGGTGCACAGGGCGAGCACCATATCTTTTCAAATACATATTCATTATGCGTTAGTGCGTGGCAACCTGATTGCTATAGTGCGCCTCTTGGCTGGTTGCCTCCGACTCAGCACTCTTATTGCTAGAGAAGACTGTAGTCTAACTCGAGGAATAGAAAAGTTGTAAAAGAAGTAGGAGATAAGACAAGAAAAAAGGGCTGCCATTTAACCCATATTGGGTTGGGTTGGTTGCAGCCAGAGCATTTACCACTCGCCGGTGGGTTCTGCATGTCACCTTATGAGGCCCCATCCTGCTCCCCACCTTTGGTCTGGCCTGACCTTAGTCTCTTCGGCTTGGTTAGACCTGCCAGGAGTTAGACTCCCTCGACAAGCCTAAAGGATCACCAAGGCACGCAAACCCTCCAACCACGGTAAGGTAGGCTAATCTGAGGGGGTTCGAGTCTAAAAATGGTGCTCCGATCTCTTCTTGTAAGGTGGTTGATGTTGTCATTAAGGTTAGGCTGGCCATATGGCTGTACACCTCTCTTCCCGTGTCTCCCATTGCCCATCTTTTCAGTCGATTTCTTATTTGTTGCCATTAGAATTTGCTTTGCTGTATGGAGAGTTGTTGCTGTGATTGGTTGTTCCTGTGTTGATCCTTTCTTGGCTAGCCTATCTGCTTTATCATTTCCAGGTGTGTTTGAATGTCCAGGGATCCACTGCATAGTTATTTTGATGTAATGTCTGTCAATATCTAGGGCTATCTGGGATATAGTTCAGATTTCAATGTCCACCTTCTTCTAGAGCTTGAAAGGCAGACATTGAATCTGTGAAAATAATTGTTTTGTCCCTTTGGGATGGAAAGGCATTGAAAACAGTCTTCATGTGGTAGAAAGCAGCTTCTATCACAAGAATTTTTCAGCCTCATAATTAGAGCATATCTCCCCACATGCACCAAACAGCTCTTCAGATGATCGGTCTGGTATTGTATATATATCTGTAACCTGTTTTGATTGTGGCTTTAAATACAGATCCATCAATATAGACATGTACCATTCTTGGGGATAGGCATCAATGGTTCTTTGAGATGCTATCATAAGGCTGAATGGGTCGAGCGTTGTTGCTTCATCTATCAATTTTGTTCTAATTTCAGGTGTATTCAAGAGTGTATGTGGTGGTAAGTTTGCTATTACTCTGCAGCTGCTGTCTTGTTTCTGGAAGGTGGTATCTGTCTTTGATTTCTCTGATGTGGTGGAGGATTGACTTGTTTAATTCTGTTTCTCTGTTTTCACTTCTCAACAAGTAGTTTATTGGGGTGATCTTGATTCATTCTTTTGTTCCTTTCATAAGCTTCAACAGCAGCTTTGTCCCTACGCAACCCAAGAGGTTCCACATTTGTGTGTATTTCACATGCGCTGGTTGGTGACTCATTGCTGTAATCTTCTTAATGCTTTGTTCTTTACATTCACAACATGCTTCTTCAGGTTGAGCTGGGGGTCAAGTGTTACTCCAAGATATGTGGGGTGTTGTTCTCTTAGCAGTTTGTGTGGTACTGTCAAATTAATATACTTGGTACTGACAGGCCATGTCTCATATTCCAGGAATACCACAGGTTGTTCCTGAGCCTCACCATACTTGGGGATTGTTTGTTCTTTGAATTTTGAGTAACAAATACTAGTTCCGCCAGTCTACTTAATTTGATGTATACTTTTATAGGCATCATCAAGGTGCGATTCTTTATAGGACGTTGTCTCTGATTAGTTCTGGCCACTTAACCATGATGATCTCAGGCCCTGAGCCCGATACCAGGCTGTTCCAGCTCCCGCCTTCAAAGCCGTTCTTGACATTGTCAATCTTCCGCCTTTTCTGCCGGCAGCCTTGTGTACTGTAGAGGAGAGACTTCCTTCGACTTTTATAGGCATCACTGGTTATTACAATTTATGGTCAGAAATTGATAGTCAATAACATTGATTAGACAGAATTGCAATAATTTTTTCTCATCAGGTTGTGTCAAGAGGAAGAATGCCAAGAAGGGCCATGATGAAGATTCAGAGGACTAAACATCAAATAGCTTATCCTGAGATTTTGTTTTCTCACTTTGTTCTTGACTAAACATTGACTGCAATTCTCCATTAAAAATGTATTCCTGAGCTATATATTGTGTTATGTCATTGTAATGTGCGTGTTGTATTTAAGAGTTTGATTGAATACATTTGTATAACTTATCTGCGTTAATCTGATATTTTTTTAAGAAATATCTCAATTGAAATCTACAACATGTCTGTGACACAGATGTTCTATGACGCTACTAATACCAAAACATCTTCATGTCAGCAAACTAATACACAGAAGAAGAAACATAAGAAATCGCTTCTCGTCGCTGATGTTCAATATCTACACAATGAGTTCGATTCTATGGATGTATGTTAAACCAAACAATGCCCCAAACAGATACACCCACCTTCCTTGGAATTACCCTTGACAGCAGACTTACCTGAAGGCCAAACATAGATAAGATTCAAAGAAAAGCCATACAAAGACTTTCTGTATTGAAGAAACTAGCTGAACGCCCTGGGCCTAAGCTCAAAAATATTAAAACAAGTCTAAATTGGATCAGTCAGGTCCATCATGGAATATGGCTCCTGCTTTTGGACAACAACAGCCAAAACATACACAGAAACTAGACAAAGTGTAAAACATGGGCCTAAGAATAACTCTGGGAGCAATGAAAAGCTGTCCTATCATAGCAATGGAAAGATGGATGGAATACTTCAAGGAACTCCTGAACAGACCAGCACCACGACACCCCCTCAGATATCCAACCGGCAGAAATTGACTTGGACATCAACTGTGAGAAACCATCCAAGGAGGAGATTAGTAAAGCCATTAAACTTTTAAAAGATGGGAAAGCGGTCGGTCCAGATGGTATTCCAGTGGAGGCAGTTAAAGCCAACATAAACACATCCACAGAAATACTGTATAAATTATTTAGCAGAATCTGGGAGACCGAAGAAATACCAGCAAACTGGAGAGAAGGATACCTGGTGAAGCTACCAAAGAAAGGGACCTTCAGAAGTGTGAAAACTATAGGGGAATAATGCTGTTGTCAGTACCTGGAAAATACTAAGCAGAGTCATCCTGGAGAAACTAGAGATGAACAGGCAGGCTTCCGACCACCAAATAGATCCTGTGCTGACCAGATAGCCACATTACGCATAATAATAGAGCAAAGTATTGAATGGAAATCCACTTTATATCGGATTTGTGGATTATGAGAAGGCTTTTAACAGTATTGATAGGAAACCTTTGAAATTAATGAGGCATTATGGAATCCACAGAAAATTATTAACCTAATAAAAGCAACATATACAGATATGAAATGTAGAGTTCTTCATGAAGGTAAACAACAGATACTTTGGAATAGAAACAGGAGTGCGCAGTGATGTCTTCATCACCTTGCTTGTTCTTACTGACAATAGACTGGATTATGAAGACCACAGTAACTAACACCAGAAATGGAATCCAATGGACTCTGACAGAACAACTAGATGATCTGGACTTCGCTGATGATATAGCCCTTTTGTCACATACACGAAATCAGATGTAGGATAAGCTAAACACATTGAATCAAAGGTCCCAGCAACTAGGCTGAACATTCATAAGGGAAAGACAAAGATATTGAGAATTAACCAAGCAACGACAACTCGATCTCCTGGGAAATCCACTCAAGAGGTAGAATCATACACATATTTGGGCAGCAACGTAGACAAAGAGGGTGGAACAGATAGAGATGTTAAAATAAGAATACAGAAGGCAAGAGGAGCTTCATTGCACTGGGAAACATTTGGAAGTCCAAAGAAATCAAATCTAGAACAAAAATTCGGATATTTAACTCCAATGTTAATGCAGTTCTACTGTATGGGTCAGAAACATGGAGAACAACTAAAACAATAGCGCATAAATTGCAAACATTCAACAACTGGTGTCTGCGCAGAATAGAGGGAATAAGATGGTATGATAGGGGCACAAATGAGGAACTTATGGAGAGAACAAGACAGATTCCAGTGACAACAGGTTAAAAAGGCGCTGGATAGGACACACTTTGCAAAAACCGGAGGGAAATAAAACAAGAAGGGTCCTTGCCTGGAACCCGCAGGGACAGCGAAAGAAGGGAGGCCGAGAAATACTTGGAGACGGAGATCAACAATATAAAGAAGAGCTGGAGGGAGCTGCAGGAGATAGCTAGAGATAGGAAGACTTGGTATGAGTTGGTTGAGGGCCTATGCCCCAACCCGTAAAAGGCAAAGAGAGAGAGAGAGAAGAGCCTGCTTTTTACTGGCGGGGGCAGGGAGAGGGAATTTGAGGGACACTTGACGGAATCCGTTGAGATAAGAACGGGGATGTCATTTCTGTTCTTGCTATTCCTAATGATTGGCTTCACAGCTATCTGAGATCCTCGCCTAAACCTGGAAAACATCTCACAGGCATAAATGGATATAGAATTATTACCTTGCAAAACACTGTCGGCAAACTGCTTGTAAATTCATAGCCCGTAGAGTTTCAAATATGATGGAAACAAATGGTCTTTTCCCCTCCACTTTCGGCGGCTATCGTAAAGGAAAGGACACATGGTGCAATGCAGCGGTTTTTGCGTATGAGGGGTTTCAGATGGCGATACCCTAGGGAAAGCTCACCCTAGTAAATCAAAATCTGGCTGAAACCGGACGGGCGGGCCTAGTCACCATGGGCACACAATCGTCCCGACGTAGATCACCCTGTTCTGCCATTGGACCAATTATACATCAAAATAAGAATGATCAAATTGGTCGTGAAGAATGAACGAAAGAAGAAGAATATGGCGACAGAAACGGCTGCAGCCGCCATTGACTTGCAGGACGCATATAACAATGTCTCTTACACCTTACTTATGCAGTTATTGATGAATATGCAGGTGGAATCAAGCTTGGCAAGTGGCTTGCTGCTGCCCTTTTTGAGCGCACGTTATCAATGTGTTGTGGTTCATGATCATCACAACCACAAGTCCTAATGAGTCTTCCTCAGGGATCACCACTCTCGCCAGTCCTGTTCAATGTATACACCGTCGGGGTAACCAGCACACAAAGGGTCGGAGTTGGCAGAACAATGTCGTACGCCGATGATATTCTGGTGTATCGCATGGGCAAGGACAGAAATGAGATCGCATCTGCCATACAGTGTGAACTGAATAGGATTGGTGACTGGTGCAACGAATTCGAAACGAATGTGAACCCAGCAAAGGCCTCTCTGACATGGTTCTCTTAACACTCACATAGTAAAGAGACTCACCCCAGTTGTCAACATGTGTAGCAAAGACATTGACAGAAGCGAAACATTAAAATATCTTAGAATACCAGTTGACAGAAATCTGTCATTTAAGAGTCATGTAGAGAACGTAATCCTAAAGGCAAGTAAAGGGCTAACGCTCAAAGTTATGGCGGAGGCGGATAATGAACACTGCCTGCTATTTTTTCTTTATCAGGGACTACTGCTGAACGTAGTGGACTATGGCCTTGGTCTTTTGGAAGTAAGCAGAACATCACGTTATAAGTTAGACAGGATCCAAAATGAAGCGATGAGGCTTATAATTTTTGCACACGTGACACTTTGTGAGGCAATGCGCTATGTCCTTGGATTGCCAACGATGACCATGAGACACAAAGTCGCACAGGAAAAAGCTTATCTAAGAGTTTCTGTGGACACAAATCATCCTCTGCACAAATCCATAAATGAAAACAAGGGCAGGCGATTGAAGAGAGGCCGATCCTGTATGGCCGAGGCATAGGATGTTATTAAACAGTTGTCAGTACACTTGCACGCCGCTGTAGAGAATGGGTCCCGGACTTACTTTATCACAACAAAACCGTCGCACACTTCATGTGGGCTGCGGGGCTTTCGAGAAAATGACATTGAGCATGACTATGGAGATCACCGCTGCCTCCAGGGCTCTGTCATGGGTGGCTGAGCAACAGGTTACCCATACGATCATCATATCAGACTCGATGAATTTGCTTCAACTGATTGAATCTGGAAGTACGCGTGTGGAATGGGTTGACATCATTCGGAGATCACATCTCATAAAAATGACTTGGTGGTACATACCTGTACATGCTGGAGTGCCGGGTAAGGAGCGTACTGACTCTCTTGCAAACAATGCCCCGAGTCGAGCATGCAGAAGTATGGACAGAGCCGATATCATCGATGCGGTACGCTCTCAATTGTGTGACATGGCGGGTCTCAGACACTGGAACGAGTGCGAGAATTAGGCGTTAAGTTTGAACATGCCAGACAGTGTCGTCTTCGTGGTAGAGAGAGAAGATATAGTAATCAACTTCTATGGGTACGTGAGCAAATGGACTTTGGGATAGCTGCTGCAACGGAGGACAGAGCAGGAATGGGAATGCCCAATGTGCCGTGATGTCGATCGCATAACATAACATTGGTATTGGTTACTAAACTGACGTCATTGTACTCCGGGCAGACTCCTAGGGGCTCAATTCCCAACATATATCGAAGAGTATGCATGCTGAGGGTTCCCGTAGCTAGTTGATTAAACACACACCTAACTCTGCCTCTCAGGCATCCAGTTCTACTTGTACACCGGGTAACTCCAAACTGCCTAAATCGCTGGATCGATTCAACATATATTTCAGTGTCCTCATCCAACAGACAGTCGCGAAGTGACCGAAGAACATCCCCAACAATCGTTGCGTGGTGCAAGCCTGTCCGCTCTCTCATTACCGAAACAAACACGCATGCCCAGGACAGTATATCCACGTAAATACAACAACGGCCCAAGTAAATGAGGCCTCAATCTCCATCCTCATACCAAAAGTAGTTGCCTGTACGCTCCACTTCGCTCTGCAACAACGCTAGAATGTATTAAAAATGAATTATTAGATATCAGAGTCGAAGAAGAAGATGTCGTAGAAGACGAAGGAACGTCATAATGAATGTATTAAAGAATGAAAACAACATAGAAAAAAGAATAGAAGATATCATATGAAATATTAGATATCAGAGTCGAAGAAGAAGATATCGAAGAAGAAGAACAGAAGATATCGTAAAAGAAGAACGAATGTCATAACGAAAGGAAAAAGACGAAATTGAAAGAAAGCGGAAACTTTGTCATTTTCAGTATACTCCTGTATTATCACACTGAAACCCTATAAGCGCTAATGGAATAAACCAGCACACGATAAACAGCAGACACACCCCCGGAAAACCCCGGAAGCCCGTCTCCCATTTGCTTGGGGTTGTATAAAAGACTAGAACCAGACTACGAAATGAGAACAGCAGAAGCAGAGTGGGCATAACTTCGTGCACCGAATACATTGAAAGATAACAAATGCAGTGGTTTGGACATTTAATGAGAATGAAATACAACCAACCACCGCTAACAATATAAAGAGATCAAGTAATAGAACCAAGAAAAGATGGATAGACAATATCAAGACACACTACATAAAAAACATATATAACACAACAAGGGCAACTCATCTGGCCCTAGAACGCAAATTTAAGCTCCCACCCCTACGCTAAACGGCAATAGTGGACAACCAATTCCATCTTCAGACAATCTTTTTCTAATGAATTTTGACTGGGCAGCCTCTTCTCGATTTTTAACTGCCAAGGGTTCTTTTACGATTGAACACGGGACCTACGTTTTATCGTCCGTCTCCGATGGGACTTGGAACTGAAATCAGTGATCTCTGGAAAATATCCGATGGCTCCACAAGGAAGCGAACCGGTTACCTTTGTCACGAGAGCCGAGCACCTATCCTCTATGCTACAAAAAACCCCTTTGAAATCACTTAGATAAGAACCCATATCGTCTAGAGCATATATTCCCAACCTTTTTCGGCCAACCGTCCACTTTGCACGACATAACATTTGTTACTCCCCCTCTCCATTATAACAGTTTGCATATATAGTTTGTATATATATATATATATATATATATATATATATACATGCTCTTTTTCACTTTGACATAGAAAATTGATATATATTTCTGTCATACATGGCAAAACACGTAATCACAAAGTACTGTAGTTTTACAAAGACAATGACAAAATACAGCAACGTTTCGACCAACAAGGCCTTTATCACAAACTAACAACAGGAGTGACAAATTTTAAAAAACATATGGACGACCACAGACAAACGTTTCTAATGAAAATCTGGGAATAAAACGAATCACGAAATAAGTGTAAACAAAAAACATAAAAACTAGAAAGGAAGAGAAACAATGAAAAATCTAGTAAATATATAACTTGAATACATGCAACATATACCATATAGATTACAAGGCATGGGAAGAGAAAGTACTAAGAAGCATATGAATGTAATACGTTGAGCCCACGTGGTCGCAAGGTACCATACAACGAAATCAACCGATTCTCCAGAGCAAATCGACTGCGATCATCCGAGGAACATTTCCTATATACGAGGAAATCAATAAGTAAGCACAAATGGCTGTAGAAAAATAACTAAACATGATAACAACTTGAAACCAGTTTATTTTTATACATACATTGTTCTTTTATTTCTCAACATAATTTCCACCAACATTGATGCACTTATCCCATCGTTTTATCAATATTCCCAAACCGGCTGCATATAACTGCGGGCCCTGTTTTCTAAACCACGTTTTCACTTCACATTCAACTTCGGCGTCATTCGCGAGATGTCTCCCGCCAAGGTGAGTTTTCAGTGGACCAAAAAGGTGGAAATCGTTACGTGCTAAGTTGGGACTGTAAGGTTGATGTTCCAGAACTTTCCACCGTAGTTGGTTAATTTTCTCCTGAGTTAATCGAGCCGTATGTGGTCTGGCATTGTCATGAAGAAGCAACACTCCTGTAGTCAGCAGTCCTGGGCATTTTTTCGAATTGCATCATGAAGCATCGATAGAACTTCACAGTATGATTCAGAATTCACATTGTCACCTTTCTTCTTGAAATTAGTTAAAAGCACTCCTTGACAATCCCAGAACACCGTCAGCATGACTTTCCCTGCTGATGGCGTAACCTTGAATTTTTTGACACAAGGCGAAGAAAGATGTTTCCACTGTATTGAATCACACTTTGATTCGGGCTGGTAGTGATGCACCCATGATGCATCCCCAGTAACAATCCTGTTCAGCATGTCTTCTCCTTCATCTTCGTATCGACAGAGATGCCGCAAGGACAGGCCAAATCGGTTCATTTTGTGTTCCTCCTTCAATTGTCTGGTACCCACATTGAGCACAATTGAAGAAAGTGCACAAACAGAAAACAGAGCCCGCAGTTCTATGCAGCCGGTTTGGGAGGATTGATAAAACGATGGGATAAGTGCATCAATGTTGGTGGAAATTATGTTGAGAAATAAAGGAACAATGTATGTATAAAAATAAACTGGTTTCAAGTTGTTATCATGTTTAGTTATTTTTCTAGTCATTTGTGGCTTACTTATTTACTTCCCCTCGTATTTACTAGGTTTTTCATTGTTTCTCTTCCTTTCTATTTCTAGTTTTTATGTGTGTTTTTGTGTTATACTTATTTCGTGATTCGTTTTTATTCCCTGATTTTCATTAGAAACGTTTGTCTGTGGTCGTCCATAAGTTTTTTTAATTTGTCACTCCTGTTGTTCGTTTGCTTGATAAAGGCCTTGTTGGTCAAAACGTTGCTGTATTTTGTCATTGTCTTTGTAATTTGTAAAACTACAGTACTTTGTGATTACGTGTTTTGCCAATCAAATAGTTTCACAGCAGATTCATCTATTTTGTGAATATTTTGTCATACATGGTCAATTTTCAAATGATTATATACATGAAATAGAAAATTGATGAAAAAATGGATAGTGTAAGATGGGCATAAGATAATTAAAATGCAGAATTCAAATTTTTAATGATTATTCAATCGCAAATTTACGAACAAAACTCCCCAATTGCTTCAGGCCACTATCGCCCTGGAAGGCTTCAGCGCCCACTTGAAAGGGGGCAGGTACGCCACTTTGAAACCCATGATCTAGAGTTGTAATAACATGATTTAATCCAAGGGAGGATCGCCTATAGTGAAGTTGCTATAAAAGTGCGTTTCAAAAGGTCGTTAATAATTGACCTCAAATGTCTCCATACTCCTTGCATTGATGAACATTTCTGATGTCCCAAAGATTTTATAAAATTCAATGTTGCAAGTAGTATACTTTTCTTGCAAAAGGAGAATTACTTTGATCTTTTCTAACCTAGTAATTAGGTGGTGCTGGAAGAAAATAATTTACCATAAATTAAGGAATTCACATATTTTAGGTATAGGCGTATATACAATTCTAATTTTGGAGGGCCAAATAACGGATATTATATAAAACATATAAGGTGTTTATGCACTTATTCTGAATCCGAAGAGTCTAACATATTGATGACTATTCTCGGTTGCACGAACGACAGTCCCATCTTTTTTCCACTAGTAATTTTCCTTCTTTAAGATATGGTCTTCACATTTACACCAATAATCTCCGTCTATCTTCGACAGGGATATATGATAGTTCTTACATATTGCAAAATGTGGAGCATACAGTGCAACTACTTCCAGTATGAGGATGGAGGCCATTACTGCTGCCCTCCATTGGCTCTCTGGGACTCCATTTACTGGGGCCATTGTATCTGACTCTCAGTCAATGCTTCTCAAGATCCAAAAGGGCAGGTTTCTGTATGAGTTGATGTCGTCTATAGCAGTTTCTAGCCTCCAGACTCTTTCGTGGATCTACTGTCCTGGGCATGCGGGTGTTTGTGGAAATATGAATGCGGACCGGTTTGCAACAAAAGCATTGACTATTTGGGAGTTGAAGATGGATAAAGAAGTTCTTCGGTCTCTTCGCAACTGCCTGTTGGATGAAGACACTAACATAGATGTTGAATAGGTCCAGTGATTTAAGCAGTTTGGAGTTACCCATTGTACAAGCAGAACTGGATGCCTGAGGGGCAGAGTGATGAGTGTGTTTAATCAGCGAGAACCATCAATACGCACTCTTCGATATCTGTTGGGGAGGCTGAGCAGCTATGGGTCTGCTCGGAATGCAATGACCTCAGTTTAGTAACCAATATTGCATAGTTTGAAAGTTTTATTTTCAGCTGCTACCTGTCTTTAACTTTGGCTTTCAATTTAACGCCTCCCCACCAAATGTGTGTTGAACATTACTATACACTCCGGTGGATTACTTCTTTATTCTGTATTGTAATAACCCTGAGTCCATTTTTTAAAAACTTATTGCACAGTGTAGTTAGCAAAACACCATCAGATTTGGACACGCTTGTTATGGGAATTTCAGCAGTCTTGATATATAAATCTGTATGTTACTTATTTACAATTTATTGTCAATTTCGCTTTCTTTCTCCATCCTTCCCTCTCTCTCATCCCAATATTCGAATTGACTCAGTAATATGATTTCTACATTATATTAGCTTTCGCATGTAAAGCAAATCAAATCATAGGACAACCTGCTGCCGTGCAGGTGGGCTGGGGACAGCCGGAGGCTGATGGAGAGCGAACCCAGTAAACGCTGGTTAAAATCGGACACATCGCCGAAGGACAAGCACCAGAGCTCCAAATGGTACTGAAGATTGTGATATAAAAAAGTTCTTGGCAAAGGCTGTTTATATATCACAATAAGAATGATCAAAATGGCAAAAAGAACGATCAATCATAGGACTAATGATGTCAATTTTGAAATGCAAGCATGTCACCATGAACAATAAAAGAGCATTAAATCTTTCTCTCCACATTATCGTACCAAACCTGGACACTGACATCAAACAATAGAAGAAAACTAGTCATGACAAAAATGAAGTATCTAACCAGAATGCTGGGAATATCAAGATGAGACCGCTTTACAAATGAAGACAGGAAAAAAGTGGGTAAAACATTAGTAATGAACTTCATCAAGAAACAACAGATTAAATGGTTCTGCCACATAAGCAGATTACCAACAGACAGTGTGCCACAAAGAGCAATGCTACTCTGATACGGTGTATACAAAGCAATGGGTAGTCCACGCAAAAGATGAATCTCAGAGATAACATAGTTGGTGAAAAACTGTTTATGAAGCACACACAAAAGCCATTCTATAAATCTCTTCTTATCACACTGTGAGGCAAAATAGGACTAGAGAAAAGAAAAAAAATGTAGGTTTTCAATATGTGAGAATATTCGGCCCTCTACATTCTCAAATGTTACAGCTATGGCCAGTGGCATATAAAAGGTTGATCATCTCTGCGTTATGCAATACTCTTGGCAAGTGACACGTCAATTCTACGAAGATGGACCAAACAATACAAGGAAACCTGGTGCAATGAAGTCAATCCTTCACCTTTTGTTAGTTTATCTATGCACAACCTCATGAGACTTTTTAATTACAAATGGGATTCTTAACATTCTTCTCTAAAAATACGGCAGTTTTATCCCTACGAAGCCCAAGAGGTTCCACATTTATGTGTATTTCACATGCATCGGTTGGTGTTGACCTCATTGCTCCACTAATTAGACATATAGCATAAATAAACAAACATGACACCATTTTCATTAAACACACTTCACAATATTATAGTACAACAGTCATAAATTATTTCCATAAATGAGTTGTAAAGGCTGCCAAAACAAGACTACAAATAAACCAAAAAAACTCTAATGATCAATATTTTTATCACCTACCTGAGTTGGTTCATGTGCTTGGCGTTTTTCTGTCTTCGATGTTGTACTTGCAATAGTCACTAACTTTTTATTACCCACAGGATCTGCGAGCATGGGATGCTCTGCAGGATCTGTGGATCTAGACATCCCAGTCTTTGTTTTGTTATAAAATGAATTTGGAGACCGGGTGACACCACTAGCAGCTTCATGTTTTGTTTTGGTGGGAGTCTTGAGGCTAGGTATATGGGCTTCTCTTTTCTTTTGAAAGGAGATAAGAGAGGATGCTGCCTCTGATAATGATGATGACAATGGTGTAATCGCAGATCCAATCAAAGGCAATTTATTTGCAGAAGACGAGCTGTTATCCGATAACATAGACGGCTGCAAACAAAGAAATATAAAAAACACAATTAGTGCTGCAACCTACTTTATGATTTATCTCAAATATTTTCAAATTTTATATTTTATTTACACCTTGAAAATGACCAGTTATATAAGGACTATCATCACAGCACTCCGGACATGTCCATAGTTGCTTCGATCTCCCCTCAACAAATCCAGCAGTATCCATCGGCCCAACACGCCAGTTTGATGTTGATTAATCAATCTTTTTGCATATTTGGTGTGTTGTTCTTTTTGGGCTGTGCCAATATCAAAACTCATCTCTCTCAATCTGGTCAATGACTGGGATTGAAAACCCTGAAACTCCTCTGTTCAGAAAGACTCCCTCAATGCGTTAAGAATGTATGTTATTTAAAATGATACATGTGCTCATGATGATTGGTTGGTTGGTTGACAAATTCTGAAGGATTGTGAGTTTGCACTCGTTTTTCAAGTGGAAGCAGTACTTGCATTTTCAACTCCATGAGGATGCTTCTAGTGTTAGCTCATTTGGATGAGGTAGGTTTCCTCTCTTCTTTTTTTGCATTCTCACTAGATTGGGATTTCGGATTCTCTAATAAAGGCAGCTGTCTGCCTCAGATTATCAGCCACCCCATACAGTTTATCTTGGACGCTAGTGTAAGTGGGCCACCTCTTTCTTCTCAAGTCTGCATAGTGAGGGCAGTTCTGTAAGATATAATTTCTATGATTTCTGCTTTCCCGTTTGTGCCGACCTCTTCCCGAAGTAAGTTTTGGCCACCCTCGTGATAGTAGGTCTGACATTCTTACTGCGTGGCTAAATCTCCGAGGCAGATTGGCGACCGTAGAATCCATTATCCCATTCCTCATTGTGAGGGGTCGTTGCAGCATGGTATGCGCATACGGCCTGGTGTATCTGTTTTCTGCAAGCATTTGTTTCGGGTTAGCATTCCTAGCGGACACGTGCATCTGATTTCAGCCAAAACCTCTTACGACATGAGTGGCAGGTGACAGTGGTTCTATTCTTAATACCCCAAATTGGGGCCCCGGTAACCACTCAGTCGAGGTAGGTTTCCAGAAATTTCGTTTAAACTCAAGATGGCTGTTTGACTTAATGTGAGTGCCATGTCTGCTAAATTGGAGAGGACTTTGTTGTTCACATTGCAGAAGCACATTGGACTGTTGCTCTTTGGACCAAATCCATGTTAAAGTATGTGCAGGTGCTCCTCAGCTGGCGGGAGGTTACACAGAGGAAGCTAGCTATGCTTGGAAATGCAAGAAGGGGGCGAGGCCAGATGCCATTTAAACTTGGACATTGAAATAATATATCTTGTAATGTCTGATATAGATGCTCATAAAATGGGCACATGGGTGAGTTTTCTTGAACAATCTTGTGTAAGTGGTAGTTTAGTAGAAAATGTAGACTGCAGCAAAAAATGGTGATATGGTGTCCTCTGTTCAGGCTGTTAACGGGGGCTTTTGGAATTGGCTTGTTCATCTCCTGATAAACTGTCATACCAGTCTTCTTCTTGCCCACAGGTTTAACCACACCTCTTTTTAACAGTACTTTGTGGTGGTTTACTTATAACTTTTAAAGAGCACTAAAGATGACATGGTTGATTTTTTTAGTATCAAGTTGGACACACGTCTTAATCACACTTCATTGCAGAAGAGCTTTTTTTGATACTTGTCAGACTGCTATTTGAATGTCCTATGAGGATATGCAACAAGGTCTTGGCCTCTGTTTTTTTTAACCCTGATATGAATGTCTCTACATTCCTCATAATCATATTCCTTGCTGGTTATTGGTAACTGAACTGACGGCACAACACTCCGGGCAGACCTATAGGTGTTCAAGCTCCCCCCAACTGATGTCAAAGGGCATGCACACTGATGGTTCCAGTGGCTCGCTTGTTAAACACACTCCTTTTTCTGCCCCTCAAGCATCTAGCCCTACTTGTACAACATGTAATTCCAAACTTCTTAAATCGCTGGATTAATTCAACATCAATTTTAGTGTCTTCATCCAACAGTAGGTCGTCAAATGACCAAAGAATATTCCTCATATGACCACTTAAGATTTACCATACGAATAAATGTCCATGCAGGTGGAGAAATGGGGAGGTGGGGATTCTGTCCTGCTAACAAATCTGAAGATCTAGCATGACCACCATTTTACTTCAACACAGCAGCAGAACAAGACTTGATCACATGTAGTGTGTGAAGTTATATAGGCATAATATCAAACTCAAAATGATTTGTCTTATGACCACAGTCATGCAGACTTGCATTTCAGAAGGAAAATCAGATCAGCCTGTGGACATGATATTCTTACCACTAGTTAATAAGATTTTATTTTGATAAGTACTGCTGCAGAGACACACAACAGTCTTACCAGTTCTGCTTCTCGTCCCTCCCTCCTGGCAGCCCGAAGAAGAGCTTTTTTCTGCATTTCTACAATACGGTTATGCATGACTTCCGCAGGACTAGGTCTGGGCTTGAAAGTAGCTGGCGTTTTAACTGCTCTGGTTATCTGTGAACAAATATTGTAGAATAAATCAATAATGGATACCAAATTTATTTATAGCATAAACACAAAAAGTATGACCTGGGTATCACAAAACAATACTTTCTTTCAACTTTCAGTGATACACAGAAGGTTTATTAGAATGCTTCTTGCCTGTGTATTGCTGGGGTCCACAAGGGTAGCAAAGGACAGTAACACTGTAAACTACAAGGCATGTCATAAGAGCGACTGAGGTGGGGGAAACTACTCTAGTAAATAAAAAGTGTAGCAGTAATCGGATATGCTGGCCTACTTGTAGGCGTATAACTGACACAACGTACAATCACTCTTAGGCTTGGATCACATAAAAATCATAAAGTGTGGTTAACAAGTGGTTGATATGGAGTGTTCGAAGATGAAGATATGCTAACTAGGAGAAGGATGACCAATCATTACCAGGTGCATCCACTGGTGGCAGATAGTGTTATGACATTCAGTGTTAGAAGTAATCTAAGCCAGTATCATGCTGAACAAATAAGCCAGTATGAACCAACAGGTGGTACTGATGTTTCCAATAACATCCATATATTTTATGAAGGGAACATCAGTCAAGCAAGAGTTGCTATAAGATCTAGTTAAGGGGAAGTAAACATTGGTAAACAAAAAAGATAAGCTGCCTTGCAGTTATCATTAGGAGATGGAGAGTTATGGGAGACAATTAAGGCATACAAAATATACAACCTGGTCTTCTGAAGATATAGTGTGTCAGCTATGGAGCAGGAAGTATGTTTAAATCATAGCACATACACAAATAGAGAATATGATCATCGGACAATCTAATCTATCACCATAGTGTCACTCCTGCCAACTATAACCTGGGAGGAACAGTAAGGTATTTACAAGGCTGTCAATGAAGTCTGAAGAACAATAGATGATTTCTTCTTCTTTGCGTTCATTCTTTATGACCAATTTTAATCACTCTTTGTGATATGTTTGATCTTTGCCAAGGACGTGTATACGCTGCACATTGGTTTGGTAGGCCCCTAAAGGCATAGACTTCTACACGTTTAGGACACGTGCATCCGATTTCAGCCAAAACCTCCTTAGTCGCCTTACGACATGCGTGGCAGTAACAGTGGTTCTATTCTTTACACCCCAAATTTGGGCCCCAGTAACCACTCAGGCGAATAAATGATCTAACATGACCAATGAGTTGAAAACAGAAGCAAAGAAGGGGGTTTCTGTGGTGAGGCCATTTACCTCACATTCTGAAGGTCATGGGTTTGAATCCAGAACTTTTCGTTTGTTTACATGTACATTTTCCCCAGAGATCCCTAGGATTGTTGTTGGCGCTTCGCACTTTGTGCAATAATCACGGCAAGTGGTGAGCTATTTCTGCGGACAGGGACCGAGCCATATGGGAAAATTAGGTGCAGTAAAGTCAACTTCTCACTGTCAAATAGATAATTGTGATTCTACTAGGAGATTCTTCTTCAACTGCAATGTCAAACTACCATAATTATCACAATTTTTCAGATCTTAGGGCAGTGTGTTATTTACTTTGTTATTCACCTGAATGTATTTAAATTCCAGGGATATATATATATATATGTAAATAGCCTACTCATTTTGATGGAACTGGATGTAATAAGTTGATCCAATGGCTAGTTGGGAAAATTCAGATTTACAATGTCTGTGTAATCTATCTAATCATAGTCATAAGCTATATGAAGCATACATCCATTGCTGTGTATCTGCGAGTGTTAGGGCTGACATTTTCTTTGCACCCGCTAGGAGGAATTGGGGAGGGAGATTTGGGGAGGGAAGAGAAGTAATGGAGTCTTCCTGTCAATGTTACTGCACGCCCTAACACTGTCCACAAGACATCAATGGTTTGTAGTAATCAGCATCACCCAATAGCTTGTCCAGGACAGAACTTTGCCACTCTAACAGTCCTTTGAAATTTCTCTATCTCATAGGTCGGATGTCTTGCCACTGCGGCCGTAATGCTCAAATCATCAGTCATATCCAGAGTTTATCTCTCTCTCTCTGCGATAACCGCTTAGAGCGATGTACCAGATTTCCCATAAATCTCATTCATGTGGAAATCTGATTCATGCAACCTTAGCATGGGTGTGTTTCGTCACATCTTCAGCTGCATTTGGAGCTCTGGTGCTTATCCTTCGGCGATGTGTCCGGTTTTAGCCAGCGGTTACTGGGTTCGTTCTCCGTCAGCCTTTGGCTGTCACCAGCCGACCTGCAAGGCAGCAGGTGAATTTATCTTATTTGTTGGGATGCCTCCTTTCATAATGGTCTTCTGCAACCCTTCGTTTCTTTTTTTATTTATATGTTCAAAATACCTAAGTTTTCTCATTCTTTTTTGTAGCATCAGCCAGTTACCCACTTTGTTATTTCTGTTCTGTTTGAGAAGCCTATTACTACAGATTGGTTGGACCATCATCATTGCACTTCGATGAATAACCATGTGTGTTCCTATCTCTATCTTACACATAAAGATTCCATTGGCAGTGCACAAACTTTGTAGCCAAGGTAAGGGTTCTCAACATTATTTTAAAGATTGTGAAAATGTTTGCAGGAATTTTATTTTAATCGTTTTAACAAATTTTGCCTGGGTATCTACTTTGCTATCTACTCTTATCGATTTTGAAATGAAAAGGGTTGCATAACATTTATATTCAAATGAACTTCATATAAGCTTCATCATATTCAGCAGAAGTCTTACGTCCATATGTTGCTACTGTAAATATGCATGCATGCTATTCACACACCAAGATTTAAGTTGTTTACATTTATCATAAAACTACACGGACCTCTGTGTGAGCTATAAAAGACAGTGAAGTTTTACAAGAGACAACTTTGAATATATAGACAATATTTCAAGCAAATGAAGGAAAGCTTACATTTATAAATAATTTTACTGGGAAAACAATTAGAGACCATTATTAAATAAACAAGGGAGGAACAGACAGAGATCTCAGAATAAAAAATACAAAAGGCAAGAGGAGTTTTTTTAATCGCACTAGGAAACTTAAGGAAATCTTAAGAAATCAAATCTAGAATCAAAATTAGAATATTTAACTCCAATAATAAAGCACTTCTGCTGTGTGGGTGAGAAACATGGAGAACTACTAAAACAATAAATTGCAAGAATAGAGGGACTAAGATGGTATGATATTATCACAAATGAGGAACTTACGGAGAGAATGCGATTGATCCAATGAACAAAAAGGTTTTTTAAAAAAACAGCACTGGATAGGACACACCTTAAGAAAATTCAAAAGGAATATAATAGTAAGGGCCCTGTCCTGGAATCCACAGTGAAAGCAAAGAAGAGGAGCCTAGAAATACATGCAGAAGAAATTTGAAGGAAGAAATTGACGGTATACAAAAGAACTGGAAGGAACTGCAAGAGATAACTAAAAAAAGAAAGCCTTGGCATGAGTTAGTTGAGGGCCTATGTCCCAATAAGGATTTAAAAAGCTAGAAGGGAGAAGAGAAAGATTTAATAAACAGGACCACTATAAGTCAAGAAGCTCTAGAATATATTAAAAATCCAAATGACAGATATAGATGGCAAAATAATAATGATGACAATAATCAATATAAAGTAGCCAAATTATATTGCTAGAAAACATATCTGAGCTATACAGTATACCTTGCCAGCTGATGTGTGAGCCAATCTCTTTTTACTGATGGAGAGTAGCAAGTTCTCGGAAGCTTCAGCAACTTTTGCCACCTGTCATATTTGATGCAAAAAAAAATTAAATACATCACCAAAAATCTGAACATGCATAACTTAACTAGTCAATATATTTTCTAATATAGTCAGAGTGTGGTTTAAAAAAGAACCGTGTCTTTGCTGCCTGTGTTACCTTTTTAGGGCGGTGCAGGACAGGAGGGACATGAGCCTGATGAATTTAATGGCTAGTGCAGTCTCTGTAAAACTGTTCAGGCTATGATTTTTTCTTTCTGCCCCCAACACAAAAACACTCCTTGGCCTTACTGGGGATCGAACCAGGGTTTCCAGAATGGGAGTCAGCGCTTTTATCCATTCAACCAGATGCTTCTCTCATGTGTGGTAAATGTGCAAAAAAATAGTGTTGACAAAAGGAGACCAGATTAAAATCTTCCGTATCTTCACAGGCCACAGAAGACTTGGACATCACATGCTAAAAAAAACTAGAGAAGAACTACTGATGTTTGACACTGTAGCACTGACAAAATGACAGTTGAACATCTGATTTTAAAAAATTGTCAAATATATGCAGAACAGAAAAGGCTGATGTAGTTGTTTCCAGTACCCACCAGGTCACATTCTCTCTCTCTCGATCGTTCTTTTTCTGCCATTTTTATCATTCTTTTTGTGATATATAAACAGCCTTTGCCAAGAATGGTTGTTTTACGTCACATCGTTCAGTGCCATTTGGAGCTCTAGTGCTTGTCCTTCGGTGAAGTGTCCGATTTCAACCAGTGTTTACTGGGTTCGCTCTCCGTCAGCCTTTGAACTGTCCCCAGCCAACCTGCAAGACAGCAGATTGCTATTTTCTTTTAGGGTAGCGACCCTTAGACGACCCACCCTACCGGGCTGTTGAGCGTCATCTGCCCAGAAAACCGGTCTTTTGTGGACTACTTGGTTTTCCTGCTGTCTAGTTTGTGTATGGTTTACTCCGCTAAACTTTGTCCCCAATCAAACTACAAGGCAGCAGTAGGTCACATTCTATGAATATATTGATAGTCTATGCCAACCATAACTTCCTTTAAAAAAATAATAGGCAAATTAATGTCTTGAAGTGTATGTAACTTCTTCTTGACGCTCCACATAGACCACTTATCAACCACTCTGTGTGATTTGTATATGATCTGAGCCTAAGAGTGATTGTACGTTATTCCAGTTATGCACCTACAAGTAGGCCAGCACATCCGATTTCTGCGATGTTTTTTATTTACTAGGGATAGCATCCCTAGGGCCTACATCAGTCGCCACTTACAACATGCATTGTATGTCACAGTGGTACTCTTCTTTACTTCCCTTGCGGGCTCCGGCACCACACAGACAAGAGTATGTAACAAGAAGGGTTGCTGAATTCCATCACATGAATATCATTTCACAGGATTACGTTCATCTATCGTAGACAACAAAGTTAGAAGACCATTGTTCGACAGCTTATATTTCTACATTTTTGTGTGTTTTGTGGGAAAACTCTCCTTAGGTGTTTCAAACTGTCAAGAGCAAACAAATAACCCATAATCCTGTATATGTTGAAAGACATAAAAGAGGAAATTTCTTTGTTTGATTTTACAACAGCAAAGTTCAATGAAGCACACACACAAATATGGCTAACTTATATTCACTTCTATCGTGATCAATTGTCCATAAAGCTGCTGACACAGGCAGAATTACTGTTCATGAACAAACAACACACTATTTTCTAATACTGTAACAAAACATTAGCAATATCACACAATACCATACTACACACTGACACACTAAGTACCTGATGAACTCTAAAAATTAAATGAAAAAATTCAACAAAGTTAACATTATGATGGTTATCATCAATATCATCAAGCTTGTCCCGTCCAAACTTGGCTCCCATGACAGCAGCTCTAAATGCCTCCCTGTCATGTGTGAAGTATCTGGTGCCTGCCCCAGTCATACCCAACTCGTCTACAACATCTTGCACCAATTTTCTCCTTGGTCTTCCTCTCTCTCGTCTTCCCAGTATCATGTCCTCCAGACTGATCTCCAGAAAATCATGTCATTTTATATGTCCAAAATATTTAATTTTTCTCATTTTGATCATCCACCACTTCACTTCAACCATAAGCTGTTATTATGATGGTAACCTTTAGAAATACTGAAATGATACCTAAGACATAGTGAATAAGATAACAAAAGTCAGGGTCAGCAAACCAGAACTGACAAAGACCCTATTTAGGTTTTAACATTTTTTCAGATTCCAAGTTTAACAACTGTTTAAATATTGTTCAGATTCATCTAAGAGCATTAACAATATTGTTCAGATTCAAGTGTAAGAGCATTAACAATATTTTCAGATTCAAGTTAATGAGATATTTTACTATTTAAATATTTCCAGAATGAAGTTTAACAACTATTTAAATATTTAATGATAGAAATGTGTATTTTGAGAAATTCAAATATACAAAAATATCAACCAAAAGGTTTTCATCAGGATAACAAGACACACAGTTAAAATATGGGAAGATTAACTACTTACAATCTAACAGTTCAGATGTCTGGGTACAACTAAGTGTTCACAGAAGAATCAGATGTATTATGAATGGTTTTCTTGATCTAACTGCTAACTCAGCACTGGGATGTTGCTATAAATACTATGCAAAATGACCAAAAAGGGGTGCCATAGTACAAGTATATGAGAAGTTTAATAATTTTATTTATCTACCAATGCTTGTTCACATTCATTATATATAGGAAATAAAGTGTTTCTAACAGAATATAAACAAGCCTTACTGAGACTTTGATTGATTGGACCATCATCATTGCACTTCAATGAATAACTATTTGTGTTCTGATATCTTTCTTATACTGATAGGATCTCAGCGGCAGTGCACAAACTCTGTAGCACCGGCGAGGGTCCCAGTGTAATTTTGAATATGGTGAACATTTTTGTAGGAATTTTTATTTGATTCGTTTTAATTAATTTTGCCTGGGCAATGACTTTGCAACCTACTCTTATCGAATTTCAAGGGTTCTTTTACGTGCTCAACTTTTGGCTTTTACTGTGACTATGAAAATGGAGAAACAAAAATAAATTATGTTAAGAGAATTTGAAGGAAGACTTCTTAGAAGGTTATAGGTAAACCTGGAAAGATAAGATATACCAAAGACTTATTTTCACATACTTACACTGTTCTCAAACTCACTGATTGTCAGAATTGTATCAGCTATCATCACATGGTTTGGTCCACCAGATGAAGCTGTGTTCTGGGACACTGAGGTGCAGAGCATAAAGGTGATTTAATGCTTTGTTTCCCAGATAGGAAATGATATAATTTACACTACCATGACACAGCTCTGGCGGCCTCCATATGAACAATTAGATCTGATACCATGCTACAGAATAACTACAGATGTGGTACCTTAAAGGGGTTTTTTCTGTTCGTAAACTCTTAATTAATTGTCTGTACAAATTTGTGCCCAGCTGGATAATGTGCATACACTTTGTCTGAAATTTGGATGTGCCAGTCCTACATGCAGTAGGTGCCTAACAGAGACGCTGTGTACTCATGTTCTCAGTACAAACCACACAGATCACAAAGAGTGGTTAACTTGATTTATAAGAACGAACAGAGAAACAACACAAAATACGTAAATGTACATATTATATATATATATATATATATATATATATATATATATATATATATATATAAAGGAAACAATATGTAGGAACAAAATTAATTGTTGCTTACCTCTCGTATTTTAAGTGTCTCAGGTGTAACCCCTGCCTTCGCTGCCTTTATAGCCATTCGTCTTTCAGTTTCCTCAAATATTCTCAGACATTCATCAAATGTGTCATTATCTGACAACATGTCAACATCTGACAATGGCAATGTTGAATCATCCTCCTCACTGTTATCATCCATATCATTGTCTGAATCACTGAGTTCGTAAACAGGTGGTATTGGCTCTGGAGGAGCCTCTACTATTTGAACATCTGAATCCGATCCTTCACTTTCTTCTCCAAATAGATTAGCTGTCAAATTACTTATCCTACGTTCTCCTACCAACTTGCAGTTCTCCCCTCTCTTTCTTACTGTGTCTCGCTTATCACATTTTTTAATCTCGCTACTATCTGTACATATTTGTTTGGAATTATTTCCACTGTTTCTTCTTACTGTGCCTTTTTCAGCATTTTTTGTTCCGTCAATACTGTCTCTGCGTTCCTGCTTGATATCAGCATTCCCATACCTGTTTAAACTTTTACGTCTATGACTGTCCGACTGATGACCAGAATCACTACTGCTGTGATGATTGTGTCTCTCAGATGTGATGCTGCCACTGCGTTCTGATTTGACTTTTTTGATCTCAGTAGCAGGACCAGTTGAGATAAACTTTGAATCAGGATTGGGTTGCTTATCGCAAGTCTTAACTGGATTTTCTTTTTTGTGATTGCTGTGACCATTTTCTAAAGCATGTGATGATGATGATGAGACAGATTTATGAGATGTTCTGGAACTTTCTGTCTTGTGAGAATAACTATCAATCTTGGATGATGACGATGAAGAACTTGGTGATTTATGCCTGCTACCTTTTTCAACTATTGAGTTGTCTCCTCGTTTGATGTTACTGGAAGTAGAATATGATGACCATGAGCTTTCTGAACTGTTTTTTACTGACTTTTGATTGTTTTTATCCTTACAAATCTGTTCCCCATTCGTATTTGACGATGATTTTTCCGAGCTGATATTTAATACAATTTTACCATCTTTATCCTTATGAGAATGTTTCCCATGAGAATTTGATAACGATTTTTCAGAGCTGTTTCTTAATGAATCTTTATCAAGTAAATCTTTTGAACTGGCTTTAAAAGAATTGGTACCAACAGAATTTGATGAGGATTTTTCAGTTTTTTCTTTTAATGAATTGGTACCAACTTTATTCTTATGAGAACTTGATGAAGATTTTTCTGTGTTTTCTTTTAGTGAAATGGAACCAACTTTATTCTTATAAGAACTAGATTTTTCAGTGTTTTCTTTTAATGAAATGCTATCAACTTTATTGTTATGAGAATTTGTGAAGATTTTTCAGTGCTGTCTTTTAATGAATTTTTACTAACTTTATCAGTATGAGAATGTTTTAAAACTGATTTTGATGATGATGTTTTTGAGTCGTTTTTTAATGAAATGTTATTGTCTTTATGAGTGTGAGAATGCTTTACTTGAGAATGTGACGAGCGGCGATGTTTATCATGAGATGAAGACGATTTAGATGAACTTTTCTCTGAATTTAAAGCTGCAGGATCTAATGACCCGTTTTTCTCATCTTTAGTTGATGATTTGGACAATGAATGTGAATCACGCGTTGGTTTAGAACTGCTATCTTTGTGTGATATATTATTAATACTGGAGCTCTTGTGCTCAAGTGGTTTGACAGATGAATTCGTATCTGAGTCTGTAGAAAGTCTTTTATTTTCAGGGTAGCTCAGCTTACTTATAAAATATGAGGAAGGTGTTAGTAAATCAGCATAATTAGACAGCTTTTCCTCAGCAGTTTGTTTTGAAGTATAATCTTGACTCATATCTTCATCCGAGTCTGTTAGATCATCTTTCTCCACAGTTTTTTTCTGTGTTTCCCTATCATCACTGTCACTTTCTTCACTGAAAACACCTTCTCCTTGAACAGGCAAATCATCATTAGTTTTCTTTGACTCTGTTTTAAGCAACTCCTTGTTATTGTGGTTAGGATCTTCTTCCTCTTCTTCTTCATATGTGCTTGCCTTTTCATGAACAGCAAAGTTTTTGACGGGATCATACTCAACAGTATGGCTAGTGCTCTTTCTATAGCTGTTTTCAGTTTGTTTAGGTGTGGGACTGTATGCTGGTACAGTCCCTTTATCTATCAGCTGAACCGTTTTTGGAGTTGGTATATATGAAGGTGTGTCTGAACTTCCTGGGCTTTTAACTCTCGATTTTGGTAAGCCTGAAATTTTTGGTAAAGAATTCTTCTGTACAGGCAACTCATTGGGCTCTGGCAGTGACTGCGGAGTTTCTGAGAAATTTGGTATTGGGCAATTGCTCGTCTTAGTGCCATCCCTACTTGATGAGGTTTGGTAAATCTCAACCAGACCTGCTGGTTCATTTGCTACAGAGGTAGAGTAGCTAGCAAAATCCTTTTGTCCATAAGTATTTGTCTGCACAGACGATGTTGTACTTGGCTGCAGAGTTCCCGAGATAAATTGTCGGGTGCTTGTAGAGTAGCATGGTGTATTTTCTGCATGAAATAAAAAAAATACAGAAACCATTATCATTCATTGATTGGTTTAACTTGCAAGAAAAACTGGCAAAATGTCACATTAGAAAAAAAAAAGAAAAGATGTAAATAAACATTTATATTGCATTCACTGTGACTTCATGAAGTTTCTAGACAATCTGTCTGAGCTACAGAATAAAAATATTTAAATAAATATACATAAAATATTTTCTGAAAATAGCTTTGCATCTCACTAGCAGATTTTTCAGGGCTACTTTTCTATTATTCTGCTAAGTAACTATTGCATAAATCAATTGATTTATATGACCATCATCATCGAAATTCGGTGAGTAACCATGTATGCTCCGATCTCTTTCTTACACAGGAAGATCTCAGCTGCAGTGCACAAACTCCATAGCACCTGCGAGGGTCCTCACTATTGCATGAATCTTTGTAATGCGGTGCCATATAGAATTATAAAGTCCCTACTCTAATAAAGTTGTTAGGAAATCAACATGCATAAAATGGGAAATGACTCCACGATTTGAATTAATAAATGCTTATAACAAATGTAACAAGGTTAATCCAACATGACTGTCTATTGAGTAGTTCTGCTGTATACAAAGAGTGAAAATATACATTAAAACTCACTAAGCAGTCTAAAGTCTGGCCAACGATCATTCAGTGGTAAATTAAAAAGTGGTAATCGGTTTGAACTCGGTAACAACAACTGAGAACTACTTTTACTGAATAAAACCGCCCGAGTGGTTACAGGGCCCAAATTTGGGGTGCAAAGAATAGAGCCACTGTTACCTGCCACGCATGTCGTAAGGCGACTAAGGAGGTTTGGCTGAAATCGGATGCACATGTCCTAAACCTGTAGAAATATATGCGTTTAGGGCCTACCAAACCAATGTGCAACGTATACACATTCTTGGCAAAGATCAAACATATCACAGAGTGATTAAAATTGGTCAGTAAGAACAACGCAAAGAAGAAGACTGAATAAAACACAAACTATCAATTCAAACGTGTTACAAATTCTGGTGTGCAGTGTGGTTCTTGGTGGTACTGAGTGTATTGAAATACCATTTTTTAAATGACCAATAGAAATACATTTTGTATATCATTTTCCTTTTAACAACATGAATGACCATTGTAGACAAATCAACAGCCATTTCTAAGATTATGATATATGAAGCTGTTTTGAATGCAGTAACTGGCAATGTATAACACTTTTGGCAGTGACAGGAAAAGTTCTGATTAGAATAATTCTAAATTGTACGAGACCAAACGATCAGAGAGCAGCGGACATGATTTTGGGCTAGAATATCAGATAGACACATTCACAATTATCAGAGCAATCATAACAATGACAACACCTTTATGTATGAACCTGGTCAACTTTGAAAAGGCTTTTGTATACACCATAGTGATGTCAAAAATACTGCTGAGACATTATGGACTTGGAAAATTAAAACTGGTGTCAGACAGTGATGTCTATTGTTTTATCACTCATTCTCATGCTGATTGACTGGGTGATGTGATAAACCGAGGAAGGTAAAAGAGAAAGACAATAGATATTTATAAACAGCTGAAAGAGCTCAATTTTGTGGATGATCTATGCCTGCTAGCACATATACAATAAGACAAGCAGGACAATACAGACAGGTAGCAGAAGCAAAAGCAAAAATAAATGAGAACAAAGAAAATGAGTTTAAATTACAAACAAAATGATCCCATTATGACTATGATTGATGATCAAATAATTGATAAAGTACATAGTAAACAGTTTTACATATTTGGGCAGTAATGTTAACAAAGAATGAAAGATGGAGAGATTATGATCATTATGTAAACAGTAATGCTAGGAATAGCAAAAGTTTGGTTGGGTTGCTTTCAACTCTCTCAGTCCAGTCCCAGTGTATGGAGCTCTACAGCTACTACACATAGCTTTCTTATTCTCTATAAGTATAGAGAAGTGGGGAAAAGTAATAGACTGCTGAGCTCTACACAAATTTTAACTTATGATAGGATCCGCTCAGTTTGGAACTCGCAACCTTCTCTGTGGGAAACAGTTAGACTGATGTTTAGTCATTGACTTCATTGAGTCAAAAAACGTAACTTACTGAAGTTACTCATCAAGTTACTATAGAGTAGACTGACTGAGCGCGATATTCGTTTGACTGACTGTAAGTGTAAGACAAGACACAATTTGTCAAGTTCTGCATATATGTATTATGTTCCTTTAAAGTTTGTGTCCAACGACAAAAAGTAACGAACTCAACTTGCACTAGTCTAGGACTAGTGTAACCAAACTACAAATACAAACTTACCCTGCTGCTTGCTTGAAGTTGTTACTTTTTCTTCAACTCTTGAGTGTCGTAGGTGACAGTATGGTCTTTCACACAAGCCACTTACAAAAAAGGGACAATTTATCCCTCTGAAATATCCAGAGGACTTAAACATTTTATGGCATTATGAATAACCGATAATAAACCGAACACTGTTAAATTAGTTGTGTTAGATCAGCGTTTATTGCACTGTTGACATTCTGTGATCGCCATCTTTATTTCATAATGAAATCTCGTCTCTAATTCTCAAACGCACGAGACATGTTTGTGCTGGAATATCGACATCAAAGTTTACGAAAATCAAAGAAACGTTTTTCTTCTATAAGAACAGCCAAACATCTCTAATATGCCGTATCGGCTGTATTTCTCTATAATGAGTATACACAGCTCCATACGCCTAGTGTTTATAAACAACAATATTGTTGCTGGCTTTCTTCAGTGTCGTGATAGCTCATTGTTATCTCTCTTTAATTATGTTGGCATGTGCTACAATCACCAAGTTTTTCTTAAACCACTCTTTGTGATTTGTATGTGATCTGAGCCTAAGAGTGATTGTACGTTATGCCAGTTATGCGCCTACAAGTAGACTAGCACCTCCGATTTCTACGACGCTTTTTATTTACTAGGGTAGCTTCCCCAGCTCAGTCGTTTCTTACGATATGCCTTGTAGGTCACAGTGTCACTATTCTTTGACCCCTTGCGGCCCTGGCAACACAAGGACGACGTCAGCGCCGGATTAGCCTACTAGCAGAAGTAGCAAATGCTACGGGCCCCGCGCTTCTGGGGACCCCACGCCTATGTGACAGAGCTACGCCACGCAGGCCAGGCTAGAGCCTGGCTGTGGCTACGCTGTCACTAGTCATAAACAAGGAACCAAGGTTGGGAGGTGGGTAATAATAATATCTCCCCTTCCTCATCAATAAAAACAATAAAGAAAACAATGCACGATTATGTCGAAAGTCGTTTTCACATATACACATAAACCAACAAACAAAACTCATGTGAGAGATTGATTGTGTTATTCAGAAACTAAAGGACAACTTTTCTGTTTTGTTTGCAAAGTTACTGATTCCGGCTGTTCGTCACGGTTTACGAAAGAAGGATTTGACGACTGGAAAAACGCAAATAATTTGTTGAAAAGACATAAAGTAAGCACCTCCCATGGAAAAGCGATAATTTCGCTGTTAATTTGCAAAAAGAAGGATACGTGTGTTGATTCTTAACTTATAAGCCAAACTGAGCCCGAAAAAAATATATTGGCGGACATTTTTAGAGCGAACTTCAGTTATCCAATTTTTGCAGAACGAGGTCTTGCATTTCGGGGTAGTGATGAAACTATTGGTTCACCTCATTATGGAAATTATTTAGGTTTGTTGGAATTAATAGCCAAATTTGACATTTTTCTGGCTCAGCATATATTACTTATGCAAATACAGGAAAGGGACATACATCATACTTAACAAAAACAACATGTGAGGAATTTATCCATCTAATTGCTTCAAACTTACCGGATCATATTATTTGGAAATTAAGAAATGCAAGTACTATTCCGTATCACTGGACTCTACTCCAGACATTTCGCATGTGGACCAACGGTGGAAAGGTTTGTGAAGTTCTTGGATATGGTAGGTCATACTACTGAACAACTCGCCCAAAGTTTACTTTATTTTTTAAAGAAAAATGGCATTGAAATCAAAGACTGTCGTGGTAAAGGCTTTGACAATACCAGCAACATGAGTGGGAAATACCACGGCTTACAAGCACGCATTAAGGAGAATACATTCCCTGCTCTGCACATTCACTGAATTTGGTTGCTAAGTGTGCTGCAGAATGTTGTATAGAAGCATCCATTCTTTTCAATTTTGTTGAAAGCCTCTATACATTCTTTTCCGCTTCTACCTATCGATGGGGCATTCTTACAAAAATACTGGAAGATACAGGTTCAAAACTCCCAACTTTGAAGAGACTGTCGGACACCAGGTGGTTTGCCCGAGCTGATGCGACAAATGCACTTTTATGTGGTTTTACCACTATCAAACAAGTTTTGGATGACATCTCAAATAACATGGATCAAAAGGTAGAGTGTCATAATCAAGCGTATAGGCTAGCTTTGGAAATGAGTAAGTTGGAAACGGGAATAGTGACCATTTTATGGAACGGAGTTTTAGAAAGCTTGCAAGCGTCTAGTGCTTCATTACAGTCACCTGACCAAGACCTTAACACGGGATATGCCCTTTATGAATCGTTACACGGGTACGTTCAAACAATGTGGCCTACATTTTCAGATATTGAGGCCAAAGCCAAAATCCTGACTGACTGTCAAGAATATCAGCAACAAACTTCAAGACGACGCAAGCGAAATACCAAGTACGACGATTTCAGCAGCTCTACTACGCTCGATGAAGTTGTAGAAAATCAAACACCTAAACACAAATTTTAAAGTCAAGTGTTTATTGTCATAATTGATAATGTACTCTCTGCCTTAGCTAAACGCATGGGAGCGTACCATAGAGTGACTGGTGTATTTGAAATACTTCGGCAGTTAAAATCTCTTACAGTAGAAGAGATCTTGAAAAGAACTCCAAATATTGCCAGCTCTTACCAAGAGGATTTGGAAGAAAGCCTAGGCGACGAACTTGTACAGTTCGCTGAACTTCTTAAAACTAATGTAGCTGCTGCTATTAGCAACGAAAAGCATGAGGCTCTTGAACTGCAATTTTATAAAGTTATAATGGAAAATTCACTAGAGTCGTGTTTCCCAAATGTTGAAATACTCTTACGAATTTACTTTAATGATTACTAACTGCAGCGGGAACGTTCTTTTCCACATTAATTAAAGCGTATTAAAAGTGATTTAAGGAACATGATGGCACAAGATCGTCTAAATAACCTCACCTTAATGAACATTGAATGTAATTTACTTAGAGAAATTGATTTGTCTAGTATTATCTCTAAATTTGCTCACATTAAATCGAGACAAGTTTGTTTCAAAAGTTGTGTTTTATTATTTATTATCATACCAAACCTAGGGCTCCGTGCTAAAATTTGCTACAGGCCCCGCGCTAGCTTAATCCGACACTGGGCGACGTATCTACTGATCTTTTTTTTTCTCTAATCCTGTTTTGTCTCACATGACAGCGTCAGGATAAGAAGAGATTTTAAGAACGGGCTTTTGTGTGCGCTTATAAATAGTGTCTTTTACTGCCTTTGTTATTTCTTCTGTGGCACTTTTGCTTTGTATCCCTGTATCGTAATAGCATTGCTCTTTGAGTCTGTTGGTAATCTGCTTATGTGTCCGAACCATTTAATTTGTTGTTTCTTAGTTTAGTGTTAGTTTAGTCGTCGGATCACCATCACTGCACGTCGAACAAATTAGTCCATAAGTGCTCGATCTCTCCCTCAGTATGTTTCTCAGTTTAGTTTAGTCGTCGGATCACCATCACTGCACGTCGAACAAATTAGTCCATAAGTGCTCCGATCTCTCCCTTAGTATGTTTCTCAGTTTAGTTTAGTCATCAGATCACCATCACTGCACGTCGAACAAATTAGTCCATAAGTGTTCCGATCTCCCCCTTAGTATGTCCATCAGCGTGTGGCGACTAACGACACCGGTTCTTTGTTGGTTTACAATTCTTCTTTGTCTGCCAGCATAGCGTTCTTGTCGAGCTACACCACACTTAACTTTGAGTTCTTGCAGTCTGGTTAGTGTTGTGGATTCACCGCTATTACGTGAATCATGTACACGCCCTCTCTCCCTTAAGGAATTTATAATATCAGTCTGGTCCATTGCTCATCCGCTTTGTTGTTTCTTGATGAAGTTCAATATTGATGCTGTACCCACTTTTTTCCTGGTGTCTTCATTTCTAAACCGGGTTCTTCTTGATATACTCCCAGCATTCTGCATAGACGCATAATCTCTGTCGTGACTAATATTATTCTATCGTTTCATGTCATCTTCCAGGTTTGACACTGCATAATGTCGGGAGAAAGATTGTGTTGTACTATGCTCTTTTAGTGTTCATAGTAACTTGTTTGCATTTGAAATGTGGTGTAAATGAGTTAACTATCATCAAAAGTAATGGATGGTTACAGTGGCGGCTCGTGCTTAGTTTTGTTGGTGGGGCCAGACATATTTTTATGTGGAAAATCATGGTATTGGGTTAGGTTATATTTTAATTTATACACGTTACACATTATTTTTGGTGGGGCTCGGCCCCACTGGCCCTTAATGATAAGCCGTCGCTGGATGGTTACATATATCAATATATTCACTGCACGGGAGAATTTTTAAAAAGGAGTTTTAAAGCCGAAGGATTGACTTCATTGCACCGGGTTTTACCCATATGGCTAAGTCCCTCTCTGCAGAAATGGCACGTCACCACCGAGAGTATTGCACATAGCCCTACGTAGCTCCGGCAACAATCTTAGGAGTTTCTAGGGAAAAAAATGTACTCGTGAACAGAACGATGGGTCCTGATTCGAGCCCACGACCTTCGACTCGCAATACAAGAGATTAACAACTTAGCCACAGAGACCCCCGGAGAGAAAGGGAGAACGTTCAGCTCTGGTGGTCTACCCTATGATCACTCAGATTTGACACCATGCTACATTATAACAGCAGATGTGATTCTATAAAGTAAGGTTATGAGTTCGTGAAATCTATCGGTAGCCCATCTGTAAAAATGTATGTTTTCTGAAGTAAAATTTCCCCACAGATTGTCGGTGGTTGGGTTAGAGATAAGAACCCAAATCTATTGCCTATTGTCTTTCCCCATGTGGAAGATGGTTCCCATGTGGAAGATGGTTCCCATTGGAAGATGGTTCCCCATGTGGAAGATGGTTCCCCATGTGGAAGATGGTTCCCCATGTGGAAGATGGTTCCCCATGTGGAAGATGGTTCCCCATGTGGAAGATGGTTCCCCATGTGGAAGATGGTTCCCCATGTGGAAGATGGTTCCCCATGTGGAAGATGGAATTGGTTGTCCACTCTTGCCGTTAACCCTTAAGCTGCTACATACTTTCTGAAGACGGAACTAAATATAGCTAATATTTTTTTCATACAAACCTGAATGTACGCCTATAGCAGTGGCAGTAAAAATGTATAACGTGTTAACACGTCTTTAGCCCACAGAGGAGATATAAAAGCAGACGTGTTAATGCGTCTTTAGCAATGAATGGTAAAAACGTCTATACACGTCCTTAGCAGATAAAGGGTGGAGCTTTAATTTGCATTCCAGGGCCAGATGAGTCGTTCTTGTTGTGTTATATCCGTGTTTATTTAGTGTGGTCTTGATATTGTCTACCTATCTTGTTCTTGGTCTTCCCTTTGCTTTAGTACCTGATCTCTTTTTATTGTATGCTGTTATTGGTTGTTTGTTGTATTTCATTCTCATTAAATGTCCAAACCACTGCACTTGTTGTCTTTCAATGTATTCGGTGCATGAAGTTATGCCCACTCTGCTTCTGATGTCCCCATTTCGTAGTCTATCTTTCTTGGTGACCCCCAATGCCTTCATCAATCATTTCATTTCACACCTGGTTAGCTTTCTGTGGTGTGTTACTGTCAGAGACCAAGTTTGGCACTGGTAACAAAATGTTGGTAGAAAAACGCTTTTTAGCATATGTCTTTTCCTTTCCATCTTGATCTTTAGGTGTTGTAGTAATTGTGACAGCTGGTTGGTCAATGCATTTGCAAGGAAATGTTCGATTTGTGTCTTATATAGTTCAAACAGTTTATTGTCTCTTTATTTTTATCAACTGCTAACTTTAAGTGTTAACTTCAGAGCACTTACGCAACTGCTTCGTTGACGATTCCGAGTAGTAGTTATAAAGCTTGAACATGGGCCTCCACAGTTTTTTTTCAGGGAGGGTAAAACGAAAAAAAAATTCTTTGTTAGTTTACTACGCGGAAATGGAGAGGATCAGATTCGTATGGGATCGCGAGAGAGAGAGAGAGAGAGAGAGAGAGAGATTCGTATAAAACTATTTTCTCAAAATCCGTTTCCAGGAGGTGACAGTTGCCCTCCCACACCTTGCCTTATTATATGGACGCCAATGCGCTTGATTCGCAATCTAAAGCGATGAACGTCTTCCGTTGAAATTTACGCCAATCCGCCCATGTGTAAATGGTTACCTAAGTAAATTAAGAAGGAAATAGAAAGTTAATAAGAGAAGAAACGTCAAATACTGAGCCTCTTTGAGTTGTGAGATCTCCAACTATTCACACTATCCAACAATTCACATTATCCAACTATTCACACTATCCAACAATTCACATTATCCAACTATTCACATTATCCAACAATTCACATTATCCAACTATTCACACTATCCAACTATTCACACTATCCAACTATTCACACTATCCAACAATTCACATTATCCAACTATTCACACTATCCAACTATTCACACTATCCAACTATTCACACTATCCAACTATTCACACTATCCAACTATTCAACTATTTACACTATCCAACTATTCACACTATCCAACTATTCACACTATCCAACTATTCACACTATCCAACAATTCACACTGTCCAACAATTCACACTATCCAACAATTCACACTGTCCAACAATTCACACTATCCAACAATTCACACTGTCCAACAATTCACACTATCCAACTATTCACACTGTCCAACAATTCACACTATCCAACAATTCACACTGTCCAACAATTCACACTGTCCAACATTATGCGGTTACCTTTCTCTCCCTCTCATTCTGTTTTGTTTTGAATAGAACATAAGGCTACAACTCATCACTAATATTTATTTTAGTTTTAAATTTAGTATCATCATCATCATCAGTTCTCATCGAGCTTAAGGATATAACCAATATTTTCTGAACTACCATGTAGCTCAAGCGGTAGTGAGCTCGATCACAAACCCAAGCGAACCTGGTTCAAACCCCACGGTTTAGAAGCAAATTCGTTTTTTGGGATTTTACAAAAGGTAAAAATATACCTCACCGTTCAGAAAGCAATGACAAACTACTGAACGTATAAGTGGTGCCTAGAAAATCAACGCCTCGTTTACTGTGGTTGATGGCTACGTCCTGTAAAGGATATGCCCGATTTTCATTTTTTCACCAACAAACATTTCAAAATTTTGACCCCCCTTCCTCCCCCACCGCACTCTTTTCTCCAGAAAAATTGATGTGGACGCCCATGTACGTTGTTTTATTTTCTAGAGGGAACATGTAATTTAAAAAAAAAAATTAATGTATCTATCTGTACCTTGTTAGATAGACTGAAGATTATGTACGTGGTTTTCTACTCATTGATGTCCAACAGCCATATTGTTGTCCAATTTTCTAATTTTGTATTTGTAACTTGCAACTGATTCTTCCTTTACCTACAGTGCCATGTCATCGGCGTACGGTGCAGAATGTACTCTTGTTGAGCTGCCCTTTTCATATATTTTTTTAAAAATAAGAAAGATAGTCTAAAATGATATAAAAACGAAGAACTGACTTCAAAGCACCGGGTTTTCCCATATGGCTCGTTCCCTCTACGCAGAAATGGCACACAACCTGACGATAGTATTGCACAAATCACTAACTTCGTAGCTCCGGCAACAATCTTAGGAATAAAGTCCTCGAATATGGAACAACTCGTTCCGGATTCGAACCCACGATAGTCGGAAAACAATGTGAACGGCTTAACTACTAAGTCATAGAGACCCCAATAGGAAGATAGTAAGGACATTACTTCTCGTTGGGGAACACCTTATTCTATCTTTGTTTTATTTGGTTAAGCTTTCCTTGTACATGCTTATATTATTGTCTCTGTGGCTAAGTGGTTAAGCCCTTGCCTTACGTTTCGAAGGTCGTGGGTTCGAATCCGGACAACGACGTTCTGTTCACGAGTGCGTTTTCCTCATAGATTCCATAGGATTGTTGCTGGAGCTACGGAGCTCGTGTTTTGTGCAATACTCTCGTCAGATGGCGTGCCATTTATGCAGAAAGGGACCGAGCCATGTGAGGTAAAACCCGGCGCAATGAAGTCGATTCTTCGACTTTAGACTCTGTTTATTTTATTATTCAATAAAATTATTGCAACCAAAACTATCACACATTTATCATCACCTTTGTTGTTGTCAAGTGATTAGTCTGGTAAAGGCTTGGAACCACTGAACTGTCGCATTGCAAATTAGGTCAGCTCAGGTATTTCATTTTTGAAATGTGTAAGCAAATCGATAACGCTAGCAACAATCATATCCTGTGCTGTGCGGGATGGAAGTCCCAAGCTGTTTACAAAATGGCCGATTTCCCTTATAGGTAACAGATTTTCGAATGCGGAAATGGAGCCTGAAACTAACAATACTTCAGTTAATTTAAGTGATTTCGTTAAAGAGTGGACCCTTCCTCAATGTGTGTGCGTTACCGAAGGTAGTTTCTTAAGTAGAAAGGTACAAATTTCATGTGGAGACGTATTAATTCTGAAATCTTGTGACAAAGAGAAGGTAACCCTTTCTTATCGTAAAGATAACAATCTTTCCTGGACAGACGTGAATGTTTCTTATTTGGACTATCCCCAACAATTTAAAGTACTATTACCCAGAGATGCTAGCGCTGGTGGCAGGGTGCTATCAATGGTCATTTATCCTACCATTGCTGATTTACTTCTAGACTGTCCAACACACTTCGAAGCTACTGCTTCCTACGACGACCCATATTTACCTGGAATGTCCGTGAAGATGGGAGATCGCTTTTGGTTTATTGGGATGGTCAAAAACCCGAAAGATGGAGGAGTGACCAGACTAAAAGCAAAAGACAGCATGGGTAATATTATAGTTTTATCATCAGATTGTCGTGGCAATTTTTACCCACTAGAAGATAAAACTAGTTATACTATTAAACAGCTGATAGATCAGGCACCAGTTCAACGTAGACTGATCATGGCTGATAATGAAACTTTCAATAATTCGCAAAACAACAGTGAAAATAATGAAGATAAAAGAATGTTACAAACAGAGAACACTGATGTGAATGAAACAAAAAGTAAATTAAGTTTACCGTTATCATCAACAAATGCAGATACTAATAATTCAAGTGCTGGTGTACTACCATTGTCATTTTCTGGTATTATTCACATGTTAAAGCCCGAGTCAACAGTCGCTGTGTCACCTTATAATGATTTGGAGACTACATGGATTATTCCAGAATCTGCAAATCTAAAAGTGAGAAATTATATTCACAATGACTATGAGGTTCCTGCTACCATAAGTCAGTTATCACAATGTCGTGTACATCTGCCTCTATCTCCTGGTTACGAACTTCCCAAATTCCCGGCACCAAATGTACCACCTTTACCTCAGCCTGTAGTTCCCGTGAAAATCAGCAACTTTATTGATATCTACTGTTCCTCATTGCCCGTGAGAGCCAAGATTCTGGACACATCAGAATCGCATATATTCTTTCAAAATTTATTAAAGAACATTGAAGAGGTGATTATCTATAAACTAGATGAGGTGAAAAGACTTTATGTTAAAGATACTAAAAAAGATATCGTTTATAGCTTGTCACATGATGTAAAACTATCATTTATAGAATATCCTGAAATGTTTACAACTATCTCCGAGTTATTGACCTTACCGATAGGGTCAGAGGTCACTGTATTGGAAGATATTGCTGCAGACTTTCCAAAACCGTTTTCATTAAGATTCGGTGATATCATAAGGTTGACCTCAAACACTCCGTATTTGGTTAAGACTGCAATCCCTCATAAAAACTGTTTAGTACTTAGATGTGAAAGGATTGACCCCGAGGGTGGAATGAATGCGAAACTTAAACTCCCTCTAGATTTTGAAGTAAATATGATCATAACAACAAACCCAAACAGTAAGAGACTGATACTCTTGCAGGATATTCTTAATGGAGTTGTTCCTATCCCTAGCCAAAATGTGGCGTCTGTTCCTGATGATTCAGAAAGTGTTGACCTCAATGAACTACCAGTTTATTTACAAATACTCACGATTATGACAGAAGCATGCGTTGTTGTTGCATGCTCGTCGATACAACAAGCAAGAATTTCTCGGTCTGACGAATTGCATGATGACAAAACAGCATCAACGAGGGTTTCTAGTCATGAACCAGTGTTAAATTTCAACATGGGTCTCCCATTAACAAGCGAGATTGTGCTAGCATTTAAAGATCGGGCAGACTTTACCGAATTAAACTCAGAGGTTTCTAGTTTGGATTATATCAGGTTACCTGTTGAAAAGATGACAATGACCCAGTTCGAGGAACGTAAACAACAGCTAAAATTAAATTCAGACTATGAAGATCTGGAATCTTGTTCAAGCAGTACTACCGAAGAATGTGGCACTGAGAGTCAAAGAATAACCAAGAGAAGCTCTAATGGGTAAGATGTTACCAAATTATTTATTTACTTCGTATGCGTGTGGCACTAGAAATTATTCTTCTTCTCTTCCACCATTTACTTCTTTATAGAAGTGTTGGGGGTGAAACGTAGTGATCTTGTGTGTGCTTCTTTAAGGCACTTTGTAAGCTGATATTCATGTTCGTAATGCTGTTCTTGATGCCGTCGCTCCATCTTTTGCGTGGTCTTCCTCTTGCTTTGTACTCATTATACTTTTTCTGTGTGGCTCTCTGTGGTAGGCGATACCAGGGCATTCTGGTCAGGTGTCCAAACCATTTAATCTGTTGTTCTTTTATGAATTGCATAACTGGTTTCACATCCAGTCTCCTTCTGATTTCTTCATTTCTAATTTTGTCTCTTATTGTCACACCTGCAGCTCTTCTAAAACACCTCATCTCTTTTGTTATGATTTTCTGCTCATTAGCTGATGTTATTGGCCATGTTTGACACTGTGTGTGTGTGTGCGTTCGTGCGTATAAGTAAGAGAGAGAGAGGGTTGGGATAGTGGTGTCAACTCTCGATAATGTACATTTCATAGTCCACCCAGCTGAAAATAGGTAACATGCTTTCTTTTATTAGATAACATTTTGAAATCTTTGAGGGAGCTACCGTGCAGGTGCTCTTTTACTGTCGGTTTAACCAAGATGAAAAGAAATGAGCACCTATAGTGGCATACTCAGTGAAAATGCGGAAAATAAAACCAGTTTTTCAGTAGCTCATCTAAAAACTAGACAAAATCATGACTTAATATAGCTCTTTGAACCGAACAAGATAATCGTTTTAACCTAGAATGCCATCTTCTTCAGCCTTCTTCTGTCAGTCATCAGATCACAGAACAGATAGCTTATTAAATTAATTGTATGATTTTCATCAACCCAATTTTCCTGTGTGAAACCCCAATTCAAGAGGTAGAATAATACACATACTTAGGCAGCAATGTAGACAAAGAGGGAGGAACAGATAGCGATTTCAGAATAAGAATACAAACGATAAGATGAGCTTTCAAGATGAACTAACGAAGTCGACAGTGACATCGAAGCTTTCAAGATGAGCTTTTAGGATGAACTAGGAAATGTGTGGACATCTAAAGAAATCAAATCTAGAACTAAAATTAGGATATTTAACTGAAATTTTTAAACAGTTCTGCTGTATGATTCAGAAACACGGAGAACAACAATAACAAATAACTAATAAATTCCAAACATTCATTAACTAGTGTCTGCGCAGAAAAGAGAAACTGGGATGGTTAGATATGACCACAAATGAGGAGCTTATGGGGAGAACGAGAGCTATCCAAGTAAATCAAGAGGTGTAGAAAAGAAGCTGGAGCTGGATATAACACACCTTGAGAAAAACCTATGGAAAATATTACAAGAAAAGTCTTTTCCTGGAGCTAGCAGGAAAAGCGAAAGAGATGGAAGCCTAGAAATACATGGAGACAAGATTTGGAGACAGAGATTAACGATATACCGATGAATTAAAAAGAGCTGAAAGAGACAGTGAAAGATAGAACGACTTTGCATGAACTGATTGAAGGCCTGTGCCTCAACTAGTGTGGACAAGACAAGAAGAAGAATAATTAGAGCCCTTCAGGTTCGAAAGTATCACCTTCTCAAGACGTCACATGTCTTCCATGTAGAACTGACATGAATTAAGGATGTGTCTTGCAGTATCTTGACTCGGTACACGTCTGTCTCGACAATCTTAAAACTTTCTATACATGCGACTTCTCCTTCTGAAATGGTATGTCCTTTCTTTTCTTGGTAATATGTTTTTGGTATGCAGTTTGGTGTGTCTGTTTCCATTGTTTTTTAAATGCTACTTTAGTCATAGTTTTCGATTCATGGTTTGAGCTGCGATTTTTAATCGGTTTTAGTGATCAGAACTTATTTTCCAAGAGATCAGATAACACCCGTATGGTATGTTTTCATATTGTACCGACGCAATATTTGCTCTCAGACAGTTGGTCGAAAGGACACTGTCGACTTCGATAAACATCTACACGTTGCGTTCGTGGATCAGGAAAAAAACGCGAAGCACCTATATAGGAAACAGATGTGGAAAATATTGTCAAACGACGGAGTTCATGACCACTTCAATAATTTATGCAAGAGCCTCTATTTAAACAGTCAGTGTACAGTGTTAGAATAAACACAGGTCTATCAGAAAAGCTCCCCGTGAAGTCTGGAATAAAAGAAGGATGAGTACTATCACCGCTGTTGTTCATCACAATTGTCGACCAAATCTGTAAAATAAGTAACATCAGTGAAACGAGCAGCTTTGTGGAACTCTTAAGTAAATTAATTGCTAAAAAAATAAACATTTCAAGTTAACTTTTCAATACGAAGGAAAAGTAAAAATTTTGGGAGAAATAAAAGTTGGAAATGATTTATTCAATTCTGTCAAGGTATCTGAAAAGGTATCTGATACAAACTGGCAGGAACTTAATGCACTTTCGACCGCCAATAATTAACTTTATTAGAAAAGAGGAAGTTTTAAAAAAAATATATCGTGAAAGATTATTACATAAGAGAAGTCAAACTAGCAGTATGCCTTCTTATATAGATGAAAACAAATTCAAGGTACATACTATATAAATAGACCTGATATACATAACACAGTGACACACTGATACTGGATGAATGCGTTTTATTGGTGTTCTTCGTCATGCAGGCAAGCCTTCACCGACTTCAGAGGTACTTGAAGTTTAGATCCTCAAGTGCGATCTGATAGTTCTTAATATAATAAACATTTCAACGCCTTCTTGACAATAGACCCCCAATAAATGTTTATCATTTTTTCTATCGTGCTACATTCTTTCCATATTTGTCCATGTCTTCTCAATGATCCCAATATCTATTTTCAATTTCTCTTCTCCGTGTATACTTTGGTCTTCCTCTGCATATCTTTCCTTATGCGTTCTAGAACAAGGTCCTCCAGGTTTTTCTATTTCCTGCAAACACAGACCTATGGATAAGAATAGGACAGTAACCCATGATGACCCAGGTTAAGCGAAGAAAATGGCGATGGGTCGGACATACCCTACTGAAGACACAGTCGAGTGTCACTAGACAAGCACTTGAGTCGAATCCGCATGGAAAACGGAAAAGAGGGCGTCCTAAACAGACCTGGAGACGAAGTCTTTTTGAGGAACTGAAGGGTGTTCGAATATCTTGGGAGACCATAAGAAAACAGCCAAAGACCGGGAAAAGTGGCGAACAACTGTTGAGGCGCTATGCTCCACGAGGAGCGGGGAGGAATAAGTAAGTATATTCTGTATACCTACATCAGAGATATCCCCGTTGCCGTGTAAGCGCTTTCTTCAGAGCTGCGCTAAGTTAATTGTCGTCCATTTTTTATGTATATTTACCTGTCCCAGAAGTACTGCAATAACCGGTGGACCGTAGCTTGAAGTGACATTAAAAGAGTAGTCCAGTATGCTAGTGACAAAAAGCCACGTTCAGACAGCGAATAATCCAGAACATTTGGAGGGAACTTCCCGGAAGTTTTATGTAAGTGGAATTTGGCTAATGAATTTGTTTATATTTCTCATGTTAACCAGGATCATATGATTTCTTACACTTTGATGATTCTAACCAAAAAGCAGAGAAGGTGTTACCGTCATTTATTTTGCACTCTGCTATTCAAAATTTTTTAATTAAAAACAATTTTTATTTTATTTTATTAAATAATTTTTTATTACCCCCTCCTGTCTTCATCTTTCGCTTCTCGACCGTTTAGCTAAGATCAAAGTGTGATTGCCCACTTGATCGCGACCAAAGGTGAGCCTTCAAAAACGCCAAAATGGCACAATAAAACCCACTTAAACAAACTCCGAGCGCTCTCATTCGAAAGATTGATGACGCTCAGAGTTTCACACGTTCAATCGTACTGGGTCCACTCGTTGTGGCACATCCGAGTAGGGCCAAATTTTTAAAAAAGTGCTCTCTACTAGTATACTATTATACACCGATACTCCTACCTTCCCCCTGGTTCCTCTGTATATTGATAGCTGTTCTGTGCTCACATCGCACACAATTTCTTAATACACCACCACCATTTACATGTTTTCTCCCTATACCTGCTGCTCTACACTATACTATTGATGTTTGAATTTTGTTTGTTTTATCCCTCCCATCCTTCTTATTTCTCATACCCCCCTCCCTCCCACCTAAATCCCATTTACCACAATTCGTTGGGACTATAAATCTGTCAACTTTTTCAAAGGGAAATAATCTGGTCAAATATAAGAACAAGAAGCGGACATCTTGCGGAAATAATAATTGAATACGCGAATCTTTAAGAAACGTGAGCGGAAATCTAGTTAAATGATTAATTTATACCCAATGTATAAAACAATCTTTCATTATATATGTTGCTGTTATTGAAAGGGAGCATTTGTTAGAAAAATGAACGCACGGCTGTAATTTGTGTTCGTTTTGTTTGTATTGTGTTAGATAGACACCTGCTGACAACTATTATTAGAAGTGAACGTACACGTAACGTTGTATGTACAGGGTTTAATTAATAGCATTGTCTATGCCGCAACCAATCAGATGACCCAAGAAGTTTAAATTGTGTAGTTTTTAAGTACTTCGCAGACGATCAATATTATTTTTAATGAACTTACATGTGCATTGCTCCGTAAATTAACTGTAGCATTTATAACAGATATAGTAGTAGAAAACAATGCCAGCATGAGTATGATGCTAGCCATCAGATTTGTTTACTCTAGGTCGAATATCTCTGTAAATAAAAATTATTGTGTGAAAATAGTGCGATTTCTTTCATCGATATCATCTTAATTCGTTCTAGTATAACCTTAGAAATCACTTTTGCGATGTTTGTGTATAATTGTAGCGTAAGTGCGCTGTGCTGTATTTCTAGCAAAGTTGAACTTTATTTGTGTGACTTTCGGTTCAACACTTCAGATTTGGACATGTGTGTTTTGTTTGTGCCCATTATGCCGTTGTTTCATGATTTAGAGATTATGGTAGACATTGAATTTTACTTTATATCGTAAATTTTGTTGCAGCAACTTTAAAAGTCCTTTTTTTTTTTCAAAAGCCAAAGGTTCGTTTAAGTGCTCAACATACTTCCTTACTCCTGGGTATAACTTTACTTGTTAGAGTGTTCATAACATATATTTTAACATCTTAATTGTTTTCTCTCTTGAGAGTGGTCAAATATAGTTAAGTTGCTCGTGGCTGAAACCTGGTGGTGGTTTTTAAATTTTCACCTTATCTGTGTTTGGATTTGATACATATATCACTACGAATTGTCGTTTGCGGATAAGTAAAGGTTGGTCTGCTTTTCTATGACCAATTTGTTTCTTGGAATCTGCGAAAATCCACTCTTTGTGTCTTTGTTACTCAAGAAATGTTTTGTCGCATTGGAAAGTCCTCGCCTAAAGTTTCGAACCATTATACTATCGATCAAACTTAACGTAAACTTAGGTTAGTCTAAATAAGTTTGTCTCTGATTGTCAGTTTGGATAGAAATCTAACATAGATTAAAAATGTTGCTTTGTGTGGGGATTAGATTTCTCTTATAATTATCTTGCATTTGTTCTGAGTCTCATTTTTTCGGAATGTTTGAGCAATGAAAGCGTTGCGTTTTTGATAATTTTTACTGCACTTAATGTTAACTGAAATCATCTGCTGCATTTGAGAGCTGTGGTAGTATAGTAGCTAGTGCTCCTACTTCGTAGGCGTGCCATCCCAGAATAAAACTTCCCAGTTGGAGTGGAATGTTTCCCGACCATAACCGTTATCAGATCAACCGTTTCAGCTGGGTACCAGAGAAACACTAGGAATTAAAGAAAGCTGACGAAATGTTAACCACAGATACTTATTGTGTCTTGATGATTAAAGAAAAATACAGGTCTAATACTATATTTTCCAACATATCAGATGGTTTGAAAGTGGATAAAAAAAAAAATGTAACCGCTGCAATTTTATAGGGAAGCCGCATGTATGGTGTCAGGGCTTGCAAGGGAAGCAAAGAATAGTACCACTGCGACCTACAACGCTAAGAGGCAACTGATGTAGGGTCTAGGAAGCTACCCTAGTAAATAAAAGCGTCGCAGAAATCGGATGTGCTGGCCTACTTGTATGCGCATAACTGGCACAATGTACAATCGCTCTTAGGCTTAGATCACATACGAATCAAACAGAGTGGTTAACAAGAGGTCGATATAGAGCGTTCGAAGAAGAAGTAGATCGCGAAGCAGCTTGACATAACCGGTCTTGTTCCCGTCGACGACTGGCTGCTGGTCTGCTATATGTAATTGCTCCTCGTTTGCGACATAACGGCTTTAATAGTATAATTCGTGCTTTGACATATAAGCTTGACAAATACTGCCTTATTTATACCCATAGCACTGTAAAATCGGTTGGATATTGTTTATTGCCACCATAAGTATTATTCGTGAGATCAAAACGTCCAGCTCGGGGTTGTGTTTATGATATAAAATAAAACGAAACAATGAATAATCATGTTGGAAATATAGATTTGTATTATCTTGTATCGAAATTCTCAATAATATATAACAAAATATAAATATATGATTACCAAATTGATGATGACCTTTTTCTTATATTGACTGTTTCACTCTGTAATTTTACTTGATCTCCAGACACATTTATACTGCAATGTATACTGAAATAGCCAGTATACTGGCTTTGGGTCATCTTTAAAAATACCATGAGCCAGTATATCGGATCAGAAGGGCGAAGGGGTTAATAATAATTTGACTGTAGTGCATTGTCTTTCAGCACATCTCTTCTTCTTCACCATTCGCCCCCAGGGAAGCATAGGTCCACAACCAAGACCTTCCAAGCCCGCCTATCTAAGGCCATCTTTCCAGATCTCTACTCTTTCCCCATTTTCTTGCATTCCGTCTCCAACTTCCGTCTCCATGTGTTCCTGGGTCTTCCCCTACCTCTATTGACCTGGGGGTTCCATCTGAGAGCTTGTCTTGTGATGCTGTTAGGGGGCTTCCTCAGTGTGTGTCCTATCCATCGCCACCTTCTGCCCTTATCTCTTGTTCCACCTGTCGTTGTACGTTCGATTCCAGAGTTCCCTGTTTGTAGTCCTGTCATACCATCGCAGGTGTAGTTTCATGTGCAGGCATCTATTGATGAATGTCTGCAACTTTTGTGTTCCCTAGTTGTTCTCCATGTCTCCGCTCCATATAGAAGGACAGCCTTGACATTTGAGTTAAATATCATTATCTTAGTTTTATTCTGATCATTCTTGAACTCCATATGTTCTTCAGAATGGGAAAGGCTGATCTTGCCTTTTTATTCTAACCTAACATCTTCATCTGAGCCACCTTGAATGTTGATAACACTTCCCAGATATGTAAATGTGTCCACCTCCTTTATTGGTGATCCTCTCAGTACGATCGGATCTCTGGGATTAGCATTTAATCTCATGACCTTTGTTCCCCTGGAATAGTCAGTCCCAGTTGTTTTAGAGATTGTTTCCAGTTTATTTGTTTTCTCTTGCATCTGTTGATGGCTGTGGGAGAGGAGTGCTAGATCGTCTGCAAAATCTAAATCCTCTAATTGACTCATCACGGCCCACTGTATTCCATTTCTCCCCCTGGCTGTTGTTGATCTCATTATCCAGTCAATAGACAGCAGGAAAATGACAGCATATCTCTAGTAATGCTAATAAGTTCTGTTGTTAGTTTTCATCTCCGCTAATCAAGTATGTTCTTCATCTTATTATTTATATCTCTGCTAATCAACGATGTTCTTTTTCTGTTCTGCTAAAAAGTCATTATTTGTGATGTGTACAATTGAGAATAAGTAAGGCGAAGGATTAACTACATTGCATGGGTTTTCACCATATTGCTTGGCCCCCCTAATGCAGAAATGACCAACCACCTGTCGAAAGTCTGGGAACTAAAGGCGACCAGTGAGATGTTGACCACATCACAAATCGTGTGACGACGGTCAGTAAAAAATACGGTCCTAACACCGTATTACCCTATATACCACGTGGTATCTTTACGTGTTTTTTTTTCTTATTACCCGTCGAAATGCAGAAAACGTGAACTCCGTAGCTCATTCTACAATCTTAGGGGTCTCCGCAAAGAAAATACAGTCTTGAACCAAACGACGCTGTCCAAACTTGAACACACGACTTTCAGAATGCAAGACAAACGTTTTGATATCGAAGCTTTCATCTCATTGCTTTTTGGGGTCAAACATGCGATTATGGCAAGCCTTTTGCTGCGGTTTGCAACCCCTAGCTCCTTTCGTTTTTCGCGCTGTCTATAATAGTAGTGTAGGTGGTCTGTAGCTGTAGCTCTAGGTCTGTAGATCTAGGTCAGGGAACCACCAGTCAGTTGTCTGACCTACTTATATAGAGTTGACTGTGGTCTGTAGCACAATCAAGAGCACTGAGCTGTGTTCTATGTGAAGGTATTATTTGTGTGAGGTTACTTTCTGGTGGATTCTTTTATGATGCTTTAGTTTTCAAATTTGGACGCAGTACAAAAGTCCTGGACCATCTCTTCATAGAGACCTTTCAGGGTAAGGAAAAATCTTTAGTTATGTTGAGGTAAAGTTCGTTTGTGGTTTGACCAAGGAAATTAAGAGTTCTTGTCTTGTTTTATTTTCCTGTCGGGATATGGTAACAATAGACACTGCATCCTACTACAGGGTGTTCAAGATTAAAGCAGCCCCATTGACAAATCGAAAGTTGCCAGATAATCTATCGCGTTATGTTTATGAACTATTTAAACCGGTTCTGACTAGCTCGTTTTACGTCACATTTGTTCATCGCCCCTTCCCGCACTACAATTACATACCGTCACATAACCTTGACCTATACTACGTCATAACTGAATCTTCTCATTTTCATACATATATGCCAGATTGACTCCATTCACAAGCTGCTATTATCTTGAACACCCTGTATAACCAGGAAAGGGGGAGTATTAATAACGAATCTGCTCAATACTATCGTTATCATTTGTATTTAATGTTGTCTAACTGTCCTAATAAAGGCACTATTATCTTTCTTATATGTGATAATCTTCCTATGTGAGTGTGCTACAATCAGCATCGCCGACATTTAAACTATCAGTGGTTTTTAACATTCTTAAACAAAACCGTAACACACTTGTGACTGCCTTGTTTTCTTTAATGATTGCGTGTTGATGGTTCACGTTCTTTTATCGAGACTAGCTCTTATTTCGAGCATTTGTGAGACAGTAAAATATTTACAATTCGGCAAAGTCTCTTATTGTGATATGGCTTTGTCGGTGTGTGATTTTAAGTACAAGAACAAACATAACATACCGCCGTCAACGAACATGGCTAAGAGGAAGAACATAGAGTGGTCATTTCAACCTGGATGTTACTGGTACCGTCTGAAGCAACATGGACACACCATAGGAAGGTTTGTACTGTAGCGTTATTGGCAACTGTAAAGATAACACAGTCATGAGAATGGTCGGTAAAGAATTTAGAAGAATATTGGGACTTTTCAGGGATATTAACCGTAAGAAATTAACAAGTCCCTCATCATTTAATGTGACACTGTCTATAGTAACGATATGTATTGAAGTATGTGCTCTGCATGCAGTTTGGGATACCTGTCAACACATTGCTGAATTGTCAATTTTGTGTATGCATGTGGCTACGGAGTAGGTTGTGTTGTGTTTTGAGGTGCTGAATGACAACTTGCTCTAATCTGCTCATATTTTGTTAGTAGTCCTGCAATAGTATTGGTCGGTTTCTAATTACTTTGAACAACTTTTTCTTGTGTTGATTCCAAACTGTTACATTCTGTTGCTATCCTACACCACCTCCCTTTGACAGTCGGTCTGCTGTCTAATGTACTGGTATTCCACATTGAGACGGTATCCGCTGAAAGACGACCATGCGCTAGTTATACATTTCAGACAGTATGACCTGTAGACCTGACAATTTTCTGGAATGAAGCACTTGGGGTGCTGATTTTGTTTTGTGTCCCTTATGTTTGATACTTCCTTCTCTAACTTCCCTAGCTCTTAACGTTTCGTAATCTTTTCTGGCATGTCTTGGTATGACATGTTTGGCTGCTGATTCAAGTAGTACAAGTCAGGTGCAGTGCAGTTTTGTCAAAGTTTTTAATTCTCAGGCTCATGGTTTTTGTAGGTTAATCTGTCAGGTCAGCATACGTACTCCAATTTTCTTTTTCCTATATTCCGTTTTGGCAAGGTTGAATATACAGTTAGCTTGTGGTCAGTGCCAACGGGCAATTTAATAGTGCGGTGGTGATTTGTACCAATAGGCCCTACTTCCCTCTCTGTTGAGTTGACTACAATATATGTTGCGACGCCTAGATCTCGGGATGTAATAAAGTGATATTTTCCTGAAGTGAAGGAGGAATGGTCTTCTGGTTGGTTTAACAGTTGAAGTTTTGCACTGTTGGTCTCCACTTTCTATTTTCTCGTCCCCTGCTTTGTGTATTCCCAGATCTGTGAGTGATTGTTAAATTCTCCAATCACATGGCAGGTCTCTTTAGTTATGTCTATTGTACGCCAGTGTATTGCCGGGGCCCTCAAGGGAGCAAAGAATAGTAACACTGTGACCTACAAAGCATGTAAGAGGCGACTGAGGTAGGGTCCTAGGAAGCTACTCTAGTAAATAAAAAGCGTCGCAGAAATCGTATGTGCTGGCCTACGTGTAATCGTATAAATGGCACAACATACAATCGCTCGTAGGCTCAGATCGCAAACAAATCACAAAGAGTGATTAACAAGGGTCGATATGGATCGTTTGAAGAAGAAGTCTGTTGTATATAGCAGTGGCTCTCAAAGTGTGTGCCTATGCGCACAGTGTGCCAGTGACATTCCTAGGTGCGCCCTATGAAATCCCAGATTATTGGTCAGCAACGCAATGCCAGCGGACACCAGGTTAAACAATTGCCAAGACACATCAGGCCCATGCTTCTCATATGCATACATTAAATGATTAATAAAGGTACATCGCATTTTTCAATTATTTCTGTATTTCTTTGCTTTTTGCATCTTATTTATTAAGTTTTTGTGTATAGTGCGCCTACGATTTTTTGTAGGACTTCAAGTGTGCTACGACTTTAAAAGTTTGAAAACCACTGATATTTAGGGTGAGGCATCATTTATGTCACCAGTAGGAAAGACAGAACTTAGCTATGACTGTCCAAAATAATAAGTTTTATCTAAGTTGGTATTTGTATTCAGAAGTAGTTGTAATTTGACTTATTCCTGTCCGCTCTTTGTAGATAATAGGGCCTCAACGGAGAAAACTAATCGCAATGAATACTCGAAGGCAGGGAAAGTGTTGGGGACTGTCAACGAGTGTTTGGGGAACTGACTGTCAGCGAGAAAGACTCAAAACGTTTCCCCTAGGACAAAATTCGGAAGTCCTGCCCTACACGTGTAGGGTTAAAGTTAATTACATATCCTTTACAGGACTTTGCGAATCGACTCCAGCTTTTTTTCTAACGCTGTTTGGGATTTTTCTATGCATTATTACGTTCAGTAGTTTGCCATCGCTTTCTGAACGGGTGGTGCCATCGTCCTTTTGTAAAATCCACGCGAAACAATTTGCAACCAAACTGTCCGCAGCATGATTCGAACTCAGAACGTCGGGGTTAATAGACCGAGTCACTATCCCCTAAGCCAGGGTGCAACGTACAGTCGTTCTTGTCAAAGATCAATTATATATCACAATAAGAATGATCAAATTAGTTGCAAAGAAGGAACACTAAGAAGAAGAATAAGGACCTCAACAGTTGTTTGCCATTTTCCCCGGTCTCTGGCTGTTTTACGTAGTTGTAATCATCTGCATTATTTAAAACTGATAGCTAATGTTACCAGAACTGTTAACATCATTTCATTATTTTTACATATCATTAACTGTTAATCTGACATATTTTTGATACTCATTTAGGATACTCGAAAGGAAACCAAAAAGTACAAAAATGGACAAAGTTCGACGCCTTAGTCGAGCCTTGAATCCCAAACATTGGCGCCACACTAAAACAGAACCCCAGCCGCTGCCTCACCCGTCTGCCATGGGATTAACATCCTTGGGAACGAGAACCAGAGATGACACCAATAACGAATATCAGGATGACAACATTGACTCTGCATCTGTCAACAGTGAGTCCACAAAGAGTGGATCTACAGCCATGGATGTATCCACAGCAAGTGACGAAGGTAAATGAGACATCAATACACATTATTTCTGTCCAATAAGTTTCTGGTAATGTTATATTAATAATTCCTCTCGTACCGTTATACGTTACTTATTGCCTGCAACAATTTCTCCATACCGTTCTATCCTGGGCAACTCGCTCAATCTAAATGGATGTGAGACCCATATTTCTTGCTTCTCTCAGCAAAGTTCGTTTCAGGGTCTTCTTAGGTTCGTAATGTTATGGTATTTTGATTTTGAGTCATATCATAAATGATATATTAGGTAGACAAAGGATCACATCGTTTTTTGGGGCATGTAATGTTGGGCATGTGATGTTGGGCATGTGATGAGAAAGGAGGTTTTTCTTCTTCTTCGTTTTTGAACGCTCCATATCAAACACTTGTTGAACCACTCTTTGAGATTCATATATGATCTGAGTCTAAGAGTGATTGTATGTTGTGCCAGTTATGCACCTAAAAGTAAAGTAGGCCAGAACATCCTATTTCTGCAACGCTTTTTATTTACTAGGGTAGCTTCCTAGGTCCCTACCTCAGTCGCCTCTTACAACTTTGTAGGTTGCAGTGTTACTATACTTTGCTCCCCTTGCGAGCTCCATCAAAACACGGGCGGTAAGGGAGGTTTAGAACACATTGTAACAACCAGTAAAATCGAGGGGAGACGAGACAGAGGAAGACAGAAAGAAAATTTAGGATAGCCTGACCATGGCATGGAAGAGCGTCAACATCTGAGATGATAGCAAACACCAGAGATTTGTGGAGATCCATGATCGTCTACGACCGGCAGGGAACCTGATGTTCATGAGATAAATGGACTCTTTTCATACCATGAGGTATAATGGGGAATACTGTGTTAGGCCTGTATTTTTCACTATCCATCAGCAAACGATGAATGATGTGGTCAACATCATATCAGCTACCTTTACTTTCCAATACTTTTCTGGTACTCAATCTAAAAATTGGAATTGAACCAGGACCATGTGCCTAAGAAGCAAATGTACTAACCACTATGCTAATCCAGCTCTAAATTATTTATTAATAAACACATACTGTTGTTGACTGTATTATCTAAATATTCTTGTTATCTTTAGACTATTCTTAATCATTTTTCCAGTTGAAGAGAACTTTTATGAAGATGTGGAGACGTACCCTATAAAATCACCACCAGTCAGCACTAACACATCAAGCCAAACTGGTATTTTCTCAGGACCAGCACACAGATCCTTACCACCATCTCGTATGAAGCAAAATACATTTATTGGGTACTCTCAAACACAAGCCATAGATAAACTTGACCACTTATCACAGAGTTCTGTTACAGAACCAGGGATGATATATTTGTCAAATCATAAAACAATTGGTAGCGCGGGTGGTAGCAGTGAACTACATAATAGTGTTCCTAAACCATTCGCCAGGGCAAAAAACTGGGCAACAAACTTTGGAAATAATATAGGCAATATAAGCAACAGACTTAGTACAAAGCCTAGAAGACATGCCAAAAGTAATAATGCTAACTTCGACCACAGACATGGACGAGCTGAAGCACCATTGATAGTTAATTCTACTTCGATTGTAACACATAAGTATATAAAGCCACCTAACTCAAAGCCACCATTGCCACCTCAGAATACAGATAACAGTGTCCAGACATCAGATGAAAAGGCTGACGGAAGAATTCCTCCCATACCTCAAACACGACAGAGGTGTGGAAGGCCGTCTTCATTAAACAAAAACACTAAAGAAGACCAAAATGGGAATGAGGAAAGTGACAGCTCTCAAGAACATATCATTTTTAAATCCATTACTTTGTATGATTCAGTTTCCTCCAATAAAATTGATAAGGAGTTTCCAAAACCCAAGCCTCGAGGTCTCAAGAAACTTGTACCTCTTGAGAATGACCAACTTATCCTCTCATCACCACAGCCCAAAAGCAGACGGGGTCCAGCAAGGTCAGATGATCTTGTTAGAGGTGTAGAAACATTATCTTTAGATTCAAATTCTTCATCAGGAAGTTCTGAGGCATTGCAACATGATTCTATTAAACGTAACGGCAGACCAAAACCTCCACCCAAGCCAAGACTTGCAACACATACAACAGTCTAGAAAAAGTCAAGTTAGACTGAATGTAAGATATATAAGTTTAAAACCAGCACTTCACTTAAATGTTTCATTAATAACCGATTCTTTTACACGTTACTCTTTTCAATATGATAGAAAATGAATCTACTTTCTCACATGTTATTTTACATATAGTTCTAAATTATTCTTTCCCAAAACGTTTTTCATTCCGAACAGACAATATTTTCCTCCACTGTCTCTACTAACGTTAGATGCTCTATAATAAGGGTACAGGATCATTACCATTTAATATCAGGACGGTTGTCCTCTTGAAATTGATTTCCACTCCTACTTACTTATTGTATGAATGTAGCCATTTTGTTTTACTTCAACATGTTGATGTGGGTAGAAAATAATAATAAAATCGTGGCATATCCTTTACATGACGTAGCCATTAACCACAGTCGTCTATTTATTTTCTGGGCACCACTTATACGTTCAGTAGTTTGCCATTGCTTTCTGAACAGTGAGGTCCGTATTTACCGTTCGTAAAACTCCACGCTAAAAAAATTTGCTTCCAAACTACCGGCCACAGTGTTTGAACCAGGTATGCTTGTGTTGTGATCGAGCTCACTACCGCTTAAGCTACAGACAGCCACCGACGCCCAGAACCTTTCATGCCTTTTGGGTGGAAAAGCACATGTTATTGTCAATAAAATTACTCATTACTTAGTTTAGTACTAGTTTTAACCCCTAAGACTTCTCAGTTATAAATGTCCTGCCTCTGTTGCTGGCATGTCCTAGTTAGAGCATTGTAGTAATTAGATCAACATATTCAAAAGTTACCTCAAATAACTTTGCTAAACTGGTTCAACAACATAATTTCCCTTTTATTTGCATAAATAGAACACTGACCAAAAATTCATTTCTCGTTTGTCAAATTTATTTAGTACATCACAGCAGAAACATTGTAGTGAAGAAAATGAACTACGCCCACTTTACATCATCTTGAACTCCACGTAGTTCACGCACAAAATATTTAATAAGTAAACTTTGACATTAGCTCAAACTCATTTGATTAGTCTGATTATATCTTAATATATAAAGATAGTTTTATCATCAAAGCTCGGTTGTATTTTTTTATGCCAAATCTTGGTCTAAGAATATGCAAAAAGTAAAGAATTTCATTGCTATGATGCCTATACTCATTTTTTGCCTGGAGAGTTTTGTTTATTATCTACAGTTGCTTGGCTTTACTTTTGTTTTGCAGCAAATGACAAGCTTAAAAAACCTGGCATTATTTTTGGTTTATTATTTTTCTTTTGATCTTCTGAGGTGCATCTGACGATTGGGGGAGACCTGGGTTCAATCCAATGTAAGGTCAATGAGTTTTTTCTGTTGGGAGATAAAGAAAAATGTTAACTATGCAGCCATTAAATTCCACAGGCATATGTCACAACCCCTTCCCTGTCCTACACCGCTCAAAAAGCGGTATTACAGGCAGTAACTAGTTGTTTTTTTATATTATTTTCTTTTTTGCTTTTCTGATTTTATGCAATCTGTTGAATTGAAGTCACAAGATTTCTTACTGTGCATCCCTTCCTGTTGCCACAATTGTTAGGTGAGTATTTCCTTCTTGCTTTCAGCAAATGTGGCATCAGTGGGTTGTATTCTATGCATTTTCTGCAATCTGAAAAGACTCTCCAGATATACAGAGTTAAAATGTTTGCTTTTGTTTTGGGCACATGAAAAGAACATTTTTACACACACTGTTTTGATAACTTAAAAAAATCACGTTTCGTGGTGCAGTGTCCTTTTTTTGGCTTCAATCAACTTCTACACTATGTGTCAGTGGAACCACTAGGAGTTAAAGTTGAGTTCTCAGTACTTTGCACCAATCACAATTCACCTTGTCTACATATGTGTATTGTTGGTACAAATTGTGTTTTCTTTGCATATACAAATTTATGCACCAAAGTGTTGGATATGTTTTCTACCAATGCTCTATGTAAATGTCTTTTTAAAAACAAAAGCAATGGATTTTTACCAGTGTTATTTTCTGAACAGTTGATGTCTCTTACATTTTATATATGAGGTTAAATAATTTTGAAAAAATTACAGCTCTCATATGGGGATGCTCACCTCTCATTTAGAAAGTACTTAGTTCATTTCCTGCATACGCCTGTGTGTTGCTGGGGCTCACAAGGGGAGCAAAGAATAGTAACACTGCAACATAGAAGGCATGTTATAAGAGGCGACTGAGGTAGGGGCCTAGAGAAGCTACCCTAGTAAATAAAAAGCGTCGCAGAAACTGGATGTGCTGGCCTACTTGTAGGCGCATAACTGGCACACTGTACAATCCCTCTTAGGCTTGAATCACATACAAATCACAAAGAGTGGTTAACAAGCGGTCGATAGGGAGCATTCGAAGAAGAATTATTTCCTGCATGCAACAATCAGACTATTTTTCCAGTGATTCCTGATCTCAGTGTAGAGGAGATCGAGTTTCTAGTACTATCAGAGATGGATGATAAAATGTAAGTTCAATTTGAGCATGTAAAAATCATTGGCAGATAAAAATCGATTGGAGAAAGCTGGATAATGAAAATAGATAGACTTTTCAGAACAGCTCCAAAAATGTGTATTATATGTAAACAGCACATCATACTAAATTCTATGAAGAACCAGGATTGTCTTAGTGAACTGATATGAAACTTAATTTCCTTTGGCAATGATCACTTTTCAGTCAGTATGGAGAACAGAAAATTATGAGAATTTGGAAATTATGACCATTTAAATATTTTAACCTATCAGGCTGACATCTTGAGAATGACAACTTCTTCAAGATAAAAGGCCCACCAGTTTTATCCCATAATTAGCACTGCCTTTGTCAATCAGTGTTTTTGTTTTTCATGCAAATGTAAATTTATAATATCATGTAGATAATACTGTACATTTGTTCTGTTATTTTTGTTCCCGGTGAGGCGATCAAAGGCATTTAACATTGTTTAATAGTTTTTATGTTAATTTATTTGAAGTGAGATCATAAGCTCTAACACTCATAAGTTTATTCTGATCTTGAACTCATCTAACCTATTTTTTTTGCATTGGGCCCTTACCTGGCTGTGCCGCAGCGGTGGAACCCAATTACCAGTGTTGAAATTAACATGAAAAAACTCAGAGCGCTATCATTCTTTTGAATGAGAGCTGCTCTGAGTTTGTTTTAAAGTATTAAGTTGCTTATTGGCTCTATAAAGCTCCCATCCTTTGACCGCGATATACTGGGCACTACCATTTGATATTAGCCAAAGACAGAGAAGCTAGATCGCAAGCACTAACGCTTTCATGTTTATTCTTGTCTTGGGCCCATCTAACCATGTTTTCCCTATGAAAGTTTAATGCTCCCAACAAAACCATGGATCATATTGATTACCAATACTGGCTTGATATAACAGACAATTAAACTATAGGCCTACTGGCTTGATATAACAGACAATTAAACTATAGGACTATTGGTGCAAATCATTAAAATATTTGATTGATGAAAAACAATAAATATATTTGGACACATATATCTCAAATCTCATCAGAATTACAGTTTAGTGTTTTTTATCATAAACATCTTTAAAGCGTATCATTTTGTCAGTTGACCCTCCTTCAAAAAATAAGGACAGACAAAATAGTATGTATTGTATTTCAGTTTTAGTTTGGAATATCTTCATTGCACTCTGGACATGTCCATAGGTGCTCCGATCTCCTTCGCAATATCTACCAGTTTGATTTTGATTGATGAGCCTACTCACATACCTGTTATGCTGTTCTTTTCTTGCTACTCCAATCTTCAAATCCAGCTCCTGCAATCTAGTAGTTGACGTGGATTGGTTTAAATGAAAATCTTCTTTGCGGCCACACTCTATGAGAGCTTTCAAAATATCAGCTCTATCCATTGGCTGGCCCTCTGATATAGTGGCAGAGCCAGCCAGCCTGTCTGCTCTCTCATTGCCAACGACACCCATGTGCCCCGGAACGAAGATAAGTGTGATTCTGCAAATTATTGACGCTTGTAGTGATTCAGTCCATTGCTGCACACGAACCAGCCTCTACCTTGCGGATCATACTCAATGAATCACTCAGAATGCATGCATGAGTGTAGTGACTCCAGCCAACGTAAAGCATTAGTATTTCTGTCGATTTGCAAAACAAAAATGCATGCTATTTTGCCTTGGTTTGGGATGGGGAGGAGGGAAGGAGTGTGTTAAATGACAAAGTAATAAGCTTTAACCCATTTGCTTTTCCTAGTTAATATACTGGCTCACAGCATTTTTTAAATGTGATGCAAATCCATTATACTGACCACTCCAGTATACATTGCAATATAAATTCGTCCAGTCACCAACAAAATATTACTGAGTGAAAAGGTTACATATGCTTTGGATATAAAAATTCCAGATTAGAAATCGCCTGTGTGTTGCCGGGGCCCACAGGTGAAGCAAAGAATAGTAACACTGTGACCTACAAGGCATGTCTAAGAGGCGACTGAGGTAGAGGCCTAGGAAGGTACCTAGTCAATAAAAAGCATCCCAGAAATCAAATGTGCTGGCCTACATGCAGGGGCATAACTGGCACAATGTACAATCACTCTTAGGCTCAGATCACATACAAATCACAAAGAGTGGTCGATATAGAGCGTTCGAAGAAGAACAAGATTAGAAATTAAAGAAATTTAAGTATGCACCATAAATTATTATTATAAACTTTTATTTAGTTGTGTTTTTATTATTATTTTAGCATTTTTAACCTACATTTTGTTTAAATAAAATGGTTGTTTTATTTGTGTCTTTTGACAAATGGATATTTGTTAAGCAAAAAAAAAAGTCATTTATCAGTTCTTGTCCATCATTAAACTGAAAACGGATACACACTATTTCATCCTATCTCAGATATCAGTGTTACTGCAGTAGCAAGTTTATGCACTATTGTTAAGACTACATTTTATGAACATGTAAATACACATTTTCATTGTCAAGTAATCAAGCAATTCATTTATGGTTCTTCTTCTTCCCTTCCACATTTACTTCTTAATAGAAGTGTTGTGGGGAAAATGTAGTGATCTTGTGTGTGCTTGTTCTATGGTACATTGTAAGCTGTTATTCACTTTCTTAAGGTGGCTCTTGATGCAGTTTCTCCATCTTTTGCATGGTCTTCCTCTTGCTCTGTACCCGTAATACTTTTTCAATGTGGCTCTCTGTGGTAGATGATACCAGGGCATTCTTGTCAGGTGACCAAACCATTTAATCTATTGTTCTTTTTTGAATTGCTTCATGGCTACTACTTACAAAATGTCAAGTTTTACCCCAAAACTTGATGTTTTTGTTGTCTATATTATACTGCACTTGATGTCAAACATCAGTCACACAAGGATTCAAATTCCTGTATGTCAATTTCCTAATCTACTCAGCTGAAAATGGTTACCTAACTTTCTGAATTACTGTGGTATTTTGGAATAAATTCCAGAACTACTGTTTTTAAGCTTGCACTCTCAGCAATCTATGATGGACTGAGTACCTCTAGCGCCTCCTGAGTACTGTAATATTAATTCTAACTCATTTTTTGGTCATAAAATCAACATCATAGTTATGTTAATCAACATTCAAATATCTATTCATAGCACGGTCATCTATCAGCCTTTGCAGAATTTCAGAGCAATTTGTTCTACTAATCTGTAGTTTTTTTCCCTTATGGGAGGTATTTCCAGACATTTGTTTATGTGTATGACTTACTTGACTTGTTTCTCTCCATTGTTCGCCACTTTTCCCGGTCTCTGGCTGCTTTCCTTATGGTCTCCCAGGATAGTTGTGCACCCTTCAGTTCCTCAAGAAGACTTCGTCTCCAGGTCTGTTTAGGACATACTCTTTTTCATTTTCCTTGCGGATTCCACTCAAGTGCTTATCTAGTGACACTCAACTATGTCTTCCATAGGGTATGCCCAACCCATCGCTATTTTCTCTTTTTAACCTGAGTCATCAAGGACGCCTGTCCTGTCAAATTAATATTTGGGATTTAACACAGGGTAAATCAGACAAGAGTAGTTAGAGTCAGTGTAATATACTGATGCAAACTCACTGGTTAAGTGAAGAAATACTGGAATGAAAGCTACATGACCCTCTGTGTGAGCTACAAAACACGGATAAGTTTACAGAAAAGATAAGATTGAATATATAAAAAATATTTCAAGTGAAATAAAGGAAAGGAAGGAAGGGTCAGTTTCAGTGAACCAGAGTCTACGAAAACCCCTCCTCTACTTCCAAAGTGATGGCCCTGATAACAGGTTGCATAACAGGTTGCATCTCTGCAGAATGGCTATGAAAGTAGGAGTACAAGAAGGCAAACCTTGGGACAGGAATGTTATCCTGAAAATGGATGTATAGGCCCAAGAAGTGCAGATATTTACAGTCTCACTGCAAACTACAATAAAACACCCATTTTAGGGTGAATAACTCTTCATCTTCTTCAGCGATCTCTGATATGCACTTAATCTAATATGGGCCACAAACTGTGCAATAAGCTTGAGGTCTGTCAGGTTTTCCCAAATCTTAGTTTTCAGATTGATTTGGTGTTACTGACCACATGTTACTTCTCAGTTCCCCCAGGAGAAAACAGTCTTGCAAGACATGCTCTGGTGTCTATTTCTCTTGCTGACACTGACAGAGAGCTGTTTGACTTATTTCTAGTCTATGTAGGTGTATGTTGAGTCTACATTGTGAAATATGTTGGTGAAATATAGCCTGGTCTATTCTTCTAAGGTCTTTTATGAGTCTTTTCCGTAATGATATACAGAGATTTTCTTCCAATCTTTTTGCTGGTCCATAGTGAACAAAGAAATTAAAGAATTTAAAGAGATGGTGTATTATCATGTTACATCAATATCCTCTTCGTGTCCTGATTGACACATAAGACTTCCACAAGAGACTTCCACTGTTGCCGTTCTGCTGCCTTTCTACCAACCATCTCCCACGTCAGGCCACACTCCTTCAACTCTCTCTTCCCCGTTCTTCTCCATGTTTCCTTTGGACGTCCAGGCCTTCTCTTCCCATCCGCTGTCCATCTGAGAGCTGTCCTAGCCAATGCCCCCATTGGCATAAGACATACATGTCCAAACCACCTCCATCCTCATCTCTTAATAATGGTCTCCAAGGATGCACAGTCTGTTCGTTTCAAAAGCTCCTCATGTGTTATGGTATTTGGCCTGAAAATTGTTACATATTATCATGTTACATACACATTAATACATTCTGTAACATAAAATAACATTTCCCATAGCCTTTTCAGACCTTACAGTATAAAGTCACTTCATTTAACATTTCTAGGCTCTAGTGTGCAGGAGGTAGGAGGTCCAATTCCTTTCCTTGCGTGTGGAGTGCAGGATTGAACCCACAATCCTCTTGAATCCTAGTCGATAGATGAGCTCTTATGCATTACAATAATCTGTCCCCTGTTACATATACATTCAGATATTATGTAGCTTGTGTGTTGCAGGGCCTGCAAGGAAACAAAGAATAGTACCACTGTGACCTACAAGGCATGTCGTAAGAGGTAACGGATGTAGGACCTAGGAAAGCTACCCTAGTAAATAAAAAGCATCACAGAAATCAGATGTACTAGACCTACTTGTAGGCACATAACTGGCACAACATACAATCGCTCTTAAGCTAAGATCACATACAAATCACACAGAGTAGTTGACAAGTGATGGATATGAAGCGTTTGAAGAAGGTATTCTATTACGTACACATTCATATATTCTATTATGTTACATAAGCATTCATTTATCATGTTATGTTAAATATTAAATGTACATTTATTTTTCATGTTACATATACATATATGATGCAAATAGTATCACTGTGTTAAATTCTTTTATATTATTTTATGCAAATAGTATCACTGTGTTAAATTCTTTTATATTATTTTATGTGCAATATATCTAACAATATATATGTGAACTGAATCACATATATCCGATATCCATTACTTACAGTTATGTAATAAATATACGTAAAATATTTTTAACATTGATTGTTATACATCATCTAATAACTAATAGCTTGTCCTGGGCAGAATTTTGTCACCCTATAAGTCCTTTGGAATTTCTCTCTCACATAGGCCTGATGTCCTGCCTTTGCAGTCGTTATGCTCAAATCACCAGTCACATCCTGAATCCATCTTTTCCGTGATCTACCTCTTCGCCGGGATGTCTCCTTCAATCCGTGGCGGCTCGTCATTAGGGCCAGGCCCACCAAAAATAATGTGTAACGTATATTTATTATTTTTTAGATTAAAATATAACCTAACATAAGACCATGATTTTCCAGAAAATTTGTGTCTGGCCCCACCAACAAAAATGAGCACGAGCCGCCACTGCCTTCAATAATGGTCTTCTTCAATACTTCATGTATTTTTATATGTCCAAAATACTTTAATTTTCTTATTCTTATTTGTAGAATCAGCCAGTTTTATTTGATTTTGCTGTCACTATCTTAATCTGGTTTTATATCATAGTCATGGCCAGTTTTGTGCCATAATTGAAAAATGAAAATCATGCCATTTCCTTTACAGGACATAGTCATTGACCACCTGCCCGGCGTGTTCATTGTGCTTGGACGAGGGTGACAAGCCCCCTGTGAGTGCAGTACAATTCCATGGGTTCTCCGATTTATGGTGTTCGTTGACCAACCAAAGGTTTACGATGTCCATGGTACCTAGCCGAAGAGCTGAAAGCTCAAGTGTTTCTGGATCTAAAAAAGAAAACAGGACGTAGCCATCAACCACAGTAAATGAGTCGTCGATTTTCTAGGCCCCACTTATACGTTCAATAGTTTGCCATTGCTTTCTGAATGGTGAGGTCTATTTTTACCGTTTGTAAAAATCCAAGGAAACTGCATAATTACAATATGCTAATTTTTCTTTCTATTTATTATTAGTTAATAGAACAAAACTGAATTACTCCGGACAGACTCATGTACCCAACATATGTCGGAACTATGTGTGCTGATGGTTCCTGTGTATGGTTGACAGATGTTGCAACCGAGAACTGGGACATTTCTTGCCACAGTCCTGTTTTTCTCGACATTTCTTGCCACCTTTCCAGGACAGCCATTATTTTGTATAAATTAATGCACACTATAACACTACTAAGGTCTGTGATTCTTGACATGTTTAAGATTGATTGTTTGATTGATAAGACCATCATCATTGCACTTTGGTGAGTAACCATGTGTGCTCTGATCTCTTTCTTACACAGAAAGATCTCAGCGACAATGCACGAACTCCGTAGCAGCGGCGAGGTTCCCCAATTCTTGTCATGTTTCAGAACTTTTACTAGAAGAAGGAGAATCTAAGATGTTACATACACTCTGCTCTTACTTGCATACCAATAAAAATGAAATTAATAAAATAAATCATACATTTTACTAAAACTCATTATTTGGTGTCTTGTAATACCTTTTGAATGTTTTTTGAATGTTTAACTTAACGTTCCCCCTCCGGGCCTGCATCGGTGACGTCTGATATTTGTCGGACTTCAAAGACACGGAGAGAAGATCTTGCCTCTCAGTTACGTAATCATAAAACTCGGCGCAGCTCATTCCATAATTAAATACACATTTAAGTATTGCTTCAACTGTTGACGCATGCAAGAGATTTCGTTCCTCTGTACACTGCACTTTCATGAGAGAAAATATTCTTTCTACATTTGCACTGTGTCCTGTACATCGCTAATGAAACCAAAATTACTGTTTCTACGAGCACATTTCAAGTGTTATGTGTCGTGTGGACGTGGACATTTCAAGTTTTCAAATTAAACAGTACAGTTCCGTATGCCTACTGTTTAATCACAGCGATAATGAAAACAAAATTACTGTGTGACAGTATGTGTGGACGTGGATATTTCAAATATAAAACAGATCTCCCATCTGAAAATCGAGAAAAAGTTCGATTTATTTGGAACTTTCATTTGACAGTTTGACGGGGACAAAAATCGGGACAAATGAGTGTCCTGAAAGCATTTTTCGGAACACCACAGTTTTTCGTTAAAAACTAGGACTGTCCCGGAAAACCGGGACGTCTGGCAACCCTATTCTTATGGCTCACTAAGTATCTTCTAGTCTAGCTTTGCAGGATCAGACTCATGCAAAATTATATTTAAAGATTCTTCAGTCACATGTCTAGTGTGATGCTTGTGTAAATGATAAGCAATTTAATGTACACAAATGTCAATGTTTCATATAAATAAACTAACTTACACTTTGTTGATATATGAAATTATGTGCTGTGTTTTGTTGATAAATAGTAATATACTTACCTAACATGCGTTGTGTCTCATTGATTTCAGTTTTAGTTTGGAATATCTTCATTGTACTCCAGATGTGTTCGTTAGTGCTCCAATCTTCTTCTGGACAACCATATTCACAACTACGGATTATCTGAACAAATACAAGCAGATCAATGAAAGTTAACTTGGTGGAGAACAGTGGTAAATGATATGAGAGCAAAAATACACGCATGGGATATCACGAATGTGCTGGGAGAGTTTTATTTATTGCTTCTTTACACGATTCGCGCCTGCCCAGCGTGTTCGTAGCGCGTTTGACTGCGGGTGACTAGCCCTCTGTGAGTGCGGGTTCAATTCCGCGGGCTGGCAGAAAAGCCACAGGTTCCCCAGATTCACTGTGTTCGTGGCACCGAACCGAAGGGTTACGGTGTCAATTGCACCGAGCCGAAGAGCTGAAAGCTCAAGTGCTTCTGGATTTTAAAAAAAACACGATTCGACCCTGAGTAATGTCCCCTGATTTATGCACCAGTACCTTGTCAAAGATAACGATTAGGAAGCTAATGAGGGCAAAGTATCACAGATGCACTTTCGGGGTCAAAGGCGCATGGGGAACATCGCGCCAGGATTAGTGAGCTGGCACTAATCAAGATCCTACCCCACCTCCACGTGGTGACCATGGTAACAGACATTGGTTCTTGTCTGGCTAAGCGGGTAGGGATCGAGGGAGAGCTACTGTGGCATAAGTAGAGATGCAGACGTTGTCGCGTTGGGTGGGATCCGCTCGCAACACAGATGAGCAGAATCCCAGAGTGACTATTAATGCACATCTGTCCCGGCCGATGGGAAAAGCGGAACGGATAACTATAAAGGGATGAGGGGTGCATCCAGAGAAGAGACGTGGGACCGCGTGGAACAAAGCTTGGGCCCGAGATGAGTTGCACGTGGGTCCGCATAGGGCGAAACTCGGAGCCCTGAGGTGGGGGCCCGAGTTGAGTCCCGTGTCTGGACAGCCTAGAGGCTTGGTACATGTGAGCACGGTGAGAACTGATGGAGATGATGGGGCAGGCACCAGGGCAGAGCGAGCACGCAAGCGGACGATGCACGAGTCGGCCCACCGCTGGCAGACGGGCACGGCGCTGGCTGGCGTGAGAGTGAGTGGTCCACCGAAATGTGCAAAAAACTGGAAAGCCCAACAGAGGTTGAATCCAGTGCGCGTTTCCGCTAGCTGGAAACTACTGCTGCCTTGTAGTTTGATTGGGGACAATCAAAGGCTAGAGGAGTAAACCGTAAACAAAACTGGACAGCAGGAAAACCAAGTAGTCCATAAAAAGACAGGTTTTCTGGGCAGATGACGCTCAACAACCCGGGAGGGCATGTCGTCTAAGGGTCGTTACCCTAAAAGAAAATAGCAACCTGCTGCCTTGCAGGTTGGCTGGGGACAGCCAAAAGTTAACGAAGAGCGAACCCAGTAAAGCTGGTTGAAATCGGACACGTCACCGAAGGACACGTACAAGGGCTCCAAATGGTACTGAAGATTGTGACGTAAAACTAGATTTCAGCCAACAAGTGTAACACTCTAGTGACTATCATCACACTGTGGAGTGCCAGGTAACGAGAAGGCAGACAAACTTGCAAAAAAGGGAGCGGAGTGTGAACAAGTAGAAAACGAAATCACATACTTTGAAGGGAAAAAATAGCTATCGTGGACATTAGTAAAGAACCTAAACTATCCAACCGCCCGAGTGGTTACGGGGCCCAAATTTGGGGTGTAAAGAATAGAACCACTGTTGCCTGCCACACATGTCGTAAGAGGCAATTAAGGAGGTTTGGCTGAAATCGGATGCACGCGTCCACTAGGAATGCTAACCCGAAACAAATGCTTGCAGAAAACGGATGCACCAGGCCGTAAGGCGCATAACATGGTGCAACGACCCTCACAATGTGGAATGGGATAACGAATTCTGCGGTCACCAATCTGCTTCGAGATTTAGCCACGCAGTAAGAATGTCAGACCTACCATCATGAGGGTGGCCAAAATTTACTGCGGGAAGAAGTCGGCACAAACGGGAAGCGAAATCATAGAATTATATCCTGCAGAACTGCCCCAGTATGCAGACCTGAGAAGAAAGAGGTGGCCCACTTACACTAGCGTCCAAGACAAACTATGGCGTGGCTGATAATCTGAGGCAGACGGCTGCCTTTATAAGAGAATCCGAAATCCCAATCTAGTGAGAATGCAGAAGAAGAAGAAACTATCCAACGATGACCACCTCATACTCGACAGACAAGAACAGACTATCATCTTCCGACTCAGGATAGGACATAACAGACTGAACAAACTCTTACACGGGCTACGATTGTCACCATCCCCTCTGTGTCCATGTGGCACCGCTGATAAAACCACATAACATGTCCTGCAAGATTGTCCCCTGTATGTCCTTCCTAGAAAGGAATGCTGGCCCTACAACTCAACACAACATTCAAAATTACATGGCACCAGAGATAAGATTCATTACAGTCAACTTCATTGTAAGAACGCGTCTCGCGGTATAATCATCAAAATAGGGAAATCTCTGAGATCTGCGATCGCAGAGAATAAGGGAAAAGTACTAGCGAAGAGACATAATTTCAGATTATAACACCAGTATTAGTACTGCATACTTGATGATGAAATATGTTCAAATTGAATCGATTTGTAATCAAGACTTCATATTTAACAATTCTTAAGAACTTATGAATTTTGCCCGGGCAGCGGCTTTCCAGCCTGCTCTTTTCAATTTTAACCTACAAAAGTTCTTTTACGTGTTCAACTTGAACATGGGACCTATGTTTTATCGCCCGTGTCCTATAGGACTAGGAACTCGATCTCACCTGCACTGAGATACGGTATCTCTGGGAAAAAAATTCCCGATGGTTCCACGAGGTTGCAAACCGAGTACTTTTGGAACGAAAGGCAAGCACCTAACTTTTACGCCACAGATATCCACGAATTCCTACAAAATACGTTCACCATCTTCTAAATTACATCAGGGACTCTCGCCGGTGCTACGGAGTTCGTGCACTGCTGCTGAGATCTTTCTGTGTAAGAGAAAAGAGATCGGAGCGCATATGGTTACTTATCTAAGTGCAATGATGATGGTACTATCAATCGATCAATCAATCAATTTATATGAAAAATCCAGCAAAAGAGAAATGGACGATCAGGAACCTAAAAAGTAATGATGTAAAATTGCTATCGTGGTCTAGTGTTTTCATAAACTGTTCTTGGTATATAATTGTAAACTGTAATTTAGAAACATCAACAACAATGAATACATATGCTTCATATTTTAGGTTATGTTAAATAATATGATCTATGATTCACAACTATATGTTGCTATGATTCACAACTATATGTTGCTATGATTCACAACTATATGTTGCTATGATTCACAACTATATGTTGCTATGATTCACAACTATATGTTGCTATGATTCACAACTATATGTTGCTATGATTCACAACTATATGTTGCTATGATTCACAACTATATGTTGCTATGATTCACAACTATATGTTGCTATGATTCACAACTATATGTTGCTATGATTCACAACTATATGTTGCTATGATTCACAACTATATGTTGCTATGATTCACAACTATATGTTGCTATGATTCACAACTATATGTTGCTATGATTCACAACTATATGTTGCTATGATTCACAACTATATGTTGCTATGATTCACAACTATATGTTGCTATGATTCACAACTATATGTTGTCACATGAAAAATCTGAATAGAAAGCACCTCAAAATGAAATATGTCGACCAAAAAAAAAAAGTGACCAGAAATGCAGAAACTAAGCTGTAAAATAAATGAAAGTTCTGTTAAGAACAAACTATTTGATACTGATGAAATGAATTATCTACCAAGGTTATCGGGCCCCACCTGCACGAAGATATTGGTTTTCTGATATTTTATATATGTCTTATGTCTATTCTCCTTCTTGTTGTACCGGTTTGTTACTGTGCTCTAGTGTATTCATAAACTGTTCTTAGTATAACATGTCTGTACTTAAGAAACATCAACAACAATAAATATATATGCTTCAGATGTTAGGTTATGTTAAATAATATGCTGGTTGGCATGAACCCAATGTCACTATGACTTTCTTAGTTTTGTTTACGCTTTTAGAAGTGTGTCACATACCTAACACAGTGCTTGTCACGTCTTGAATACCTAACACAGTGCTTCTCACTTCTTGAATACCTGACACAGTGATTCTCATTTCTTGAATACCTAACACGGCTTCTCATATCTTGAATACTTAACACATGGCTGCTCATATCTTGAATACCTTACACATAGCTTCTCATATCTTGAATACCTTACACATAGCTTCTCATATCTTGAATACTTATACATAGCTTCTTATATCTTGAATACCTTATACATAGCTTCTCATATCTTGAATACCTTACACATAGCTTCTTATATCTTGAATACCTTATACATAGCTTCTTATATCTTGAATACCTTACACATAGCTTCTTATATCTTGAATACCTTACACATAGCTTCTTATATCTTGAATACCTTATACATAGCTTCTCATATCTTGAATACCTTACACATAGCTTCTCATATCTTGAATACCTTACACATAGCTTCTCATATCTTGAATACCTTACACATAGCTTCTCATATCTTGAATACCTTACACATAGCTTCTTATATCTTGAATACCTTATACATAGCTTCTCATATCTTGAATACCTTACACATAGCTTCTCATATCTTGAATACCTTACACATAGCTTCTCATATCTTGAATACCTTATACATAGCTTCTCATATCTTGAATACCTTACACATAGCTTCTCATATCTTGAATACCTTACACATAGCTTCTCATATCTTGAATATATTTTCCTCACAAAATGGGAAACATGTCAGTATTAACATAACGGAATAATGTGCAATGTAGGTGGACCTGTACTAAGTGGCTGCTCATCATTAAGGGCCAGTAGGGCCGGCCCCACCAAAAATAATGTATAACGTGTATTTATTTTATAAATTAAAATATAGCAACCAAAAACCATGATTTATACGGAAAAAAATGCCTGGTCCCACCAACAAAAATGATCACGAGCCGCCACTGCCTGTACCTATCATACAGTTAATGACTATGATCAGCAGATATATTACACAAAATAGGACTGTTACTATGTGGCTCATAACTTGATTCACAGGCAACTGATCGCACTGTTTGAAATTCTGAACATGAATAATTTATCTTTCTATTTTCGATCCAGAAGCACTTGAGCTGAAAGCTCTTCGGCTCAGTGTCATGGGCATCGTAACCCTTCGGTTCGGTGCCATGAATACCGTAAATCTGGGGAATCTGTGGCTTTTCTGCCAGTCCGCGGAATTGAACCCGCACTCACAGAGGACTTGTCACCCGTAGTTCAACGCGTTGCGAACACGCTGGGCAGACGGGCAACTTCTGAACATGAGTTGATGTTCACTAAAGAAGAAGGATATATTTTATACATTCTAATTTCCTTTTTTTTTTAAATTGATATGCCTTAATGGTTTTCTGTCTCTATTATGACGACACGGGTTCGAATCCTAGGTAATGTATATGATTTTATTTATGGAGGATACAAAATAAATCAACCTGCTTGAAGACAGCTTTGGCGTAGCGTTTTTAAAATTTCCAGTCTATAAGAAAACTCACTTGCTAACCTCCCCACCGCCTTTCTCTAACCGGGGATATAATCTATACTACATTTAAAAAAATGTTAAATCGTAGTCTCTACTTTCTCTGTCCACATAGAACACAGTCATATGTCAGTGATTATTGTGTTACATTCGACTGATTTATAACGACAATAAAACAAAGTACAATGAAAATTCTAAATAGCCTTTGCAGACGCGTAGTGTGTGAAATATGCTTCCATTAACTTTTCTAGCCTAAAGTATGCGGTAGGAAGGCGAAATATGATAACCAATGAGAATGTTATATTATGGTCAAATGTACAAAACATTTCATCTATTGTTGCTGTATGCATTCAATGAGTGCGATTGTTGAATCATTATTTCTTACTTTATTTTACATCATCATCAAATAGTTTTTCCTGAGCAGAACTTTGCCACTCTTGCAGTCGATCGGAATTTCTCTCTCTCGAAGGCCAGATGTTCCGCATCTGCAGTCGTCATGCTCAAATCATTAGTTACATCCTGAATCCATCTTCTCCGTGGTCTTCATATTATCCATTTTGCCGTGAGCCTTCTTCCATAGTGGTCTTCTGCAATCTTTCAAGTCTTTTTGTGTGTCCAAAATACCTTAATTTTCCAATTCTTATTTGTAGCATCAGCCAGTTTTCTCTGATGTTGAGTTCTTCCTGTGTATATCTATTTGTTCTCTTTTCTGTCCATGATATACGTGGGACTTTTCTGTCACGTTTATGTTCAAAAACACATATATACTTTTCTACTGCTTTGTTAAATGTAAATGTTTCACACATATACATTGCATTGATATACATATGCAAGCTCTTAGTGTTCTGATCTTTGTTTCCTTATCAGTTCCATTTCATACTGTTTTTAATTGTTTAACTTTTTGTAAGGTCACGTTTGTTCTTCTTTTTATTCTCTTCATCCCATCTCTTGTTAGCAGTGAACCGATTAATTCACCTGGAGGAGGTAAACTCGTTTCAAACCTCCATTGTCTTGCGGCTATTCCCATTCATGGGAAAGGCTTGGGGAGTAAAACCCCGGACTCAAATTAGAATCATGAGTCCTTAATGCAGCATGTCACTGTACTGATTTGTATTATGGTAACCCATGCGACGTAATTGGTGCCAAACAATATCAGCTTTGTCGTTCCCTTGAAACTTTCAGCTGCGTTTAGAGGGAGAACTGATGCATGACAACAGAGGTCCTCCATATTAGAATGCCCAAATAGCGCAGGGCACCCCATCTTCACCACCATGGGATCCATTATCTCTCGCGGCTAACAGGATGCCATCAAGGGTAGACATGGTTCCCGTTAGACGAGTCGGGGGACGACCGATACGACAGTGTCAACAGGACATTAAAAAAACATTGAACACGACAATGGAGGAGACGTAAGAAGTGGCTGACTGTACAATCTATGTACACAAGTATTATATACGAAATTAATATATATTATACCCCTGGGAATCATAGGCCATCAGCCATTGTTCTTCAGCAATTCATGTTCGGTGTACTCCTCTCCCTTTTCCCACAACTTATGTCCATTTGTTTGATGTATTTTGTCAACTTCACTACTCCGTGTGTTTCTTGGTCTGTCTCCCTTTCCTTTTTCTTATGGATTCCAAGCAAGAAGAATTTCTTTCTTTTCTTTCTTTCTTTCTCGAATCCTGTATGCCTCACAGAGTCAGGTCAGGAAGAGATTTCTAAAACGGCCCTAGCATGCGCTTCGTAGATAGTCTCTTTCGTCGCCTCTGTTATCTCTGAGGTCCATCTTTTGCGTGGCCGGCCTTTTGCTTTGTACCCATTGTATCGGAGCAGCATTGCTCTTTGGGTGCACTGTCTGATGGTAATCTGCTTACGTGACCGAACCATTTAATTTGTTGTTTCTTGATGAAGTCTAGTACTGATGTTGTACCCACTTTTTCCTGTCTTCATTTCTCAACCGGTCTCTTCTTGTTACACCCAGCATTCTGCGTAGACACTTCATCTCTGTTGTGACTAGTTTTCTTCTATCGTTTGTTGTCAGCGTCCAGGTTTGGCACTGGTAACATAATGTGGGGAGAAAGATTGTGTTGAACATTGCTCTTTTTGTGTTCATGGTGACGTGTTTGCATCTTAAAATTGGCGCCATTTGCCCTATCATTTGATTTGCTTTGTTGCATCTGTGTTGAATTTCATTAGTTATTCTTCCATTTGCTGAAAAATGCTCCCCAGGTATGTGAAGCTTTTGCTTGATTTAGTAGATGATTATCGATGGAGATGTTGGTAGTGTTTTTCTCTCTGGCGAATGTCATTACTTCTGTTTTGTCGATGTTAATTCTCATGTTGTATTCGTTACATGCTAACTGGAGTCTGTTGATGTGTTGTTGTAGCTGTTCTTCTGTTGTTGATATGATTGCCTGATCGTCTGCAAGAAGAATAGCTACTCACAAATCAAATTGTATTTATCTCGTTAGAGTTATGTACCTTTACATCGTTCAGATTGTCAAAGCTTGAAGAATTTGAAACTTACAATATTTTACTTGATCAAGAAGCAAAATTTAAGAAATCTAGTGACATTTTCTTATGGGTTGTTGTAGCTGTTGCAGTATGTATACGATTACTTAAATTGTTAAAGATCACTTTATTTAGATATCGATAATGTCATTCTTAGATAAACTTTCTGAGTAAATTATACTGAGTAAATCAGCTGCTTGCTAACCGCATGCGGCTTAATTTGTTCTTATTCTACTTCTTCGAACGCTCCATATCAACCACTCGTTAGCCACTCTTTGTAATTTGTATGTAATCTGCGATTGTAAGTTATGCCAGTTATGCGCCTACAAGTAGGCCAGCATAGATGCCTCTATCAGGCCTCTATCTCAGTTGCCTCTTACAACATGCCTTGTAGGAGGCAGTGTTACTATTCTTTGCTCCCCGGCACCACACGGGCGGGACAGGTAATCGATATGCATTGTTTAGCACTTAACGCATTCGACATTATACCTCTGCTGCGTATAATGTAAGCACATACCAAGGTTTCTTCTATGAAACCAACCAACCATTTGTCACTTTGGAATTATTGTGAGCCAGATTTGATCAAACTTCTCCGTCTTATTCATTTCCTTTCACGTTATCACTTCCTGATTCTGACAAGTAACACCTTGCACATACATATATATATATATATATATATATATCTAAAACTAAAGATATAGAAAGCAAATTGAATGCATTTGAAAATATATGTCTGCGAAAAATAATGAATATAAAATGAGACGAATTCAGAAGTGATGAAATCAGAGACATGTCTGGTCAACCACTAGTGACAACTGTTATAAGAAGAGAAGATGAAGATATGTTGGGCACACCTTGAGGAGAAATGATCAACGAATATAAAGCAGGCATTGAAGTGGGATGCAAGGGTTCAAGAAAGAGAGGTCGACCTAAAGAGACCCTGAACGAACTTTGCTGAGAGAGGCAGGAAATATCGGTCTCAGTTCCATGGAGGAGATTGAGCGAGTTGCCCAGGATAGAGCGGTATGGAGAAATTTTTTGCAGGCCCTATGTAACGTATAACGGTACGAGAGGAATTATTATATTATTTATTATATATATAATTCTCATACCGTTATATATTACATAGGGCCTGCAAGTAATTTCTCTATACAGTTCTGTCCTGGGCAACTCTCTCAGTCTATTTCATGAAATTGAGTTCAATATTTATTGCCTCTCTCAGCAAAGATCGTTTCAGGGTTTCCTAGGAAGTCCTCTCTTTCTTGAACCCTTTGCATCCCACTTCAGTGCTTGCTTTGGTATTCTTTGATAATTTCTACTCAAGATATGTCCAACATATCTCCATCTTTTCCTTCTTATAACAGTTGTTACGAGTGGTTGGCTATACATTTTTCAGATTTAGTCTTAGAACTATACTACCTTATTATTTAGCATTGGATCCCTCACCTGCTCACTTACAATCATCATCCTATGCCATCCACATATAAAAGGTTAGCTGTACTGAATTTCCAGCAAATTCTATCCCTTGCCCTGATGGTGTAGTCCGGCAAGCTATTGCATGCCTACTTCTTTCTCTCCCAATTATATCTATGTCTAGAGAAGGCCACTCTGCAGGAGAGCAGCCGAATATACTGGTTACCTATCACAAAAAAGAAATAGGCGATTAAATCAGTCAGAAGACCACCAATACTAACACAGGACGGCAATCAAAATATGAGCAGATTAGAATAAGTTATCATTCTGTGCCTCAGACAGGACACAATCAACTTTGTAGCCACATGTGTACAGAATTCAAGATTGACAATTCAGCCATGTGTTCATGTTAACAGACACCCCAGACTGCTGAGCACATACTTCTAGACTGCCCCGAATATGATATACTGAAGCAAACTCACTGGCCTAGTGAAACAACACTGGACGGACAACTTCACAGACCTGTGTGTGAGATGAAGAAAAGACTGCATTTTATACTTTCTTCTTCGAATTCTCCATATCGACCACTTGTCAAATAACTCTCTGATTTGCATGTGATCTGAGCCTAAAAGCAATTGTACGATGTGCCAGTTATGCACCTACAATTAGGCCAGTACATCCAATTTCTGCATTGCTTTTTATTTACTAGGGTAGCTTCCTAGGTCCTACATCAGTCGTCTCTTACGACATGACTTGTAGTACTATTATTTGCTTCCCTCACGGGCCCTGGCACCACACGGGTGGACGTTTATACAAGAGACAACATTGAATCATCACAAAATAGCTTTTTCAGAGCAGAACTTTGCCACCCCAAAAGTCTTTTGGAATGTATATCTCTCATAGGCCAGATGCCCCAGTAGTATACAATGTTCTTTACAGTTAGGAAATCTGGTTTTAATAGGTAGGAGATAAAAAAATACTATTCAGACTGCAGAGTATATACTTAACTCATTCACTACCGGGTTTTTCGCCTCTGGACGGAATTATTTTTTAGCTTCAAAAATATTGCACACATACTTTAGCTAAACTAAAATAATGTTTCTAAATATTATTTAAAGTTGAACTTATTATATATCAAATTAAAGATAAATGAATATACTTTCATAAAATAGTTATTCTGTCCGAAAATATAATATGTTGACTATGCATGAAAGATATTATTTTTTTGGTGGTTTTTTCCTGTTAACAAATTGTTTACTTTATTGAATCAAATTTACAGTAAAATCCATGACTAAACAGAAAGTAGACATACTATCGAGCGTTTCTTCTCAAACATACCATTCTTTCACATCTTTCTTCTTGCCTCTCTTACCAGCTCCCGAATCACTTCCTGAAGCTAATGCACCATTTCCTGCAGATTTTTTTGACTGTAGTACTGAAAAATTCTGAGTTTCATCTACCTTATATGTGCCCTCATCTCGACTGCGGAGCTTGCAAAGTGCAATACACAGCACAATTACAGCCACAAGAACACTGCCCGTAATACCCAATATGAGACCTAAATTAATTCCTTTTTCACTGGCTTTATCCTTGTGAGAAAGTGGTGTACTTTCATCCTTTCCATAGCCACCATGAATACTTGTGACATTCACATGCTGTAGTCCATTACCATTCATGTGCCCTTGTCCAGAAAATGATGAAGTTGATGAAATACTTGAAGGTGAACTAGGTTTTGCAGTTTCACAATCTGGGCCTGTACATATTGGGGGTTGTTTAGTAGTTGTTGTAGGTGGTGTAGTAATGATGAATGTCGCTGTAATTATTTCATCCTCATTCCCTGGGGTAACCATTAGGCATCCATCTTCATCATCTTCAATACAGCCAGAGCTTGCCCCAGTAAAGATTATATCATCTGTCACCCCTTCTTTTGGTGCTGTATGCTACAATAAAGCAGTACTGTGAAAGATATTAGCATGAATGAAAAAACTAATTGCAATTGTGAGACGCAAAAATCTAACTTGCCATGGGCCTTTATGAACAATATGTTGTATAAGTCAGTCTAACTGCTCTCTTTATATAGGTAATACATTTATGAATACACAAACATTAAGAAAATAGTGAAGGAATGTATGGTTTATTAACTGTTCACAAACTAGCATCATAACCATTCATAAAAATTGCTAGTTTTTTATGGTCACATGGTATCCTAGAATGAATGGTAAACTCTGTTTCACTTCTACTTCTAGCATAAACCACAATGCTATGTATTCATTATCATTTATACTTCACTTTTACGTAGTTTCTGGTTAATATAAAGCTCTAATCAGAATGAAAAGTAATAAAAAAAAAAAAAATTGTAAACGTATTTTGAGTGACGCATGGTCCACGCGATAAGATGTATTGACACTTGAGTGTCCTCTTGGTACGGAATCAGTTAAAGACTGCCCTGAATATGATATACTGAGAGGCAAGCTCACTGGCCTAACGAAACAACCCTTGACATAAAACTACACAGACCTCTGTGTGAGCTACAAAAGAGTGAAATTTATACAAGAGACAATGTTGTATATATAGACAATATTTCAAGCGAACGAAAGGAAATACTATAGAAGTCTGATAAGACAATAGCCAAATTAGGATTAATTATTATGGGGAGATAAAAATAATAATTTTTCTGGGTGGTGTTAAATTTCAAAGCAAAATTATTGATTTTACTTGTTCCAGCATGTCTTTGGTAATTGTTTTGATATTTGATGGGGTTGTTATTCAATGTAGTCAGAGTTGTGAGTCTTCCTTTATAGCTTTCTTTCTCTTGTTCTTACTAGCTCTCTCTCTCTCTTTGGACAATATTTAGATGACATATAAACAATAGGAATATACATAGACAAACGTATATACATGACATAGGAATACAGATAGGTAGACAGACATAGGTATATACGCAGATACAGATAGGTAGGCATACATAGATACATTTATATACACACAAGGGACAATATGTAGAGACAGAAAGAGATACATACACACTAAAATACATTTATATGCAAGATACAACATATTAATACATAATAAAACAAAGCAGAATACAGTTTATATGAACTTTTTTTTAACATCTTGGTTGACTTTTTATTGTAGTAAGGGTCTCCATCTCGCTTGTTGTGATTGGGAAGGCATCATGTGGGTTGATCTGTTTTAAGATGTTTCCATGTCAGATACTGGGGGTGAGTTGGTTGTTATAATTGCTGCTTTTTTCAGACATTGTCTTAAATAACGCAAAATGCGTTGGCGTAATGGATGAATAGCGTGTCATTATGGGATATAAATATGCATTTACTCGTTCCTCAAAGGTTTCACTCAAACAGGAGTGAGCTAGATGGTTGGGTTAATCTTCAGCACATTCAGTACACTACAGAAGTTGCAGAGATTTTATACAAGTAATTGCCAAAACTTCTTTGTTAATTTTTGTCTGGCAATCAATTCTATAAAAGAAAGAAATAGACATATATATATATAGCTTTCATACAAATACCCATATTGGAATAAAACAAGGTCAATAAAAGTTGCTTCAAAAAGTTACTAATACAAATAGGTTATAGTAATACAGTAAATTATATGTATAGAATTCCTTTTTCTGTGTTTCTCTGATCCTACTTTGGGTCAAGTATAAGTTTTCTATCGGGATCATTTATTCCAATAATTATTTATGTGTGTTACGTTTATATGCAAACTGTCTGGTAGTATTCTAAGAAGGTGGTTGACCCCTTGTTGTTATATGCTGAAAGTCAGTGATGAGGTTGTACACATATTTTACTTACCGCTACATTTCTAGACTAGTCTCTCTATGATATATCTAGAATACTGAGCCGTAGATATTTAAATTGTGTGGTGATAAGATTTTTATTATCATTGAGAGCAGTATTAGGTTTTCTTCCAAATATAAAAAATAGATGATTTACCTGATAAATAAAGAATTTAATATGTTTTAAGGGCTGTATCATGAGGCTGTCTATATAGGCATACACTGTTTATCTAGCTACTACCATTACATTGATATGTTATTTATACTCAACAGGTAAGCAGTTATCTGTTGTGGTAGACAACCAACTATCACTGGTCTGAATACCGGACAGCGATGTACCTTAGAATAGACTCGTTATAAAAGTTAATTGCATATCCTTTACAGGACTTTGCGAATCAACCCCAGCTTTTAACGCTGTTTGTGATTTTTCTAGGCATTTTACGTTCAGTAGTTTGCCATTCTACGTGGTGCCATCGTCCTTTTGTTAAAATCCATGCAAACAATTTGCAACCAAACTGTCTGCAGCGTGATTCGAACTCAGAACGTTGGGGTTAATAGACTGAGTCACTAACCCCTAGGCCACAGACGCCACCAGACTCGTTATCTTCTTCAGCGATCTCTGGTCATGCGCTTAATTTACTGTGGACCACAAACTGACAGTCAGCTTCAGGTCTGTCAGGTTTCTCCAAAGCTTAGTTTTCAGGTCGACTGGGTGTGGCCACATGTTGCTTCTCAGCTCACACAGGAGAGGACAGTCTTGCAGGATATGCTCTGGTGTCTGTTCCGCCTGCTGACACTGGCAGAGAGCTGTTTTACTTATTCCTAGTCTATATAAGTGTTTGTTGAGTCTGTAGTGTCCTGTGCATAGTCGAAATATAATGACCTGATCTGTTCTGCTTAGGTCTTTGAGGGAGTCTTTTCCATAATCATATCCAGTGTTTGTCTTCCAGTCTACTGCAGATTTTCTCTGTATGAGGGTTTTAACCTCTTGAAAAGACAAGGGTTGGTAAATTTGCTCTTTGGCACTGCCCTCCTTAGCTAAGACATCAGCACTCTCATTGCCTGCAACAGTGAGATGGAATCCACTGCAAGTGAATTTCTGCCTTTTCTGAAAGCTGAGCAAGTTCTCTTTTTAGGTTTTGTACTCTGCTGTCAGCGGATTTAGCCTCCAGGGCTTGTATTGCTGACAGTGAGTCTGTGAGAAATACCATCTTGCCTGCAGGTGCTTGCAGCTTATTCATGTGCTGTGCTGCCATCAGAAGGGCTAAGAGTTCTGCTTTGTAATTGGAGCATATTCTTCCAGTAGGGGCCGCTAGAGACACAGTAGTAGCATCTGGGTGCCTAATGTACCTCCTGCTCCACCATTCATGGTTGCCTCCATTGCCGATCCATCTGTGTAAATTCTTATCCAGCTGTCTTCTGGAAACATGTAATGGAGATGTTCCATTGTAGTTGCTTTCTTCACTAGATTAGGCTCGGCATCTTTGCTTAACAATTTAGGGATGGAGGTTGAGAAGTTTAGTGGTACTGAGTCTGGTTCCCAGTGATCAAAAAGCAATTCTTCAGATATGGAATTATGATTTAGTAGTTCTAAGTATGACTTTCCTATTTCTTTTGCTTTGTGATTTAGACTTGTCGCTTTAGTCTGTTCTTTGTTCTAGCCGCCATTTTTTCATGCAGTGGATGGTGAGGCATCCTTTTGATCCTTTCAGTATGTAGAATCACTTTTCTCCTCCTTCTGTCTTCCAAGGGCTGGATGTTGGCTGCCTTTTCCATTTCTACAATTGGTATAGATTTCATGGCTCCCAAAATAGTACGCAGACACCTGTTTTGTGTTTTTCCAGTATCGATTTGTTTGAATGGGCTGCTGATATCCATGTTGATGATGCATATTCCAGGATCGGTCTAACTGCACCAGTATACCTATATAGACAGCCTCATGATACAGCCCTTAAAACATATTAAATTCTTTATTTATCAGGTAAATCATCTATTTTTTATATCTGGAAGAAAACCTAATACTGCTCTCAATGATAATAAAAATCTTATCACCACACAATTTAAATATCTACGGCTCAGTATTCTAGATATATCATAGAGAGACTAGTCTTGAAATGTAGCGGTAAGTAAAATATGTGTACAACCTCATCACTGACTTTCAGCATATAACAACAAGGGGTCAACCACCTTCTTAGAATACTACCAGACAGTTTGCATATAAACGTAACACACATAAATAATTATTGGAATAAATGATCCTGATAGTAAACTTATACTTGACCCAAAGTAGGATCAGAGATACAAAGAAAAAATAATTCTATACATATATTTTACTGTATTACTATAACCTATTTGCATTAGTAACTTTTTGAAGCAACTTATATTGTCCTTGTTTTATTCCAATATGGGTATTTGTATGAAAACTATATATATGTCTATTTCTTTCTTTTACAGAATTGATTGCCAGACAAAAATTAACAAAGAAGTTTTGGCAATTACTTGTATGAAATCCCTGAGACTTCTGTAGTGTACCGGATGTGCTGAAGATTAACCCAACCAACTAGCTCACTCCTGTTTGAGTGAAACATTTGAGGAACCAGTAAATGCACATTTATATCCCATAATGACACGTTATTTATCTCAAGTGGATTAATAGACATAGTTATTAATCCACTACACCAGCGCATTCTCCGTTATTTAAGACAACGTCTGAGAAAAGCAGCAATAATAACCAACTCCCATGGAGACATCAACCCACACAGACGCTTCCTCAATCATTACAAGCGAGATGGAGACTTCCCCTACTAGAAGTCAACCAATAAATTAATAAAAGCTGATATAAACTCTATTCTGCTTTGTTTTAGTATATTATGTTATCTGTAAATGTATCTACATATGCATGTATCTATATCTGTCTCTAGTATTATCTCTTGTGTGTATATAAATGTATCTATGCATGTATGTCCACCTTTCTGTATTCCCATGTCATGTGTATATGTTTGTCTATATATATTCATATTGTTTATATTTTGTCTAAATATTGTCCAAAGAGAGAGAGAGAGCTAGTAAGAACAAGAGAAAAAAGCTATCAAGAAAGACTCACAAATCTGACTACACTGAATAACAACCCCATCAAATATCAAAACAATTACCGAAGACATGCTGGAATAAGTAAAATCAATAATTTTGGTTTGCAAATATAATACCACCCAAAAATATTTGTTTTTACTGTTGTATCTCCCTTTACTAATTAATCCTAATTAGAATTGTCTTATCCGACTCCTATAGTATTTTCTTATCTCCTACCTATTAGCACCAGATTTCTTTACTGTAAAGAGAATTCTATACTACATGCCCTGTCTCTGCAGCCAGCATGCTAAAATCATTAGTTACATCCTGAATCCATCTTTTCCATGGTCTTCCACTTTGCCGGAATACCTCCTTTCATAATGGTCTTCTCCAACACTTTGTGTCTTTTTATTTGTAGAAAATACATGTTTTCTTATATGTAGCATCAATAAGTTTTCTTGGATTTTGAATTGAATATATAGATAATATTTCAAGTAAATGAAATGAAGGAATCATACAGTCTTCTTCGTTCGCTGATGTTCAATGTCTACACAATGAGTCCGGTTCTCTGGATGTATTTTGTTGTGTTTGTTAGTTCATCAAAGCTTCCAAACAGCTTTGTGTGGATGTTTGTCTCTGTTGGCCAGTGTTCTTTCCGCAGTTGATTCATCAGGTGACAATCTTCCAGGATGTGTTCGGCTGTCTGTCCACATGCACATATGGATGATGGAACTAGTTTTAGTCTGTGTAAGTGTCTGTTGTGTCCAGTTTTGAGTAAAAACAATATCACCTGCCTTGATCTATCTAGAATCATACAGTTATTGACTCTTCAAATATCTTACACAAAATGTACTACTACTGTGGATCTTGTCTGAATTTATGGATGCATGTCATTTCTCTGTTTGAACTTCTGAGCATGAGAAACTGATCACAGATTTCTTCTTCTTATTGCTCTTGTACACTCAACTTTCCCTTAAAATAGTGTCTTCAACATTGTTTCTCGTCTTTTATATTTTTCTTTGGGGGACTGCCTAGAGTAGTTGATAGTAGCTCGGCCTGCTAGCTGTGAGACGCCTCATAGCTCGAGTTCGAACCTACTGTCCGGCATTTGTTCGAGTCCCCTGGTCTTACTCAGGACGATAACGTGAGTACCTCTGAAGTCGGAGAAAATCTGCCTGTATGGCGAGGGAATACTAATTACGAGTACATTGAGCACACGGCTGCCAGTGTAAAGTAATTTACAATGTGCACGCTGCTGCCATTGTAAGAAATTGGAAAACAGATTTTCACGCAAAAATCAGTTTCAGAGATGGAACTTCGTCTGAGTTGAAAGCGGACGAAAAAAAAAAAAAAATATTTTTCTTTGAACGCTCCATATCGACCACTTTGTGTGATCTGAGCCAAAGAGCGATTGTACGTTGTGTCAGTTATACGCCCAAAGTAGGTGAACACATCCGATTTCTGCAACGCTTTTTCTTTACTAAGGTAGCTTTCCTAGGCCCCTACCTCAGAAGCCTCTTAAGACATACCTTGTAGGTCACATTGGTACTATTCTTTGCTTCCATTGCGGACCCCGGCACCACATGGGTGATCCACAGTCAACTCTAATATGAGTTTATAGTTGGCTGTGGGCGATCATACCATCTAAGTCCCTCTATTCTACGTAATCATCCATTTATGAAGCTCTGTAGTTTTCTGGTGGTTTCTTTTGTTGTCTTCCATGTTTCGAGCCATAGAACAGCACTGACTTCACATTTGATTGAAAGATTCTCAGCTTTGTGTTTTGTTTTTTTCATATCCTTTGACTTCATTATCCTACTCAATGCAATAAATTATTCCCCTTGCTTAACCTTCCCAAAACACTTATGTACCGGTAAGGTTATTCAACTTGAGTCTGACAGACTCATTAAACTAAACTGCCGCTTCTTCTTTTTACTAGCACTACTTTGATAAGTGTACTGTCATGTGTGTTTTATGATGAAGTAAACTGTTGTAAGGAGCTGTTGTCTGGTGCCTTGTAGTTTTGAATGTCTTCTTTCTTCTTCTTCGAACGCTCCATATCGACCACTTGTTAATTACTCTGTGTGATTTGTATGTGATCTGAGCCTAAGAGCGAGTGTACGTTGTGCCAGTTATGTCCCTACAAGTTTGCCAGCAAATACGATTTCTGCGACGTTTTTTATTTACTAGGTAGCTTCCTAGGTCCTACATCTATCGCCTCTTACGTCATGCCTTGTAGGTTGCAGTGATACTATTCTTTGCTCCCCTTGCGAGCCCCGGCACCACACGTTTTGGATGTAATGTTGTTTAGCTGGTTGTGCTATGAAAAGACGATCGCTAGCAGGGCTAGGCAATGGGTGCCGTAAGAAGTTATTTACCAAGTTGTTTTGTTGGACCAGCATGCCTTTCTAAGCTGGATGTACACGGAAACAGTCTTGCAGCAAATGTTCTGCGTTTTGTTCAAAATGCCCTAGTGGCACAGTGAGGATTCAGACAGTCGTAGTCTGTGCGTGTGTTTGTTCAGACTGCTGTGCCCTGAAACGGAGGATAATGATCCATCCTTGCATATCAATTGAGAGATTATTTTGTCGTCAATCTGATTCTGTTATTTTCTGGTGGTCTGGATATATTTTTTGTATTGTTGACTTTTCAAAGAATGTAATTTCGTTATCGTGGCTGTCTGTAAGAGTAGGCGCTCCACTGTACGATGAGTAATCATGATTTAAACACCAAACGTACAGGGGTTACAATCCTAATACCAATGACACCCAAACCCACCCAGAAATATTTTGTGTTCTTTTGCTTGATAAAGATCTTTTGGTTGAAACGTCGTTTTAGCTCTTTGTAAAATTATCTCATTTCGTGTTTTGATAGTTATTATTTAGCACATAGTTTTACTTCAATGTTCCCTATTATCGGTATAAAGTTTCCACAAGCTGCTGAAATTAGTACCATACTTTCTACTTATTTAAAGACAGATAAATTCGAACTCGCCTGTATGGTGCCGGGGCCATCACAACGTACAATCGCTCTTAGGCTCAGATCACACAGAGTGGTTAACAAGTGGTCGATATGGAGAGTTCGAAGTAGAACTCCCACCTGAAAGCTGAAAGTGGTTGAGTACTCAGCTTGCTTTTAGTGACCTCGCTAGTTGGTTACAAAAACCAACATCACTGTACTCCTGGTAGACCCATGGGTGTTCAGTATGATTTTAGGAGATGACAAATGGTATTCATGCTAATTGTTCCCATATCTCACTGGTTATACGCTCATATCACCCATCATCGCAAAAGTTAATGCCGACTCATGATTCCACGTTCCTCCAGTTTCAGAATCTCATCATGATCTTCTTCTTCGAACACTTCATATCGACCACTTGTTAACTAACCACTCATTGTGATCTGTATGTGATCTGAGCCTAAGAACGATTGTACGTTGTGCCAGATATGCGCCTACAAGTAGACCAGCACATCTGATTTCCGCGATGCTTTTTATTACTAGGGTAGCATTCCTAGGCCCCTACATCACCTTACGACATGCCTTGTAGATCGCAGTGGTGCTATTCTTTGCTTCCTTTCCTGCACCACACGGGCGTCATCCTGATCGATAACCATCATCATTGTATCGGTGATCCTGGAGAGACCAAATTTTTGTCGTCATCACGATTACTTGTACTTGCTCTGACATTATTCTCTTTCCCCAATTCGCATAGTTGATCTGCCTGTCCTGTGGTCTCACCATCTGTCCCTTTCTTCTTCATTTTTGGTTAGCGTGGTGTCTTGGCATTGTTCGTTCAGTAGTCAGCCATTCCCTTTTGAACGGTTCTGGCTGTGGTCCTTGGTTCGCCAGTGTCCGATATTCTGCCGAATCAGCCGCAGACCCCGACGTCGTTGTCGAAAACATCATCTTCTGTCTCATTTGTCAACAGTTTGTGTACTGTTTAACAGGTCTCGAATTTCTGACTTTTCTCAACGTCTTCGGAATTCTTGTCTCCGTGGGGTGCTATCCCTTACACACCTCTGCATTTACACCCACATTGTTACCTGCCACTGTTAAGCTATTTATTTCATTATCATTTTAAACGGATGCATGACACATCATTTATATGATATGCCGGTTCGCCCAATATTAAATGTAGTAAACATATGGTATCAATGCATCGTTTCAACTCATTTCATGTGTTATAACGCTTCTTCAAAAATATTACTACCAAAAATAGCACGATAGAAGAAGAAGAAAACCTTTAGTGACTATAACAGTAGTATTTTTTGGATTTTCTCCCGCTAGGCACTTGACAAAAAAACTGACAATGTCAATAGTTAGCCAATCCACAGTTGCATTTTATGAATTGCCAGGTAATATTGGCATCACGATTTTAACTTTAAATTGTGTAACTTACGAAAAAAAACACACACTATGCGTGAATTCACTGCCAATGTCACCGCGAAAACGAATACTTCTGTACTATATTGATCCACTACTTCTGAATGGCAGCGAATCATGGACAATGAACAAACAATAAATACGATCATTGGAAGCCACAGAGATGTACAGAAGAATGCTGGAAATTCCATGTACAGCTAAGAAAACAAATGAGGCTTTTAATCAGGCCTGCACACAAAGAAACCTTATCATAAGAATCCGACAATCAATGTTCTTCGGGCAGATAATGCGAAGAGAAGGTTCAGAACATTTGGTGGCAACAAGTAAAATTCAGGGAATGAGAGATCGTGGAAGACAGAGGGAGAAGATGTTGGATGGCCTGACATGGTTCGATACAAGGTCGACCTCAGAACTGATTATATGCACCAAACGCCCGAGTGGTTACCGGGGCCCAAATTTGGGGTGTAAAGAATAGAACCACTGTTACCTGCCACGCATGTCGTAAGAGGCGACTAAGGAGGTTTGGATGAAATCGGATGCATGTGTCCTAAACGTGTAGAAGCTTTATGCGTTTAGGGGCCTACCAAACCAATGTGCAACGTATACACGTTCTTGGCAAAGATCAAACATATCACAAAGAGTGATTATAATTGGTCGTAAAGAACGAACGCAAAGAAGAAGAAGATATGCACCAAGCAGAGAGAGTTGTGGAGTGACATGTTCGCCTATGCCGGCAGGCAAGACGCTTGATTGATTGAACATGTTTCGGTGTTCCCCTATCACAATCTTATATTGGTAATCCAGCTTTGAGGTCTAATTTACAAGTGATTCAGTTATATATTAAATAACGTACTTAATTATTCGAAGTTTACTAAATAATGCATGTTTCCATGTTAGTGCCATTGTGAAAAATGCATGTGCTCACAAGAAGAGATGGGCTAAAAATAATAATAATGTTACATATTTTGTGATACACTGCCATTTTCACATCATATGTCTGCTGTATGGGATCTCCAACATTTCGTGTCACTTGACATGGTGGTCATCATCAGGTGCTCTGCCGTCTGGCTTAGGCGACCATGATCTCTACAAATATCTGTCCCTGGTGTTTGCTATCATCTCAGATGTTGACTCTCTTCCGTGCCATGAATTCAGGCTTCCAAAAATTTCTCTCTATCTTCCTCTGTCTCGTCCGCTTGAAAATGCTAGAAATATCTGAACCAAGCAAATTTTAAAAGTTAGCTTCTTCTTCTGCGTTCGTCCGCTATGAATTCAGATGTAGCCATGGTACATGAGATAGCACTTCTGACTTATTTTTGCGTGAAAGCCTGCTTACCTTTTTATGGGTTCCTCGCTATGAAGGCGGACTTTTCCGACTTCAGAGGTACTTGAAGTTTAGATCCTCAAGTGTGATCTGTGGTCAGGAAATCCTTAGTTCAAACCACTTGTCGTGAGCTTACATGAAGTTCCTGGTCCACGCCTCGTATCCTCGGAAAGTGACAACTAGGGAAGTTCGACTTTAACGATTTCCCGTCGCTTTCTGCATGTAGTGAGGTCGTTCCAAAAAGTTAGCAATTTTAATTAAGACTGGTATTTTGAAAGCCAGTACCAAATTTTTGGGTTTGCTTGAACAAATGAAACAACGTTGGGCTTGCAATTGTACAGCTTTAGCATTACTCGATTGCTATTTCCTGGCAAGTCTAGTTTATTTCTCGGTTTTTACTTTCAGCGCTTACGCGGAGTGCATAATTACTCAGCAGATTTTGTCTGATATAAATGCGCCAACTTTATTGAGCAGGTTTAGGGTCAGAACAGGATATTTACGAACGTCTATCTATATATCTATAACAGGCAAGGAAGTTTCAGATCAAACCAAAAATAGACAACAGAGTGCACATAAAGAAAACTTGAATTCTAAAATGAAGTCGATAGCAACAAAAGTAAGTAGCAACCTGTGGTGTCATTTTTGTAAAAAAAAAACTAATTACCATGTGACGTAATCAAACGGTATACAGTTAGTATAGCCACAGTGCATTTATTATTACATACAACGTTCATCTTCAAATTAAGTGCCTACTAATTGAACTGGTTCTTCTCAGTGACTTTTCTCATATTGTATTTAGCCAGTTGCGCTTGAATTCTCTGATCATTCTTTGCTCCGTCATAAATGAAATGAAAATCGTGGCATATCCAAAGCAAAGGACGTGCATCAACCACAGTAAACAAGTCGTTGATTTTCTAGGCACCACTTATACGTTCAGTAGTTTGCCATTGCTTTCTGAACGGGTAAATACCGTCATAAATACCAAGATGATTTATTCAATTTAATTTTAAATTAATAATCATTTTTATAAACTCAACACTCACTACAGTTTCCTATTTATTTATTTTTAAACATGTCTAATTTTTATTTTCAATTATTCGTAAAAAGTCACATGAATAGATGTCATTTGGCGCCACATCATTCGTTTTTTATATTTGTCGTATTATTTGATAGATTCTTCTCTGGTTCTTTGAATCTTCCTGATATCGAATCACCCGGACCACATTAATTTAAACTTAAACCCTTACCCACGTCATCTTTAAACTTTAACGATAGCTTGTGGAATCCTTCTTAGTATTTTCTTTGAAAAATCTTCCAAATTATTTAATATAATAATTTATTATATTCTGGACAACACCAATCAACACATGCATTGGCATTGGTCATTGGTTGGATTGTTGCGTTCATTCAAATTACGTTCTGCTTTTCCCAGTCCCAACGGAGTTGATTTCCTTGATACTTGATGGAGTCTTACGATTGTTCTACTTATTGATAATAGTATTTAAGCCACACTCTTATTAACACTTTTCCTAATCACCCACGCCCACCATCTCTTCATGTTATCATGAACACATACCCTACAGTCTTTCCTACCCTAAGGTCTTTCTCATGTCATGACCTGTCTTAAAAAGTCTTTTCATCTTTCTCTTCTATAAATTACAATCATGCTCTATTTATGCAGGTTGTTTTTTTGTCAACTTTTATTGACAGACCATCCAATTTTACCAAACTTGCCATCACATTAAACTAAATGTCAAGTTTTCAGCCACCATATTAGTAGTGTGACTTGGACATTAAAAAAGGAGTCAGAGTGGTTCCAGTTTATGATTGCCTCGAGTCATTTGGAACACCAAATCTTTTAACTCTTTCATTGCCCATTTTCCTAAATCTGCTGATACATGCATGATAATGAGTCGCCACTGTCATGTTGAGGCAAATTTTCTTTGTTCAATCAATTCCACTATTCTATCAAATACACGTCATTTATGAAATATATGAATATATCTTTGATTAACTTCCTTAATGTTAGTCACCGTTGATTCATCAGACTTTCACCTGGCTCTCATAGTTACCTCCTATATATCTATTCCCATCTTTTGCTGTGCTGCAACTCTTTCCCTTTAAACTACTTCCGCAACTGTCATTTGTGTTAGGACGATGATGATTTCATCCATAAAGCCCATGAAATGTTTTGACTGTCTGCCAGCATCTGTACTTCTTTCCAATGCTCACATCAACCACTTGTTAACCACTCTATATGATTTGTGTGTGACTGAGCCTAAGAGCAATTCTACATTGTGCCAGTTATGCGCCTACAAGTACTTATCACATCCAATTTCTGCGCTGCTTTTTTAAAACTAGGTAGCTTCCTAGGTCCTACATCAGTCGCCTCTACGACATGCATTGTAGTTTGCAGTAGTACTATTCTTTGCTTCCCATGTGGGCCCCGGCACCATACAGGCAATCCGTACTCCAAGGAAGATCTCATTCGAGCTTTTAGATAGGTTCTCGATGTCTCTGCAACACTATCCATAATGCAGAATATGTTTCAGCAGTACCAAATTTGTTCTGACGATCTATTTTTATTTTGTGACAATTATTCTTCATGCAATCTCCACGTTGGTATGTTTTCATACACCACCTCTTGTGGCATGATGATGGGTCTTACTTGTTAGCATACCTGGTGGTTATTTGGATACAGCCCCTTGCCCTGTCTGATTTAGCATTATGTTACCCATACACCATTTCATTTCCTAAAACCACTTTTAATAGTTATGACAGTTTCTTCTAAATGTCTAGAAACATACACACCATCATCTGTGAATACTGTAGGATCACCTACATCTAGGAAAATGACAAATGTTGATATTTTTGTCACTGGTTAGGTGTTTTTGTGTGTGGTTCTTGTGATGTCCATAGTCATTTTACTTTTTGAAACCTGGCTCATTCACAATATAGGTGTCCATGAGCATAGTGGTTTTAATATACATGCACTTCAGTCTAGGCCATTGTCTATTACTTTGAGCTCCCCTTCAATCCCATTTTTTGGGGGGTTTCATGTTGGTGTTAACCTTTTTAAAATATATATCGTTTTCTTTCCTTATGGTTTATATTGTTTTTTAACTTGTAACGAATGTTGCCTTGTTTAACTAGCTATATTCATTCTCTATTTTTTTTACCATTGATCTGTTGGTTGTCTTTTCACTTCCCCTGTTTCACCCTCATTGGTCTTCAAACACAGTAGCATTTTGGCCTTTGGTTGTTTGAATGTCTGCCATCTCTTGTCTGTTCTCGAAGAGTATTCTGATCACTCTTTAACAACTGTCCAAATTGGTCATGAACTTATGTCGGAATTTAAAGAAGTGTTTTTTGTTGTGGTAATTTTGACACTTCAAGTTACTTTCATCTATATGTTTTTTGTTTGTGCGCTGTAGTCGATATGTTTTGATTGTTTGCTTTGTGGTCGATATGTTGTGTGTGTTTCTTGATTACTTCTGTGTCTTTACTATAGTAAACCTGCCATTGTATCTTTTTCCATACTTACCACATTTAAACCGTAGCTGAAAATTCCATTGACATAACTCCATTGTTATAACAGCACATGTGGATGTGTTGTTCTTATTGTTGCGCGTCTTTAACCTGTTCGTATCAGACAATAGCCTTTGACCTAGATGTTGCAGTCATTATCGTACTCTTATACAATGTTTTACATCTTTAATAACTGTTTGTGATAGATAAAAGTACATGGTAACAATATTCTCTACAATTTATTTTGTTTACTTTTCTTGTTTGTTGCTTCACATAAGTATGCTTAATTATTTTAATTGCTATTTATTTTAATTCTTTACTTTGTTATTGGTTTAAACAAAAATTTATTTTGGGATGTCTTTGTTTGGATTTTACGGTTATCTGCATCATTGGTCGGAGTGAACATTGACTGGGTGATGGGAAAATGTTGCAGGGGTGGAACTGGCAAAGACTGGGTGGAAAACAAATAATTGGAAAATTTGGATTTTGCATGCGATATTGCATTGTTACGTAAAAACAACTATAGCATGCAAATAAAAACACAATATTACCCACAGCAACAAAAGTTGTACTGCAGATAAGCTATGTTGAGACATATAATGAAGACACCTATGGCAAGTAATGAAGATATTACTCTGGAATCCAAAATGATAAAAATAACATTTCACCTAAACGGGTAACAATTTTGACTGCATGGAGGTTCCAAAAAAAGAACTTATGCAACAAGTTGCCAAAGCAACGTAAACTTTTAAAAACAAAATAAATATAAATACTAAGTTATAATTTTCAAACTAAATTACAAATTCTTAACTCCAATGTTGTCACAATTCTAACACACGGCAACAGAGTTTAAAAAAAAAATTAAAGAGTTGAATGCACTTTAACTCTTTCCACGCTTTAAGCTGCACACTGCGTCACGGCGGAAGTCCGTTGCACGCCATAAGCCGCACACTGCGCCATAGAGTTATTTCCCTTATAAGAAGTCTTTCTTGTATTACTTCTACTGTTTTACTTATACTACTTTTCAACCTTGTTATTCTATTGGGTTGTCCAGTTTTCTTCAATTTAGTATATAATAATATATATATATGTTTATTTATTGACGAGTAGTTGGATCGTTTTATTAAAAAAATTTTTTTTTTTTTACTTACCTTGAATTAACTGCTTAAAATTGAGGAAATAACTGTGCGTGGAAAGAGTTAAAATAGATGTCTGCAAAAAATAATGAACATAAAATAGGGCGAACTCAAAAGAGGCGATGAAGTCTGATAAATGTCTGGTCAATCACTAGTGATAACTTTTATAAGCAAAGACTGAGATATATTGGACCCACTCTTAGAAGAAATGGTCAAAAAATCACAAAGCAGGCATTGAAGTGGGAGAGAAATGGTTCAAGAAAGAAAGGACCCCTATGGAAACCCTGAAACAAACCTTACTGGGAGATGTGAGAAATATTGTACTGAATTTCATAGAAGACATTGAACTAGTTGCCCAGGATAGAGCGATATGGAAAAATTGCTTGCAGGCCCTATGTAAGGCATAACTGTACTTGAGGAATACAATATCAAATAAACTTGTCAACCCTTCCTACAGTTTACACTGAATAATTGATCGCTTATCAACATTGTATTAAATAATTGAGGAAATCTCACAAGTATCTGCATGGTAAATACTGCCAAAACACTAGCGTTATTCAATATGGCATAAAGTTATTGTGGGCAAGAAGGGTATAAAAATAATTATAGTTAGGTCTGCAAGCATTGGAAAACCGTACATTGCTTGTCATGACTGCAGTAATTGCAGATGGTACGAAAACTACAGTTATCATATGCACTATAAGGGGAACATATGGTTTGACTAAAGACTTGATGACAGATTTGCTTACGGTTGTTTAGAGATGTTAATCAGATGCTCAATGGAAACTACTACAATTGTAATGGATTAGACTGAAAAACTGCCAAAATTGAAATATAAAAACAAGAATTACTGTAGTTATAAAACTATCTTATTTCATCTTCTGATATTACAACAAAAGTATAGGGACAATTTGGAAAGTTCTTTTTATTGAAAAGCTATTGCAAAACCAATTGCAAATATATTTAAGGTTGGACAAATTGAACTTGTGTTTCTTGCAAATGTTAGTGGTCTGGGAAAACACAAAACCTAAGCTGCAGGTGTTCATTCTGCAAGTTTTTTTCCCAATGAGATACATTTTGTCCATGTCACTTTACCAGATTTATTGCCCATTCTTCCAAGAGGATTTCCAGTCTCACAGTTCTATTGTCCTCTCCTAAATTAAAAGATATACTTAATTCTGGGTGTTTCTAACTAGGCCTAGTCTCCAAACAGTTCAAACGCCAATATCAAACTAATTATGTCTGTATGCTGTTTGTTCACTCTTTGCACTGCTTTGTTGGTACTTGTTACTTAGTCATTGTTGTTGGTCATTTGTAATAAAACTTGATATAAAAAAATAATTTAGAAGTAATATAGTAAGAATAATAGAATTGGGAAGTAATATAATAGTATTTAGTTTAATATAATATCAAATCTAAGATAAATATTAAATTCTGATGCCAATTCAATTGTAAAGAAAGCAAGATGTCGGAAATTTCACTTAAAATAACAACCCAGTATGACAACAATGCCAGTCAATCATTTGATCACATGATATGTAGTCATAAGAATATCTTCTTCTTTGCGTTCGTTCTTTACGACCAATTGTAATCACTCTTTGTGATATGTTTGATCTTTGCCAAGAACGTGTATACGTTGCACATTGGTTTGTAAGCCCTAACGAATAGACTTCTACGTTTAGGACACGTGCATCCGATTTCAGCCAAACCTCCTTAGTCGCCTCTTACGACATGCATGGCGGTAACAGTGGTTCTATTCTTTACACCCCAAATTTGGGCCCCGGTAACCACTCGGACGGTCATAAGAATATGATTCTCATATTAAATACCAATCAAATACTTTCAAAGATAACAAGTAGTGATTACATATACAGGTATTCAACAGGTACCAAGTATAAGAAATAATCAGATTTTCCCATACGGTATTCCCATGCGTAACAAGCATTCAAAACTACCAGAACTGGGGAGACTTCTTTCTAAGCTATACTGCATATACAAATGGGAAGTGAACATCAACATGCGACAGTCTGTCATAGCGTATCATCCAGGCACTAAACAGTTTTCTGGAAATCCATTGCAGCCAACCTTTCCTTGTAGAGATGACACAAGCTAGTGACCTAGTAGTGATAAAGTAACATTTATTTCTTAGGTGCTGTAGAATACTGTTGAATCCAGGCAACAATAGGAATTTGAGTAACGTAAAGTTAATATTTGCACACCACTAGTACCAAGTAAATAACATTTACAGAGTGAATTCTCAGCACCATGAAAGAAGCAACAGTAAAACCAAATATTCAATTTTGAAATAATGATTTATACAGATGGACTGCACACAAATGTCAAATATCTTTGCTGTGCAAATCACTGCAGATGTCATTTTGATAATTCAACATTCATTTCAGTAGTTTTGAATGCAATTTTATATTCTCATTTCATTGGTTTCATTATTTTCACAGGCTGAATTTGACCTGCTTATTGCTAGGGAAAAGTATTTAGTGGTTGTTGACTTCTACGCGACATGGTGCGGTCCCTGTAAAATAATAGCTCCCCAGTTAGAGGTAAGTTGGGTGTTGTGATGTCTTCTGTTATCAGTGCCATTAAATTTTTGGTTAGAAAGTGGACAGCTCTTCTTTGTTCACTCTCAACACAAGATATCAACTTGAATATGCTAAATGAAAGCATTGATTGATTGATAGGACCATTACGATTGCACCTCAGTGAGTAACCATGTGTGCTCCAATATCTTTCTTACACAGGAAGATGTCAGCGACAGTGCACAAACTCTGTAGCACCGGCAAGTGTCCAAAATGTAATTTAGAAGATGGGTAAAAATATTGTGTAGGAAATTTTTAATAATCTTTCTAATAAATTTTGCTCAGGCAGTGGCTTTTCAGCCTGCTCTCCTCAATTTTTGAAAGTGATCTGCTCAGGTTGTCAAGTTCTCCAAAAAATTGTAATGTAGTAACTCTGCTCCTTGTATGCTTGGCAGCTTTATAAAAGATGTTCTCGTCATTTTGTTGACATAAGAAGTTTCTATCTTGAAAGTGGACATTTGGAACCACTTAGTTCCCAATGCCCAGTCTAGATCTCTGATACTTAAGGCATCTAAGAAGGGTTGTGCTTACTGCTAATATGGCAAACAAATTGCTGCAGAAACTACCACTTTAGAACATACAAATACTTTGGAATGATGTGTCCACAATAAGAACCAGTTTTCATACCGTAAAGTATATTGGGAAAGTTAGACCTGTGGTATTCTTTGATCAACAGCACACAATAGATAACTTGGTCAACATCGCGCTGGCTGCCTTTACTTCCAGGTGTTTCTATGTTGCCCAGTTGAGGATTGATACAACAAATTTGTTTATTAGAATGATTTATGCATTGTTCAATCAATTTCTTCCTTTCCTTTGTTCGCCGGAAATATTGTCTATATATTCTATTAAAAGAACTGCACTTGCTTCTTGTATCTCACACAGATATCCATATCGTTTTCTTTCTAATGTTATTTTACTGGACCAGCAAGTTTTCCTCAGTGTATCATCTGGGTATTACACCCCTCTTTTAAGGGTCTCTGTGGTGTAGAGGATAGTGCTCATCTCTCATACCAAAGGTACCAGGTTAGCTCCTCATGGAGCCATCTGGATATTTTTCCAGATATTCCTGATCTCAGTGTAGGTGAGATCGAGTTCCTAGTCCTATTGGATACGGATGATAAAACGTAGGTCCCATGTTCAATTTGAGCACGTAAAAGGGCCTTGGCAGTTCAAAATTGGAAAGCAGGCTGAAAAGTCGCTGCCATGGCAAAATTCATTAGAAAAGATTAGACATAAATTCCTAAAAATATCTTCAAAATTAGATCGGGACCTCGCGTGCTACGGAGTTCGTCACCGCAGCTGAGGTCTTCCTGTGTAAGAAAGGGATCAGAGCACACAAGGCTACTCACCAAAGAGCAATGGGGACCTCCATTGCACCTTGACATCTTGTTCTAATCTGCTCATGTTTTGGTGTTAGCATTGGCGGCTTTCATATAGGTTTATCTGTTTCTTCTTCTGATATGTAACTGGTACATTCAGTTGTTCATCTCCAGTACTTTCCTTGGTCAGCCGGTCTGGTATTTCACAGTAAGCTGGTATCCACTGTAAGGCGACGTTGCACTGGCTACCACTATTGGTCTTTCAACAGTTTCTCAGTTACCACCATGATTGCATGGGTTTCTACATCGTAGATAAAACTGAATTTCTCTGTTCATACTCTAATCATATACCTGATGTTGTTTGGGTATTGTCTAAACTCATGCTCGTCCATTCTCTACTGCGTTTTCTGCCAACACATCCATGTTTACCCAGACTGAAATCTTGTGGGTATTTTTCATTTGGGAAACTAAGAGTGACTGTCCTATGTTGCATGCTGTTCTGTTCATCCTTGTTGAATATTCCCTTCACCCCTGTCTGGATATACACTTTTGGTCATCTCTCTCCAGTGGGTTTGTTTTGGCACACATTTTAAGTGGTTGTCAAGGTTTGGTAGATTTGAGGTTTGTTGTTTTATCTGGTCTCTTTTCAGTTGTCCCATTGTTGAAATTTCTTCCATTGCATGACTCAATATACACATTAACTTTTCGTCCTATGTCAGTACTTTGTCTCTGCTTATTCTATGTCTTTGTCTCTCACAGGGAATTGAAAGGTTAAGAATAAACCAGTCTTTTCCCAACCTCAGTTAAACTAAATTTAGCATTAACCAAGTCCTTTTTCATACTTTTTCATTACTTTTTCACAATTTCAATACAATACTTTCATTTGCTAATACAAGTTTATCTTCATAGTGCATGTCAATATATAGTCTAAGTACCAGTCAACAGTAGACGTTGTATTTAACCACACTTTTCTACATAGCCATTATCCTGTGTTGTTTCTGATGTCAAGATTTCTTCCAGTACCTGCAATTTAACTAATAAAACAACTTTATATCCTAGTTTTTATTTACCCCTTGGTAATAATATACTTAGAATTCATGCATGCTCATTGATTTATTTTAAATATTTCAGTTAAAATAAATGGTATTACATTATTTATTTTGTCATCAAATAATGTCATCACCATTTATTTAGAGATTTAGATAAAAAATTTGACTTCTGTATTTGTACTTGTATTGTTTTGTACTATATTCATTTCAGAAATGGGCAGAAGAATTTGATGATGTTGTTTTCATCAAAATCGATGTGGATGAAAATGATGTAAGTTATTAATAAAACACACACATTTAGCAAAAAAACCATTGTAATTGTTAAATTTTGCATGTGTTCTTACATCAATGTTGTTGAGGACAAGAGGAAGACATGTATAGCATTAAGAACAAAGATCAGTTTGTGTTTAATTTGTACAAATATTGCAAGAAACAACAGCTGGCATACAATGCTGAGATAGCACTTTGAGATATCTCAATAAACCCTGCACATTGAAATTTATAATCATTTGTTATCAATAGTCAATCAAATCAAGTATCATCTCTGCATCTAAAGTTGGTCATAAAGTATCTTCAACATGTTTTCAGTGATGACTACGACAGACATATTTGTCAACTTCAGTTATTGCAGTGTCATCCTCTTTTCTGCAACCTTTGCCACTGTCAACAATTTATTTATAAAATTGTATGGGTTATATCAAAATAAAAATCTTGTCTGTAGATATTGATCTTTCATACTACTGAGAATTTGTAGCAGTCATGCCACTTAATTTGTGTGCCAGTGGTGTTTATTTTATGTTGTGATGTTGAGCACACTAATGTGTGACAGAGTGGTAGCAGGCTACTATTGTGTGACAAAGGGTGTCCAACATATTGTTCATGAAGGGACTTAATAAATTGGATTTATGTTTTCCCAATTTCAATTTTTGTTTTTAATGCATTTTTTAAATATTTTTCCTGCTTAGTTAACACTTATATTTGCTAATACAGTAAATATTTGGTTAAATACATCCATTTGTCTCTAGTTTAACATTTTGTCATACTTTAAATCATATGTAGATATATTTTAGTTTAGCATAAATATTTATCATACTGAAAAATAATTCCATTTAGTACTTTATAGTGAATCATTTAGAAGGTATTATAAACATTTTTGTTTAAAAAAGTATAAATATAGCAATTTAAAAAACTAAATCTTTCCATGATTTGGTATTCTATGATTTCTCTGAGAGATGTATATCAACAAATATGCAAGTCTTGTTAGTTCCAAGAGACTGCGCATGTAGTTCCTGCAGGGATGATTTTTCCATGGGTTTCTGCTTCTTTCAGGCATGTATTATATCAGTGAGTAACCTGAGAATGAGAACATTGAAGTATATTGGACATATAAAGAGACTGAAGGACTGGAGAAGACACAATGCAAGGAGGCATCCTGGAAAGAGGTAGATCATAGAGAGATGAATTCAGGATGTAACTGATGATTTGAGCATGATGGCTGCAGAGGCGGGACATCTGGCGAGAGAGAAATTCAGGACTTTAAGGTGGCAAAGTTCTGCTCAGGACAAGCTTTTTGATGATAAATCTGAGCTTGATCTAATCAGTTCTCAGACAAGCACTGAGAACCCGCTTCCAGCTGGATCTGTCCCTGACATGCACTTCCAAATTTGAGGTATTCATGTCACAGAAAGGCCATTCTGCAGTGATATGTATATGCTGACACATAATAAAATATAAAATTTAATTTTGTAAATAGTTAAACACAGAGAAAGAAGAGTGAACAAAAGGTTAGAAACAAATGATTACAGGATAATAGTGTTTAAGCTGGCGAACAATTTGTTAAATATTTAGTGCAGTCATCTTTGTTGTATGAAAAGAATGTACTGCATTGAACAGAGCTGAAACTGCAACAATTTTTGTTGGAAAACTTGTTTCTACCTCTATTCTTCACTTCATTATAGTTGTTGCGGCATCAGGTGATAACTTCTAGCAATCAATATGTTTCAGGAAACTGCAGAAGAATGTGAAGTCCAAGCCATGCCGACATTCCATTTCTATAAAGGAGGAAAAAGGGTACAGCTTTCAATGTCTTGTTCTCCTTATTTATTTTCCATCATCACATTTAGGTTCTCCATCGCACATCATAATGTTATGATTCTCTTTCATTTTGTTTGCTTCACAAATTTTTTTGCTTAAGTTTCCTATAGGATCACAAACATTTCTAGACAATGAAAACCATATCTTGATTTGTTATCTGGAAACCCTTTTAAATGTCATCTTACAAAAATATGAACTGTTTTCCTTACAGTAGTTCTTTGTTGACACTTATCTATTTTCTTGATTTTATTGTTACACTGCAATGAAATATATTTTTATTCTTTTGAACAGATTGATGTGATTGTTGGAGCCAACCAAGATAAAATCAGAGAGAAAATTCTGGCTCTAAAATAAAACCATTAGAAAGAGCTTGGTTTCTAAATTATGTTGCTACATGTTTTGTTTGGTATAGTTTTTTTTGTCAGTTAGGGGAAAAAACCTATAGTTATCTGAATGTTTGAAAGGCTTTACATTTGGTAATGTCTGTATTTTTAAAATATACAGATATTGTTGGTGTTGAGATAGATCTCTTGAGCAGATTTGGTGGATAGATCAAGGCTTTAAATGTACACTAATTTATATTGCTAGTATAATGATTGTTTTCTTATTTTTCTCATTTTAATTTGCACATAACTTTGTTATTCTTCATTTGTTGCTCAGACTACACTTATCGGAAAGCTGCAATAGCGTAGTGATTTGTGCACTTGCTTTGTAGGCTTGTTGTCCGGGATCAAATGTTTCAAGCCGTAGCCACTCTCTGGTCAACCCATTCTTAGTTGGGTGCCAGAAAATAACTGGGAAGCAAAAGCGGCAGTTGTGATGTTAATCACATCTTTTAATTGTGTGCCGTTGGTCAAAGAAAAATATTGGCGTAACACTGTTTTCAGTTTATTACGTGGAATGAAAACAGGTTCTTTACTTTTTACAACACCGATCTAACATATATACCTTTATGTTATGTATGTGACATAATGTTGTGAGTAGAGTATACGTTCTGTTACTCCATGATACATTTAACTTGTTCAGGGCTAATCAAATGCTACTTTATCGGTGATATCATTTATGCATTTATTTAGTCATCTGTGGGTTCATCGTTAAAATAATGTAATATGACTTAATGGTATTGCATTCTGCCTGCCATCCTGCTAAATAGCTGTTATAATTTTGACATTTATTCACTTAAAATTTGAGATGTGACAGTACACCAGTAACTGTATAACACCAGTTTCAGTTTAGAATATCTTCATTGCACTCCGGACATGTTCGTAGATGCTCCAATATCCATCGCAGTATCTCCCAACAGCGTCCAACAACTGATAGTACCAGTTTGATTTTGATTGATGACATCAACTCTTGTCAATCATTTTTGATTGATATTCTAGTTGAATTGTTTTGTAACAAATTTTGAAACTGTCTCAGTATTATCACTGAAGTTTATTGACTTAAAAACTGGTACTCTTAAACTCTGGCTTTGGTAATTATTAACATGTTGAATCTCTCAACAATTATTTTGACCAAATATTCCCATAAAAACTATACCAGGTAATAATTATAAATATTATTCCTGTCTCCTCAGTACATTTTTGTATGGTCTAGTACCATCAAGTTTAAATTTGGTTAACTTTATCTTTTGATTGTCATTGTTTTATAAACCAACCTGTATTGTACATTTTCAAACATAAAATCCAAACATAAATTTACTGAGTTTACTTCAATTATCATTATATATTGTAATCTGTGTGGATGTCTGTGCTTACGCGGTAGTGAGCTCGATCACAAACCAAGCGTATCTGGTTTAAACTCCACAGCAGGCAGTTTGGAAGCAACTTTGTATAGGTGGATTTTTACAAACTGTAAAAATAGACCTCCACGTTCAGAAAGCAATGGCAAACTACTGAACGTATAAGTGGTGCCTAGAAAATTATTGACTCATTTACTGTGGTTGATGGCTAAGTTCTGTAAAGGATATGCCACAATTTTAATTTCATTGTAATCTGAAGCCAAACCAATCTAATTTACTTTTCCAAGAAAATAAATACACAAATTGTTACATTTTTGTGTCGTTGTTGTGTCACAAACCATCTTATCATTTTCATTATTTTGTGAGCAGTTTATAGAACTAGTCTGTGCACTTCTTATCAACATATATTAGTTTGACTCAATGTTACATTTATATTTTGTTGAAATTCGTGCAACTTTGATAATTAGATGTCGGTTTCTATTGGATCTGACAACTAAATCAAATTGACAACATTCCATACATTTGTATCTGTTAGTTTTTTGATCACTTTTAAAGAAAGAAAGAAAGAAAAACACCACTAATGAAGTTATATGCTGGTTACTTTAGCACTACAACTATTTACATCTTCAATTGTTGCATTCATTTTCTATAATTAGTATTTGATATTAAATACTTTTGTTCTGAATATGTGTTATACATTGTTGTTTATTTTAAATATATTTGTGAAGACCTAATCTCACTTAATTTTTCGATTTTTAAATTTCTTGTTGTTCAGTTTGTTTGTCACTTATTCTTTGAATCCGCCCGTGTGTTGCCTGGGCTCACAAAGGGAGCAAAGAATAATAAAACTGACCTACACTGTGGTGGAATGGTCATATCACATGCATTCTAAAGGTAGTGGGTTTTAATCTGGACTCCAGTATTCGATTTATCAATTAAATTTGTTCAGAGATTCCTAGGATTGTTGCCGGAACGACAGAGCTCATGTTTTATGCAAATAGTGTCACCAGGTGACGTGTCATTTCTGCAGAGAGAAATCAAGCTGAAGGTAACCTTGTGCAGTGAAGTCAATCCTCGACAGTTGCCATGTTTGGATAATAGGTTCAGGTCTCTGTGGCAGAGAGGTTATGTGCTCACCTCTCATTCCAAAGATACTCAGTTTGTTCCCTCATGGAGCCATCAGAGTATTTTTCCAGAGATTCCCTGATCTCATTGCTAGTCATATCGGAGATGGACGATAAAATGTAGGTCCCGTGTTCAATTTGAGCACGTAAAAGAACCCTTGGCAGTTCAGAATTGAGAAGAGCAGGCTGGAAATCTGCTGCCTGGGCAAAGTTCATTAGAAAAGTTTAAAAATAAAAGTCCTACAAAATATTTTCACTACCTTCAAAATTACATCGGGACCTCGCTGGTTCTACAGAATTTGTGCACTGCCGCTGAGATCTTCCTGTGTAAGAATGAGATTGGAGCACATATGGTTACTCACCAAAGTGTAATGATGATAATCCTATCAAAGTACTGTAGTTTTACAAATTACAAAGACAATATTCAGCAACGTTTCGACCAACAAGGCCTTTATCAAGCAAACAAATAACAGAAGTGACAAATTTAAAAAACTATACATACGGAGACATTCAAACGTTTCTAAACGATCGCGAGAGAAAACGTTTCTAATGAAAATCTGGGAATAAAAACGAATAACGAAATAAGAATAGCACAAAAAACACACATAAAAACAAGAAGTAGAAAAGGAGAGAAACAATAAAAAAATCAAGCAAATATATAGCTTGAATACATGCAACATATGCAGAAGTCATCCATATGTTCGTTTTTTTTAATTCGCCACTCCTGTTGTTCGTTTGCTTGATAAAGGCTTTGTTGGTCTAAACGTTGCCGTATATTGTCATTGTTTTTGTAATCTGTAAAACTACAGTACTTTGTTATTACGTGTTTCGCCAATCAAATAGTTTTACTGCAGTCACATCTATATTGTGATTAATCCAATCAATTCAGTAGAAGCATAAGACTTGATTAATGAATGTCAGTGATCAGTGAAACCGAGATTAGCAAGACCTTAATTCCATCTCAAAATAGTAGCCTTGGTCGCCCGAGTGGTTACTCGGGCCCAAATTTGGGGTGTAAAGAATAGAACTACTGTTACCTGCCATGCATGTCGTAAGAGGCAACTAAGGAGGTTTGGCTGAAATCGGATGCATGTGTCCTAAACGTGTAGAAGTCTGCATTTGGGCCTACCAAACCAATGTGCAACATATACACGTTCTTGGCAAAATCAAACATATCACAAAGAGTGATTAAAATTGGTAGTAAAGAACGAAAGGAGAAGTGACCTTGGTAATAGGCTGCATCATTGCAATCTGAAAGGGGAAGATATTTGCAGTATAATTTCTTGTTCCGGCTGGTGCAGGTTGTCATGGGCATCTATAACTTTCTCTTTATTATTTGGTGTCTTATTTTCCATGAACATTGCTTGTTAGTAACTTCAGAACACACTGCAAACATCTTTACCATAGAGATCCTTAAAAAGTGTCTGAAGGCAAGGAATTTCATTCATTGCACCGAGTTTCCACATATGTGGCATAGAGGATATGTGCCATAGCTCCTCAGCTGGAAAAAGTGAGTACAACATCAGTACTGAACTTTATCAAGAAACAAATTAAATGGTTTGGCCACCCGAGTGGTTACCGTGGCCCAAATTTGGGATGTAAAGAATAGAACCACTGTAACTGCCACCATGTCGTAAGAGGCGACTAAGGAGGTTTGGATGAAATCGGATGCACATGTCCTAAACGTGTAGAAGTCTGCGCTTAGGGGCCTACCAAACCAATGTGCAACGTATACACGTTCTTGGCAAAGATCAAACATATCACAAAGAGTGATTAAAATTGGTCAAAGAACGAACGCAAAGAAGAAGAAGAAATGGTATGGCCAAATTACCACAGACAGTTCACTTCAAAGAGCAATGTAGCTCCGATACCATGCAAAAGGTGGACCTTAGAGGCGGCGAAAGACACTATTTATTGAAACGCACACAATGTCTCATTCTAGAAATCTTATCCTGATGTGAGGTAAAACAGGATTGGAGATGAGAAGAATAAATCGCACACCACCTGCTGAGAGTTTTGCACACAGCCTGAACTTCATAACTCCGGCAACAACCCTATGATATCCTGGAAACATTGATGCAGCTTGACCATGCCGTTCTGTCTATAAACTATAACTGTCTTCCTGATCTGTTTGGTAAACCTAATTTGTGTATTGACCTTTCTCATAACCATGTTCCTTTTTTTGTCTATGGTATTCTTAGCATTCAATTAATCAAAAAAGTTAATGAATTTGTATAACTTGGAAGTAAAGGTTCAACAGAAGGAGGTTCAGGAACGGATGTACCAGCAGAAGTAGGATAAACAAATCAAGACTTTGCCATGCTTTAAAAAACAATAGGTAAAATCGAAGTGAGAAACAAGACCGAGAGAAAATTTAGACAGCCTGGTTTCATGGCACGGAAGAGCGTCAACATTGGAGATGATAGCAGATACCAGGGACAGGTTTGTGGAGATCCTTGATCACCTACGTCAGCCTTCACTGCACATGATATGACTCTAAGTTATGATCACTTCTACAATTGTTTCAGAATATGTCCGGCAAAAATATCTCCAGACAAGAACTGCTTACCACAGTGTCAGCAAGAAAATATCTCTAAACAAGAACTGCTTACCACAGTGTCAGCAAGAAATATCTCCAACAAGAACTGCTTACCACAATGTACATAAAATATCTCCTAAGAGCGATTGTACGTTGTGCCAGTTATGCACCTACAAGTAGGCCAGCACATCCGATTTCTTCGATGCTTTTATTCACTAGGTAGCTTCCTATGCCCCTACATCGATCGCCTCTTACGATAGCCTTGTATGTCGTAGTGTTACTATTCTTTGCTGGGCCCCCAAAACCACACGGGCGCTTCATCATCCCAAAAAGATGCTGGAGATGGATCAGATATGTGATACAAATGGGACTAACTCTGTCAAGAAAAAGTGCACTGAGATTGATACCAGAGGATACATGAAAACGTGGAAGGACTAAAACGACATGGAGTAGAACAATAACTGAAAGAAAAAGAAATGAATCACAGCTAGAACAGAAGACGGTCAAGAACAGAAGTATGGTGTGCATTTGTTGCTGTCTTAAGCGCTAAATGAATCACAGGCTAGAGAGAGAGAAGAGGTGTGTGATCCTGTTCTGCTATGATTTTGTCAGTATAATGCACATTTGCTTGTACCTGCAACAACTCTGGTTTCAAATGACTGGCCAAATAGAATGTTTTCCGTCAGTATGCATACTCTTCAATATATGTTGGGGGAGACTGAGCACTATGGGTCTGCCCGGAGTGCAATGACGTCAGTTTAGTAACCAATAACCGTTGCAAGTTTAGTATTCATTTGCTCTTTGAGCCTAATGTTGATGGAACATTTTCTCCTACGCAGCAAGATAATGGTAGGATGATGTATCCAGAGTAACTAGGAGATTGTTTTCTTTCTCATGCTTGAAAATGTGTCCATTCATTTCATTATTGTAGTTCATACCGTCTGTCAAACATAACATTCACCCAAACCACCAGAACAGCGCAAGATAAAAACAGAAAACCACGACACTTGGCAGTAACCTGGTAGCAGTGTGACGACAAAAGAAGAAGATACCGTCTGTAGAACTTGCTTGAAAAACAAACTGCTCGTCCTTGACATTCCATTCTCTCTACTGGCAGCATGCTCTAGTATTATATGTTTCCCTTCCTACTCTGATTTGTCTCTGTTAACTAATTATAATTCATTATCATGAAGGTTGTTAACCAATTATGAAGCCAAGTAAATAATATCATAGTCTTCTAGGCAGCGCTCATGAATCTGTCTCAAGTAAGTGCTCCTAGAGACAACCAGGTGCGGTTTCTCACAAATAATATTGCTGCCGCCAGCAGAATTTCGGAAAAAGAAGCCTATGCTTCGTACATCTTTTCCGAGAGTTGTTTTTAAAATATAAATATCGCTTTATAAATGTAGTTGTGCTTTCGATTTGCAGAAAGTAACACGCCCATTTACTTGAAACGTTTTCAAAAGCTCATGCCTAATATCTTTCTCAATCTATGAAATCGGAATAAGTCTTTGAATAGCGAGGAACAATGGTGATAAAACAAGCAAGACTTTACGCAAAAAATTAGTTTGAAGCGACATATTAGGCCTCTGTGACTACGCCTGACTTCATAGTGGACGAAAGAAAAAAGTGTCTTTGTCAAAACAGCTTTTTTAGATTTAAAGTCTTGGCTTCTTCTTCACATTTCAACTCCCAACAGAGCACATGTCTTCAACACACTTCTTCCAGTTCTTCCTCTCTCCTGCCATCCCTTCCAATTCTTTCCATGTTTTACCTATCCTTTTAATACCAGCCTCCAGCTCTCTTCTCCAGGTCTTCCCCTACTCCTCTTTTCCTGCGGGTTCCAAAATAGGGCCTGTCTTGCAATGCTTCCGGTCGGTCTTCTCAATGTATGTCTTATCCATCGCCAGCGTCTCTTCCTTAGTTCTTTCTCCACTGGTATCTGCTTAGTTTTGGCATAACCATTGAGAAAAAAAATGTTTCTATTCATATTCAGCGTATGATATGCTCTCTTCAAGTCGACGATGTTTTGGTACTTTTAAAAGACCTCCCTAAGATTTTCTGTAAACGTGCTTCTACAATATGAGTAATCTTTTGCATAGTGGTAAATGTACACTTCCCTCTGATTTTGATTATGAGGTAACCGATGATATTACTATTTTAATCTACTGCCATCGATGTGTTTTACAGAAGACACATTTTCAAAGCCGCATTTGTGGTCTAGAAGATCTGTTCTGTGCTTGGTTACGAATCCAGCAAAGTTGGGATCATCTAGTCTCGCTTAGGAAGGGCGAAAATGGAAAATTAGTAGCTGCCGATGACCCGCCGACACACACGCCAACCCCACCTCCTAGTGGTGCAAAATCGTAAACTTTGACCGTGAGGTCCAAGATAAAGGGCTTGTCTATGGCGGTGGAAAATTATATGTCCTGTTTTTTGTGTCCGCGACATAGGGAGGCGAACCTGAATAAAAGCACACAGAAACCGGATGTGTGGGTCTGTAGACGCTTAGTTGGCACAACAACTCACTCAAAAAATAATAACACTGTGACCTACAAGACATGTCGTAATAGGCGATTGAGGTAGGGGCCTAGGGAAGCTACACTAGTAAATGAAATGCGTTGCGGAAACCGGATGTGCTGGCCTACTTGTAGGCGTATAACTGGCACACAGTACAATCGCTCTTAGGCTCGGGTCACATAAAAATCACAAGGAGTGGTTAACAAGTTGTCGATATGAAAAGTATTTTATGTCATTGTAAATGTAGTTTTTTTTTTCTTTTCTTTCGATCCAGAAGCACTTGAGCTGAAAGCTCTTCGGCTCGGTGCCATGAACACCGTAAGCCTTCGGCTCGGTGCCACGAACACCGTAAATCTGGGGAACCTGTAGATTTTCTGCCAGTCCGCGGAGTTGAACCCGCACTTACAGAGGACTAGTCACCCGTAGTCCAACGCGTTACGAACACGCGGGCAAATGTAGTTTGTAAAGACTCGTGGTACTATTTTTTGTACGACGACACCATTATATAATCAGTACACGTGTACAGTGTATGCAGAGCTAACTACAAACTTACAGTTAGAGTTGGCTGTGGTGTATGTCACTGGAAATTAAGTGCTTCGCCGGTTACATGTTACATTACAAAAGGATTGAGCACTCACGGTGGCGTACTGAGAGCAAAAACGTCGATTATTTCTGTGTTTTGAAGAACAATCCAACCGTGAATACCATTGACAACTCATTGCAACATGAATACACAATTCTCGTGCAAATTATGTTTTCTTCCTTTTTCTGGTATATGATGCTTTATAACGGAAATTTGCCCGCCTGCCCAGCGTGTTTGTAGCGTGTTGGACGACGAGTGAAAAGCCCCATGTGAGTGCGGTTCAATTCTGCGGACTGGCAGAAAAGCCACAGGTTCTCCAGAGTTACGGTGTTCGTGGCACCGAACTGAAGGGTTACGATGTCCATGACACCGAGCCGAAGAGCTGAAAGCTCAAGTGCTTCTGGATCGAAAAAAAAAAATAAAGTGAATTTAACGTGGTTTAGTTTGTGAACGGAAGAGGGGGATATGAAGATGTAAAACATATTTTTTACCCGACAAACCGAAGTAATTTTCATATAGTATTAAAAAGTCTGTTTAAGAGTCTGCGTTGTACCATGGCAACATATGGTTGTGGAACATTGACAAAGTGATAGAGATCATTAATGCATTTGAACGCAAATGATACAGAAGAGTACTTAGAATATCATGGACAGAGAAACGAACAAACGCTTCTGTTCTGCAACAGCTTGATATTAAAGAGAGTTGACGATTACAAAGCATAAAAACAAGAAAAATTAAATATTTCGGACAAATCAAACGACATGAGTGCCTAAAGAAAATAATTTAGAAAGGAATGGTGCCTGGAAGAAGAACGAGAGAAAGACCTAGAAGACGATGGGTGCTGGATGTCACTGACGATCTCTCTCTCTCGCGATCACCGTTTAGACTGATGTACCATATTTTCCCATAAATCTCATTCATGTGGAAATCTGATTCATATATCCTTAGCATGGATGTGTTTCGTCACATCTTCAGCGCCATTTGGAGCTCTGGTGCTTATCCTTCGGCGATGTGTCCGGTTTTAGCTATCGTTTACTGGGCTCGCTCTCCGTCAGCCTATGTCTGTCCCCAGCAGACCTGCAAGGCAGCAGGTTATTGACGATCTGAGAATGACTAACGCCGGCCAACTTGCACAGAACAGAGAGTTTTCAGAACTGCTGTCATGGGAGTCAAGTTCCGGAACGGACAAGCTACTTGAGGATGATGATGATTAAAAAGCAGTTTATTAAATCTGGGATGAATTTAGAAGTGATGCAATCAGAGAAATGTCTGATCAACCACTAGTAATAATTGTTATTAAGAAGAAGTTGGAGATACGTTGGGCATACTCTAAGCTCTAAGAAGTAGGGATCAAAGAATCACAAATCGAGCACAGTGTGATGCGCAGTTTAAAGACAGAAATGAACGTCCTTTGGAAACCATGGATCGAACTTTAGTGAGAGACTCGAAGATATGTTGACGAAAGTTCGTTTTAAGGTTTCCATAGGGCGTCCTTTTTTTCTTGAACCCTTTGTCTCCCACTTCAATGTCTGATTTTGGCATTCTTTGACCATCTCTTCTAGTATGCGAATATTTAGAGTTAAATCGAATGATGTTGCAGAAAAACTACGCTCAGAGTACTTATTGTTTAATGTCTTAGATTTATGCATCACAATGGATGATGCGGATGGTTCTTTGTGGACACCAATATTGATTAGTTTTATCCGAAGTGTCTGATAATGTTGTGTGCATTATAATGTCCTAATAACACATGCAGAATACATTTTCGAAGCTAATTAAATGTTGTATAGCTAATGATCTCATTAGATGTTATCTCCACTGACGCGCTGAGATTATAAGCCTCTTCATTAATAGAAGATGATTTTGAACAAATCAACATAACAACCATGATAATGGCAGATTCCAGGGACATGTAAGCTTGTTTCAATATTAGTCTCAGTCGTGTTGAATGTTTACAGTATACTTTCCATCCTGGAATCTGGTAGAACCATTATCTTTGACAATCCTGATATTTTTAATGTGTTATGTGATTGGTAAAGTTTATGCTTGTGTCATGGACTGTAGGAGAGAGGTATAATTAAATAGAGGAGTTAAGAGGTTCTATACGATAGTTACCGGTCAGTAACCATAACAAACCAGAGGATATAATTAATGCTGTCCCATTTAAAGTATGAATGTAGTGGTTATGCACTTGCTGTGTAGGAGCGTGGTCACTATCTAATTTCTCAGTTAGAGTGGCATTTTCCCCGACTTTAACGGATGTCAGAATTGGAAGGTGGCAGAAGAGAAGAGGTGGAAGAATTGTTGAACTGTACTCGCGTTGGGAGTTGAAATGCGTTAAAATCGGCTGTCAGGACGACTCAGCTGAACTGATACCCGAGAATAACTGTGAAAGTAAAGAGTTGCGTAATGCTACCTTCACATATGTGACACTGATCAAAGAAAAAACGGGCCCACTACCATAGTTCTATAAGTACAGATTCCAACTTCCTTTGCAAACCAGGATCAATGTCGTTCTGTGAATGACATCACGTTGCAAAACTTTTTAAACGTTTCCATAGGCGTCTTCCAATGAACACCGCTCCCACTCAAGATAACCTCTCCAGCATAAAATGATATGTTGCAGAACCGTCAAGTACAATCAACTGTTTCATCACTGATATGCGATGTCTTGTGGGACATCAATACGACAGTTATCCAGCTTTCTGCATCAAATGAATAACTGCATACGGCAGCTTTGTGCTAATTCGTCATAACCTGTTGTCCCACTTTCCTGAATAACTCAACAAACGACGTTTAAAAACAGCAAAAAGCATTCCATGTAAGTTTTTCAATATATCTCAGCGTTGCTAAGCCTAACTAGTACTCGCATCCTGAAACGGAAAATACCTGACAAACATGGCGATAATGTTAACGTATAAATTTATGCTTTTTTCGCTTAGTATATTCAATGAAAATATTCGAGTACTATATTCAAGTGTCTCGACTTATGTCTTTTGCAGAGGTCGTGTGTTATGTCAGGTTTCAGCAGTGGTGCCCGTGTCATATGGCGTCTAGTATTGCTGTCTGGTCTATGCATGGTGCTCTGATTTATATGTGATCTGTTCTAAAAAAACTTTCAATCGTTTGTGTCTGTTTGTATGGCTTTCGATAATTCCTTTGGTGGTAATGGATCTGCTCCACTCGCAATCGGTCTTTTCATCGGTATTCCACGGAGAGATCCAGACAACCCTGCTTGGAATTGATGGTCTGTTGTCTGATTCGACAAAGGCTTGAGGTGATTTAATCAGTCAAATTACAAGGTTGAGGATCGGGTCTGGATTAAGACCACTTTTCAGGTTGCACATATTAATTCCGAATTTCTGATCATATTTCCGACATTGAATTTCCCGTTAGGAATTGAAGGTTGACATCTTAAGCAGTTAGTTGGAGATTTTTAAGATCTGTACTCCTCTTCGATTAAATGTAGAACGAACGGCTGTCGGACGACTCAGCTAAGGTATGAGTATTAACTGCATCAAGGGATTAGGTAATGCTCTTACATTGCATTATGCTACTGATCAAGAATATTGCCACACTTTTAATACATAATAGGTTAAGCTTCTTCCATAGGTGTTTGCATGCCAGGCTTTCAGGAATTCACTTTGTACTCTGATGATGTATCCTATTTAGTCTTGGATGGTTGATTTCTTAAGTTGGTACTTTGCACCACGCGCCAATGTATACATTCTTAATCTTTTTCTTTCTTCCATGCTTGTAACTTTGGCTATGTTGATCATTCAAGTTTTTTTACTAGTGTTTCATGTTTTTTTCCTTCTATTCTTTCTTCCACTTACTTGTTTGATTCATTGCTCCTGTTGACAGAAGCGCCTGGTTTTGCTTAGATACGTTCTGCGTCCATTTGGTTATTTGAATTGCACCTTTTGCGTATCATTTCCAAGGTCTGGTGTATGCCCTGCTGATAAATATTTTAATATTTTCTGATTTTGTAAAACTATGATTCCTTTTAGGATGTTTCACTATTAACCAATATACGTCATGCACAGCCAACTCTAATATTGGGCTGCATAACTGACTGGGAAAACCTGCAGTTTGAGTTGGGTGGTTGGATTTTGTATATGTTTGATAGACACGTCAAGCTTTTTTTGCAATTTTACTCAATTCTATGAGCATGTTATTTATTGATGAAAAATATTAATAATACTGATATTCTTTATTGGTAAACTTGACTTGTTACATAATTATTTTTTTTCGATACAGAAGCACTTGAGCTTTCAGGTCTTCGGTTCGGTGCCACGAACACCGTAAATCTGAGAACCTGTAGCTATTCTACCAGCCGCGGAATTGAACCGCACTCACAGGGGGCTTGTCACCCGTCGCTCAGCGTGCTACGAACACGCTGGGCAGGCGGGCGTTACATAATATAACTTTTATTTTGCTCGTTGTGTTTATTTTAAAATGAATTCGTCTATATACAACAATACCGCCAAGTGGTTACCGGGACCCAAATTTGAGGTTAAAGAATAACACCACTGTTACCTGCCACGCATGTCGTAAGAGGCGACTAAATAGGTTTGGCTGAAATCGGATGCATGTGTCCGATAGGGAATGCTAACCCGAACAAATGTTTGCAGAAAACGGATGCATCAGGTCATAGGCGCATAACATGGTGCAACGACCCCTCACAATGAGGAATGGGATGGCGGATTCTACGGTCGCCGGTCTCCCTCGTAGATTTAGCCACGCAGTAAGAATGTCAGACATACCATCACGAGGTTGGCCAAGGATTGCTGCGGGAGGGGGTCGGCACAGACGGGGAAGCGGGAATCAAAGGAATTATATCCTACAGAGCTGCCTCCAGTGTGCAGACTTGAGAGGAGGAGGTGGCCCGTTTGCACTGGCGTCCAGGACGGATGTGCTGACCTGCTTGTAGACGCATAACTGGCACAATGTACAATAGCTCTTAGACATGGATTACATACAAATCACAAATAACGGTTATCAAGTGATCAATATGGAAGCATTCGATGAACATATCTGTGTGGCGTTGAAGTGTACGCATCTCGCTCTAAAAGTATTCGGTTTGAGTTCACGCTGAATGGTTGAACAATTTTCCAGTCACCCTTGATCTCAATGTACCCGAGATTGAGTTTCTAGTCATATTGGAGACTGACGATAAAACGTAGGGGAACGTAATTTGAGTACGTAAAAGAACCCGTTGCAGTTGAAAAACGATAAAAGTAGCATGAAAAACGAAAATTTAGCTCCCGTTTGGTTTCTATGTAGCGAAAAATAGAACCAAATTTTCACATCTAACATGTCGGGAAAGCGACTAGGAAGGCAGCGTATGGTGGGTCGGCGACTCTACACTGTTAAACAAACGAAACAGGTACAGAAGCAGAGGCAGAGGAAACTAAAAATGCTCATGGCTGAGGGGGATTTATATGTGTCTCTTTGCCTTATGGTCGAGATGAGAACTGATGATTATGATAACAAAAACATTCCCACAAGTTTCCCCATCTTTAATAACTACATTTATGAATCTCGTCAATGCTACAAAATCCGTGAACTGGCCACTGAGATCTTCGTGTGTACGAAAAATATAGGGACATACATTTATATTCACCGAAGTTCAATAATGATGGTTCGATCAATCAATCAAAATAAGTCAAATTCACTCATATTACAGAATCAGCTAACTTTAGATATGATCAATATTATTGATTTGCTTGTCATAAAAATTTAAAACTAGTCAAGGATGGAAATTCCAAAACTTCCGTCTAGATTCTGTATTACTACATATTGATTTAATGAGTCCGAACTTCTTTCTTGCGCATTGTGAAGTGTGTCAGTCAGGACTAAATTATTTGACTCATCACAGACATGTCAACAATTTATATTGTTTGCTGTTTGTTGTTCGAAGCTTCATGAAAGATGGAAGAGAGGTCTTCACATCATTTTTCTGACTACGTGTAGGAACAGCAAAGGCAAAGTGGGTCTTGTTCTTTGAATATTTTCGATTCCCCAGTCAAATCCCGACTCTCCGAAGTAATGATACCGTACCAGTTTTTTTGAAAGCTCTTATAGTTGTCTTTTGCTAACCCATCTTCAAACCAGGAACATAGTGCGTAGGTTAATGAGGTTTCCTGCCCACGCCTATCAGGCATCATGGAAGTCTCTTCCTATCTCTCACACATATTGTTCTTAGCTTTTTGTTTTCAATCCTCGTCAACCGTTCCAGCACAATGATAGCTTAATTGCTACTCTGTCTCCGTTCACTGCTCTTCTACTAACCTGTGGTTTCTATAGGAGAGGCCATCCTCACAATGAAAGTCCTTAGGTCTCCATCTTTTTCCTATCGTTCCAGGAATCGAATATCAACCTATTTAAATGATTAATATTTATGTCTACCTTATTTTAATTTCTTTATTCAATGGATAGAGGCACTTTATGGTTTCAATCATCTACAACCACTTGCTAATGTAATTAGATATGTACATCCCTGACTTGATTTCTGACCAAATGTTACCCATCTCTAATACACAAGTTGATAGACATTTCCAGATCACTGTTTACAAAAATAAGTTAATTTTGTGGTACAATACCATAACAAATATGAGCTTTTGACGAACTTGAGACCATCATTAGAGACAAGATGGAGGTGGTTTGGACATGTATGTCCATGCCAGTGGGGGCATTGGCTAGGACAGCTCTAGGTGGACACGGATGGGAAGAGAAGGTTGCTGGGCGTCCAAAGGAAAAATGGAGAAGAACGGCGGAGAGAGTTGAAGGAGTGTGGTCTGACGTGGGAGACGGTTCGTAGGAAGGCAGCAGAACGGCAACAGTGGAAGTTTAAGTTTCAGTTTGGAATATTTTCATTGCACTCCGGACATGTCCATAGGTGCTCCGATCTCCTTCGCAATATCTCCATCAGCGTCCAGCGACTGACCGTACCAGTTCTATTTTGATTGATGAGCCTACTCGTATACCTGTTGTACCGTTCTTTTCTTGCACACCAATCTTCAAACCCAGTTCTCGCAATCTAGTAGTTGACGTGGATTGGTTTAGATGAAGGTCTTCTCTGCGGCCACGCTCTATGAGGGCTACGATGGAAGTCTCTTGTGGAAGCCTTATGTGTCAATCGGGACACGAAGAGGATATTGATAGATACTATTGAAGAACTGAATTGTCTGTGTATTTTCTAATCCCCTCGGTCATAAACCAGATTGTCCAAGCACTAGGGAATGATAGCTTGAATTGCTACTCAATGATAAAACAGTCACGGTAGGGTTCACTGCATCAATTCTTCATCATTAATTACCTGCTGGTTATACTGAGTAGCGATTTGTTATGGCCATCCTAACAGCAATCCGGACATGTCCATAGGTGCTCCGATCTTCTTTCCAATATCGTTACCAGCGTATATCGACATATCACACCCGTTTAAATGTTGATTAATCAAATGTCTCATGCCTCTAACCAAGTGTTCGAGCTTGGTAGTTCCATTACCCCTCCATTTTATTCACAATAGATAGAGGTGTCGATCTTTTAATGGTTTCAACGTCATCTATACAACCTACTTCTCTTATGTCATTGATGATATCTGCACTATCCCTTGACTGTGATTTCTTGACCAATATTATTTCAGCCCATTCTTTTCTTTTATATCTACAAGTTCATTGCAATGATGTCCTGCATGCACTGTTACAAAAATAAGGTTAAATGGATCATTAGTGTTGTATTCAATGTGACAAGCCTTATATGATCAGTCTGAATTTACTTGAGCTTATTCATTGTCGCAAAGTATACACGCACGTGTGAATTCCTGTGTATTCAAACACCACAGAGTCATACTTATCGCTTTGATCTCCATTTGTGAGGCTGCTCGTAGTTACAGTAAATGTACCGCTGTCCTCTTTGACAGTTCTGCATCTCGAGCTCGCAATAAATGCCCTTGCACTTTGCCTCGAACCACTGGACCTTCAGTGTATATGACAGCATCACCATCTTGTGTGTATCCATCGACCATCGCCTTGACCTCCGTATTTACTATAGTACGAACTTGGTCTGCACATCTTCTGTTGAGTGTGATGTGGACGAAAATGGTAGTGTTGGTACAGGGCCTGCCGGGCTATGATACAGAGAGGCGGCCGCATCAGGCGGTAACGTAAGAGGGGCGGCATAAGAAGAGAAATCAAAATCACAATTGAAGGTTATTTTAAAGAAAAAATATTTAAGGCGCGGCATTTCGAAGACTTGCATCATACTGAGAAAATGTACCGCACGGTCCTGTGTTGGTATCCATATGAATTGGTACAAATTCAATGATAAGATTAATAATATATGTAGGTCTACATATCTGCGGGATAGCATCTTCTGAATGATTGACATCTCTTTAGTCTATTCTCTTTAGATGTAGTCAGTACATCATGGGGTGAGTGCTGAATGTCAATAGATGTTGAATCGATCGAAGGATATAATGAGTTTAGAGATACCCGTTGTACAAGTAGAACTAGATTACTGAGGGGCAGAGTGAGGAGTGTGTTTAAGAGCCACAGGAACCATTAGTGTGCATACCCTTCGACATTTGTTGGGAGAGATTGAGCACGTATGTATCTGCCCGGGGTGCAATGACATCGGTTCAGTTGTCAATAACCAATATATACATATATATACATACATATATATACATAATACATATATACACGTGTTACATACAATCTTTCAGCCCGCCCTAAATGAGTTAACACATGTTGGTGAACCATTATTGCTAGCCATCGATTACAGAGGCGACACTACATTTAAATGATTGCTATTCTGCTATCATTAAGCATATGCCCATTATAAAACCGGATATTTTACAAACCCTGGATTTCCATGTTACCGTTAGAAACGACTGCTTTCATCGATTTCCAATTCCTTGCGGAGACTTGGATTGTCAGGCAGATATTCCCAAGCATACCTGTTCTAGCCAGTTTCTGTTAATTGTGACCTCTTATTACCATGTATTTCAATTTCCACAGTCTCGTCTCGGTATATATATATATATATATATATATATATATATATATATATATATATATATATATGTGCATCCTGATCTTTGATACAAGTTGTTTTACAATTTCCAGTCTCGTCTCGTTAGATATATATATATATATATATATATATATATATATATATATATATATATATATATTGTGCATCCTGATCTTTGATACAAGTTGTTTTTCAACCTCAATCGATGATTCTAGATTGACTTTAACACGGTATATGTTCATTTTATAAAAATAATATAAAAATTTCTCTCGTACCGTTAACGTTACATATGGTCTGCAGGTAATTTCTTTATACCGTTCTATCCTAGGCAACTTGCTGAATCCCCTCAATGGAACTGAGATCGATATTTCTTGCCTCTCTCAGCAAAGTTCCTTTCATGGTCTCCCTAGGTCGCCCACTCTTTCTTGAACCCTTTGCACCCCACTTCAATGTCTGCTTTGATCATTTCTTCTCAAGGTGTGTCAAACTTATCTCCATCTTCTCCTTCTTATAACAGTTGTTACTAGTGATATATTTCTCTGATATTTCTCTGATTTCATCACTTCTCCTGAATTCGTTCCATTTTATGTATGTTCATTTTAGTGTATTATTATTATTATTTTTACTAACCAAAACTGGTAAACATATACATTTTGTAAGTTGTCATAAATACAAAAAGCAAGGGGTCACGTTATTCCATTGAATAATAAATAAAAGACAAAAGATATCAAAACAAACACAAAGCTGAGAATCTGTCAATCAAATGTGAAGGCAGTGATGTTGTATGGCTAGGAAGCATGGAGGACAACAAAAGAAATCACAAGAAAACTGAAAACCTTCGTAAATGAATGTTTACGTAGAATAAAGGGACTAAGTTGGTACTATAATATTACGATTAATGAGCTCAGAGACAGAACTAAGCAGATACCAGTGGAAAAAGAGCAAAGGAAGAAACGCTGGCGAAACTTACGTGAAAGCGTAATACGCTAAAGGTTGACATGATCAAATATACATGCGTTACCAGGCAACACATCGTTTGAGTCAAACAGAATATAATCTTGCACTATTTCGTTAAATCAGAATATGTATTGTTCATTGTATAGCACAAAATAAACGTTGGTATTTATGGGTATCTAAATACCAGACAGTGTATTTGTTCAGTCTTTGAGTGCTGTTATACGAGTTAGACATTTCTGTCCATTAAAGAACTGTTACACACACACACACGCGCGCACGTACGCACGCACGCACGCACACATACACTATACAATACACAACCCAGCCCACATTTTTTATCGGTCGTCATTGTTGTTGTTTTTGCCACACTCATCATCATCAGGTGGACGTCTCCACATCAAAGGTTGGCTGCAATGAATCTCCAGCATCCTCTGTCTTTCGCCTTGGTGTTGCACACTGCCAGACTATAACCTGTCCATTTCTTAAAGTTTCCTCCCACTTATCTCTCGGTCTTCCTCTTGCTCTTCCCCTCAACTTTCCCCTCTAGTAAATGTTTTATCATGGTGTCATGTTTTTTATGTGCCCAAAATACTTTACTTGTCTGCATTTTATTTCTCTTAATAATTGTTTCTTCCTGCCTAGTTTTTCTAAAACTTGTTTATTTGTCTGTTTTTCTATCTATGAAACTCTGCATATTCTTCTATATATCTACATCTCAAATGCATCAATTCTGTCTTCTAACTGCTTGTTCATTGTCCATGTTTCGAGCCATACATTAATATAGGATATATATAGCATTTGATCATTCTCATTTTTAGCCTGTTTGTGATTTGTTTGGATGTTAGTAACTTTCTCATACTATTGAAATTATCCTTGGCCATTCCTATTCTCTTTTTAATTTATGTTATACATCTGCCATCATCTGTTATCATCTGACCGAGATATAAGAAACTTTTTACTTGATGTAGTAATTATCCATGTATTTTTATATTCTTTTTAGGTTTCTCCATTTTCGTGTTGATCACCATAGTATTTGTTTTCTGTATGTTAATGTCTAATCCATATTCCTTGCTAGTTCTGTCCAATTGATCCACTAGTTCTTGTAATTCTTGTTCACTTTCTGCTACCAATAATGTGTCATCTGCATATCTTAAGTTGTTTATTATTTTCCCATTGATCTTGAGTCCTGGCATTCTCTCTAGTTGTTTGAAGATTTTCTCTGTGAAGATGTTAAATTGGCTTGGTGACAGAATGCATCCTTGTCTCACTCCTCTCTTTATGTCTATGTATGGAGAGTGGCTATTTTCATATTTTATTATTGCTGTCTGTTCCCAGTATATGTTTCTTATTAGTCTGATATCCCCATCTAGGCCTATTTCTTGTAGACATAGGATTAGCTTTTCATGTTGTACTCTGTCAAAAACTTTGCTATAATCGATGAAGTAGATACTTTTTTGCACTTCTATATACTTGTCAACGAGTAGTCTTATACTAAGTATTGCCTCTATTGTTCCTCTGTTCTTTCTAAAGCCAAACTGTTCTTCTCCTACTTCTATGTCTATCTTGTTTTTAATTCTTTCATGTGTGATCTTGAGTAGTATTTTTGTTATGTGGCTCATCAGGCTAATTGTCCTATAATCTGTGCACTTCTGTGCTTTGGGCTTTTTGGGCAGTGGTATGAATACTGATGTCTTCAAGTCTCTTGGTATATATCCTGTGTTATATATATCATTGCACAAATCTGTAATGGTTGAAATACCAAAATCCTCTAAGGAGGTTAACATTTCCACAGCTATATTGTCCAATCCTGCAGCCTTTCCTCGTTTCATCGTTTCGATTGCTTTTACAACTTCAGATTTTAATATTCTTGTGCCGTCATTGCACTGTATACTGAGTTTACTGCTTCTTTGATCATCAAATAGAGCCGTTAAATATTCTGTCCATCTTGTCAATATTTCTGTTTTATCAAACAAAAGTTGGTTGTTGTTGTTGCCACACTGAGATATAATAATAATTACTCTCGTACCGTTATACATCACATAGAGCATGCAAGCAATTTCTCCATATCGCTCTATCCATGGAACAATCTCCTCCATGGAACCGAGACCTATATTTCTTGCCTCTCAGCAAAGTTTGTTTCAGGGTCCCCCTATGTTGTCCTCTCTTTCTTGAATCCTTTGCATCCCACTTCAATACCTGCTTTGATATTCTTTGATCATTTCTTCTCAGGATATGTCCAACATATCTCCATCTTCCTATAACAGTTGTTACTACTGGTTGACGAAACATTTCTATAATTTCATAATTTCTCCTGAATTCGTTCCATTTTATATTCGGTTTTTTTTCGCAGCACATCTAATTTTCAACTACTGAGATATCGATTCTGTTTTTGCTTTTCTCTTGCACAGCCATTATTAATTTTTATTATCTTTTTTCTGATTTCGATAGTAACATTGTGTCAAAGCTAAAAGAAGATAATGCAAGTGATGATAATGTTGTTGTTTATACCAATGGTATGTGCGTCGTTGTGAGAGGTCAGGCTTGGGTTTCTTGGTTAGCGCGCATAGTAGGGTTGTTGCAGAGTGAAGTGGAACGTATAGGTCAACTACTTCCAGTATGAGTATGGAGGTTGAGGCTGTCCTCCATTGGCTGCCTGGGACTCTGTTTACTGGGGGCATTGTTGTATCTGACTCTCAGTCAATAATTTGGAAGATTCGAAATGGCAGATTTCGGTATGAGTGGATGTCGTCTAATGAAGTTTCTAACCTCCAGAGGCTTAAGTGGATCTAATGTCCCGGGCATGCGGGTGCTTGTGACAATGAGAGAGGATACAAGCTTCAACAGAATTGATTGTCGGTGAGATGAAGATGAATAAGGGGCATGTTCTTCAGTTTCTTCATTACTGCCTGTTGGTTGAAGACACCAAACTAGATGTTGAATCGACCCAGCGATTTATTGAGTTTAAGCATAGCCAGCTCTAGATAACTATGCCAGACAACCGACTAGGTGTTCCCTGACCTAGATCAGAAAAGGAGGCCGGAAAATATAGACGTCTGAAAGAACACTGCAAGCTTTTTTTGCAATTTTACTCCATTCTGTGAGTCTATGGTTATTTATTGGTGAAAAATATTCATAATATTGATATTCCTTATTGTTAAACTTAACTTGTTGCATAATATAAGTTCGATTTAGCATTTTGTGTTGATTTAAAAATGAATTCGTCTATATACACCAATGTCCGTTGATCAAGTAGAACTTGATGCCTGAGGGGCAGGAGGAGGAGTGTGTTTAATCAGCGAAGTACGCAAACTAACAGTATGCATACTCTACGACATATGTTGGTGAAGACTAATATTTATGGGTCTGTCTGGACTGCTATGAAGTTAGTTCAGTAACAAATAACTAATTCTTTATTTAGAGCTTTCACACGAAAAAACTATCTATTTAACCGATCTTCTTCCTCGAACCAGTGCCAGTGTCTGTAGGGTCTGTAGCAAATGGTCTGTAGCAAATGTTACCAAGAGGCCCTAGGTTTTGTATGATAATAAAATAAAACACAACTTTCACAAACAAACTTTTCTCGATTTAATGTGAGCAAATTTAAAGATAACACTAGACAAATCAATTTCTCTAAGTAAATTACATTCAATGTTCATTAAGGTGAGATTATTTAGACGATCTTGTCCCATCATGTTCCTTAACTCACTTTTTATACGCTTTATTGTCGAATAAAAACGTTCTTCACTGCAGTTAGTAATCATTAAAGACAAGTAAATCCGTAAGACTATTTCTACATTTGGGAAACACGACTGTTATGAATTTAAATCTAAAATATTTAAACCGAAATTTTACAAGCTTAACATTTTCTGCTCTAGGCCCGAGGCCTCCAGATACACGGCGTCCGTAGCATTTGCTACTTCTGCTATAGGGCTACTCCGGCACTGCTTCGAACGCTCCATATCGACCACTTGTTAAACCACTCTGTGTGATTTCAGTCAAAGAGCGATTGTAAGTTGTGCCATGCGCCTATCAAGTAGGCCAGTACATCCGATTTCTGCGATGCTTTTTATTTACTAGGTAGCTTTCCTAGGTCCTACATCAGTCGCCTCTTACGACATGCCTTGTAGGTCGCAATGTTACTATTCTTTGCTCCCTTTGCCCGCCCCCGGCAGCACATGGGCTGTTTAATCGATCTAGTGCATACTATAACTGAAATCTACATCACTCCCTGATCGATATAGTACACCATAATGGCCGCAAATTGTCGTCTGCGTAATCTATTTTTCAAATTAATATACGATCTTTAGAAACCGGTTGTCTCATATGAACCATACTATGAACTGTTTGGTGAATTTAAGAAATTAGATATGCCATTTTCGATTTGCGCTCTTTGTTTTCATGATTGTTAACAATTCTTTTTCGAACGCTCCATAACAACCACTTGTTAACCACTCTCTGTGATTTGTATGTGATCTGAGCCTAATAACGATTGTACGTTGTGCCAGTTATGCGCCTAAAAGTAAGCCAGTACATCCGATTGCTGAGATTCTTTTTATTAACTAGGTAGCTTACCATGTCCTACATCAGACGCCTCTTACGACATGCCTTGTAGATCGCAGTGTTACTATTCTTTGTCTCCCTTTTGCGAGCACCGTCACCACACGGGCGGCGAACAATTCAATTATGTTTAGTGTGTACTGCAAATCATACAAACACTGAAATGACGTTATCCACTTTCATAAAACAAACTCAAGATCTTCTGCGCAGCCTTCATGTTGTGCCGTTAGGTGCTCGGCGTCACTCACTTCAAATGAACTCTGTTCGTTCCCGCATGCAGATGTCACCGTTTATGGTGTAAATAGAACATGTTGTACTCACGAATAAATCGTTCAAATGAGAAAAACCGTAGATTGATTTATAAGTAGTTATTCTAGAACGAACGAAGGGAAAAAAAGATAAATTGTCATATTAGAACCACATACTTGAACCATCTAAAAACTAAACTTTGGGGAAACCTGACAGATCTGAGGCTGACTGCCCAGTTTGTGGTCCACAGTAAATTAAGCTGTCAACGTTACAAGGAGAAATATAGTGAGAAACGAGAATATCAGAAGCATCGTTGGTACTATACCATGCATACAGTACATCGAGAAACAAAGAATCAAGTGGTTCGGCCATCTAATGAGAATGGAACCACATTTACTACCATCACGTGCCTACAATAATCGACACTCAGGGCGCAGAGCACGAGGCAGGCCAAGAACACGATGGATAGATAACATCTCATAGAGTCCCTGCGAAAGCATGGACTGACAACGTCTAGCCCAACACGCCTGGCACAGGATAGAAAACTAACTCTCCCACGGCGCTTCACGGCAAATGTGGTTAAGATAAGATAAGATAAATAAATTAAGCGCATGACCAGTGTTCGATGAAAAAGATATTAGAACCATTGTTGCACATGTAAGCTGATAGAAGTGAAACGATTCAATTTATGCAAGTAAAAGAAAGATTCTTCTTCTTCTTCGAAAGCTCCATATCGACCACTTGCTAAACCACTCTTTGTAATTTGTATGTGATCTGAGCCTAAGAGCGATTGTACGTTGTGCCATTTATGCGCCTACAAGTAGGCTAGCACATCCGATTTCTGCAATGATTTGTATTTACTAGAGTAGCTTCCCTAGGGCCCTACATCAGTCACATCTTACTACATGTCATGTAGGTCACAGTGGTACTATTCTTTGCTTCCCTTGCGGGCCTCAGCACCCCACGGTCGAAAGAACCATTCAAAGTCGTTCAAAATCGAGAAGAGCAGGCTGGAAAGCCGCTGCCAGAGGAAAATTCATTAGAAAGATTAAAAATAAAATTCCTACAAAATAATTCATCTTCAAAACTACATCGGGAACCCTCACCGTTTCTACGGTATTCACGAACTGCAGCTGAGATCTTCATGTGTAAGAAGGGATCGGGCACACATGGTTACTCATCAAAGTGCAATCATAATGATCCCATCAATCAATCAAGTAAGAAGGTTACAAAAAATACAAGCAGAGAGGATAGAAAAAATAGGAAAAAAAACAAACCATCTACCTATTTATGTAGACTTTCAAAAAAAAGCAACCAAAAAAAAAATCGTTATACAAAAAATCCGTCAACAATTATGTAAATTGTGAAACATACATTTCTAATGATTTGGATGTATTTATTATCTCTGTCTGCGCTGTTTAGAATATTATATATTTGGTATCATTGTGCAATATCAAAATTGATATTTGAGCAAGCCTGATTGGCATGAATTCTGTGTTGAGTGGTGGAGCACTTTATAAGTTGTAAATTATCTACGCACTTTGACGGAAATGAAATTAACTTTCAATAAAGACATATATTATCTGTTTGTGTGGTGAGCTCTTGTTTGCTCAATGTATATATGACATTTTCATCTTTACATACGGTCAATTGGCAAGTGTTTTACCGTGACAACCGTCGAGTTGTCTTTCAGCACGGCCAACTATATTTAACGTGCTTTATTCGTGTATTATTCGTACTTTCAGCCCATACCTAAGTCTCTTTTCAAAAGGCTCTTCGCCCTTGCACAATATCGCTTTCCACACAACTCTGTCATCAGCTAGTTTTTCCCATGTGCTGGGACCTATAGAAAAGTTTTTCATTGAGGCCTTGCAGCCATCTTTATATCTGAGCAGTTGTTTGCACTGGTACCTCTTCCCCTCCGAAAGTTCACGGAACGAACATTTGTTTTGGTATGCGACAACTTTCCTCACATGCCCCAACCATCTTAGTCGTTTACTGATGAGCATTTCCATAATGGAAGGCAGGTTTGCACATTGCAGTACTTCAGAGTTGGTTACCTTGTCGTACGGCCTGATGTTCCTGATCTTTTGGAGATATCGAAGTTGAAAGATGTTGTCTATGTTTCTGCGACATATAGTAAAGAACTAATTATACAGACTCGATATATTTGAATCTTCGTTTGCAATTTTAGTTTTGTGTTGTCCCACGCTTGCTTTGATAGTTTGCCGAATGTAGTAGCCCCACTCCCTATTCCAGCGTTGATTTCTTCATTAAAAGAAAAACTGACAGTGACCATGGACCCACGATCACAGGTAGATCATGAGATTCACGATAATGAACAACATTCTTGATAAGTTTTTCCGATCGTATGTGTTAGTGTTGTTTATTTACGTAGCAAATATCAGGGACACTCGCCGATGCTACAGGGTATGTGTACTGCTGCTGAGATTTTCTTGTGTAAAAAAGAGATCGAATCACATATAAATATTCACCGAAGTGCAATAGTGATGTTAGTATCAATCTATTAAAATCAATAATGTAACATGTCAGCTGATATTAATACTATAATTATATTGTAAAACTTGCTAGATACATATTTTTCTTTTTTTCCATTCCGTCTTGTATGTTTGAAGAAAGCAGTGGTCTACCTCAGGTTCTCGAGATAACGAGCCCAGCATCCACACCACTTTGATGCAGTTCCATATTCTCAGTGCATGTCATGTAGTCCACATGCCAGACCACCGACAACTCAAAATCTTATCATTGATGAGCGCAAGGAAGAGAGAAGCTGACAAGACAGACACAAGAAACGTTTCAAAGACAACTTCAAGCATTCAATAACAGTGTTTGTTATAAATCTCGACACATGAGAAGCCCCTGCTCACGATAACGTATCGTGGAACTCGACGGTTCGTAAATGAGCAATAACGTCAATTTACTTAGTATCACCGCAGCCTACCCACGGTTGTCTCCAGATCTGGTCCGACCACCTCAGATTTGTAGATTTCCATACATCGCACAACAGAAAAACAAAGACAAGCGAGAAAGAACATTGCATTTATTAAACCCAATAACTGGTGCAGCCAAATTTACATGCACACAATGCAAAAAAAACCATTTAGAGCCCAAATTTACCACTTCAGTCACATATGCACACACATATCCTACTTGATGGTGGACGAACAACAACAACAGTGTCGAATTTCAATTCCAAGGAATCAACATTGATTCGACACATAACAGACACACGCACCATATTATTTATGATTACGTGCAGACACATATATACAGTACAGAAATAAACCGATACGCAATAAAGCATGCAGCGTGACTAGACAGAATCCATGCAAAACCAACACACCATTTTATCAAAATAAGCACTTAACATAAAGTGCTAAATTTCACAGACAACGAAGACGTAATAACATCAACACTATGCTAATTAAATGCACCACTGAACCGTTCCTTGTATTTAAAATTCAACAGAACACTGCCCATAAACAAAATGTGTGACACAGCTCGTAACAGCATACACAAATTATGTGTCAACAGAAAATACAGAATCATTTCAAACTACTTGAATTAACATCGCTACTGAAAGTAGACAAGGCATTGCATTCAGCGCGATGTCGTAGTGATTTGTTGTCCATGTTCTATCGGTGTTCACAAGGATAGCAAAGAATAGCGACACTGCGACCTACGATGCGAATAAGCTAGGGGCCTAGGGAAGCTACTCTAGCCCTTTAACTGCTAAGGACGTGTATAGACGTTTTTCCCATTCACTGCTAAAGACGAATTAACACGTCTGTTATTATCTCTCCTCTGTGGGCTAAAGACGTGTTAACACGTTATACATTTTTACTGTCATTGCTACGTGCGTACATTCACGTTTGTGACCTAGAAACAAAGAGAAGCTATTTTTATCTCCGTCTTAGGAAAGTATGTAGCAGCGAAAGGGCTAGTAAATAAAAAGTGTCGCAGAAATCGGATGTGCTAGTATACATGTAGACGCATAACTGGCACAACATACAATCGCTCTTAGGCTCAGATCACATACATATCCCAAAGACTGGTTTAACAATTGGTCGATATGGAGCGTTCAAAGAAGCAGTGGTTAGGGTACTTATTTCCTAGCCGCGAGGTACTAGGGTCAAATCCCAAAGTGGAAATGTGTTTTTGCGTGACTGTTTTATTAACAGTATGACAAGGCGGAAAACCCCATTGTGGAGGTATGATGATTTCTGTCTTTCGTTTTTTTTATTTATGCTTTCATTCTTCTTACTTTCTTCATCTCAGGGCGTTACATATCTCCCGAATTTTCTCGTCTCTTATATCAGTTGTGTTGTGTTTGTATTAGTGGACGTGAACACACTGAGTGTTTATTTGGATATGTGTGCTGCTTTCTGTTTGTATATATGCTTGATGAGTTTTGCGCTGGACTGTTGTTTTGCCTGGTTTATATAGTAGTCCTATAAGATTTTAGTCAAGAATGGTAGGGTTGTTGCAGAGCGAAGTGGGACATACAGGACAACTACTTCTAGTATGAGGATGGAGGTTGAGGCCGTTACTGCTGCCCTCCATTGGATCTCTGGGACTTTATTTACTGGGGCAGTTGTTGTATCTGACTCAGTCGATGCTTCACAAGATCCAGAAGGGCAGGTTTCGGTATGAGTGAATGTCGTCTATAGAAGTTCTAACTCCAGCGGCTTACGTGGATATACTGTCCTGGGCATGCGGGTGTTTACGGTAATGAGAGAGCAGACAGGTTTGCATCAACAGCATCGATTGTTGGGGAGTTGAAGATGGATAAGGGGATATTCTTCGGTCTCTTCGCGACTGTCTCTTGGATGAGGACACTAAAATCGATGTTGAATCGATCAAGCGATTTAGGCAGTTTGGAGTTACCCGTTGTTCAAGTCGAACTGGATGCCTGAGAGGCAGAGTGAGAGGTGTGTTTAATCAGCGAGCCACAGGAACCATCAGTATGCATACTCTTCGATATCTGTTGGGGAGACTGAGCACCTATGGGTCTGCCCGGAGTGCAATGATGCCAGTTTAATAACCAATAACCTATAAGATTAAAAAATTCTGCTAGCAGCGTTAAATTTGTCGCTTATATATTTGTATCTGGTGTTGTGAGCATGTTTAGCATGATATATAGAAAGTAAGTTGAATGCATTTGAAAATAGATGTCTGTGAAAAATAATGAACATGAAATGGAACAAATTCAGGAGAAGTGATGAAATCAGAGAAAGGACTGGTCAACCACTAGTAACAACTGTTATAAGAAGAAAGATGGAAATATGTTGGATACACATAGAGAAGAAATGATCAAAGTATATCAAAGCATGCATTATACTGGGATGCAAAGGTAACAAGAGAGGACGACCTAGGGAGACCCTGAAATGAACAGTGCTGGAGAAAGTTCCATGGAGGAGATTGAGCAAGTTGCCCAGGATAGAGCGATGTGGAGAAATGCTTGCAGGACCCATGTAACGTATACGTGACGAGATGAATTATTATTATTATCGCCCGTGTGGTGCTGGGGCCGCAGGGAAGCAAAGAATAGAACAACTGCGACCTATAAGGCGTGTCGTAAGATGCGACTGTAGGACATAGGAAAGCTACCTAGTAAATAAAAACATCGCTGAAATCAGATGTGCCGGCCTACTTATAGGTGCATAACTGGCACAACGTACAATCGCTCTTAGGCTCAGATCATATACAAATCACACAGAGTGGTTAACAAGTGGCTGATATGGAGCGTTCGAAGAAGATATATGTGATTTTGTAGATATGATATGTGATTATGTAGATATGATATGTGAATTTGTAGATATGATATGTGATTATGTAGATATGATATGTGAATTTGTAGATATGATATGTGAATTTGTAGATATGATATGTGATTTTGTAGATATGATATGTGAATTTGTAGATATGATATGTGATTTTGTAGATATATGTGATTATGTAGATATATTTTGTAGATATGATATGTGATTTGTAGATTGATATGTGATTTTTGATATGATATGTGATTTGTAGATATATGTGATTTTGTAGATGTGATGATTGTGATTGAGTATGATATATGTGATTTGTAGATGTGATATGTGATTTGTAGATATATATGTGATTTGTAGATGTGATATGTGATTTTGTAGATATGATATGTGAATTTGTAGATATGATATGTGATTTTAGATATGATATGAATTTGTAATGATATATAGATTTTGTAGATATATGTGATTTTGTAGATATATATGATTTTGTAGATATGTGAATTTGTAGATAATATGTGAATTTGTAGATAATATGTGAATTTGTAGATATGATATGATTTTGTAAATATGATATGGAATTTTGTAGATAAATGAAATAACTTTTATCACAAGTTAACAGAATGTTAAAAAATAAATTAGAAACAGGTAATGATCATAAGTGTTACAGAAGAGTCCTCGGTATATCCTAGACAGAGAAGAGAACAAATAGATATGTCAAAAGAACTCAAAATCAAAGAAAACTGGCTGATGCAACAAATAAGAAAATTGAAGTATTTTCAACGTATAAAAAAACACGAAGGGTTGAGAAGACTATTAAGGGAGTAAGGAGTCCTGGTAAAGAGGAAGACCATGGAGAAGATGAATTCAGGATGTCTGATGGTTTGAGCATGGCCGCTGTAGAGGTGGGACACCTGGCCTATGAGAGATAGAAATTCAGAAGGGCTGTTAGGGTGGCAAAGTTCTGCTCAGGAAAAAAGCTATGTGATGATGATGAATGATGAAAATGAGTTGACATAAATTTTCAGCTAATATGACAATAAAAGAAATCATGGTGTAGTCCAAGACACATGGCAAACGAGACAGGCAAACAGGTGTAGACTGCACCATTTGGTAATTAATGTGCTAAATACAGTTTTTAGCAAAACTTTATAAATAATATAAAATAAGAGGGTTTAAAGCCGAAGGATTGACTTAATTGCACCCAGTGGCAGCTCGTCGTTAAGGGCCTATGGGGTCGGGCCCCACCAAAATTAATGTATAATGTGTATTTGTTAAATAAATTAAAATATAAACTAACACAAAATCATGATTTTTCCAAAAATGTTTGTCTGGCCCCACCACTAAAAATGATCATGAGCTGCCACTGATTGCACCGGGTTTTACCCCATATGGCTAGGTCACTCTCCACAGAAACGACACCCCACCTGCTGAGAGTATTGCACAAAGCATGATCTCTGTAGCTCCATCAACAATCCTAGGAGTCTCTGGAAAAAACTGCACCCGTGAAGAGAACGGTGCGGTATTATATATAATAATATATTATTTATATTATATAAATAATATAAACCACAGCTAATTGTTAGAATCTTTTAGTTATTACAGTTTCAGTTTGGAATATCTTCATTGCACTCTGGACATGTCCATAGGTGCTCCGATCTCCTTCGCATTATCTACAACAGCGTCCAGCGACTGACCATACCAGTTCAATTTTGATTGATGATTTTAGTTATTAATGATCGGTTAGCCAGATAACTGTTTACAGCCTTACATTCTAAACCAAATTTGTATTATAATTTGGTTTTCATGACTAGTTACATGTCACTCTGTCTTCTATACACATAAAATATGGCAATACTTTGTAATCATTCTCTAATTAGATCTAGTAGGAATGGTCTAACAGCTCCTAGTCGAATGTCGGGACCCTCATTGAAAAATACATCTTTGGTTGAATTTGATAATTGTTGCTGCCGAACTCCTGGTCGCTCTGTGGCAAGTTGGGAAAATGATACAAAACTGAAACAAAAGGAATTTATGAGACAAGTTAAATCTTAAATGAGAGTTTATTGTTTGGTTATTGGTTAATGGTTATTGAACTGACGTCATAGCACTCCGGGCAGACACATAGGTGCTCAGTCTCCCCCAACAGATGTCGAAGGGCATGCATAACGATATTAAAGATTAACTAAAATTAAGCAGAAATAATAAACTGATTAGAAAGATTTCATCATGGATACTCTGGTATAGTGAACATTTGGCAGAATAGATTAAAGTGCAGGCTGCAATTCAGGAGTCCCGGGTTCAATTCACCGTAAAACCAAAGAGTTTTTTTCTGCCAAAGGTATAAAGAAAAATTTATAACCTGAACAGTTTCACTGCGACTGAAAAAAACCATGCGGTCATTAAATTGCACATGTTCATGTCCCCCCCCCTGTCCTATACCTCCCTAGAAGTGGTAACAACATGTATTTTTTTATACTCTGGTATATCTTCTTCCTGGACACACATGGACAAAGCAGTCAGTGGCCAGCACAGATTGTAGCATCTTATAGAGCAATAACAAAATCTCTCCATCGAGTCCAGCCAGTGGCCATCCTTCACAGGAAGTCCATGCTGGACCTACTCTGTACATCTTCTGGCATCTTTCACAGCTGATATTAAAGTGAGCTTCAAGCTCTGGATGTTCAACCAGTGGCAAAATGTGATATTATATTGTTGTTTCTGTAATGGTACCCTTTTTTTAAACGTAGACAGAGATATTAGTCCTGTGATTACGCCTGTGTGGTTCGGGGCCCACAAGGGAAGCAAAGAATAGTACCACTGCGATCTACAAGGCATGTCGTAAGAGGCGCTGATGTAGGACCTAGGGAAGCTACCCAAGTAAATAAAAAGCATTGCAGAAATCGAATGTGCTGGTCTACTTGTAGGCACATTAACTGGCATAATGTACAATCGCTCTTATGCTCAGATCACATACAAATTACAAAGAGTGGTTAAAAAGTGATCAATATGGAGAGTTCAAAGAAGAAGAAGTTCTGTGATTCAACCCTTACTTGGAGGATCAAAGTGATAGATAATATGCAATTTGTAATAGAAAACTGACATTTGGTTTATATTTTAGAAATTATGAAATAATGGTGCTTGTCCATCACAGGTGATGATGACCACACAATTTTCCTCCAAGGGAATGTAGTTGTGTTATGTTCCTCTGTGAGTAGCGTAGATGACTAGTGAGCCCGATGCGGGCTTAAAATGATCTTGTACAGTGTGGGCAAGGTATATTTGCACTTGTGGGAGTTTTACTCCTTTCTATTTTGACGTTTTTGTTCCATCCGTGCTGTTCTACCTGCCTCGCAAGTTGAAGAACCGCATCGAAGAAGTGTGCACCAGGCTGATCTGTCCTGAGCAACACTCACCCAGTTGTCGACATCTATGCCAAAGGATTTCATCGAGTTCTTGAGTGTATCTTTGAATTGCTTTTTCTGACCACCCTGCGTTTACCGCTATGCAGCTCACCATAAAAGAGTTGTTTGGGTATTCTGCAATCCGCCATTCGAGCCACATGTCCTGCCCATAGTGTCTGGGACTGCATCAAGATTGTATAGATGCTGGTTAGAGCGGCTCTTTTTAGGACCTCTGTATCTGGGATTATATCCTGCCTTTTGATGTTCATTATTTTCTGAGGCAGACTGTGTGAAAGTGGTTTAATTTCCTTGCATGTCGTTGATATACTGTCCAAGTTTTGCACACGTGAAGAAGTACTGGGAGCACGACAGCTTGATATACCTTCAGTTTTGTGGCTTGGCCAATACCACATCTGTCCCAAAGACGTTTCTATGTAGTCTACCAAAGGTGATGCTAGCTTTAGAGATTCTGGTATTTATTTCATCGCCTATGGTGACATTTTGGGACAGTGTGCTTCCAAGATAAGTAAATCTGTCCACTACTTTCAGTTTCTTGCCGTTTGTTGTAATACTTGGTTCGGCATATACTGTTCAAGGAGCTGGCTGGTACATGACTTCAGATTTTTTGGTATTGATGGTAAGACCAAAGTTGGAGCAGGCTTGTGAGAATCTGTCCATGCTAGTCTGGAGATCTGTCTCAGTGTTGGCAGTGAGGGCACAGTCATCAGCAAATAAGAGATCTCTTATGGTATCAGACTTTACCTTTTTTTTTTTTTGCTTGAAGTCTCCTTGGGTTGAAAAGTTTTCCATTTGTATGATACTTGATGTCTACACCTATGTCTCCATCTCTGAATGCGTCTGTCATCATGGCAGAAAACATAATGCTAAATAGAGCAATCACACAGCCTTGTTTGATTCCGTTCAGGACGGGAAAAGGCTCTGAAAGCTCGCCTTGGTCCTGCATTCTGGCATTATGAAATAATAATGTTAGTTCAAACACATACATTCTGAGAGAATGTTTTTACATACCTTTTCCATGAAGGCATTATTGCAAAAAGATCGGCCGCATAGTCTGAAAGAACATGAGCCTGTAACAGACAGTAAAAAAACAATATTGCAATTGCATGATCGTAAATTTGTTAGATAAGAAAACAAATGATGAGGTTTTAAAACATGCCTGCACACAAAGAAACTGTATCAAACGGATAAGAATCAGACAATCAAGGTTCTTCGGGCATATAATGCAAAGAGGTTTAGAACATTTGGTGACAACAGGTAAAACTTATGGAAGAAGAGATCATGGAAGACAGAGGGACAAGTTGTCAGATGGTCTGACAATGGTCTGATGGTCTACTCTTATTTCAATTTTTAACTGCTAAGGGATCTTTTATGTGGAGTTAACTAGTTGGGGTTAACTGAAAGTGACAGTTGGATGTTAGTTGGAGGTGGAGGCCCTCTTGAATGACATCATCAATGATACATATATGGTTATTTACACCGATGGCTCAGTCATTCGCCAACAACGCTGTGCATGGGTTTTTCAGCACACTCAGGAGGAAAATAATAAGAGAAGCCAGTGGGGCCTACGCAACAACCACAAGTAGTTTGACTATGGAGGTTCGGGCGGTTACGGGGCGGTGAACTGGTTAGTATCTCATAACTACTCTGTGTTTTCATACTCAGTGACTCCATGAGCATGATTCGTAAAGTCGAATCAGGAATGGTGAGACGCAACTGGGTGGAGGTACTGGTACAGACAATGATCCGAGAAATCACCTTCATTTTTGTTCCTGCCACAGGAGTTAGGGGTAATGAACGAGCTGATAGATTGGCTGGCTTGGCTACAATATCAGAGGAGCTGCCATGGATCGAAATGACATTCTTCACGCATTGAGAGAGTCTTTCCGAACAGAGGAGTTTCAGGGCTGTAAATCCCACTCGCTGACCGATTGAAAGAGATGGGTGTCAATATTGGTGCAGCCTGAAAAGAACGACATACTAAATATGCAAAGAGATTGATTAATCAACATCGAACTGGCGTGTTGGGTCGCTGGACGCTGCTGGATTTGCTGAGGCGGAGATCGGAGCACCTACCTACATATCCGGAGTGCTATGATGATAGTCCTCATATAACTGTTAACTGGAGGTGTCAATTAGTTGGATGTTAGATGAAAGTGTCAATTAGTTAGAAGTTAGTTGGAGGTGTCAATTATCTGTATGTTAGTTAAGAGTGAACATCAGAGCACTTACACATTAGGTATATTGACAATTCAGCAATAATCAACTGTACTGGGATTTGAACCAACATCGGATAGTGCACAAATCGAACTGAATGCCACTGATTATCACATGCTCTCTAAATTATCTCTGAAGCAATCTGAATTATGTCTATTAAGTGTGTTTTTATGTCATGTAATATGTTGTGCAGTGAATTGTGTTTGCATTTATACTCACTTCAGCTAGAGCTTTGGTGGTAATGTGCAGATAGGCTGGTAAACCTTCATCATTGTTGGCCTGATCCTTCACTAGCTCAACAGCATTTGACCACAGACCATGTTGTAGTAGGCATTTCAGAGCTCTCTCAACACAGTTTTCACTCTCACTGAATTAAGACGGAGAGAGAGCAGAACATTTAGTAAATTCATGCAACACTGGATACAACAGTATGTGCATATCTTATGATCAGTACAAGTGCTGCATGTAGCATGGGTTTTAGTGAACTCGCATGCCCGCCTGCCCAGCGTGTTCGTAGCGCGTTGGACTGCGGGTGACTAGTCCTCTGTGTGTGCGGTTCAATTCGCGGACTGGCAGAAAAGCCACAGGTTCCCCAGATTCACGGTGTTCGTGGCACCGAATCGAAGGTTACGATGTCCATGGCACCGAGCCGAAGAGCTGAAAGCTCAAGTGTTTCTGGATCAAAAAAAAAAAAAAAGTGAACTCGCTTCTTAGGCTAGTCCAGGTTCAATTCCACCATAATGGCTCTCAGGTTGACCCAGCCTCAATTGGGTACCAGGAAAAGCACTGGGAAGTAAAGGCGGCCGGCATGATGTTGACCACATCACCCAACATCCGCTGACAGTCAATAAAAAAATATGGGCCTAACACTGTATTACCCAATATACGTCGAGGTATGAAAAAGGGTTCCCTTATTATCAATACATGGAGAGGGGTGGGGTGGTTCAGTGTTGTTGAGGTATTTTGCTCACCTCACACTTCTAAAGTACTCGTTTAAAGTCCCAAGTAGAGGGATCGGAACATTTTTCAGTAATTTTTTTATCTCAGACTAGGTGAGATTGAGTTTCTAGTCCTATTGTAGATGGAATCCTTGGGATGACGGAAATGATCAGCTATATGAAGACTATCATCATAGCACTTTGGGCATGTCCATAGCATGCATATGCACATAGGTGCTCCAATCTCCGCCTCAACAAATCTAGTAGCGTCCAGTGGCTCAACAAGCCAGTTCAATGTTGATCAATCAATATTTTCACATATTTTATGTCTTTTTGGGCTGTACTAATATCAACACCCATTTCTCTTAATCTAGCCAGTGACTAGGATTCACAACCCTGAAACTCCTCTGTTCGGAAAGACTCTCTCAATGAGTTAAGAATGTCATTTCGGTCCATTGTAGCTACCTCTGATATCATAGCAATGCCAACCAATCTATCAGCTTTTCCTTCATTTTTGTCCATGGGATGCAAATGATATGTGCCACAAATTGGTGGAGAAAGTTCCTTATCCGGAACAGTCTTGGTACATCACAACATTTGCACAGCATGTTCATGCTCTCTGGCTCAGATAATATATGTTACAAGGAGTGGTTGAAAAGTGATCACTTTAGAGCAAAATCAGAGCTTTGTCACCCTAAGTCCTTCTGAATTTCTCTCTCATAGGCCAGAAGTCCCGCCTATGCAACCATCACGCTCAAATCATCAGTTACATCCTGAATCCATCTTCTTCATGGTCTTTCTCTTCTCCTCTTAGTTGGGATGCCTCCTTTCATAATAGTCTTCTCCAACCCTTAGTGTCTCTTTATATCTCCAAAATACTAAGAATTTTCCCATTCTTATTTGTAGTATGAGCCAGTTTTCTTTGATTTTGAGTTCTTTCTGGATAGATCTATTTGTTCTCTTCTCTGTCCATGATATACGGAGGACTCTTCTGTAACACTTATATTCAACAGAACATATACAACGCTTGACCATTGCCAGAAATGTTTTTTGTTGACCAGCCACCTCAGTTATTTTATTCCTAACAAAATTATTTGTTTTGTGCTGTTTGAAAGAGATCCATAACATTCTACTATAATATTTATATTCAGATTTACTTCCTTTCTCCATATTGTAATTTATTGTCCAGCTCTCACATTCATAAAAAAAAATCTTTGGTAGTATAGTGGCAAGTATAGTGGTTTTATTCCTGCCGGGAAGCCAGGGGTCTCTTTGGCTAAGTGGTTAAGCCCTTGCTTTGTGATCCAAAGGTTGTGGGTTTGAATACTTACAGCGCCATTCTTTTCACGAGTGCATTTTCTCCAGAGATCCCTATGATTGTTGCCGGAGATACGGAGTTCGAGCTTTGTGCAATATTCTCGGCAGGTTACGTGCCATTTCTGGGGAGAGGAGCCGATCCATATGTGGTAAAACCCGATGCATTGAAGGCAATCTTTCGGCTTCAGACCCTTTAGACAGAAGAATTGATAGTACTAGGATTTATACAGACTGATCACCAAAAACTGATGTTACTTTTACAAAACACATATAGTCTTTACATAGTAGCTACAGAAACTATAAGTCAACCTACCTTGCAAGAATCAGTGCAGCTTTGGCAGATGTAGCAGCCTTAAGGTCGCATGATGTTTGACTGCGAGGGAGACACTCCCATGCTGTCTTATAATAAATCAACTTATGGTGGGAAAGAAACAAATTTTAAAGAGTTCATATATCTAACAATATAAAAATGAGTATGGTTGTGTATGTTTGTCTGAAGTGCAAAAACTTCCAAATGTCTATCTCTGGAATCAAGAAATTTGGACAGCTTATTGCCTGTGTGTTGCCAGGGCTCACAGGGGAAAAAAAAAATAGTAACATTGCGACCTACAAGGCATGTCGTAACTGAGGTAGGGGACTAGGAAGCTACTCTAGTAAATAAAAAGCATCGCAGAAATTGGATATACTGGTCTACTTGTAGGCGCATAGCTTGCAAATCCCAGCTCATTCAGCCATCAAATCACAAAGTGTAATTAACAAGTGGTCAATATGGAGCGTTCGAAGAAGAGCGGGTCTCTGTAGCATGAAGGTTAGATGCTCGCCTCTCGTGCCAAAGGTAACTGGTTCGCTCTCTCGTGGAGCCATCAGGATATTTTTCCGGAGATCCCTGTTTTCAGTGTAGGTGAGATCAAGTTTCTAGTCCTATCAGAGATGGACAATAAAACGTAGGTCCAGTGTTCAATTTGAGCAAGTAAAAGAACCCTTGGTAGTTAAAAATCGAGAAGAACAGGCTGGAAAACCGCTGCCTGGGCAAAATTCATTAGAAAAGATTACAAATAAAAATTACTACAAAATATCTTCACCATCTTCAAAATTACATTGTGGACCCTCTAAGGTGCTACAGAGTTCGTGCACTGCAGCTGAGATCTTCCTGTGTAAGAAAGAGATCGGAACACACATGGTTACTTATCGAAGTGCAATGATGATGGTCCTATCACTGACTCACTCCCACTAGAAGAAGCAGAAGAAGACAGAGAATTTATTCAGGTAGGAATTTGTAAGTCAAATGGACTATTTTCAACTCTATGTGGCTTCTTTAACAAGTTGTGAGTTTAGTTGGTTAAAAAATCTACAGATTGAAAATGCATGTTCAATCAGCCATTGTACTAGGTCATTGGTCAATTCATTTGCAGTGGTTGCATGAAAACTGAGTAGCATTATTTATGAATAGCAAAAAAATCAATTACAAATCGGATCAAAATTTGTTTGCTTATCAAAACGCACACAATACAAATTTAGTTTTAATCCTCAATGAGTATTAAATAAGTGTCGCTAAAGTCTTTTGGAAGATGCCCAATAAAGTCTTATCTTATCTTATCTTATCTTAACCACATTTGCCGTGAAGCGTCGTGGGAGAGTTAGTTTCTATCTTGTGCCAGGTGTGTTGCGCTTGCGTTGTCAGTCCATGCTTTCGCAGGGACTCTGAGATGTTATCCAATAAAGCCAGGTTTGCTCAATAAAGTCAAAAGAACTAAAAGATGTGTTTGTGAAAGATGGCAATACAGAAAACTATGGAAGGTTAGTGATTATGCCATCTATGATGAGTAAGTAATTTGTGCTTATTGAACTTTGTTTACACTTATTTCAATCAAGTAAACATCAATTTGACATATAATGACAAATAATAAAACATGTGACAGATAAGAAAATTATTGATTAGTGAGGATCATCACAGCAATCCAAACAAGTAGGTAGATTTTCCCGATCTTCTCTCCAATATCTTTACTTGCATATAATGACTAATCACATCTGTTCCTTGTTGATTAAACAAATTTGTGTCTAACAGAGTGTTCATTTTTGACAGTTCCCAGCTTCAATCTCATCTTCTTCAATCTGGATGGGGATGCAAATTTATAAAGGGCCTCGGGTTTTTATGTTATATGGCTCAGTCCTTCTCAGCAGAAATGGCAAGCAACCTGCCGAGAAAAATTGCACAAACTCTGTAGCTCCAGCAACAATCCTAGGGATCTCTGGAAAAAATGCACTCGTGAACAGAATGATGTGGCCAGGATTTGAACACACGACCTTTGGAACACAAGGCAAAGACTTAGCCGCAGGGGCCCCAAATTTATTAATGTTTTAAAAGTCATCTATACAATCTGCTTCTCTTATAGCATTGATGATATCTGCAATATACACTGACTGTCCTTCCTTGACCCCTGATGTATAAGTCAGGTGATCGGTATGCTCATTGCCTTGTACTCTGGAATGCACAAGTAGAAAATATAAAGTTTAAATCAGTCATTCATGATGTGCTCAATGTGGCAAGCACTTCTTGCCTTACACAGCCAGCCTGATTTTTCTTGAGACAATAAAATGTATAAAGATAGCTTTCAAAACAAGCTAAGAGTGATACACATGTGAAAACAACTACAAATTATACCTGGTTTTTGCTATTATAGACTTACAGAGTGTTTCTTGCGGACAAATGCAGATACCCCAACGGTTTGCTCACTGACTGATTCAGCACACTTCACAAAATCAAGCTGTTGTTTAAATGAGTAAAATATTTATTTACTTACGAAACTACAACTCAGAATATGTAAGATCATACATAAAATATTAATTTTCAATTAAAGTGTTGTATCAATCCTAACATATGCCAGCGAGAGTAGGAAAATAACTAAAGATATAGAAAGCAAATTGACTGGATTTGGAAATAGATGTCTGCAAAAAATAATGAAAATAAAATGGGACAAATTCAGAAGTGATAAAATCAGAGAAATGTCTGGTCAACCGCTAGCAACAACTGTTATAAGAAGGAGAAGATAGAGATATGTTGGGCACACCTTGAGAAGAAATGATCAAAGAATACCAAAGCAGGCATTGATGTGGGATGCAAAGGGTTCAAGAAAGAGAGGACGCCTAGGGAGACCCTGAAACAAACTTTACTGAGAGAGGTAAGAAACATCAGTCTCAATTCCATGGAAGATATTGAGTGAGTTGTCCAGGATAGAACGGGTTGCTCAGGATAGAACGAGTTGCTCAGGACAGAATGGTATGGAGAAATTGCTTGCAGACCCTATATAATGTATTATCGTACGAGAGCAATTATTATATTATTATTATAAATAAAATCAATGAAGATAAGGCACTCTTGTTAGAAATAAATGGACATTTGAATATATCAATGATTCTCATGTGAATTCAGGGTTCATAATTAGGGTTTAATGAATAGTATCTTTGCATTATACCAAGCATATAAAAAAGTAAAAGTGAGATATGGATGCATCATGTACCAGTTATTATTACATAGATCAAAGCAGCAGTATTTCCACACTCCTACTTGAGTGAAACAGGGATACATCTATGATAATTCTTGAAGTACATAACCAACCGACAGTTTATCAAGTACCCCAACAACTGGCAAATCTTTCAAGTACCTAGTAAACAGATAGTTCTTCAAGTACCTAGTAAACTGATAGTTCTTCAAGTACCTAGTAAACAGATAGTTCTTCAAGTACCTAGTAAACTGATAGTTCCTCAAGTACCTAGTAAACTGATAGTTCTTCAAGTACCTAGTAAACTGATAGTTCCTCAAGTACCTAGTAAACTGATAGTTCTTCAAGTACCCCAACAACTGGCACATCTTCCAAGTATCTAGTAAACTGATAGTTCTTCAAGTACCTAGTAAACTGATAGTTCCTCAAGTACCTAGTAAACTGATAGTTCCTCAAGTACCTAGTAAACTGATAGTTCTTCAAGTACCCCTAACAACTGGCACATCTTCCAAGTATCTAGTAAAACTGATAGTTCTTCAAGTACCCCAAAACTGATAATTCTCAAGTACCTAGTAAACTGATAGTTCTTCAAGTACCCCAACAACTGGCACATCTTCCAAGTACCCAGTAAACTGATAGTTCTTCAAGTACCTAGTAAACTGATAGTTCTTCAAGTACCCCAACAACTGGCACATCTTCCAAGTATCTAGTAAACTGATAGTTCTTCAAGTACCTAGTAAACTGATAGTTCCTCAAGTACCTAGTAAACTGATAGTTCCTCAAGTACCTAGTAAACTGATAGTTCTTCAAGTACCTAGTTTAACTGTATAGTTCTTCAAGTACCTAGTAAACTGATAGTTCCTCAAGTACCTAGTAAACTGATAGTTCTTCAAGTACCAAAACTGAATCTTCAAGTACCCAAAACTGATAGTTCTTCAAGTACCTAGTAAACTGATAGTTCTTTTCAAGATCTCAATACTAGTAAACTGATAGTTCTTCAAGTACCTAGTAAACTGATAGTTCCTCAAGTACCTAGTAAACTGATAGTTCTTCAAGTACCTAGTAAACTGATAGTTCTTCAAGTACCTAGTAAACTGATAGTTCTTCAAGTACCTAGTAAACTGATAGTTCCTCAAGTACCTAGTAAACTGATAGTTCTCAAGTACCTAGTAAACTGATAGTTTTAATCCAGAAACTGAAATTCAAGTACCTAGTAAACTGATATTCAATACCCAGTAAACTGATAGTTCAAGTACCTAGTAAACTGATAGTTCAAGTACCTAGTAAACTGATAGTTTTCAAGTACCCAGAAACTGGAAATTTCAAGTACCTAGTAAACTGATAGTTCAAGTACCTAGTAAACTGATAGTTCAAGTACCTGTAACTGATAGTTCAAGTACCTAGTAACTATAACTATTAGTTCAAGTACCTAGTAAACTGATAGTTCAAGTACCTAGTAAACTGATAGTCAACATGTAACTATAGTCAGTCTATAACTGATAGTTCAAGTACCTAGTAAACTGATAGTTCAATACATAACTGATAGTCAATCCAGTTAATGGCAATCAGGATTTATCTCAATGCCTTTCTTTGTCATATCAAGTTGCCCAGTTGGCACACAATTTTTAACTTTATTTCTCCTCATAATGTGTCCAAAAAATCTTGACTGTCGACATCTAATTTCTCTAATCCATGTGCAGTTTTCATTTATTTATTGAAGGGCTGTCTCATTCTTTTTCTGTCCGTTCAATGGTATCTTTTGCCTTTTTTAAGAAACCATGTCTCCAATGCCATTAAATGTCCCTCTGCTTGTCGTAGGATCCAGATGGTCTGATACATAGACACAGGTTAACATTTTCACTACCTCCCGACAACAGAGGTCAGCGAAATACAAACTCCCGTTGACTGCCATTGAAGATTTTTGTCGTCTGAGGAGCATATCTTTTTTTCATGGGAGTTTCGCTAACCGAACACCGGTATTATGTTACCCACAACTTCTGTATTGTTCAGAAAAGCTCTCCAAAATGTCTGATCTAGCAAACATGCGGTAAAAAATACAAGTCCGATTTTGATTGATTGTTTTTGTGATTTTTGTAAGTAAACAAGATTTTCAAAATGAGGTATGTAGCCGATGATAGTCACGTCCAAAATGACTCTGATTTGGACTTCTTAGATAGTGATAAAACAGGCTCTGAATGTGATACAAATTTGGACTTTGATTCACGTGACGATGTTTATAAATCAATAGCATGATATTTCCATGGGTACAGGAGTAGGTGATGAACACCCACCTCGAAACGAGGCGTATCATAGTGTGGATAGGTATGGGGAGTGACACCAACATCAGTTATAGCAATAGATTGTGGATTATGAAGAATATACTCTACATATAGATAGGGCATTAGCTCATTCATATATGAACACTATTCCATAGTTTAAAAGTCCTAAGTTTATTAGTTTTTTTAAAATGATTTTTTGAAATGATCACCCTGAAAACTGATCATGGCCAAACAATAGCATGGCAGTGAGCCAGACTTGGTTGAAAAATGGGTGGAAGCGAAAGTGATAAACAACACAGACATGGATCCAAGCGCTGATATAAAAAACTGGAGACAAAGATCAAAGCAAAAATAAAATTTATATAATGAATATTTAATAAACAATAATTTAATATTCATGCTGTTGATAATAAAAATATGATATTTCAAAATAACATACCAAATTCTGTGGTCTGAGTTGAAAAAGCAATCTGCAAACAAACTCAAAAGTCACAAGGTTGTTTCCATCCATTCCTAGCAAAGATTGCCATTTCTTCATTTTGCTTTCGTGAACTTCAGCTGTGAAATGAAATGAGATTTAGTTAAGTAACAAGGTCTAACAGTGATATGTCTTAGTTAAATGTCAATCCATACATCATTGACCAGCACAAATAACAATACTTGCATGAATAGGGTGTCGGAGTAGTATGGTAGCAGTTAGCTGAACTTGTGTACAAATCCCCATCACAGTCAATTCCCTAGTATAACCAATTATACATTACTCTTTGTGATTCGAGTCTATGTAAGCTTATTAGTAAGTTTATGTTGTGTTTACATCGAAGCTATGATATCTGTTCCTTTTGGCCCAGCAAATCTGATTTCATCACAAAATTTCTATTTGAGTTCGTTCTTTTGTGACAAAAAAGAGGGTCTAAAGCTGAAGATTAACTTTATTGTCGACCCTATCTGCAGAAATGCACGCCACCTGCCGTGAGTATTGCACAAAGCAGGACCACCATAGCTCCGGCAACAATCCTAGGAGTCTCTGGAAAAATATCCACTTGTGAACAGAATAGCGCAGTCCAGATTCGAACCCACAACCTTCGAAATGCAAGGCAGAGGTTTAACCATTTAACAACTCTGGGTTGTTTCCTGACATTAGATTTGGTAACAATAAAATTGAACATTTTATATGTCAAATTTTACTCAAGCAATAGCTTTACGTCCTGCTGTTTATAATTTTCAACTATTAAATGTTTCTTTAGATGCTCAACTTGAACTTGAACGTACATTTTATTGTAGGTTTTCGATAGGACTAGGTACCTGATCTCACTTACCTTGAGATTAGGGATAACTGAAAAAAGCCCCATTACTTCACATGGGAACCAAACCTGAGTACTTTAGAAGTGTTAGACAAATACTACACTTTAATGCTATGAAAAAAATGAAAATCGTGGCATATTCTTTACAGGCGTAACCATCAACAACAGTAAACAGTGTCAATTTTCTAGGCACCACTTATATGTTCGGTAGTTTGCCATTGTTTTCTGAACGGTGAGGTCTATTTTTACAGTTCATAAAAATCAAAGGGAATTAATTTGCTTCCAAACTAGCCCGCCACGGAGTTTGAACCAGGTATGTTTGGGTTGTGATCAAGCTCACTATCGCTTAAGTTGCAGTTAGTATACAATCTTCAATGTATACTTCTCATTTCTACCCCAACAATGAAAGAGACAAAGACTGTACAGATGTAAGAACTTACAACTTTCAATAGTAATCCCCTGACAAAGGTAGTCCAGGAGCTCTTGCGGGTGAACTTTAGACAGCCACAGAAGCTTTGCATGACGTGCTGTTTTAGAGAAACTTCTGATTTCCATCATAGATTTGACCATGTTTTCAGCAAAGCTAACGTCTGTCTTCATCCCAAATTGCTGCTGAAAATGCATCATAAAATGTAGATCATCATACAGTTTATTATATTCATCAGTACATATAGTAATAACTGGAAGATAAAGGCAATCGATATGATGTTGACAACATCCACTATCTGTGCTATTGGTCAAGAAAACAAATTTTGCAGAGCTCCACATCCACCAAATAACCACATGGTATTAAAACTGGTTCTTGAAGTTTTTTTGGGTAATTATAATTGTATAATACCATTAATTGTTTTAAAAACCAGCCACAGAAACCCCCAGTTGCTTTTCTTGGTGCAAGTAGGTGAGCAATGCTTCCTACCATAAATAGTGTACTTGAGGGGCATGCGACGTATACAATCGGTTTTGTTTTGGTTGTCAGATCTCTGTTCTCCTGTGCTATTCTGTTCATTTTTTAATGCCGTTTTGCCTATTCTTATTTCCTGATCCAATGATAGCTTGATGATAGCTTTGTTGATTGACATTCAAAATATGAGGACCAGATAGAACTTACATGGATGCCCCTCGTAGCATTTTGCGACAAGATTCATGAAGATATAGACCGTCTTTAGAATGACCAAGCTAACATATGAAAACCAACATGAGGAACATGATGCATCTCAAACATCCTGCCTGAATAGCTATGCAAAATGATCATTAACACTTAAGAGACAGTTTCCAAAAATTAAACCATAAGTTACTGCTGCCCTCCATTGGATTTCTGGGACTTCATTTACTGGGGCAGTTGTTGTATCTGACTCTCAGTCGATGATTCACAAGATCCAGAAGGGCAGGTTTCGGATGAGTGGATGTCGTCTATAGAAGTTTCTAACCTCCAGCGGCTTACGTGGATATACTGTCCTGGGCATGCGGGTGTTTACGGTAATGAGAGAGCGGACAGGCTTGCATCAACAGCATCGATTGTTGGGGAGTTGAAGATGGATAAGGGGATATTCTTCGGTCTCTTCGCAACTCTCTGTTGGATGAGGACACTAAAATCGATGTTGAATCGATCAAGCGATTTAAGCAGTTTGGAGTTACCCGTTGTTCAAGTCGAACTGGATGTCTTAGAGGCAGAGTGAGAGGTGTGTTTAATCAGCGAGCCACAGGAACCATCAGTATGCATACTCTTCGATATCTGTTGGGGAGACTGAGCACCTATGGGTCTGCCCCGAGTGCAATGACGTCAGTTTAGTAACCAATAACCAATAACAAACCATAAGTGGAAAGAAGTCCCAATGTTCTGATCCACAATATTAAAGAAGTACCTATGGTACTCTGCCTCCAATTATCAACTATGAAATGAAATGAAAATCGTGGCATATCCTAAAAGACGTAGCCATCAACCACAGTATCAACTATACACATAAATAAAGGAACGGGGGTCTCTGTGGAGTAGAGGTTAGGTGCTCGGCTCTCATGCCAAAAGTACCAGGTTCACTCCCTCGTGGAGCCATCTGTATATTTTTCCAAAGATCTCTTTTCTCAGTGTAGGTGAGATCGATGACTTCTAGTCCTATCGGAGATGGACGATAAATCGTAGGTCCTGTATTCAATTTGAGCACGTAAAAGAACCCTTGGCAGTTCAAAACAGAAAAGCGCAGATTGGAAAGCCTCTGCCCTGGCAAAATTCATTAGAAAAGATTAAAAATAAAATTCCTACCAAAATGTCTTCATCATCTTAAAAATTACATTGGGGACCCTCACCCATGCTACGGAGTTCATGCACTGCAGCTGATATCTTCCTGTGTAAGAAATAGATTGGAGCACACATGGTTACTCACCGAAGTGCAATGAGAATGGTCCAATCAATCAATAAATGAACAAGCTAAATAAAGAAGCCAATAGTCATATTTTTGCCTATTTTATCACTTGTTATGTAAAACAACTGCTCTTTTTATGCGAAATCTATATTTTTGTAATCTGAAAAGCTAGAAATCTCACTTTCTCAGAATCTAAAAGGGCTTGTGATAAGTTCTCTAACCTCCAGTACTCTTCCAGGTATGGGGCTGGAGAAAAAGAAATTCAAATACAGTATATGCAAACAAAATTTATAAAAGTAAACAACAACAAAAAAACTGTCACAGAGTGAAGGTTAGAATAGAGAAATGTTTATTCATTAAAAATAATACTCTGCCTTCATTCTCCTATTGAAAGTAGTTATCCTGTGTGCTCCATTCTGCTTAGCAATGACACTTCCTTGCATGCTGGTGAGAAAATCGCAGCATTATTTTGTACTACAATTCACAGGCTCGTCTGTATATATAACAATACCATCATCCCATGTGTTATAGACTAAGTGAGCTACTTAGTTTTGAGGTCAGTTCTACATTGATCTTATCTCTGCATCTTCTTCCAAAAGTAGTGATGAGGTGGAAGTTTGTCATATTCCAATCTATTGGGATCCATTCTTTCCCTTTTGAGACACTGAAACTTTGACCACCTGACAAATCGTTCTTTCAGCTTGTACCATCAGCTTAAATGAAATTCTCTATACATCTAAAGCTGAAGGATTGACTTCATTGCACCGTGTTTTACCCCATATAGCTTTATCCCTCTCCACAGATGTGGCACACCACCTGTCAACAGTATTGTACAAAGGACAAGCTCGGTAGCTCCAGCAACATTCCTAGGGGGTCTCTGAAAAAATGCACTTGTGATCCAGATTCAAACCCACAACCTTCGATATGCAAGGCAAATACGTAACCCCTTAGCCACTACACCCCCATTATATCTCCCATAAGTAACAGGAACATCAAGTGAGCAGGAGTTGCTATAAGCTCTAGTCCCATGGTAGGAAACTTAGGTAGACAAATTAACCGGTTTCCTTACAGCCGTTAATGGGAGATTGAAAGACCATGACACAAAAAGCGGGAAGACTCAAGCCGCATATGCAAATACAGAAAAAATGGACATACAACCAGATCTATTGTCATGGTGTGTCCTCCTCTGATGTGTAACTGGGCAGATGAAAAACCAGACCCTTACTACAAGGGTAATCTGTATCTGACTGCTGACTTTTATTCTGGTTAAAAGTTTTATGACTGAGCATCACCTATTGAACTGATCACAGAAGTGTTATTTAAGATATAAAGACAAATTCTGAGGGAGAAAAAGACTGTGCATTAAAAAAAAAAAAAGTAAACAAATATTTTGTTGCCAAATTAGAATTGAAAATAAAAATATTTGACAATTTTGAACATTATTTCTGAAAAAAATTATATATATATATATATATATATATAAAAAACAGTACAGATTAATTTGGCACAGTATTGTTTCTTCAACACTTAAGAGTTTATACTACTTGTAATACTTTATAATAATAAAAATAACAATATACAGAGTGAAGGAGCCATGGTTCAACAAGACATAGGAGTAACCAAACTCTAGAGTATCAAGATTTGATTGCAGATACTTGTATACTGATAATAAGGAAAGCAGGTCTTCACACAAAAATCAGTCAGAAGACCCATACCAGGCACCCTGACTACACCTGAATTTATAGCTGGCAAAAGCAGAAGTAGAAGAAGTTTGAATATTATTAACACATTATGAAAAAATCAGAAGAAGACTGAAACCAGTCATGCAATTCATAAAAGAACAGATTAGATGGTTTGGACACTTGACAAGAATGACCTGATTTTGTCTACCTGAGAGACCACATTGAGAAAGTATAATGAGTAGAGATCAAGAGGAAGACCATGCAAAAGATGGACGATGGCATCAAGAACAGCCTTAAGAAAATGCATAACAGCTAACAAAGTGTCTTAGAACAAGCACACACAATTTCACTTCTATAAAGAAGTAAATGGTGGAAGAGAAGAAGAAGATTATTTGGCAGTTAGAAAATGTTCATATATGTGATCTTATAAATAAAGTTAAAGACAGACCTATTGTATTTGAAATATGTGAATGGTGTGACATGTTCTTGATGCCAGCCCATTTTGTTTTTAGTTGCTCAAGCTCCTTCACAAGTGTCTGGCTAGACCCACGCATCCTAAGCTGTAGACAAAAATAAAGTGATGTTGACAGTTGCTGCACATGTTATAATGAAACCAGCATTAATAGTCTTAAACATGAAATAATACAGAAAACATTGTAAAGAATCAACCAACATGTTAACATGCTGGCTTTGCATGTGCATGTAATATGGACATTGATTATGTCTAAAAGTATATATACATATAATTGTATGTGTATGGTTTTTTTGTCTTTACAGACGGTCAATTGGCAGGTGTTTTACTGTGACAACCTCTGAGTTTTCGCTTTTCTTTCTTGTCGTTCAGCTTATAGATAAGTCTCTTCTCAAAAGACTCTGCACCATTGCGCAATATTGCGTTCCACACAACTCTGTCATCAGCTAGCTTTTCCCATGTTAGTTAGTTAGTTTGTTCCTTTCGTTCCAAAGGCGGCACATAGGGCAGAGATTTTAGATCTCCATGTGATGTGGTTCTTTGCTAGCAGTTGGAGATCTTGTACGATTTTACATCCCAATAGTTTACTTTCTTGTTGGATGGTTCTTCGAAGAATGGTCTTTGGTCTTCCACGTTTTCTTTTCCCAACTGGTGACTACATAAGGACTTATCGATTTAGTCTCTTTTCGTCTGATCTAAGAACATGACCTAAATATTTCCACCTTCGTTTCCTTATAATATTTGATATGGGTTGTTGGTGTGTTATATTCATAAATAGAATGATACACATTTAGATAAATCCTCTGTTTCAGAAATACTGGGGTTTTACGATTGAGGATTATTAGGCCTCAGATCAACCGACTATAGCAAGTATGAAGAAAACAACACCTTCCATCTTGAAATCGGAACCGGAAAAAAGTTCTTCATTGAGGCATTGCAGACATCTTTATATCTGAGCAGTGGTCTGCCCTGGTGATTAATTATTAACATATAATTTTCCCATGTGCTGGGACCTATAGAAAAGTTCTTCATTGAGGCATTGCAGACATCTTTATATCTGAGCAGTGGTCTGCCCTGGTGATTAATTATTAACATATAATTAGCTCTTTACTATATGGCTCAGAAATATTGGGACAGCCTACTCAAGGCAAGAGAGGAGACTTAACACCTTTCCCCTTCAGTGTTTCTGCAAGATTATGAACATCATAATGTACGACAAGATAACCAACTCTAAAGTACTGCAACATGCAAACTTGACCTCCATCATGGGCATGTTCAGCAGTAGAAGACTAAGATGGCTAGGAGATGTGAGAAGAATGGACAATAGCTACATAACACAATAAGTGTTGTTCAGTGAACTTTTGGAAGGGAAGAGGCACTAAGGTATACCATTGCTCAAATATAAGGATATCTGCATGATTTCATTTTAAAACCTTTATATCAGTCCAAACAAATGAGAAAAACTAGCTGATGACTGAGTTACATGAAAAACAACATTAGTCAACGCAAAGGTGCAGAATCTTTTACAAAAAAAAAAGACTTAGGGACGAGCTGAAAACTACACGATATATATTACAAAAAAATATTAATATATATATATTTTTTATTTTTGTGTTTGCCTGCTATGAACTCAGGTGTAGACTAATATGACAAGGTATGATAGCTAACACCTGATATGATATCTAACACCTGATATGATAGCTAACACCTGATATGATAGGAGTGCCTAATATGATACCTCTGACTGATTTCCATGTGATGATTTGTTTTTCTTATCACCAGTATCCCTCGCCATTCGGATGAGCCTCACTCTGACTTCAGAGATAGCTGTAATTTAGATCGCCAAGTAAAGAATCAGGGTTTCCTGTACTCTAAACCGCATAAAGTATGCACACCAAGAATTTTTGTTCAAGCTGGTCTCGATTCTTATTCAAAATATCAATCAATCAAGCCTGCCGGCGGAGAGCATCATGTCTCTCCACAACTCTCTTTGCTTGGTGCATGTAATCAGTTCTGACGTCGATATTTTGTAGAACCATGATGTCAGGTCATCCAACATCTTCTCCCTCTGTCTTCCATGATCTCTCCTTCCCTGAATTTTACCTGTAGTCACCAAATATTCTAAACCTTCTCTTCTCATTATATGCTCGAAGAACCTTGATTGTCGGATTCTTATTCTTTTGATAAAGTTTCTTTGTGTGCAGGCCTGATTTAAAACGTCCACATTTGTTTTCTTTGCTGTCCATGGAATTTTCAACATTCTTCTGTAAAACCACATCTCTGTGGCTTCCAATGACCATATTGATTGTTTGTTCATTGTCCATGATTCGCTGCCATACATAAGTATTGGTTCAATATAGCACTGGAGTACTCGTTTCGCAATGTCATTGGTAGTGAGTTCACGCATAGTGTGTTCTTCATTTTCATAAAAGCTGCTTTCGTTTGAGCTATTCTACTCCTAATCTCTGTTCAAAATATATATATGATATTAACCAACCACATCATTAGTCAAAGAAAATATGGTCCTAACACCGCATTTCTCAACATACAACATAGTATAAACACAGGTTCATTACTGAAAAGTGGTACCGGGGTCTGCAGGGAACGTAAAGAATAGTACTACTGCAACCTACAATGCATGTCGAAGAAGCACTGATGTAGGAGGACCTAGGGAAGCTACAATAGTAAATAAAAAGGATCGCAGAAATAGGATGTGCTGGCCTACCTGTAGGTGCATAACTGGCACAACACATAATCACACTTAGGTTCAGATCATATACAAATCACACAGAGTGGTTAACATGTAGTTGACATGGAGCGTTCGAAGAAGACTGAAAAGTGCAAATAGGCTTTAAAACTGTACTTACTTCATGCAAGTGAGCAAGTCTCATAATATCTGTCTGCAGGAGATGATCGTCTGGCAATCTGTCAGCAGCTGTGTACAACTCCTTATTCTTTGTTTCTACTCCCTGAAAGCAATATACAACAGATTATCTCCTACAGTATATTATTTCTGTTATATAACTTTTTTTGAGTTGAATTCCAGTTGCTAGGAGTATGGCACTCTTCTACAATGTTATGAGTACTCGTGGAATGGGCGGTGTATGATTTTGGGGAGTGGGGGGTGAGCGTCTGTAGCTTAAGCAGTAGTGAGCTCGATCCCAACCCAAGCGTACCTGGTTCAAACTCTGCAATGGGCAAGTTTGGAAGTAAATTTGTTCCTTGGATTTTTACGAACTGTAAAAATAGACCTCACCGTTCAGAAACCAATGGCAAACTACTGAACGTATAAGTGGTGCCTAGAAAATCGAAGATGCGTTGATGGCTATGTGCGGTAAAAAGATAAGCCCGATTTTCATTTCATGACAGGGGGATATAAACCTGAGAAGTTTAATGCTCACATGGCTAGTGTAGTCACCTTGAAACTGTTCAGGTTAGGATTTTTTCTTTATGCCCTGACAGAAAAACTCTGGCCTTACCGGGATTGAGCCGGGTCTCCTGAATGGGAGCCTGCACACTAATCCATTCGTGGAGCGTTCTTCCCTCTTGGAATAGCATGTAGAAAATAGGACAATGGAAAAGCAAAACTAAAAATGAATCAGTTGAAAGCAGACAATGCTGGGGATAAGAATGTTGTCTACACATGTGTGTCTGTGCATCTTGGTAAGAGAACTTACGGGGATTGTTTATTTCTAGCTAGTGCATATGGCCGGAATAAAGCATACAGGTCAACTACTCTGAGTGTTAGGATGTAGGTTGAGGCCCTTACTGGTGCCCTCAAATGGCTCTCTGATACTTTATTTATTTTGTTATTTATCATGTAGAGATTTGGTCCAGGTTTTGAATGGTCACATTTTTTTACATGAGCAGATGGTATGTTTACAACCACCAAGGTCATACATGGACCTCCTGTCTTGGACATGTGGCTTTTGTGGTAATAAGAGAGAGGAGATATGCTTGCATCAGAAGTACCTATTGTGAAGGAGATGGATAAGGAGGATATACCACAGCTGCTTGGAGATTGCATGTTGGATGTAGACACAAAGTTTGACATTATACTCATGATGACATCCTGTTCAATCCAAGAGAAAATGGAGAATTTCCATGGGAAACTTCATTTCTACTTTCTCCTGACATGTGCTTTGCCAGCTCTCAGACCCACTGACTGTTGCTCCCTGTGTTGTGTGGACACTGTGAGGTGAAACATGACAGCCTCTCCAGGGTGCTATTTGGGTATGCCAATATGAAAGATCACTGTTGTCCATGCAGCAGTCTCCTCTCCCCATGCAGCTGACAAATCTGAGGGAATGGCTCAGCTGATACAGTTTGGTGACAGCGATGTTACAACAGTAGCCAGAATGCCATTGAACACAATGACATACTGCTTTAGGGAATCGAGCTCTGTATTTGATAGAGATTTACTCTCCAAGCCTTTCCAATAAATGTGTATAGCTAAAGGCAGCAGAGGTTTGAAATCAGAGTATACCTTCTTCTACATGAGTTACATATCAAGGTTAATAAGCCTCAACTGTTTCAAGCTGCTGGTTTTCTGGCGTCGGTTACTCAAAATTTGCCTCTTCACCTGTCTGCTAAATCCGACATGAAAAGATCAGAAGCTGGATGTGTCTGTTAGATGCAATTTCAAACAGATTTTGTTTGGTTAAAATATTTTGGTAATTTTTTCTGGCAGATTGTACAAAATGATGACAATCTAGATATTTCTTTAGTGACACCATCTCTTTGTTTAATTCACACAAATTATTTGATCAACCAGTGAACCTATCTTAACATACCTGCAGAGCATATAGTTGGTCAGAAGTTAGAAACCATGCCAAGAAAATTGGTGATGCACTTTTGATAACTTTCTGAACATTTCTTACATTGTCTTGTGTAGATTTACAAACACGTTTGCCATCTTTCAGTCTGAAGATCCTTTAGTAAAGGGAGGTAATGGTACAAACATATTAGCTATGAAAAAAACATATTTAAAAAAATTTCTTATAGCTTAACTTCATACCATTAACCACTATAGTAGTGTACAAATGTGTGTCAATCATACCATAAGCCATTTTCTTTCTTTCTTTTTCTAATCTTGTTTTGCCTCACATCATTAGGATAAGAAGAGATGGAGAACACTAGCTTTTGTGTGCACTTCATGAATACTGTTTTTCATTTTTTGTCACCTCTGTTATTTCAGAGGTCCACCTTTTGATTTGTATCCACTGTATCGGAATAGAATTGTTCTTTTGAGGCAATTTTTGAGTTTGCTGATAATCTGCTTATGTGGCCAAACCATTAAATTTGTTGTTTCTTGATGAAGTTTCAGTACTGATGTTGTACCCACTTTTTCCTAATGTCTTCATTTCTAAACCAGCCTCTTCTTGATACTCCCAGCATTCTGTGTAGACACTTCATCTCTGTCGTGACTACTTTTCTTCTATCGCTTGATGTCAACGTCCAGGTTTGGCACTGATATCTCACAATAAATATTGATCGCACAATTTATATTTACTATAAAGTCCTTGTCACAATAAACATTACCAATCAAGTTCCTGCCAAAATGAATATTAAGCCTTGTCCCCACACACACATATCTTCTCTGCCTTCTTTTTCATACACATGTTAACGTAGGTTTTCTTAGATACGCCACTTATGTTTATTTTTTGTATGTCTGTCTCCTATACTGACACACTTATTTATGTACAATACTTACTGAACAGTGTTGTCACCTATAATCCCTACATGTCCTCTGTGTAGAAACCAGTGTTTAGTATGCACTTTACAAGTCTGACCACTCTCACATGATAAAGTTACAACTCTCCTTGAAAGTGTTGTCTTCCCTGAATCTGAAATCAATAAAAACAATGTCTTTTACCTGTCAAGCTTTTCCGTCTGCTTGTACAGAAATGTAAAGGAAAACATTCAACATGGCATTGAAATATAAGCAAGATACACAAAATGTGTAGCAAACTAAGTGAAACATTTAATAAACTACACAAAATATGTTAATTAAATAGCATTTAAATGAAGAATCTCAGTTCTGAACAGCCTCATTAAAATAATAATATAATAATAAATATTTACTAAACCTGATATAGAATCATACAGCTCCAGTTGACCGCTAGAGCTTAGCACTGCAGCTTGCCTCGTTGTGATGTCTGACCTGACACCAAGATCACCATGACCTGAATTTGTCTGGGGATTCAAGTGAAACACACTTTTATGAATGTACACTTTCCTAACACTTAATGACTACAAGCATAGGACTAGGTTATCAAAAATTGTGGCATATCCTTTATAGGATGTGGCTGTGAGACATAAGGCAAAACATTATTAGAGAAAAAAAAGAAAAGAATTAAAATGTAGAAAAATACCTGCATGACAACTGATAAGCACATTATTAATATTTCTTGAAAGTCCATAGCTTCTTGTTGCAATACTACTGGAAAGCTCACAGATTCTTCTCCAACCAACAGGCTCATATGATTGTTTGTAAAATCAAATGTCAGGTGCAGAGTTACTTGCTCTAAATTGAACCTGAAATTTAAGGAGATTAATCAGTGACTAATTACATCATCTTAATCTGTGTTCATATCAATATCAAACTTATTGCCAGGTCGAAGTTCGCAGTCTTCTCCAGGTTTAGGTGGCAGCTTTCTATAGATCTGGTTTCTCTCCTCCCCGGCTGCAGCTGATATAAACATCTTCATAATGATAGATGTACAATGTATGCCCATATTCTTGTGTCTGCTTCCAGAAATTCAAGAAATCACCTTCAGGACATGTAAATCTCGACTGCACACAGCCCTAAAAATAAAGTAAAAGATGACCCTGAGATTTATCCATCTGCAATTTCCAAAAGTGTATGGAAATTCTTTTGGCACTCTTCTATTCTCCAAGTATGTCCCAGTTATCTCAGTCTATGAAAACTGCTCAATGAAAGTATTGTTGTAATGTGTGTTTTTTCAAACATTTCATTGTTGGGAATCTTAACTTGTCACCTAATGCAGAGAACTCTTAAAGGCTCCTCATGTGGAAGCTATTTAGGCCTTTTCAGTCCCTTAGTATTATAGAGATCACCATCTGCATTAGTGTGGATGAAAATACTCCAATCCTTATCTCCAAATGCATGTTTTAAAAAGTTTTTTAAAAATAAATAAAGGAACCCTTTTCATATCTGGAGGTATATTGGGTAATATGGTGTTTGTACCATATTTTTCATTACCGTCGGCACATGATGGGTGATGTGATCAATATCACACCCGCCGACTTTACTTCCCAGTGCTTTTCCTGGTACCCAATTGAGACTGGGTCGACCTGAGAGCCATTACAGCCAGAAAAATATTCTATGCCCATTATGGAATTGAACCCGGACCACTAACACGAAGTGAGTTCACTAACAACAAAGCTACTGCGGCTCTCGTGTGTCAAGAGAAGTAAATAGTATATACCAATAAGAGTGGGAGCAAGTACACAATGTTTCTTTATTCTACTCTTAAGTACACACTTTTATAAGGACTTTTCATCATTAGATTCTTGGTATGTTCCAATAGAAAAATTGGGACAACCCCTCCAACTCTCACTTTGCAACTGGCCGAGTAGGAAGCATGCTTCAAAGCATTTATGTATTGTTTACAACCCCTCCAACTCTCACTTTGCAACTGGCCGAGTAGGAAGCATACTTCAAAGCATTTATATATTGTTTCTTACAAAATTGTTTCTTTCTGTTCTTCTTTTCTCTAATCCTCTTTTGCCTCACAGCGTCAAGATAAGAAGATTTCTAGAATGTGTTTTTGTGTATGCTTCATAAATAATGTTTTTCAATGCCTCTGTTATTTCTGAAGTCCGACTTTTTCCTGGACTGCCGTTTGCTTTTGAAAATTGTGTTTGACATGGTAAAATATTTAACCCTCAAGCATAAACTACAATAGCTGCCTTTGACAACATGTTTAGTAAGGTACCATATATGATTCTCTTCAATACAGGGTTCTAGATTCCCCATTTGAAGTTACCTGAACTATTCAAAAACATAAAACACAACTGACTTTGTAGTAGCACAATATCATATATTCAAGACACTCACTGTGTAGTTATGAAGAGGAAATTGTTAGATATGGCATGGACATCTGATGGAGGACAATTCTGGATAAAGATCGATGTTTGGCTCAGCTCCTAATTTTTGAGGATCCAAATCTGATATACAAAAAGTAGAAGAATTAAATTAGAAACAATTATATTAAGCCGTGTCAACCATTTTATTACTATAAATAGAATGCATTTAAAAAGAAATACAAAGAATGTTACAAGAATAACAAAACAAAATGCATTTATTACAGCTACCAATTAAGTATAAAAAATTCAATAATTAAATATATAAGATGGTTGGCTATGGCAGGCAACCAGAGAGTGGGAAATAGCCAGAAAACTATGGTAACCAGAGAGTGGGAAATAGCCAGAAAACTATGGTAACCAGAGAGTGGGAAATAGCCAGAAAACTATGGCAACCAGAGAGTGGTAAATAGCTATAATATCCCTCAATCTCTCTGAGGAATGTGGAAGAGCCCTGATAGAATGAAAGAATAGTATAGCTATCCATTTCAAGCAAATTGCAAGAGAAGCCAAGCGTATCATATGTGAGAAATTCTGTATTGAAATTGGACGCAAACAATCAATCGCAAAATTCTGAAGATCGCACTGCAGCATGAATGGAGGTGGGAGACTTTTTTTAATGCCTAATCTGACTATAGACAGTGGAATAATTTTGAAGAAAGATGAAAAGAGAGGTGAGGCATTCCTGCATAACTTTATACTCCAGACAGAAAATAAAGACAGATGAACGTAAGAAGATGCAACAGATATTACATCCTAGCATGAGATGCAAACTGTCACAGACGATGATAATGGCGAAACACCTAACAATTTTGTATGTGTTTCGCCATTGCTATGGTTTTACTGCAGTTTTCCTTATATAGCGATGATATAGAATACATTACTGTTGATAATATAAAATTCATATCAAAGACATGCTCTGATACAGCACCTTGGGCCTGATGGTGTTAGGTACAGTCACATAAAATGTCTGGAGGACAACGGTCTTGCAGAAGTATGCAAGCTTTTCAATACGAGTATACCTCTGGCACTATTCCTGATGACTAGCTTCACAGCTATCTGAAACCCCTGCCTAAACCTGAAAAAGACCTCACTCGCACAAATGGATATAGAATCATTACCTTGCAAAACACAGTCAGCATTTGACAAACCTAAACATAACATATGACAGGCCTAAACATAACATTGAACAGACCTAAACATAACATTATTTGATACAAGATGTAAAACAGAGATTAGGAGTAGAATAGCTCAAGCGAAAGCAGTTTTTATGAAAATAAAAAAAACACATTTTGCGTGAATTCACTACCAATGACACTGTGGAAAAGAGTACTCCAGTGCTATATTGAGCCAATACTTATATATGCAGGGCATCATGGACAATTAATAAGCAATCAATAAGATCATTGGAAGCCACAGAGATATGGTTTTACAGTAGAATGCTGAAAATTCCCTGGACAGCGAAGAAAACAAATGATGTTTTAAAACAGGCCTGCACACAAAGAAACCGTATAAAAAAAATATAAGAATCAGACAATCAAGCTTCTTCGGGCATATAATGTGAAGAGGAGGCTTAGAACATTTGGTGACAATGGGTAAAATTCAGGGAAGAAGAAATGGCGGAAGACAGAGGGACAAGATGTTGGATGGTCTGACATCATGGTTTGACAAAAGATCGTCAGAACTGATTAACTGCACCAAGGAGAGAGAGTTGTGGATGAGACATGATTGCCTAACCAGGAGGCATGGCACTTGATTGATTGAAACATAACATTTGACAGGCTAAACATAACATTTGACATTTCTAAGCATATAATTTGAAAGATCCAAGCCACCAGGCTCGCAAGGGGAGCAAAGAATATTAACATGCGCTCTACAAGGCATGTCATAAGAGCGACTAAGGTAGGGACCTAGGAAGCTACCTTAGTCAATAAAAACGTAGCAGAAATCGGATGTGCTGGTCTACTTGTAGGCACATAACTAGCACAACATACAATCACTCTTAGGTTCAGATCACATAAAAATCACAAAGACTGGTTTAACAAGAGGTCGATATGGAGTGTTCGAGGCAGAACAAAGATCCAAGCAAAACATTTGAGACCTAAACATAACATTTGACAGGTATAAACATTAAATTTGACAGGGTTAAATATAGAATATGGCAAATGAACATAAAAATATAATAAATCTACACATAAAATATGTTAAAACCAAAATTAAAATATGACAAAGTTGAAAATAAAACATGAGAAAACTGAAGTAAATTAGCTAAACATAAAATGAGACAAACCTGAACAAAATTGTCGCTTGCATATAGAATAAGCAGATGATAACAAAGCAGATGAATTTGAAAGTTGTCTTTCACACCAAACCATAATGTTACACCAAGGTAAATATGTAACACTAATTATTTCTGCTCCCCTCGATGTACACATCTGAATATCACCTTCATGTGACCAGCTAAACTGAGCAGTAAACCTCCAAAACATCACAAGGCCGGCTGTGTCAATCTGGAATATTCAACAAAGTTAATTGAATAAAGTCAAAGTGATATGTTATGCGATCGACATTATGGCACATTGGGTATTTCCATGCATGCTCTATCCTCTGCTGAAGCAGCCATCCCAAAGTCCATTTGGTCACCACACCCATGAGAAGTTGATTAGTATACATTCTCTCTCTACCACAAAGATGACACTGTCAAAGTCAGGGTGTGGGCTCTACCACGAAGACGACACTGTCAAAGTCAGAGTGCGAGGGCTCTACCACGAATATGACACTGTCAAAGTCAGGGTGTGGGCTCTACCATGAAGATGACACTGTCAAAGTCAGGGTGTGGGCTAAGATGCAGTGAATGAGATGTTAGAATTCCGTGAATAAAAGCAAACTAAGACTCTACTACCTCTCGAAGTGGTGGGACAAGTAACAGGCTGCATCAAAACAGACTGGCTAAGCAAGTAGGAATGGAAGATATGGACAAACCTGCTTCCAGAAATGCAGTGCTGAATGTATTGGGATGAAAGGTACAGATATTGCAGTCCCTATGTAAACTGTGACACAACATAACAAACATCCTTTTTAGGACAAACAAAAAAGAAGATATCTATAATATTGTTGAATCTTTGCATTTTTATCAAGTGATCGAACTACCTCATTCTTTGTCTTTGTTTCTCAATGTAATTCAAGCAAAGGTTCTGTGCCAACTTTCTTATGCTGATGTTGATGACTGTATTTTCTGGTGTTGTTGGTAACTTTTTGCAAGCAGCGCATTTCACATGTACTTATTTTTTTGTGACACTCAAGAACTCAATGAAATTCTTTGGAAAATGTTGCTCAGGACAGATCAGCCTGGCGCACACTTCTTCGACCTGTGAGGCAGGTAGAACAGCACGGATGGAACAAAAACGTCAAAATAGAAAGGCAGTAAAACTCCCCACAAGTATACCTTGCCCACACTGTACAAGAACATTTCAAGCCCGCATCGGGCTCATTAGTCATCTACGCAAGCACAGACAAACATAATGCACTACATTCCCTTGGAGGAAAATTGTGTGGTCATCATCACCCGTGATGGACGAGCATCAATCATTTTTTGTGACTATGCTTTGCTTATTGTCCAATTGTCCATGTTTGGCTCTGGTAACACAAAGTAGGTATGAAAATGCTGTTAATCATCTGTTACTTAGCTGCCAGTTAAATTTTTGGGTTCCTTAACTATGGGGCTAGTTGGTAGATTATTTTTTTCACTTTAGCCTCTATCTCTTTATCTAGTCTTTCGTCATTCTGTGAATATGCTTCCTAAGTATTTGATTTCTTTCACTTGGTTTATTGTAGTGCCATTGACATGGATGTCTAGATTATTATGTTTTCTTCCTATATTCATTATTTCTGTTTTAGTATTGTTGTTTTTCATGTCATGATTTATACAATTTTGGTTCTGGGTGTCAATATGGTGTTGTAGATCTTGTTCATTTTGGTGTACCATGCGCTGATCATCTGCAAAAAGCAGTTCATTTATTTCATCATTATCTGAATTTGACTTGACTTATTTTATCCATATATGCAATAAAGAGTAGTGGTGAGAGGATCTACATTACTACCATTTATAAATGTCCTATCAGATAGATAAGTAATTATTTTTTTTAAATGACCACTAAATTTGATAAGAATGATCTGAGGTGAGAACAGTATCAACAGTGAAGACATTTTACAGAAATAACTTGTGATTCATACTGACCAAAGCAATCATACATGGAGATAACATCAGTACATCTATCAGTGGCGTTGATAACACTGAAATATCCAAACACTTGTTAAGAACCTGAAAGATCAAACAAAACTTGTCAATGTTAAGAAATGAGAATATAAACAAAAATGATACAGACAGCCGTGGTAGCGTAGTTGTTAGTGAATTCGCTTCTCCAGGCTGGTGGTCCGGATTCAACTCCCGCAGTTGGCGTGGAATTTTTCCCAACTGCGACGGCTCTCAGGTCGACCCAGCCTCAATTTGGTACTGGGAATGCTCTGGGAAAGTAAAGTAAGATACAATTCAACATTGAAAGTCAATACAGTTTAATGGTATTTTATAAAGAGATTGGTAAATGGAAATGCACTTATGATGGCCTCACATGTGCTCAATGCTTTCCGCTCTCTGAAAGTGATAGCTTTAGAAGACTTATGCATAAGCTCCGGCTACAGTTATGAATTTTCTGGAAAGTTAACACATCTTAGAGTGTATTAGTAAGTTAACACATCGTAATGGTAAATTGAAAATGAAAATTGTGGCATATCCTTTACAGGACGTAACCATCAACCACAGTAAACGAGTCGTTGATTTTGTAGGCACCACTTATACATTCAGTAGTTTGCCATAGCTTTCCATGGTGGGGTCCATTTTTACCTTTTGTAAAATCCCACATAAATGAATTTGATTGCCCACCGCGGAGTTTGAACCAAGTACGCTAGGGTTTGTGGTGATCAAACTCACTACTGCTTGAGCTACAGACGCTCACAATGGTACATTAGGAAGTTTAATAGTACATTTAATAAACCAAGTGAAAGAATTCAAATACTTAGGAAGCATATTCACAGAAGACGGAAAACTGGATAGAGAGATAGAGGCTAGAGTTCAAATAGCAAATGCTGTAACCTACCAGCTAGCCCCATTGTTAAGGCACCCAAAATTTCACAGGCAGCTAAGCAACAGATGATCAACAGCATTTTTATACCTACTTTGTGTTATCAGAGCCAAACATGGACATTGAGCAAAGTGCAGTCACAAAAAATAACTACATGTGAAATGCGTTGCCTGCGAAAAGTTACCAACAACACAAGAAAAGACAGAATCACCAACATCAGCATAAGAAAGAAAGTTGGCACAAACCGTGCTTGAATTACATAGAGAAACAAAGAATGAAGTGGTTTGGCCACTTAATAAGAATGCATCCAAACTCCACAGTATACAGAGTCTTCTACAACAGAACATCGGGAAAGAAGGCAAGAGGAAGACCACGGAAAAGATGGTTAGATGGCGTAGCAGAATCCTGTGAAAGAGCAAAGATAACAATCACACAAGCCACCAGAACAGCGCAAGACAAAAACAGCAAACCACGACACTGGGCAACAACCCGGTAGCAGTGTGATGACAAAAGAAGAAGAAGACGAATAGTACATTGGAAAGTTAACACAATGATAAGTTAGAAAGTTTACACTGTTTAATGGCACAGTGTAGACATTCTCCTTCTTCTTTGAACGCTCCATATCGACCACTTGTTAACCACTCTGTGTGATTTGTATGTGATCTGAGCCTAAGAGCGAATGTACGCGGTGCCAGTTATGCGCCTACAAGTAGGCCAATACATCTGATTTCTGCTATGCTTTTATTTACTAGGGTAACTTTCCTAGGTCCTACATCAGTCGCCTCTTACGATATGCCTTGTAGGTTCCAGTGGTACGATGCTTTGCTTTCCTTGCGGGCACCGGCATCAGATGGATGGTAGACGTTCTAAAACTATTTATAGACTATTTAATGGTTGAATGGATTAGAGCGCAGGCTCCTATTCTAGAACTCAGGTTCGATCACAGTAAGATCAAGGAGTTTTATTCTGTGGTGGGGGTGGGTAATAAAGAAAATATCCTAACCTGCACAGTTTCCCGGTTACTGTACTAGTCAAGCGGCCAATAAATTCCTCAGGCTCATTTCCCCGCTGTCCTTTCTCTCTCTTGCGATCACCGCTTAGACTGATGTACCATATTTCCTCATAAATTCCTTATTCATGTGGAAATCTGATTCATGCAGCCTTAGCATGGGTGTGTTTCATCACATCTTCAGCGCCATTTGGAGCTCTGGTGCTTATCCTTCGGCGATGTGTCCGGTTTTAGCCAGCGTTTACTGGGTTCGCTCTCCGTCAGCCATGGGCTGTCCCCAGCTGACCTGCAAGCCAGCAGGTTGCTATTTTCTTTTAGGGTAGCTACCCTTAGACAACCTTCCCTCCCGGTTGTTGAGCGTCATCTGCCCAGGTTACCAGTCTTTTTTTGGACTACTTGATTTGCCTGCCGCTTTTGTGTACGGTTTGCTCCAATAGTCTTTGATTATCCCCAATCTAACTACAAGGCAGTAGTAACACCATGATCTAAAAAGTGGTATTACAGGCAGTAAGGACCTTTTTTTCAAGACAATGGTAGAGTGTAATGATAAACTAGAACATTAACACTGTTTAATGGTACAATGTAAAGATACACTAGAAAGTTATCACAAATTAATCATACATTAAAAAGTTACAGTGCTTAATGGTGCATTATGAAGTTAACATGTGTTTTTCTCAAAAAGTTCTGTACAATTTCTTACATGCTGTTCTTCTACGGGCTTGCAGTCAAAAGTAAACAGTTTTCGCCCTTCATCTGTAGTCACAAGTAAGTGTCCTTGAAATTGCCATACTTGGCTGATGTCACCATAGAGTCTGTTATGCACAACATCTGTGAAGAGCTGAGAAATTAGAAACATATATTTAACTTTAGTGACTACATGTATATTTTCAAACGGTGAAACAAAGATTTACCTTTCCCCATTCCAGTGTATATTTTAAAATAAACTTATTTTCCTTTTCTGTTGGCTATTACTGCAGTATGTTTGTAGGGATGTTTTATTTTCAGCTCTAAATCAAGTTGATTACATTGGTTGTTGAGATTCAGTGGTAGTGTAGGATTTCTTCATATTTGGGGTCTCTGTGTCAATTTGGTTAATCAATTTACCTAGCGTTTTGAAGGTCATAGGTTAGAATCTACACTGTGTTGTTCATTTCACAAGCTAATTATTTTTTTCAGGAGATCCCTTAGGATTTTTGCTGAAGCTACAGAGTTCACACTTTGTTCAATACTCTCGGCAGGTAGCATGGCATTTATGAGGAGAGTGACTGAGACATATGAGGAAACCCAATGCAATGAAGTAAATCCTTCCCCTTTAGACCAAATGATGCTGAAATTTGAATATGCCTGTCATAAATGCCATAGGGCCCTAAGAACGGGGGTGAAACGTTCTCGGCAGGTAACATAGCCTTTATGAGGAGAGTGACTGAGCCATATGGGGAACCCAGTGTAGTGAAGTCAATCCTTTCCCTTTAGGCTGAAATTTGGATTTGCCTATCCTAATTGCTGTAGTGATCTAAGAACGGGGGTGCAACGTTCTCGGCACAAACCACAAAGAGTGGTTAACTTGGTTCATAAGAATGAATGCAAAGAAGAAGACTGCTTATAGACTGTATATTTTAAAAGCCATGTTACTTTCCTTTTCCTGTTGATTATTGATTCGGTACAATTGAGAGGATACTGTGCTTTCGGCTCCAAGTCAAGTGCGTTATCTTGATTTTGAGGTTGCCATTTGCCTCTCAAGGGAGTAAAGAATAGTAACACTGCAACCTACAAGGCATGTCGTAAGAGGCAACTAAGGCAGGGGTCTAGGGAAGCTAGCCTAATAAATAAAAAGCATCACAGAAATCGAATGTGCTGGCCTACTTGTAGGCGCATAACTGGCACAATGTACAATCGCTCTAAGGCTCAGATCACATACAAATCACAAAGAGTGGTTTAACAAGTGGTCGTTATGAGCAGGCCGATTGTGCGCATATTACTAGAAAGAGAATGAGCAATGGACTTGATATTATGAATGCTTTAGTGGAGGCAGGACGGGTAGACAATTGAAGTAATGAGAGTGAATTTGCAACCCTAACCAGACTGCATGAGAATATCAAATCAAACGAGATGTAGTCAGACAACATCGAGTTGATCTATCTATGATTATGGTCAAAGGCGAATAGTAAAGCAACACAGAACTGGCGCCGTCGGTGGCTGAATGACATCCTGCCGAAGAGATCGGAACACTTATGGACTAATTGGTTTGATGTGCAATAGTGATCCAGAGTTGATCTGTCGTCACTGTCGACTAAACTAAATCAAAACATTGCCTATGATCAGTGAGTATTGTATATCTGACTGACTTGGAAGTTAACTATCACATAGATTCACATAGATATATTCTCACATCAGGTCTGCATAGCGGCATACTCTGAGCTGCAGGTTGTATATTTATCTCCATGTTTAGATCAGATGTATAAAAGTTAGTTCCCTCCACACATATTAAATATATGCGTTTAAATGTGTCCAGTGAAGTTTTCAAATCGTATACACCCAAACAGTCTTGTTACCTCTATTTGTTTATAATCTTCACACAGTCGCCACATGACTTCCGGGTTACATAGATTCAGCTACAGATGCGCAACCGCATGCGAGTCGCTTTAAGGTTATATGCACGTTGAAGATACTGAAGTTGAAAAAAAAAGGGTCATAGGTTCTCTGGAGGTTCGTTCCCAGTGTATTATTTCGTATATTTACAATATTCTTCCCATCGTCTAAGCTCAAACGTCTAATTAACCCATCTCCCCACAGAAAACCAACTTCTGCGGGAGGATCACGGTGATGTTAGCATCTTCAAAATAAGTGTCTCATAGTGACACTGGCGACGGTTGCATACGTTATGTGTCTCAGATTGGATGCAAATTTGTTACCAATTTTCTGCATTCAGTGTCCTAATTTACACCGTTAGCTTGTTGATCATGGCATATGCTACATACGTTCAAAAAGAAAATCGTGGCATATCCTTTACATGACGTCACCATCAAATACAGTAAACGAGTCGTTGATTTTCTAGGCACCACTTATACGTTCAGTAGCTTACCATTGCTTTCTGAACGGTGAGGTATATTTTTACCGTTCGCAAATATCCACAGGAATAAATTTGCTTCGAAACTGCCCTCCGCAGTGTTTGAACCAGGTATTCTTGCTTGGGTTGTGATCGAGCTCACTACCGTTAAGGCACTGACTACGTACGTTATGTTTGTCATATCGGGTGTATTGACACAGTATTGTCACAAATGTTCTGCAATCAGTGTAGTTTGCCTTTGTCACAATCGTCCTAATTTACATATTTAGCGTGTTGAGGGTAGCACAATATGTGTGACTTGATCGAAGTTTGTCGAATTTTATTTGTTCATTTATATTAAGCTCCTAGTACGCGCTTTCTTTCTATTGGCATAGATGACAATGTTTCAACCTTTTAATGTAGCTTCTGACAGACCTCTTCACTTCATCATATGTTATTCTGTATCCAGCAGTGGTTGTGTTCCCTTCTTTTTTGCTAGTATTCGACTTCTTCTTCTTAGAATACTACATATCGACCACTTGTTAAACCAATCTTTGTGATTTGTATGTGATCTGAGCCTAAGAGTGAATGTACGTTGTGCCAGTTATGCGCCTACATTTAGGCCACCACGTCCGATTTCTGCGCCGCTTTTTATTTACTAGGGTAGCTTTCCTAGGCCCCTACCTCAGTCGCTTCTTACGACATGCCTAGTAGGTAGCAGTGTTACTATTCTTTTCTCATCTTGCGAACCCCAACAACGCACGGGCGATTTGTGCTAATATAATACTTATAATATCCATTCTTTTTTTTGCTAATATAATGCTTATAATATCCATTCTTTTTTTTGCTAATATAATACTTATAATATCCATTCTTTTTTTGCTAATATAATACTTATAATATCCATTCTTTTTTTGCTAATATAATACTTATAATATCCATTCTTTTTTTTTTGCTAATATAATACTTATAATATCCATTCTTTTTTTTTTGCTAATATAATACTTATAATATCCATTCTTTTTTTTTTGCTAATATAATACTTATAATATCCATTCTTTTTTTTGCTAATATAATGCTTATAATATCCATTCTTTTTTTTGCTAATATAATACTTATAATATCCATTCTTTTTTTTGCTAATATAATACTTATAATATCCATTCTTTTTTTTTGCTAATATAATACTTATAATATCCATTCTTTTTTTTTTGCTAATATAATACTTATAATATCCATTCTTTGCCGATCTATAGGGTGTGCCAAAAATGAGAACATCGCGTAAAAAGTAATATAATTACATCAAAATTGTTTTAACTGTATCCATAAGAGCTTAAATTGTTTATTCATTTACTAATTTAGCTATTTGAGGTATCAGTATCAGCAGAGAATGGGTGCCATTAGTAAATAAATCATAAAAATTCAATTTTAAAGATATAGATCCCACATTTTCACACATACTAAACAAATGATAAAGCAATATAAAACAGTGATTGGCAATGTAGTTCAGTATAGACAAGTAGGTAAGTAAGATTTTTGACAAGAAAAATTATTTTAGTCATGTGCAAAATATAGGTGTCACTTATTACAAAATTTTAATGAAATAGTACAGTCAAATTCATTCAAAATTAAACAGCATATACACAGATTGTGTGATTTTGGCAAGTACTAGGATAAATAGTATACACTGAATAGATTTTATTTTGTTGCCACCTGAAAATTGTCTTTTTTTTGGGTTAAAAATTGTCGTCTTTGAAAAATCATTAAAAAAAATATACTCAAGATATTTGAATTATCCTAGTATACGCTATAGGCAGTCCTAATGTTAACATGCATGCAAAATTACAGTCGTAAAATTGTGTAATAAGTTACACCTATATTTTGCACATGACTAAAATATTTTTTCTTGTCAAAAATCTCACTTACCTACTTGTCTATACTGAACTACATTGTCAATCACTGTTTTAGATTGCTTGATCATTTGTTCAGTACGTGTGAAAATGTGGGATCTATATCTTTAAAATTGAATTTTTATGATTTATTTACTAATGGCACCCATTCTCTGCTGATACTGATACCTTGACGTTTTTATTTCGACAATTAGCGGGCACAATTTTTGATTATGCCAATTGTTTACATTTGCAGGTTTAAACTTGTTACCAAAAATGACCAAAATTACTGCAGAAGACCGTATTCTGATTAAACGAGTGGCGTCGATGCTTAATAAAATTGAATTACGTGTTTTGCCAATAAAACTGAACATGATTTCTGATTAGCTAAATACTTGGCAAACAAAATTACATGAAACAATATAATTGAATTAAATAACATTTCTAAATAACGCGTATGTTACGCGATGTTCTCATTTTTTTGGCCCACCCTGTAGGTGATTCGTCATTGTCTGATATTGCAATGTAAAAAGGTTCATTATATCACAACTCATTTAGATTGTTGTTGTAGTATGTGAATTACTTCATATAAGTCAGTTAGGTTTGGATTGGACATGAGTCAACTTTGACGGCTTTCCCGATGGTTATTAAGATCTAGTAGCATGATATTGTATACTTTAGTAGATGTGATATTATAAAATGGGGTGTTCTGTTTAAAATCTTACTAGTTGACCATCTGTAAGAAGTTCCGTCCTATTAGATAATATGCATACACCAGTAGTGGTTGGAAAGAAGCCAAAATGATACTGACTAGACCTGAGAATAGAGAACCAATATGTGCAGCTTTCTCGTAACTGACACAAATGTAAAGGCACAGTGGCAGCCCTCTTACCTTGGAAATGTGGATTACATAGAGTACATCTAGAGTAAAGTAGTAATACACATCCACTTCATGTCCTGTTTGACACATACGGCTTCCAAAAGAAATTTTTATTGTTGCCATTCTGCTGCCTTTCTATTATCGATATAAGGAAGACTGCAGTAAAACTATGTAGCAATGGCGAAACACGTAAAAACAAAGTACTGTAGTTTTACAAAAACTATGACAATACACAGCAACGTTTTATCAAGCAAAGGATACATCAAAGTGATAAATTTACTACACTACATTTAGAATACAACAATCAAATCCTAATCTTTACTTCTTAATTTTTCACTTCTGTTGTATCCTTTGCTTGATAAAGGCCTTGTGGTCGAAACGTTGCTGTGCATTGTCACTGTTTTTGTATTTTGTAAAACTACAGTACTTTGTTTTTACGCGTTTCACCATTGCTGCCTTTCTACTAACTGTTTCTTGTGTCAGGCTACAATTTTTCAACTCTCTTCCATAGTTCTTCTCCATGTTTCCTTTGGAGGTTCAGGCCTTCTTTCCTGCTATCCATCGGTGAGCTGCAACAGATGTGGCTTTGAGGTCAAAGATGCATGGGGACAACGCCGTGCCAGGATAGTGAGCTGGGACTAATCAAGATCCTACCCCACCTATTCATGGTGACTCTGGTAACAGACATTGGTTCCTGTCTGGCTAAGTGGGTAGGGATCAAGGAAGAGCTACTCTGGTGGTAGTAGAGATGCAGGCGCAGTCACGTTGGATGGGATCCGCTCGCAACATAGACGAGCGGTATCCCAACGTGACTATTAGTGCACGTCTCTCCCGGCCGATGGAAAAAAAGTTTAACGGATAACCATAAAGGGATGAGAGGTGCATCCAGAGAAGAGACGAGGGCCCGCGTGGAGCGAAACTTTGGCCTGAGATGAGTTGCACGTGGGCTCACATAGGACGAAACTCGAAGCACTGAAGTGAGGGCCCGAGTTGAACCCCGTGTCCGGACAGCCTAGAGGCATGATACATGTGAGCTCGGCGAGAACTGATGAAGATGGTGGGACATGCACGAGGGCAGAGCGAGCACGCATACGGACGATGCACGGTGGGCCCACCGGTGGGCAGACGTGCACGGCGCTGCAGGCGTGAGCGGACCACCCACATGTGCAGAAAAACTGGAATAGCAATCTGCTGCTTTGCAGGTTGGCTGGAGACAGCCAAAGGCTGACGGAGAGCGAACCCAGTAAACACTGGTTGAAATCGGACACTTTACCGAAGGATAAGCACTAGAGCTCCAAATGGTAATGGACGATGTGACGTAAAACACGTTCTTGACAACGGCTGTTTATATATCACAAAAGAACGAGAAGGGGAGAGAGAGAGAGAGAGATGTGGCTTTGAGTGGTCGAAGGTTAATCATTTGGATCAAGACTTCCTTTTCGGGTTTGATCTCCATCCCTTCATCCGATGCAACAAAGGTATCTCTTTCTTCCGTTTCAATAACGCAGTATTTTTTGTACCCGGATTGGTTTTTATTGCACAACCAGGAGATAACATTTTGTCTGCTCTCTGTGTTTCAATGGGGCCACAGGCACAATGAAACAAAGCGACAACGGTGTGCATGGGTAAGTGAGCTGGCACTGATAAAGACCCAACCCTACCTTCACGTGGTGGCCCTGGAAACAGACTACCACACTGTTGTCTGGCTAAGCATGTAGGAATCGAAGGTGAGCTACTCTGGTGTAGATAGTAGTGCAAGAACAGTCATAATTGACATGATATCTACTCGCAAAATAGATTAGCAGAATCTCATAGTGAAGGCACTTGCATGTTGCATGCTTCAGTCTGATCCTGAGCCACGTTCAATCTTCCAACACTATCCTTTGGTGGCGTACAGACGGGACAGAAGCTTTAAGGATATGTTGGTTCACAGTCGCCTCAAGCCTAATATCCATAGTCATTTTGGTACCATCCAGTGTGGCCGTCGGCGCTGCAACACTTGTGCTTATGTAATACAGACCCGCACGGTGTCTTTTCCAAAAGCCACGTTCGTTGTTGAAGACAGTTTCACGTGCGAGTCCCGTAATATTATCTATGCCATTATCTGCAAGCGGTGCAACAAGGCCTATATTGGGGAAACCGGCAGGAGACTCAGTGACCGATTCGCCCAACACTTGCGCGATATACGCCAATGCTCTGTGACCCCTGTAGCTACCCATTTCAATGATACTGGCCATTCAGGAGCTTGCGATGTCCAGGTCACAGCCATCCGATCATGTTCCTCTGATGATCGTAGTCGATTTGCTCTGGAGAATCGGTTGATTTCTTTGTATGGTACCTTGCGACCACGCGGGCTCAACGTATTACATTCTTATGCTTCTTAGTACTTTCTCTTCCCATGCTTTGTAATCTATATGGGTATATGTTGCATGTATTACATTCTTATGCTTCTTAGTACTTTCTCTTCCCATGCTTTGTAATCTATATGGGTATATGTTGCATGTATTCAAGTTATATATTTACTAGATGTTTCATTGTTTCTTTTCCGTTCTATTTCTAGTTTTTATGTGTGTTTTTGTGTTACATTTATTTCGTTATTCGTTTTTATTCCAGATTTTCCTTAGATACGTTTGTATTTGGTCGTCCATTTGTGTTTCATTTTAATTTGTCACTCCTGTTTGTTCGTTTGCTTGATAAAGGCCTTGTTGGTCGAAACGTTGCTGTTTATCGTCACTGTTTCTGTATTTTGTAAAACTATAGTACTTTGTTTGTACGTGTTTCACTATTTACCAAGTTTTACTGCAGTCTTCCCCCTATTTCGACATGTTTCTCCTGGTCAATGTTCAGTGATTGGAAAATTTGCATAAATGCAAAACAAATATAAGATACGTAAATGGTATGAATCATCTGTAAGTGTAAACTCACATTCCCTAAAGTCAATGTTCGCACCATAAATGCCCGCCCTAGGCAGGACACGCTGAGACCGATGTAACATGTAGTGGTGACACAAGAGAAGACTGCAGTAAACTCTGTAACGGATGCCAAGCGCATATTAATTGGTAAGGTAAGGTCATCCAATCGCAAAACCTAAAGTCGCATTCTTGTGCTTAACGTAACTGATCTCCCTGGAACAACTGGGTTTGGTAATGTTGGATGAGTGCACAATCAAAGTTGCATTCTTGCGCCTGATATTAACTTCCCTTCCTGAAAGAACTGGGGTGGGTGATGTTGGATGAGTGCACAATCAGTTGCATTCTTGCCTGATATTAACTTCCTTCCTGAAAGACTGGGGTGATGTTGGATGATGCACAATCAAAGTTGCATCTTGCCTGATATTAACTTCCCTTCCTGAAAGAACTGGGTTTGGTAATGTTGGATGAGTGCACAATCAAAGTTGCATTCTTGCGCCTGATATTAATTTCCCCTTCCTGAAAGAACTGGGGTGGGTGATGTTAGCGAGCGATAAACAGCCCTTCTTGTTTATTTGTGCCCAGCCCATTGCTTCCCGTCATAAAGGAAAATACAGCGTAAAATCTGCAAGTAGCCAAGTGCAGACACACATCTTGAAACAGTGGAGAATGTTCTTAATCTGGAACAATCTAACAGTGGATAGAAAAGCAAGGACAAAAATGTAACGGTTTGTCTTCTCGTACAAGCCCAAAAATTGGCAAAAGTTGACAATTTTTGAACTTGTCATGTGACTTTCGTATTGTAAGAGTTGAGAAAATTTAAAAATAAATATAGTTAACACATAATAAAGTCGACAACAAGTGTAATTTTTATTAATAAAATCAATGTAAAGGTGGGCATGGTAACAACTTGGAAGTATTATGAGATCTTATTTTAAAAAAACAACACTCGTACTTAATACTCCAGCAATTGTTGTTTGCACAAAGAGAATGTACTTGTGATAACAAACAATATATTACAAGCATGGCTTAAAGTTATTATCTTATCAAGTGTAGTTTTTACAGTGTTAAATGAATTTGGAAGTTGCCTCTATAAAATCCTGGCAACATTACATTTGAAGATATTCACTCTTCTCTTCTTTGCTTTGACATCAGAACTTCAACAGCCATAAAAAGCACACAAAACCACATGTATTTATATGTCATAAAGATAACAAGGGATCTTAGAGACAAATCACATTCATTCACTTGTGTATCTATATCTTAGAAACAAATCACATTCATTTACATGTGTATCTATATCTTAGAAACAAATCACATTCATTCACTTGTGATTATATCTTGAAAGAATCACATTCATTCACTTGGTATCATATCTTAGAAAATCACATTCATTCACTTGTGTATCTATATCTTAGAAAGAAATCACATTCATTCACTTGTGTATCTATATCTTAGAAAGAAATCACATTCATTCACTTGTGTATCTATATCTTAGAAAGAAATCACATTCATTCACTTGTGTATCTATATCTTAGAAAGAAATCACATTCATTTACATGTATATCTATATTCTTCTGTACTGTGTATGTACAATATTTTTTGCAACATTAGATATAGTGTCAAAAGTTCTATTTGTTATATACAAACTGGAAGTTGAGCTTATAAAATCCTGGCAACATTACATTTGAAGATATTCACTCTTCTCTTCTTTGCTTTGACATCAGAACTTCAACAGCCATAAAAAGCACACAAAAACACATGTATTTATACGTCATAAAGATAACAAGGGATCTTAGAAAGAAATCACATTCATTTACATGTGTATCTATATTCTTCTGTATTGTATATGTACAATATTTTCTGCAACATTAGTTGTAGTGTCAATTTGTTATATACAAACTGGAAGTTGAGCTTATAAAATCCTGACAATATGATCTCAGTAGACATGTACTTCACAACTTAAATACTTAAAAAACATAATTATGTAAAAATAATATTACAATTGTTATGGTGATCTGACCATGCAGTCAGAAACTTGTATGGAATTCATTCAACAAAACCATACTTACCAAACAAGGCAGAAAAGTAAAACAGTTTATTACCGGGTTCTGTTTTGTACATAAAATTTACAGCCATCAAACACCAAAAATGATTGAGAAATAGATGAAAAACATGCAGAAATAAAACCATCTCTAATGCATGGTTTTAACAGTGGTATTGTGTCAGAATGTGATTATTCATCTTCTTCGTCTCTTCATCCATTGTACCTCAGTGAGGTGTTCCTCTTGCACTGTATTAATTATATTTTTACAGTGTGGCTATTTACATGGCTGTCGTGGTAGACGATACCAGGGCATTTTTGTCAGGTGACCATACCATTTATTGTTTTTTTTTTTTTATTAATTGAATGAATGGCTTCTAATTTATTCACTTCTAATTTTATCCCTCATTGCTACTCCTGTTGCTCTTCTAAAATATATCTCATGGTGAGAAACCCCACTCCATGTTTTGCATGACAGTTTTCAAATAATCCTAAGTAGATCAGTACATAGTATTTATGCATTCTTTTCATCCCTTTTCCTTCATTCTTAATTTTTTCAAACCTAATATCTTCACTTAGTGTTTTTCCATAAGTTTGATCATCTCCGCTGTGTTTCCCAAGCCCCACATATTTAATGTTCTTATTCTCTTCCAGTCTCTGTTGGTGAGCTTAGTTCAAATACATCTCCTACTTACTTCTTGGACCTATTTGTGTGGTCAGTTAGATCTTCTAACGGCATGCCAGGTCTTTTGTAGATTCATTTCTAATGGCACACATCTCCATACGGACAATTATTTCATATAATAACAAACTTAAACACCTTACTTTTAGAAAAAAATCAGAATTTGATAACTTTCCAGAATTTTATCATACATTACTGTATTGCCAATATAAGTATTGGTTACTCCGACATCTTGACTGGATACTTGATGATCATTGATACATAATCATTACAAAACTAACATAATCTCAGCTATGATTTTTCATATAATGTAACATAGTAAAACAACTGTCATAGACAAGTTTATATAAAAACTCAGAAATAAAATACATGAAATAACAGAAAAGAAAGAAAGGTAATAGGCACTCTGGAGTTTTGAATGAGACCCATTCATGCGGAAGTCTTTCTGTTACTTTATCTTCACTCAGTAGCCTCTAAATTTCATTTATTGTTCTTACTAATAAACAGAACAGGCTTTGAGAAATGGCATGCAAGCCTCCGTGTTGGTAAGATTAAAACCATTGTATGTATACACTCTGCTACTATTATCATGTGCACAGCTGGTATAGATTATCATACTTACTAACATACTCATTCTTCTCTGCTCCTTGTAAAGCACATGGCCTCAACAGTTATCCTTTACTTTTCCCTGTCTCTAGTTGTTTTTCTTAATGGCTTCCCAGGATAGTCCAGTATCCTTCGGTTCTTTAAGAAGACTCCATCTCCAGGTCTGTTTAGGACATCCTGTTTTTTGTTTCTCTTGCAAGTTCCACTGAAGTGCTTGTTTAGTGACACTCAACTGTCGCAGAGTATGCATGACCCACCACTATTTTCTCCTCCTGATCTGGGTAATCATGGGTTCTTTTCTTTTACCCACAGGTCTGTGTTTGTCACTTTTTTTTATACCATCTCAATCTGAGAATTTGCCAAAGACATTTGGTAATAAAGATCTGAAGCTTATTTGTATTTAATTTGGTGACTCACCATGTGACTGAGTCATACAACAAGCCAGATTTCACATTTGAGCTGAATATCCTGAGATTTGTTTTTGTGGAGATGGTAGTAGATTTTCACACTGTGTGCAGGAGTGATGGATGATCATGGGTCTCCCAAATATCTGTCTTGAGATTAATGTGAATTATAAACAAAATATTAATGAAATAAATTGTTGTGCACTCTGGGAAAACACATAGGTGCTAGTATTTTCAGCAGATGGTGAAGGGTATGCAAACTACAGCTTGTTAGTTAAACAGTCATAAATAAATATTCGTTGGAATTAGCACCAAGCAGTGATCCTTATCCTGGCTTTAAAAAGAACCTACAGTTGAAAGATTCGGTCTGGATAGAGGTGGATAAACTAACATCTCCCTACTACCGTCTTTTCAATGATGATGACTCTGTCATAAATAAGGATATAATCCTTAGACTGGAGAAACTGGACATCAAACATGGCGTGACTCAGCAGTCCCCTATGTGGGAACACAGATAAGTTGTATCTATGACCAGCAAGCTACAGCAACTATTAGTATGTGTAACCTTCATAATCTGCTGATAGAGAGTGAGCTCTTATGGGTCTCTCTGTTCTGTTAACTATGTAACACCAAAAACAAAAAAAGAAGGAGGGGGTCTAAAGCCGAAGGATTGACTTCATTGCACCAGGTTTTACCCATATGGCTTGGTCCTCCTTCGCAGAAATGGTACCCCTCCTGTATTGAATACTGCACAAACTCTGTAGCTCTGACAAAAATCCTATTGGTCTCTTGATAAAATGCACTTGTGAACAGAATGGTGCAGTCCAGATTCAAACCCGCGACCTTTGGAACTCAACAATTTAACCACAGAGACCCTCTAACTAATTTCATGCTTTCAGATAACCTGTATCACTGATACAGAAAATAACAGCTAGAATAAATGATAAAGTACAGGCATAAAAATGTAAACATATTAAAAATGAATGAGAAATCCATTGTCTATTTACGCTGTCATCCTATATCAACATGAATTATAATGGTAAGGCATAGCAAATAAATAATAAAACATAATAATACTCTGTTGTCAAAGACTAAATAAAACATTGTATGAACAAAGAAATGATATCCAGAACTGTTCAGCTCACAATAATTTGGCTAGCTGCATATTTATCAGTACTGGAACATGTGTAACATAAACTAAGAAAGTCTACCTAACAAAAATATGTTGATTGTTCACACAAGATAAACATGTATAAGCACAATAGTAATATGTTTGTTTCGTTGTGAAAAACTCGAATGAAGAACAAGTTTTTATTCTTTTCCTGCCTTGTGCTGGAGATGTGTTTCCACATAGATAAATGAATTTCCTACCAGAGGATTTCAAAACGTTTGGCATGGTGCGCAATGATATGAGTTATAAAGATTTCTACTCAAATGGGTCTACCGGTAGTTATTCAGTTTCAATTTGGATTATCCTCATTGCTCTTCAGACATTGTCATAGGTGTTCTGAACTCATCAATATCTTCAACAGTGTACTATGACTAACTGTACCAGATCGGTGTTGGTTCATAAACATACTTTATTTCTGTGGTGCTGCTATTTTCTGGCCACTTCAATCCAACATATTGCGGTATAGCTATTGATGTAAATTGGAATAGTTGAAAGTCCTCTTTAGGTCCCACTCTACGTGGGTGTTCAGAATGTCAGTTATAGCCATTTTCTGATATCACCAATAGTGCCCTGTCAGCTCTCATATTACCATCGACATCCACATGCACTGGAAAAAAGACGAATATAATTCTGCAAATATTTTACCTGTGTAGTGATTCACTTCATTGTCTGCACAAAAACCAGACTTTATCTTCCAGATAATACTAAATGAATCACTCATGATGTACGCATGAGTTCAGTTTTGTGACTCTAAAGCTGAAGGATTTACTTCATTGCACCTGGTTTTACAACATATGTCTCGATTCCTCTCTGCAGAAATGGCACGCCACCTGCTGAGAGTATTGCACAAAACACAAACTCTGTAGCTCAGGCAACAATCCTAGAAATCTTTGAAAAAAAGATACACTCACGAAAACAGAATGGCGTGGTCCAGATTCGAACCCACAACCTTCAGAATGCAAAGCAAAGGCCTTAGAAACCACCCCAAAATTTAGCCTCAGAAACCCCAAAATTTAGCAGTCATTCTTTTTTTTCCCTAATTTTAATCTATTTGATAGGACATTCATAAATGATAGTAATATAGATGATCAACAGCATTTTCATGCCTACTCTTTGTTACCAGAGCCAAACATGGACAATGAGCAAAGCACAGTTGTAAAAAATAACTACACATGAAATACGATACCTACGAAAAGTTACAAACAAAGCAAGAACGGACAGAGTCACTAACATCGGCATAAGAATGAAAGTTGGGACAAAACCTTGCTTGAATTACATTGAGAAACAAAGAATGAGGTGGTTCGGGCCACTTTATAAGAATGCAACCAAACTACACCGTATACACTGTCTACTACAGAACATAAGGAAAGAAGGCATGAGGAAGACCACCAAAAAATAGATAGATGGGATAGAAGAATCCTGTCAATAAACAAAAATAACTATCACCCAAGCCACTAGAGCAGCGCAAGTCAAAAACAGAAAACCATGACACTGGGCAACAACCAATTAACAGTGTGATGACAAAAGAATAAGTTCAGGGTACAGGGAGCAGATAAGACTGAAATGACCATCACCAGTGCCATTGCGGACACGTTCTTTGTCAATCTCAGAAAACATAAAGTCGACCACTGGTATGATCCAATAAAAATGAAAGAAATAAGAGCGAGAGATATCTGCCCACTGTACTCTATCCACTGCAATCTTCTTTGGTCAGGATTAGTCTTAATCTTGATTTGCCCTGCACAATTATTGTGCAATACAAATTTTAGTTGGGCTCATTCCTTCTCACTTCCAATGAAATTTATTTTCATTATATTTATAGCAGGTGTTTCCATCTCATATTGTGACCAAACCATGAGTGCCTACATGTTTTCATCCTTTCCAGTTACTCTTTTTTATTTTAAAATATTATAATTTAATTTAAAACAATTTGTGACAAAAATTTCCCCTAAAATACTTTGTAAAAACTTTATGAGAAGTGACTAACCAATGTAGCATATGAATTGCAGTGAACTAAGAAATAAGAATGAGAAAATTGAAGTATTTTAGACATATAAAGAGACACAAAGGACTGGAGAAGACTATAATGGAAGGAGGCATCCCAGCAAAGAGGAGAAGAGGATGACCATGAAGAAGATGGATTAAAGATGTAACTGATGGTTTGAGCATAACGGCTGCAGAGGCCTATAAGAGAAAAATTTCAAAGGACTGTTAAAGTGGCAAAGTTCTGCTCAGGACAAGCTATTTGATGATGATGAGTGAGCTAAGCTGGGTTATAAATCTCATGTCAAACCATCAATATCACATTTATTGCAAGTCTTTATTTTTATGCTAGAACAACCTCTAATTTTGTCTTCTCTCAGACTAAGCAAATACAACATTTTGTTTTCTCTGTCTCTCCTCCATATTTCTTTAATGACATGCTGCACATGTTTCCATCCCATACACAAATAAATTACTTCAGACAATAAGTTCAGCAAAAAACATTTAAATTTTCACAAAGTCATATCTGTCAACCTCTGGAGTTTATACCCTGTACCCATACATCAATTAAAACTGTACAAAGTAAAAAAATTGTAAACATTTTTATTTTGCAATACAGATCAACTTCACTTCTTGTCTCTAATTCTGATTTGCCTCACATCATCAGGATCAGAAGAAATTTCTAGAACGGGCTTTGTGTGCACTTCATAAAGTGTTACACAGATCAACAGTTTACAAATAGTTCAAAACATAATTTACAATTTGTTATATAAAATTAATAACTTTGTTAATTACATTTCACGGAAAATAAATTTGATCTTGAGATGACAATTGATGACAAGCTAACATGGGTCATCAAAATTACCAGCATCAAACAAAATACACACATGGACACTTATTCAAATAGTAATAATTCTATCGGATCCCTCTGAGAGACATGCCTAAAAAAAACATTCTTGTTGCTGTCTTGTGTTATCCTTTTTAGGTCTTCCCAGACTTCTTAATATTTGTTTACAGTTCTCTTCTTCGTGAGTTTTTGGTTGGTCTTTGTCTGTTTGTCTTTACCTACAGATTTAAGAAGATCTACTTTGTGGTCTTTTTAATGTATGTCCTATCTTGGATATTTTCTGAAGTTCTTATTTCACCAGAATTGTTTCATTCTTTCCATGAGTTCCTCATTAGTAACCTTATAATACAATTTCAGCCTTTCTATTCTGCGAAACCACCTATTTATAAAAGCCTGCATTCTTTTGGTAGCAGCTGTTCTCTTATGTCTCAGAACCATACATATGGAGTGACTTGACATTTGAATTGAAAAGTATTTGCTTAGTATTGAGCTTGACTTATTTTGATTTTCATATATTTACTAGTGCATAAAACAAACTTAGTTTGTCTTTTATATTCTTATTTTGACATTCTTAGTTGTTCCTCCGTCCTTATCCTTATCCATTTGTATTTTAATTTTAATATCTTTAGCTGTTTCTCCATCTTTATTTATACTGTTGTCAAGTGTTACATATATATCATGTAAAACTGTTTCTCCTAATGTAATCTAGTTACAGTTTGTTGCATTTATTCAAATTATCTTTATCTTTTCTCTGTGTATGTTCAAATCCAGTTGCTTTATTATTAGTTAAATATTCCTTATCAAATGCTGTGACAAACAGTACGTTAATATAATATGGAATAATGTCAATAAGTAATCTTAATGATATCAATTGACTGCAACAGAATAATATATATTCTTTCAGATCAGTTATCAGTTATATGAGGACTATCATCATAGCACTCGGACATGTCCATAGGTGCTTCGATCTCCGCCTCAGCTCAGATATTCTTTGAGATATGGAATCTAAATTAAAATTCAATATTTAATCGAACGCTGATTTTATAAATCATATAATACTGTTGAAATTAAAATGAGAACCATAAAACAGTAATTGTTTATCTTAGAAGGGATAGTTACAGATTGTAAGAGTTGGAGAGATCCTACAGCTGTCCTATCCTACAAGATGCAACGAGGTCATTTTTGTCTTCACCAGTTTATGGTCAAGGAAGAATGGATTGATTGATCTAATCAAATGCTACTTTTATATTTCTAATCATACAAAAAAGAGAGTCAAAACAATTGAACACTTTTCTATCACCCTCATTAACTCTTTCCACGCTTTAAGCCGCACACTGCGCCACGGCGGAAATCCGTTGTACGCTTTAAGCCGCACACTGCGCCATAGAGTTGCTTCCTTATAAGAAGTCTTTCTAGTTTTACTTCTACTGTTTTACTTATACTACTTTTCAACCTTGCTATTCTATTGGGTTGTCCAGTTTTCTTTAATTTAGTATATAATAAGATATATATGTTTATTTATTGACAGTAGTTGGGATCTAATTTAAATTTTTTTTTTTTTACTTCCTTGAATTAACTGCTTAAAAATTGAGAAAATAAATGGGCGTGGAAAGAGTTAACAAGAATCTTTGTTATTTCAAAAGTTGAATTGAGTATTTATTGAAATGACCATGTTTTATTTACAAACAAAGCATTCACACAGATTTGAATGTTATGTTGAAATAAATACATTTTATTTAAGTCTTGTAAAAATCATCCAAACAAAGCTAATGATATTAAATATATTTACTACACATGCAATTTGTCAATAGAAGATTCAAGAGTTGAAAGTGGAAAAAAATAGTCTTCTTACTAAGTAATTGAGCATTGGCATATTTCAGAAAAGATCTGTAAAACAGAGTAAGGAGTAAAAAAAATTATTTCCACTGATTGTATCAAGTTATCAAACTATGTTCATGTTTAAAAAAAATTGTTTTAAATAAATGTATTGTTATTTTTTCCACAACAAATGTATGTTGAGATTATCAAGAATGGTAATTGAAAAACAATCAAAGCAAGCTGAAATTTACTTAATTTTGGGTAAAAAATTATACAAAACACTGTACACTAATGAGAACACACTAAAAAATATAAATTAGGTAATCGTAAAGTTTACAGGTATGCTATTTTTTACCATTCATAACTAAGATACTGGATACATTTAATAGTAGCTATAAAAAATTAGCACTGAAATTCCAGTCCTTGTGAATAGGTAAAACTTATTTTTCTATGAATGCAGACCACACAATAATTGAGTACATAGTTTAAGCAACCTTTGTATCTCCGCCTAGATGTGTAATTTAATATTTCTGCACATGCAAGTTTCATAAATTAGGATGAGACTGACATTTGTTACATATGGTGATAGATCCTACCTGAGTAGGAGTATACACAGCACTAAGCATAGCACTAGCACTACACACCTAGAGTTGTTGGAGGTTTCTGGTGTCTGCAAGAAAGCTGGGTACTCTCCTCCATGCACTATAGGAGAAAACTCATACTTCCTGGTTTGACAACAACATACACATTTGTGAAATGAAAATCGTGGCATATCCTTTACAGGACAGGGCCATCTACAACAGTAAACGAGATGTCAATTTTCTAGGCACCATTTATATGTTCAGCAGTTTTCCATTGCTTGCTGAACGGTGAGATCTACTTTTACCATTTGTAAAAATCCAAGGAAACTAATTTGCTTCCAAACTTGCCAACCATGGAGTTTGAACCAGGTAAACTTGGGTTGTGATCAAGCTCACTACTACTTAAGCTGTAGGCACTCACACATGTAAACACTACTAAAATAACATAAGGTATACATCCATATCTTTTTCTGAGGCAGCTGTTTTTTCATATACACTGTATAGTTCACAACATACAAAAGCAGTGATTCTGGTGTGCTATTTAATTGTGTTAACTGAAACAAAATGTCTGCAATATGATATTCATTTGGACATACAACTGACATGCTGGTGTATGTGTATATATATATATATATATATGATTTGCTGACATATACATATGACATGTTTATTAGGGTGTTCACTTGTCTACATGACTTAGAGGAATATGCTAATGTGAACGTTCGTTGATTGTCAATATCAGCGGTTCTCAAACTAGCTTGCAATAAAGAAACCTAAACAGCATACAGATCTCATCCCTTGTAGGTTTATGCACAAAAGCAAATATGATTTGAATGGAGCATACAGTTTAATACATGAATTTAATATCTATATATCACTCAGTACCATACACACAAGTGATACTGCCACACCTTAAAATCGAGTAGCCAATTTGCATAACCTAGTGGGTGGAAAATCTCTTTTTCTTTAACTTTTAAATATTCTCTCATATCTGGCTGTTTTCCTTATGGCTTCCCAGGATATTCTGGCATCCTTCAGTTCCTGAAAAAGATTTCATCTCCAGGTCTGGCTGGGTCCTCTCTTTTTAGTTTCAATGGGAGTTTCACTCAAATGCTTGTCTAGTGACTTCAGCTGTGTCTTCTGTAGTGTATGCCCGGCACAACATTATTTTCTCCTGATCTGGTCCTTATGGGTTTCTGCCTTGTTCTTATCCACAAGTCTGTGTTTGTTATAACATCTCAGTCTGAGAATTCACCAAATATATTTGTTGATAAAAGTCTGGATATTTATTGTATATAATTTGATATGACATTATAGAGTCCTCTTCTCTTAACTCCCCTTGAAGCACAAGGCATCCACACATTTTCTTCAACCAGATCTGTCTTGAGCAAGCCACATTTCAGGTATTTCCTGCCTCTTCCCTTTCTCTGTCTGCAGTTCATCTCCATGTCTTTCTCCTCCCCTACCCTCTTGCCTCCCTGGATTCCATTTCAGAGCCACATGTGGGTGTCTGGTCTTCTGTATTCTTAATGTGCTATGAATACTTCCATCATGTGCAGCCACTTCATCATCTTCTTTTATTTTCTCTGTTGATATTGTTGATGCCTGTGCAGGTGATCTCTGTATTCGGTATTCTTTGATCACAATGAGTTCAGAGAATTCTTCTGAGACATCTTCCCTCATAGCCTCTTGTACGGCTGTCTGTCTATGTTCCTGTTTTTCACTCTTCTGATCCGTACAGTAAGACTGTACAGATTTGATTTGTCGATATTATATAGTAAAGTAAAGAAGCCATTTTTATACCACGATGTAAAGTCCATATTTTTCTTTAACCAACTGCACACAGTCAGTGAGGTGATCAACATTCCATTGGCTTCCTTTACTGTCCAGTGTTTCTATGGAATCTAATTGAGGTTGAGTTGACATGAAAGCCATTATGGTCAGAATAGATCCTGATGTGAAAGTTTTTCCTAGGACCACGCATTTATAAAGTAAGTGCATTAGTTCCTATGCTATCGCAGTCCTCACTGACATCAAATACATTCAGAAAACTTCAAAATGAGAATGTACAAGAATGCTGTCTGTGGAAACTACAGAATGTAAACAGAATGTATGAGAATGAAACAGTGGGTCATATGAGAACTGCATATGTAGTAGGATATGACCATAAGGCAACAGCAGTAGTGTGATAGTAAGCTCAATAATAACTTGAAAAACTGCAAATCTGGAATCATTTGCATTCGCTCAAGATTAACTCCTTGTGGACCAAACACCACACCCCGTGGCTTTGGGTTGGACGCCTTTTAACTAGGAGCCACACTAAAGGGCTTTTTAATTCTAAATACAAATGGCTTGTAAAAACATGGCTTTTGTCCTAGTCCACTTAGAGTTAATTTCAATGATTACTTAATCTTGGAAGTGGCTCATGATTTATCACAAATGTAATTGTGTTCATGTAACATCCTTTATCAGAAATTAATTAATTTGCAGTGACATGTCAGGGATGATATATTTCTGCCTAATATTAACAGAGTATCATATCTGTAACAAAATTATAGACCATCAGTTGCCATTTATTGGTCACTTGTTGTGTGAACAAGAAACAGATGTACCAAGTCACTGCAGATTTGCATTCAGGTATTTGATAGGTATAATCTGGCTGAATGTTGTAGCAAAGATTTGATAGCATTAATAGCATTAACTTTTTGTAGATGAATTTCCTCATAGTGTTGGAGCTAAACATAGCCAAAAAAAGATGTAGCATTACATAGTGTGATATTTTATGTAATCAAAATGTAAAGTGTATAAAAATGTGGTTTTCAGGCACGTCTACTGAGTTAATAACTGTTTTACAGCCCATCACAGTTCTGTCGATATGTGATGGGAAGAATGCTTTCGTCAATACTATTGTGAATACTTTTTGTGAAAGGTTAATTACGCATTAGCCTCAGACTGCTGTTCCCTCTTGCAACAACCTCTCCTTAGCCTGCCTGTCTAGGGAACTATGTGAGTCTTCTGCTTTGAAGTTAGGAACACGGCATGATAACAATCTTCTTTGGTGACCAGATGCAGATTCATCATAGTAACGAAGTACTTCTGGAGTGATGTCATCCTCAGTGATCTCTGGTCTTGATTCTGCTTCATATCCCGAGTCCCCGTTACCTTCTGCTCCACTAGTAACATGACTTGAGCCTGGTGGAGAATAGGTGCTCTCTAGAGTATCTGTTTTCTGAAAAAATGGACAAAAACAATGCTTGAGTATTACCTTAGATAGAGAAGAAACAATATGTGAGTGTTATCATGGATATAGAACAAACAATATGTTAATGTTATCTTTGTTACCTCTTTCAACGCCAATCGCAGCACACTGCGCCACAGAGTATATCAGTTGAACGCCATTCACAGTACACTGCGCCATTTGAGTTGTTTCCTTACAAGAAGTCTTTCTAGTTTTACTTCTACTATTTTACTTCTATGTGTGTGTGAGAGAGAGAGAGAGAGAGAGAAAGAAAACAATGTGTGTGTTATCTTACAGAGTAAGAGAGAGAAAACAAAGGATGTATGAATGTTATCCTACATAAAGAACAATATTTGAGATTTATCTTATGTAGAAAGTAAACAATGTTTGAGAGCTATCTACTATAGAGATTGCAATGTAAATAATTAGTGCACATAATGAAAGTCTTAACACAGAAAAATAGAAACACATGTGCTCATACTGCACACCAGATACCCAGTTCCAAATTAGGATTATGTATGCACATGAGCTACATATATTAATGAGCTATCCCCCTCTTTCTAGTAATATATTTAACAGAAATATATTTAAAAAAACAACTGCAGAAAATATAAACTTATCTGGTGGAGGTCACTGAGCTGTATCTTCTAAAACTACTTACATCTTAAGACCTAAATTTAGTAAATAATTAAACAAGTTAAAAATTATTGACACTTTCTCGAATAATTATGACCTCAAATAATAAATATAGTTACGTTTTCATCGCTGACTTTCAGAAATAAATATTTATAAACTTAAATCTTTCAACGCTCAATCACTGCACACTGCGCCACAGCATATATCTGTCGAACGTCATTCACAGCACACTGCGCCATTCAAGTTGTTTCTCTTACAAGAAGTCTTTCTAGTTTTACTTCTACTATTTTTCAACCTTGTTATTCTAATAGTTTGTTCATTTTTCTTAAAATTAGTATATTTTTTTTTTTACCGATCCAGAAGCACTTGAGCTTTTCAGCTCTTCGGCTCCGTGCCATGGACATCGCAACCCTTCAGTTCGGTGCCACGAACACCGTAAATCTGGGGAATCTGTGGCTTTTTCTGCCATCCCGTGGAATTAAACCCGCACACACAGAGGGATAGTCACCCGTAGTCCAACGCGCTACGAACACGCTGGACAGACGGAAAAATTAGTATATAAGATATATATATGTTAATTTATTGGCGAGTAGTTATGATTTTTATTTATTTAAATTGCTTTGCTTTTTTTTTTACCTCCATTGAATTAACTTTGTAAATTTGAGGAAATAATTGCATACGGAAAGAGTTAATGCTGTTGACAAATTTTCACAATTCCGACCAAATCTATGTCATAATTCAACACAATTTGTTACAGAGTATTCAGCAACTTTCTAAATGAATATGTTATGTATATATGATTATGACCATTAATGAAAAATTACATTGTTTCATACAGAACAATAAGAAAAGTAACGTACAAGACTCATCCATAAATGTAAATTAACACTACTGTTTTATTCTAACCAATGGGAAATGAATGCAATATTCAAGTGCTATTCTAGCTATTCTAGTGGGCGTCTGTGGCTTAGCTGTAGTGAGCTTGATGAGAATCCAAGAGTACATGGTTCAAACTCCATAGCAGACAGTTTTGAAACAAATTTGTTCCCATGGGCTTTTACGAATGGTAAAATAGACCTCACCATTCAGAAAGCAATGACAAACTACTGAACATATAAGGAGTGCCTAGAAAATCAACATCTCGTTTACTGTGGTTAATGGATATGTTCTGTAAAGGATATACCACGATTTTCATTCTAGCGTAGAAAGATAATGTATTCACATATTTCTTAATAAACTAGAGTTAATGATGTTCTCACAAACAAGTTTATAAGCACTGAACTAAAACATACATCTTTCAACTAAATCAACAATGCGCATAAAAATTCAGAAGGTTGAGGAGACCCTTAATTAGAAGGCTGGGGTAGATAAGAAGGATACACTATAACAAACATGTTGTTAAGGTAAAAAAGGAGGATTGAGCATCTGGTTATAAATTTTATAAAATTGAGGTGGACCACTTTAATTAGTTATAAACTAGTCAAAGCACAATTAAAAACTGAATGCAGCCACAATTTTACAAACTGTCTGTAACCATAATTCTGTAAACCTGTGTTTTTACGTTTCCATCAACAACCTAGTCATGTGAAACAAAAGACTAAAGAAATAATTGTAATAGAGCACACATAAGCTGTGATACATGGTCTTCTCTTCACCGAATGCATACCTCCATCACGGTCCTCTCCAACCGTTCATGTATCTTTATATGTCAAAATACTAAATTTTCTCCTTATCTATAGCAAAAGATGGAGCGACTGCATCAAGAACAGCCTTATGAAATGAATATCAGCTTACAAAGTGTCTTAAAACAAGCACACTCAAGGTCACTACTCCCCAAACTTCTATAAAGAAGTAAATGGTGGAAAGAAGAAGAAGAAGATTGTAGCATCAGCAAGTGTTCTTTGATTTTGAGTTCTTTTTGTATAGATATATTTGTTCTCTTCTTTACTAATGTTATACAGAGGACTATTCTGTAACACTTAAATTCAAAATCACTTATATCTTTTTTCACTACCTTGTTAAATGGCCATGATTCACACATATATGTTGCCACTGGAAAAAAGCATGCGCTTAGTATTGTGATCTTTTTTTTATCAGTTCCACTGCATACTGTTTATAGTTGTTGAATTTTTTGAAAGGCCTTGTTTTTTGTTCTTTTAATTATTTCCTTCATTCCAATTCCATCTGTTGTTAGCAGTGAACTGAGATATTAAAAACTGTTCACATTTTCTATTTTCTCTCCATTAATAAAAATATCTTTTGTCTTGCTTGTTTTATTTATTGTCATTATTTTTTGTTTTTGCCCTATTGAGATACAGATTTTTTTTTTCACTTTTCTCTTGCGCTTCCAATATTAATTTCTCAATCCTTTTTTGTGATGTTGACAGTAAAACTGTATCATCAGCATATCTTAGTTCAGGTATTTCTCTTCCTCTGATTATAAACGGATAGTATTATTATTTTCTGTTATCTTCTGTAACATTCCTCATGATGTTTTCTGCATATATGTTAACCAGACAAGGTGACAGAATGCAGCATTGTCTGACTCTCTGTCTTATGTTAAACCAATCTGATGTATCATCACATGTGTTACAGCCACCATTTGATTACTATAAAGTTTTCTCATGATCTGTATTAAATGTAATGGAAATCCCCTTATTTTCTACAATTCCTGATGCTCTACACAATCAAAGTAGTCTCCCTCTCTCCCGAGATCGTTCTTAAGGTCGTTTTTATCAATCTAATGTGATATATAAACAGCCTAACATCAAGAACGGATGTATGTTCACAACCTTCAGTACCATTCGCGCTCCGTTAGCCCTTTGCTGTCCCCAGCCAAACCTGCAAGGCAGCAGGTTGCTATTTTCTTTTGGGGCAGCGACCCTTAGATGACCTGTCCTCCCAGGTTTATGAGCGTCATCTGCCCAGCTAACCAGTCTTTTTGGGGACAACTTGGTTTGCCACCTGTCCAGTTTTGTGTACGGTTTGCTTTGCTAGTCTTTGATTGTCCCCAATCAAACTACAAGGCAGTAGTAGTTCTCTGCGAGCGTAAACGTGCATTGGCTTCACCTCTGCTGGGCTTTCCAGTTTTTCTGCACATTCGGGTGGTCCGCACACCCTCTCACCTGCCATGTCATGCACATCTGCCCACCGGTGGGCTCACTCGTACATCGCCCGCTTGCATGCTCGCTATGCCCTGGTGCCTGCCTCAACATCATCGTCAGTTCTCGCTGTGCTCAAATTTGTCTGGGCTGTCCAACCCTGGGGATTGAATCATGCCCCATCCTGGGGAGTTGGCCCTCTTTTCCAATTTGGATGCACCTCTCATCCCTTCATGTGCAGCCTTTCCCATCGACCGGAACAGCTACCTGTGGTACGACCGTTGTGTTCACATTTGCAGTCACATTTACCATACCTCGGGACTGCTCTAACACGCAGCTCAACTTGGCACAGGACTCCAAGTTTCGCCACATATAGGCCCACATCTCTGCTATGGGATGCACCTCTCATCCCTTCATGATTGATTTTGTGCTTACAGACTCTTGTCCCGTAGGTGCCAATTTTGGTTTGGTCATTTACTCCAGGGGAGTTTTCATTCGTTCGCTATTGTCTCGTACTCTGCTGTTTTCTTTCGTTACTGCAAAACTTGGGCTTTGTTTCCATGGACATCGGCCAGAGATGTGTGTATTTTGTACGTAATTTTGCACCTGCATTTCTTCTCCGTTCTCGCACTACTACCACTACCAGTAGCTCTCCATCGATCCCTGCCCTCTTAGCCAGACCGGAACAACTGTCTGTTTCCAGGGTCACCACGAGGAGGTGAGGACAGGGTCTAGATTAGTGCCAACTCCACTAATCCTGGCGTGGCGTTATCACAATGCGCCTTTGACCCCCTTTGAGTAGTCAATAAAGCATGAGTATAGATCTACATTATACTCTCTAGATTTTAAAATGATTGTTCTCATGTCACAAATATATGGTCACATGTACCGCTGCTCTGTATAAACCCAGCTTGTGTTATGTTGATGTTTTTTAAAACAACTTAAACAACATAATTAGTAGAGGCTACCTAAAACTGCAATTTTGGATTACTTAGAAGACAAAACTTAGGTAGCTAGTCAAAGACACTCAAAATATTAATGTGGCTTATGATAAAAAATAAAAAAGAGAAGAAAACAGCAAATGTGCTTGTCCACTATCACAAGTATACATTAAGAACATCAAACTATTTGTTTGGTATTTGTAAAAAGAAAAACTGAGTTGGGTACACATATGCAGCAAACACATAATAAATGACTAGAATCTCTTTCATGCAAAAGTAATGGTGGGTAAAGTGTTGATGATGTATCCATATACTAGATTTATCACGGATAAGCACTAAGTAGAACAATTTTTAATACAACATTTGAATTGTTTATTTTCTTCTTCTTTGAACGCTTCCCAACAACCACCTGTTAACTCTCTGTGTGATTTGTATATGATCTGAGCCTAAGAGCGATTGTACGTCATGGCAGTTATGTGCCTACCAGTAGGCCAGCACATCTGATTTCTGTTACGCTTTTTACTTACTAGGGTAGGTTCCCTAGGTCCTACATCAGTTGCCTTTTACGACATGCAGTGTAGGTCACAGTGGAGCTATTCTTTGCTTCCTTGGGTCCCGGCATCACACGGGTGGATATGTTTATCAAATAATTTTATTAGCACATTGTTTGGCTACACAATTTATTTGACATAGCTAAACATATCAAAAAATTTTATTAGCACATTGTTTGGCTACACAATTTATTTGACATAGCTAAACATATGACACCTGTTGCAGATCACACTTTGAGTCACACTTTTTCTCAGATGTTTTTCTTTACTAATCAATCATATTTTGCTGTATTTGTATATTTTATCATTTGCTTGATAAAGACTTTTAGTTTGAAACATTGATTCAATCATTATACTATGTAAAACTACCATCACGTTTTGATATGTTTTAATGAGTTTCTACAACAAAAAGGATTTGAAAGTGAATGGTGTAAATTGTCAAGGTTTGAATCACAGAGAACATTCTTGAGTATCTTTCAATTCATCTGTTCTCTCATGCAAAACAATGTCAGGTGATAATCTGAGCTGATACATGCTTGTAGGAAATGACTTGAATTTTCAATTTGAAAATCTAGAATAGAAAGTTAACATTATAACTTGTAGCAATGAGCTTGTCAATATATGGAATCATAATGATACAGAGGAGCATCTGGTCAAATGGACTAGAGCATGGGTTCCCACTCAGGAGACCAGGGTCTATCCTGGTAAGGCAAAGGAGCTTTTTCTGTTTAGGCGTAACGAAAAATCTGAACCTGAACAGTTTCACTGTGACTGCACTAGCCATACGGCCATTAATATTTGTCAAGCTCATGTTCCCCTTGTCTTACACTGCCCTAAAAAGTGATATTACATGCAGTAAAGACAGGCTTAAACAAACTAAAAAGTGATATTACATGCAGTAAAGACAGGCTTAAACAAACTAAAAAGTGATATTACATGCAGTAAAGACAGGCTTAAACAAACTAAAAAGTGATATTACATGCAGTAAATACAGGCTTAAACAAACTAAAAAGTGATATTACATGCAGTAAAGACAGGCTTAAACAAACTAAAGTGATATTATCATGCAGAAAGACAGGCTTAAACAAACTAAAAAGTGATATTACATGCAGTAAAGACAGGCTTAAACAAACTAAAAGTGATATCACTGCAAGTAAAGACAGGCTTAAATCAAACTAAAAGTGTATTACATGCATAGCATACAGGCTTAAACAAATAATAATGATACAACTTGCAAATGTATGGAAACATAACATTATAACTTCATGTAATAACTTAATAGATGTATGTAAGCATAACATTAAAACTTGGTGCAATAATCTTACAGATGTATGTAAGCATAACATTAAAACTTGGTGCAATAGTCTTACAGATGTATGTAAGCATAACATTAAAACTTGGTGCAATAATCTTACAGATGTATGTAAGCATAACATTAAAACTTGGTGCAATAATCTTACAGATGTATGTAAGCATAACATTAAAACTTGGTGCAATAGTCTTACAGATGTATGTAAGCATAACATTAAAACTTGGTGCAATAGTCTTACAGATGTATGCAAGCATAACATTAAAACTTGGTGCAATAATCTTACAGATGTATGTAAGCATAACATTAAAACTTGGTGCAATAATCTTACAGATGTATGTAAGCATAACATTAAAACTTGGTGCAATAATCTTACAGATGTATGTAAGCATAACATTAAAACTTGGTGCAATAATCTTACAGATGTATGTAAGCATAACATTAAAACTTGGTGCAATAATCTTACAGATGTGTGTAAGCATAACATTAAAACTTGGTGCAATAATATTACAGATGTATGTAAGCATAACATTAAAACTTGGTGCAATAATCTTACAGATGTATGCAAGCATAACACTAAGACTTCGTGCAAGGAGCTTGCCACTGTATGGAAGTATAATATTACAACTTTCTGCAATTGTCTTACAAATGAATTGAAGTATATAGATGAGCAATACAGAGTGAGACGATCTAAGTTTCTATGTAGGTATAACAATACAACTTGTTGCAATGAGCATGCAAATGTATTGAAACATTTTATTACAACTTGATGCAATGAGAGTGCAAATGTATGGAAGCATAGTATTAAAAGTTACTACAATAAGCTTGGGAATGTGCTACATAAATATTAGCATATAAGCATGGCAAACAAGAAATGCATCTTATTAACTGTTATTACAAAGTGTTATACAATGGAGCCTCAATTTTCATTAACAATTAGTTTTCCGAGGTACTGATTTATCGTCTGAAATAGATTTTATTTAACGCACAAACAATATTTGTAGAAACTTATGGTTTTCCAATACAGACGTAGAAAATTGTATTACAGGTTTCTGCTGGTAATATTGTCAAACAATAGAATGAGGCTCCAATGTATTTTGTTAGTAAATAAAAGACTTCCCCAAAATGATGCAACTTCAACATATACAAAGTTATATAAATGGGAGAAAACAGCAGTAAAACTATATACCAAACAGCAAAACCTCAAAAAAGGAATTAAGGTAGTTTTACAAATTATAACCATTCAATTTAGTCTGTTGTTATAATTTGTAAAGCAACCTTATTTCATGTTTACAGTTACATACAAGTTCAAACTTTATAAATTTATTTAAAGCAGGAGTTCTAGGAGTTCTGACATATGCTGACCTAAAGAGAGCCGTTGAGGACAGGGTACGATGGAGAGACATGATCAGATGACTTTATCATCAGTTTTTGGACTGTCTAATCTGAGGATGACAGGGTATAGTAGAGAGACATGACTGTATTTCTAGTTTTTGAACTGCCTAAACTGATGATAATATGGTCTAGTGGAAAAACATAATCAGACGATTTTATCATTAGTCTTCAGACTGTCTAGCTTGGTATTTATGACAGGGTTCAGTGGACAAAATTATCACATAACTAAATCCCCAATCATTGAGCTGTCTAACCTGATGATGATTTTTGTTTAATTAATTTTTATTGGGACCCTTTTTATACAGTGTGGTATATAGAGTAATACAGTGTTAGGTCTGTATTTTTCATTGACCGTCCGCAGACGATGGGTGATGTGGTCAACATCATGCCGGCCACCATTATTTTCCAGTGCTTTTTCTGGTACCCACAATAGGCTGTGTTGATCTGATAGCCGTTGCTTTAAAAAATTTGTGAAAAGAATTCCACACACATGTGTGAATTGAACCCAGACCACTAGCCTAAGAAGTGAGTTGACTAACAACTACGCTACTGCGGCTCTCGATGACGATGGTAATATGCAATGCTAATATTACCAAAATACCAATTGGCAGCAAAAACCTCCATGGATTGAGAATGTAAAATTTTCATTGCGCTACTGTCACCTACTGTACTTTCTCGCCTCTTGCTTCAGAAGTATTCGGTTTATTTCACATGCGGAACAATCAGAATATAATTCCAGAAATTGCTGATCTCAATGTAGATGAGATCAAATTCCTAGTCCTAATGGAGACAGATGATAAAATGTAGATCCTGTGTTCAAGCTTAGCATGTAAAAGCTACCTTAGTATTTAACAATTGAAAAAGCAGACTGAAAAGTTGCTGTTCGGAGTAAAAATTCTTTAAAAATTAAAATTACAACTCCTGCATATTTTCAACATTCTCAAAATTACATCAGGGCCTTACTCATGCTACCAAGTTCATGCACTATCAACGAGACCTTCTTGTGTAAAAAAAATTAACCACTGCACGCTTAGTTCTTTACCGAAGGACGCTTAGTTATTTACCGAAGGGCAATGATGATAGTGCTATCAATTAATACTTTGAGTTAGCTGAATGGGGTCAAGTTCATATGGAAGATTCCCCCAGTTCATAGATGTAGATGATCCTAAGTTTCAAAGGTATCTGATGTACAGTTGTCAATGATAACTGTGTGCATAGGCATCTGGGTGCATAGGTGTCTAAGTGCATAGACATCAATGATGCCTGAGTGCATAGATGTCAATCATGTCTGAGTTTATATACATCTGAGTGTATAGACTTCAATAATCCCAGAGTGCAAAGACATCAATGATAACTGAGTGCATAGACATCTGAGCAACAGACATTGAGATGGCGAAAATCCCAGAGTGCATAGATGTCAATGATCACTGAGTGCATAGACATTGATGCCTTGCATCATGACTCTTGATGCATTTAGATGCCAGCATGAATTCCTGCCAAGATTGCATAGATGTCAATATCCCTAGAGTGCATAGAACAAATAGTCCTAGATCAAGTAGTGTAGATGTAACATGGTCATGGACATTGATGATCCTTAGTGCATCGAAATGATCTTTTCATAGACATTGATGATGTCTAAGTGCATAGACATTTGACTGTCTGGACATCAATGATCCCTCAGTGCATTTATGTCAATGATCTCTTCTGAGTGCATAAACAAACATCTGAGTACCTAGATACAAGTAGTAGTAGAAATAGTAGACATGGTTTCATCTTCATGGCAATGGGCTGTTCCATAATTGCTTCTTTGCTGGCAACAATCAAAATGCTCATCACTGTCTCATGTTTTTTTTTTTTTTTTTTTTTTCTTTCGTCCGCTTTCAACTCAGACGAAGTTTCATCTCTGAAACTGATTTTTGCGTGAAAATCTGTTTTCCAATTTCTTACAATGGCAGCAAGGCACATTGTAAATTACTTACACTGGCAGCCGTGTGCTCAATGTACTCGTAATTAGTATTCCCTCGCCATACAGGCAGATTTTCTCCGACTTCAGAGGTACTCACGTTATCGTCCTGAGTAAGACCAGGGACTCGAACAAATGCCGGATAGTGGGTTCGAACCCGAGCTATGAGGCATCTCACAGCTAGCAGGCCGAGCTACTATCAACTACTCTAGGCAGTCCCCCCACTGTCTCATGTAAACTCATGAAGCAAACAAACGTTCCGACACTTCTTCTTGAACGCTCAATATCGACCACTTGTCAACCACTCTGTGTGATTTGTATGTGATCTGAGCCTAAGAGCGATTGTACATTCCGCCAGTTATGCTCCTACAGGAAGGCCAGCACATCCGATTTCTGCGCTGCTTTTTATTTACTAGTATAGCATCCCTAAGGCCTACAACAGTCGCCTCTTACGACATGCTTTGTAGGTCACAGTGGTACTATTCTTTGCTTCCTTGTGGGCCCCGGCACCACACAGGTGAGTTCCGACACAAACCAGCAGCTTGCACACACATTAAATGCATAAGGCAGCCACCAAAGTGCTAACAGTGCCTGCCACTTGAATTTGCAATTCATGTCGAAGGAAATAGCCGAGATGACAAACACAGCCGTCTGCATAGTCATTACTGTGGAAGGCAGTCACTAGATCACCAGCAACTAGCTGTCCACCATTTTCTTGTTATGTATTTCCCAACACAACCCGGTGGGCACAAACAAAAAGCATCCTAATTGAAATTCACAGCTCACAGCCAAGATTCACAATGTAGATATGAATAATATCTTGAGTGCATAGGCGTTGATTCTATATAAGATTTATTTATTTTTCAGCTAGATTGTCTTTTATTTAGATTTGTTCTTTTCTGTGTTCATGAAATCTTAAAAGTTCTTCTATACCATTTGTATTAAAAGGCACTGCTTCTCAGTTGATTTGCAAAGTGTCCAGGTCTTATGGGCATATGATGTGATACAGTTAGTTATATGCAATGTTCTCGACCCCTAGAGTGCACTTTTGTTTTCAGTAGCCTCAAATTATGTTCCTGTGAGAAAGCTGACATGGTGCTCATACATAGTGCCAACTTATTAAGTCTTGTTAAAAAAAGACATACAATAAATTAAGCTAGAAAGTAAAAGAAGGAGAAAGAAAGAGCAGGAACTGTCAGAAAAGCAATCTCTCGTCTCCCTCTCTCTCCCTCTGTGTTTGTGCATGTGTGAACCTGAACAAGCTATGGAAATATTGAGTAAACTAGAGATAATAAACCCCAATCCAAAATTTGCAGAGCTACACTGAATATCGATGTGCTCACTGATGCATAAGGTAGAGATAGCACAAATGACAAACCTGATAGCTGTCACCACCAAAGCTAGATGGACGTCCAGAGAAACTGCTAAATGTTGATTCCTCCAGCTCATCAAGTATTGTTGGCAAAAAAGATGCATTAAAAAATGTGATGTCATCCTAGAGATTAGTAAAAGACAAAGCAAGATATGGATAGACAAATATAAGGAAGGGCGGGAGGGTTCAAGATATTGTTCTGCCTTATTCTATGGAGAATGTATAAGTTATTGCATAGAATAGTTACTGCAGGCCTACACATTATCAATGATGGATTTTCCAACATTAGTTGTATTACAATTAATATACTGAATGGTCTGAGAACTATTACATGCTTTTGTCTTAATGGCTATAAGTTTTAGAGTGAGTGTAAAGTTTATATACAGACATCTGGACAAGAAAAAAAAAGAGAAAAAGATTATAAACACAAGTATATATATTGTATAGCAGAAACTGGATTCTGAGATCACAGGTGTACTGATATCAATAATATCAATGGGTAAATAAAAAATAGAAGATAGTAAAGGTTGAGACATGTCCTAAGTGATCAGAAAACCACACAGGGCTCTGAAATGGAAACTGGGAGGCAAGAGAGTTAGGTGAAGACTTAGAGAGACATGGATATGAACTGTGTACAGAGAAAGAAAAGAGGCAGGAATGACCTGAAATCAACTAAATTGGCTTGTTCAAGACAGACCTGGTTGAAGGAAATTTGTTAATCTCTCTCTTCTTACAATCGCGATCATTCTTTTGGCCATTTTGATCATTCTTATTGTGATATATAAACAGCCTTTGCCAAGAATGTATTTTTACGTCACATTGTTCAGCGCCATTTGGAGCTCTAGTGCTTATCCTTCAGTGATGTGTCCGGTTTCAGTCAGCGTTTACTGGGTTCATTCTCCGTCAGCCTTTGACTGTCTCCAGCCTACCTGCAAGGCAGCAGGTTATTTGTTAATGACTTATACTTCAAGAGAAGGAAGGAGAGGAGTGCTAAGAGAAGAAGAAGATGAAATACTATGGATTAAGACTAGCTCAATGTCTGAGAAAATCTAGATGGAATAAAAGCTGTCTTTGCCTGGAACCAAGCATGAATAGAAAAAGTGGGCTTACAAATAAAGTGTGAATAAAAAGTAGCAAAGGAGGTCAAAGAAACACAAGTCTAATGAGAGAAATTTAAGTAGATGGCTCAGCACAGAACTAAGTGAAGAATTTAAATATGTAGATGGTAGTTTCATCAGAAATAAAAGAAAGTATGAGGCTGATGATTGACATTTGTGTTAGTAGTATGAGATTTTTGACAAAATTGGAAATTAATTACTTCAATATTGAACAGTATAGTGTGAAATGTTTTCATCATTTGTAATTTGTAAATTGTCAATAAAGCTTTCTTTCCTCACAAGATAGTAAAATGTTAATGGTGTGAGATAAGATTCTTGTTAGTAAGGTCGATATTTGTAATTCAACCAAAATATTCAGAAACATAATTAAATCAGGACATCAAAATTAAATTGTAACATAGTATATATATATATATATATATATATATCAGAAAGAAAAGTCAACTGTTAGATGTTATGAAATTTAAAAAATAAAAGGAATGAACTAACTATATTTAAAGAACAAGAAACACTAAAAATCTAAATTATGAAGCAGAAAAAGCTGGTTAAGTCTAGCAGATGAAACAATATTTGAAAACAAGAAGAAACAATAAAATGAAAGAAACAAGATATACTGTAGTATCTTATAATAAATATAAAAATCAACATTTCTCAGAATAATTAAACTGAACTTATTTGTGCACCAGCAAACGCTGGCTAGATCCAAGCTAGATCTTTTGGATCAGATCTTGATAAAAAATTTGGAATTGTCAATAGAGTTACTCAGCAAGTACTTTGATCTTGGCACTTTTAGTTAGTTAGTGATGAAAGGGGATTTAGCAAAAATATAGCTCACAAAATATATTGCTTCACTGAGGTTTCATTAATCCATGGTTTTGTAACTTGTTTACTTTCATAACATTATAATATAGACAAAAGAAGTATATACTCTTGACTGATGCTTAAAGTTTAGTCACGGACCACTCTATAAACTTAAAAATCAGCAAACATTTGTATGATCCAGGGATATCATAATGTCAATAATTTTGTAGCAGCAGTACTACTGTCACAGAGTTAATTGGGGAATTTAGGTGCCAGCTTACATTTTAGTTGATGTCAGAGTATGTTCCTCATCTAAAAATAATATTATTTTGTGTATGGCTTATTTTAAAAAGAGCCTTGTCAAAACTTTCAGAAGTGATTTGGAACCCCCTCCCACCCGAAAACTATGATATAGAAAATTGTAAACACTTACATTCCTAATAGGCATTGTTGCATCTGTTTTATGATTCCAATCTTGGTCTGTTCCAGTATGTCTTCTTGTAATTGCTTCTGGGAATCTAAATTTGGAACAATTAGATGTTTTTACATCTGATAAACGTATACAAGATACTTATAGGCTTTACAAAATGGTATATGTTCAGCTGTCTGTGCTTTCTGTTCACATGTGCACAGAGGTTATGGGATTATTCTCAGTCTGTATAGGTTGATGTTTAGTCTGTTATGTTCCATTCTGACACAGGATAGAAACAAACTGTTCATCTTGATCCAAGTAGTGAAAGTAGTATCTTTGTTGATCAACTTTCTTAATGGTCATGATAAGGGTCTTCCTTTCCTGTAAAGTGAGTGAAATTGTATCTGACTGTAATGACTCTCTGGTCAATGCAGCCTTAATTGGGTACCAGGAAAGCACAGGAAAGTAAAGGTGGTAGCGTGATGTTCACCGCTTCACCCATTGTGTGCGATGGTCAATTAAAAATATGAGCATAAAACAATAGTCCCTAATATTCCTCATGGTATGAAAATGGGTTCCTTTACTTTTCATGTAAGGTGATTGCTTCTTCCTCCTCTGTTTTGTATTCTTTCGTTAACTTGTCTTTCTTGCATTTTCGGGTATGCTACAGTGTAATAGTATCCACTGTGTCTTACTTATAGTATTTTCTTCGCATAGGGCTCTTTTAATTTCTAGAAGTTTGTCACTGCTGGTGGCTAGCAGAACTGACATTGTATCACTTGAGAATACAATATACTGGCAAAGTCTTATAGTGTTGTTTATTATTTAGACAGCACTGCTTAATGGCTTGTACTTTAAAGAGAAGAATAGTTTAAACAGAAAGTGGACGATGGTCCAGCATGTGAGTATTTAGATTTTGTTTTATTTGTCTAAATAGAGCACATCAGTTATCAGAGAACTATCATCATATCACTCCAGACATGTCCATAGGTGATCTGATCCCTGCTTCAACAAGTCCAGCAACTCAACATGCCAGTTCAATGTTGATTAATCTATCTTTTGCATATTTGGTATGTCGTTCTTTTTGGGCTGTACCAATATTGATACCCATCTCTCTCAGTCTCAGCGAGTGGGACTCACAATCCCAAAACTCTTCTGTTAGAAAAGACTCTCTCAATGTGTTAAGAATGTCATTTTGGTCCATTGCAGCTCCCTCTGATATCATAGCCATGTCAGTCAATCTATCAGCTCGTTCATTATCCCTGACTCCTGCGTGCCCAGGGACAAAAATGAAGTTTTCTCTGATTCCTATCTGTACCAGTACCTACATCCAGTTGCGTCTATCACCATTCCTGTTACAACTTTGCAAATCATACTCATGGAGTCACTGAGTATAAAAACACGAGAGAAGTCATGAGATGCCAACCATGTCATCGCTTTTGTAACCGCTGTACCTTCATTGTGAAACTACATGTGGTTGTCACGTAGGCCCCACTGGCCTCTCTTATTATTTTCCCTCCTGAGTGTGCTGAAAAAGTCCACGCATAGCATTGTTGGCGATAGATCACACAAACTATTGTAGCACCTTTCTGCACCGCTTTAGTTGAAGATCCACTTGTATATACTTGAATACATGCCTCCGCATGACATATCTCTGAAATTCTATCACATAAATATTTAGCTCTTACATGAGTTTGAATGGTATTTATTGAGAGTGTAATGCTGAAATTCAGAAGTTGTTTCATAGGGTTAAGAGGAGTTTTAGGGTTATCTCCTTATTAATATTTGAAAGTTCATCTTTCTTCTTCTTCACCTTTCTTATATAGTCAAAATAGATTTTTTGAACCAGAAAACACAAATGCTTTTTTTCAATCTGCCTCTATTTAAATCTTCTAATCTTGTCTTCATTGGATGGGCTTGTTCTTATAATTTCAAGCTTGGATAAGAGTCTTCATGTATGATCTATAAAATAGCTGTGTTTTTTCCATTTCTTATATTGGAGAGGTCTTCATAACACTCTTTTTAACAAACAATTTTATACCAAAGATAAATGAGCTTACCACTGGCAGATTGCTGACGTCTCTCCAGTTCTTCAAGTATCTCTGATATGGATGAGGCTGGACGTTGTTTGCGGGCATTATATATTGGATTTATGAATTCCTTGTCATCATCCATCAGAGGCTATCGAATGTAAAAAAGCATGAAAGCTGAGCAAATTATCTCTATTTGTTCTAAATGTGTATTCATCTAAAAATCGGTGATTAAAAGCTACAAATATAGATCAACTGAAACTCCATTTCTAAATTGAAAAATGGCTACAATGCATTTCACATATTTTATATTTCTTGCCTATCCGCGTTGTGCTTGGGCCGCAAGGAAGCAAAGAATAGTACCACTGTGACCTACAAGACATGTTGTAAGAGGTGACTGATGTAGGGACCTAGGAAAGTTACCCTAGTAAAAGCGTTGCAGAAATCAGATGTGCTGGACTATTTGTAGGCGCATAACTGGCACAATGTACAATCTCTCTTAGGCTCAGATCACATAAAAATCACACAGAGTGGTTAACAAGTGGTTGATATGGAGTGTACGAAGAAGAATAATATTTCTTGGAATGTTTGTTCAATCTGATAGACTACCAGCAAGCCATGGAAGCCATCAGTATCCATATCCTTCAATGTATGTTGGGGAAGACTGAGCACCTATGGGTCTTTCCGGGGGGACTATGATGTCATTTACAATTGACAGGAAAACACTTGCACAGGACTGCATAATATAGTACAGTAGAACCACTACAAATAAGAAAGAGAAAATTTAGATATTTTTTATACATATAACAAGACATGAAGGGCTGGAGAAGATCATCATGGAAGGAGGCATACCGACAAAGAGAAGAAGAGGAAGACCACGGAGAAGATGGATTCAGGATGTAACTGATGGTTTGAACATGATAGCTGCATAGGCAGGACATCTGGCCTATGAGAGAGAGAAATTCTGGAGGACTGTTGGGGTGGCAAAGTTCTGCTCAGGACAAGCTATTTGATGATGATGAGAGCCACTAGATGTATCAGTGTCATTGAGAAACAGCAATTTGTTGAAGCTAGGAGTAAACATGCTGTGCAGAAATACAGAACAGCCGCCATCCACAACTACAACCATGGCTACATATATCTACCTGTGTTGGGAATTGTGTTCTGGAACTGGACTCTATAGTGAACTCTGCAGAAACAAGTTAGTTAGTTAGTCTTTCCTCTTGGGCCTGTGGGCGGCGCATAGGGCAGAGGTCATAGCTCTCCATGTCTCGCAAGTTCGTTGCTATCTGTTTTAGGTCTTTAATGTTTGCTAGGCCCATCGTTGAGTCTTCTCTGGTGATGGTTCTACGCAGAGTCTCTCTTGGTCTTCCTCGTTTTCTTTTTCCTCTGGTGTCCATATGAGGGATTGGTAAGGGAGTCTTCTCTCATCCATTCTAAGTGTGTGGCCGATGTAGTTCCAGCGACGCTTTCTTATAAAATTTGATACATTTTCTTGCTTGGTCTCTTGTCTTATTTGTGTATTAGGTCTGAAATCTGACCATTTGAGGTTCAGTATTCTTCTAAGACATTTATTCTCAAAGTTATCTAATTTTCTTTCTAGAGCTTTTGTTGCTTTCCAACTCTCGCATCCATAAGTTAATACTGGAATCACATAAGAGTTAAAGATCTTTAAAAGAAACAAGGTTGATGAAAAAATACAAGTCTGAAGCTGTTGTCATCATTGCTAGTGATGAATGACATTAGTAGTACCAATAAAAGTGTTAGTAGTAGTAATGGCGTGGGACTGATTAGCGCAAAGTGTGAACGTTCACCTATCGACTCTGACTCAAGAGAGTTGTGGGTTCAATCCCACACTCGAGGTTCCACACATGAGGAAAGGAATATGCCCAACCTACCTTCTGCACACTAGGAGTTAAATATAAGAAGTGGCATGCACTTCATACCCTATGGTCTGAAAAGGATAGGGGAAACTGTATTTTCATTTGTTAGTAGTAATTGTAGCAGCAGTTGTATTATTCTTAAGTCTTTCCATGCTTTAAGTCGCACACTGCGCCATGGCGGAAGTCCATGCACGTTATTAGCCGCACACTGCGCCATTGAGTTGCTTCCCTTATAAGAAGTCTTTCTAGTTTTACTTCTAGTACTTTTCAACCTTGTTATTCTATTGGGTTGTCCAGTTTTCTTCAATTTAGTATATAATTATATATATATATATATATATATATATATATATATATATATATATATATATATATGTTTATTTAATGACGAGTATTTAGGATCGTTTTGGTTTTTTGCCTCCTTGAATTAACTGCTTAAAAATTGAGGAAATAATTCCGCGTGGAAAGAGTTAAGTCATTATTGACTATTGATTGTGTGGGTTCAACTCGCAGACTGGCAGAAAAGCTACAGGTTCCCCAGATTTATGGTGTTCGTGGCACCGAGCGAAGGGTTACGATGTCCATGACACCGAGTCAAAGAGCTTTCAGCTCAAGTGCTTCTGGATCTGAAAAAAAATAATTGACTATTGATAATAAGATAATGCTACATTTAAGAAAAGACCTGTGTGTAACTCTTAGATATCTCCATTAAGGTTTTTGTTGCAACATTTCCTCTTCTTCTTATTATCAGAGTTTTTCTTTATCCAGTTTAATATTTCATTTTGTATGTATCTCTACATGTTGCAAGGAGATACCATGTCCTTCCGGGCCCAGGATACATATCTAGTTCCTTCAAATTATGTTAACACCTTCCTTGACAATACATTTTAATCATTCAGCGGCTCCCTTCCATCAATAACTCATAATGTACAACCCAATGTATACAACTGTACTCCATACAACAGACATGGTCAAGTCATCACAGCCTGCACTAGCTGAGCATGTTTGAATGGTCATCTCATGAAAGTACAACAGTTTTTTAAACTTAATCTTTCCAGAAAATCACCAAGGATGCAGTGTAGACATCACAGCCTGCACTAGCTGAGCAAAGTGAGCATGTTTGAATGGTCATCTCATGAAAGTACAACAGTTTTTTAAACTTAATCTTTCCAGAAAATCACCAAGGATGCAGTGTAGACATCACAGCCTGCACTAGCTGAGCAAAGTGAGCATGTTTGAATGGTCATCTCATGAAAGTACAACAGTTTTTTAAACTTAATCTTTCCAGAAAATCACCAAGGATGCAGTGTAGACATCACAGCCTGCACTAGCTGAGCAAAGTGAGCATGTTTGAATGGTCATCTCATGAAAGTACAACAGTTTTTTAAACTTAATCTTTCCAGAAAATCACCAAGGATGCAGTGTAGACATCACAGCCTGCACTAGCTGAGCAAAGTGAGCATGTTTGAATGGTCATCTCATGAAAGTACAACAGTTTTTTAAACTTAATCTTTCCAGAAAATCACCAAGGATGCAGTGTAGACATCACAGCCTGCACTAGCTGAGCAAAGTGAGCATGTTTGAATGGTCATCTCATGAAAGTACAACAGTTTTTTAAACTTAATCTTTCCAGAAAATCACCAAGGATGCAGTGTAGACATCACAGCCTGCACTAGCTGAGCAAAGTGAGCATGTTTGAATGGTCATCTCATGAAAGTACAACAGTTTTTTAAACTTAATCTTTCCAGAAAATCACCAAGGATGCAGTGTAGACATCACAGCCTGCACTAGCTGAGCAAAGTGAGCATGTTTGAATGGTCATCTCATGAAAGTAACAAAGTTTTTAAACTTAATCTTTCCAGAAAATCACCAAAGATGCAGTGTAGACATCACTGGCTGCACTAGCTGAGCATGTTTGAATGGTCATCTCATGAAAGTACAACAGTTTTTTAAACTTAATCTTTCCAGAAAATCACCAAAGATGCAGTGTAGACATCACTGGCTGCACTAGCTGAGCATGTTTGAATGGTCATCTCATGAAAGTACAACAGTTTTTTAAACTTAATCTTTCCAGAAAATCACCAAAGATGCAGTGTAGACATCACTGGCTGCACTAGCTGAGCATGTTTGAATGGTCATCTCATGAAAGTACAACAGTTTTTTAAACTTAATCTTTCCAGAAAATCACCAAAGATGCAGTGTAGACATCACTGGCTGCACTAGCTGAGCAAAGTGAGCATGTTTGAATGGTCATCTCATGAAAGTACAACAGTTTTTTAAACTTAATCTTTCCAGAAAATCACCAAAGATGCAGTGTAGACATCACTGGCTGCACTAGCTGAGCATGTTTGAATGGTCATCTCATGAAAGTACAACAGTTTTTTAAACTTAATCTTTCCAGAAAATCACCAAAGATGCAGTGTAGACATCACAGCCTGCACTAGCTGAGCAAAGTGAGCATGTTTGAATGGTCATCTCATGAAAGTACAACAGTTTTTTAAACTTAATCTTTCCAGAAAATCACCAAAGATGCAGTGTAGACATCACTGGCTGCACTAGCTGAGCATGTTTGAATGGTCATCTCATGAAAGTACAACAGTTTTTTAAACTTAATCTTTCCAGAAAATCACCAAAGATGCAGTGTAGACATCACTGGCTGCACTAGCTGAGCATGTTTGAATGGTCATCTCATGAAAGTACAACAGTTTTTTAAACTTAATCTTTCCAGAAAATCACCAAGGATGCAGTGTAGACATCACTGGCTGCACTAGCTGAGCAAAGTGAGCATGTTTGAATGGTCATCTCATGAAAGTACAACAGTTTTTTAAACTTAATCTTTCCAGAAAATCACCAAAGATGCAGTGTAGACATCACAGCCTGCACTAGCTGAGCAAAGTGAGCATGTTTGAATGGTCATCTCATGAAAGTACAACAGTTTTTTAAACTTAATCTTTCCAGAAAATCACCAAAGATGCAGTGTAGACATCACAGCCTGCACTAGCTGAGCAAAGTGAGCATGTTTGAATGGTCATCTCATGAAAGTACAACAGTTTTTTAAACTTAATCTTTCCAGAAAATCACCAAAGATGCAGTGTAGACATCACTGGCTGCACTAGCTGAGCATGTTTGAATGGTCATCTCATGAAAGTACAACAGTTTTTTAAACTTAATCTTTCCAGAAAATCACCAAAGATGCAGTGTAGACATCACTGGCTGCACTAGCTGAGCAAAGTGAGCATGTTTGAATGGTCATCTCATGAAAGTACAACAGTTTTTTAAACTTAATCTTTCCAGAAAATCACCAAAGATGCAGTGTAGACATCACTGGCTGCACTAGCTGAGCATGTTTGAATGGTCATCTCATGAAAGTACAACAGTTTTTTAAACTTAATCTTTCCAGAAAATCACCAAAGATGCAGTGTAGACATCACAGCCTGCACTAGCTGAGCAAAGTGAGCATGTTTGAATGGTCATCTCATGAAAGTACAACAGTTTTTTAAACTTAATCTTTCCAGAAAATCACCAAAGATGCAGTGTAGACATCACTGGCTGCACTAGCTGAGCATGTTTGAATGGTCATCTCATGAAAGTACAACAGTTTTTTAAACTTAATCTTTCCAGAAAATCACCAAAGATGCAGTGTAGACATCACTGGCTGCACTAGCTGAGCATGTTTGAATGGTCATCTCATGAAAGTACAACAGTTTTTTAAACTTAATCTTTCCAGAAAATCACCAAGGATGCAGTGTAGACATCACTGGCTGCACTAGCTGAGCAAAGTGAGCATGTTTGAATGGTCATCTCATGAAAGTACAACAGTTTTTTAAACTTAATCTTTCCAGAAAATCACCAAAGATGCAGTGTAGACATCACAGCCTGCACTAGCTGAGCAAAGTGAGCATGTTTGAATGGTCATCTCATGAAAGTACAACAGTTTTTTAAACTTAATCTTTCCAGAAAATCACCAAAGATGCAGTGTAGACATCACAGCCTGCACTAGCTGAGCAAAGTGAGCATGTTTGAATGGTCATCTCATGAAAGTACAACAGTTTTTTAAACTTAATCTTTCCAGAAAATCACCAAAGATGCAGTGTAGACATCACTGCCTGCACTAGCTGAGCAAAGTGAGCATGTTTGAATGGTCATCTCATGAAAGTACAACAGTTTTTTAAACTTAATCTTTCCAGAAAATCACCAAAGATGCAGTGTAGACATCACTGGCTGCACTAGCTGAGCAAAGTGAGCATGTTTGAATGGTCATCTCATGAAAGTACAACAGTTTTTTAAACTTAATCTTTCCAGAAAATCACCAAAGATGCAGTGTAGACATCACTGGCTGCACTAGCTGAGCAAAGTGAGCATGTTTGAATGGTCATCTCATGAAAGTACAACAGTTTTTTAAACTTAATCTTTCCAGAAAATCACCAAGGATGCAGTGTAGACATCACTGGCTGCACTAGCTGAGCAAAGTGAGCATGTTTGAATGGTCATCTCATGAAAGTACAACAGTTTTTTAAACTTAATCTTTCCAGAAAATCACCAAGGATGCAGTGTAGACATCACTGGCTGCACTAGCTGAGCATGTTTGAATGGTCATCTCATGAAAGTACAACAGTTTTTTAAACTTAATCTTTCCAGAAAATCACCAAAGATGCAGTGTAGACATCACTGCCTGCACTAGCTGAGCAAAGTGAGCATGTTTGAATGGTCATCTCATGAAAGTACAACAGTTTTTTAAACTTAATCTTTCCAGAAAATCACCAAAGATGCAGTGTAGACATCACTGGCTGCACTAGCTGAGCAAAGTGAGCATGTTTGAATGGTCATCTCATGAAAGTACAACAGTTTTTTAAACTTAATCTTTCCAGAAAATCACCAAAGATGCAGTGTAGACATCACAGCCTGCACTAGCTGAGCAAAGTGAGCATGTTTGAATGGTCATCTCATGAAAGTACAACAGTTTTTTAAACTTAATCTTTCCAGAAAATCACCAAAGATGCAGTGTAGACATCACTGCCTGCACTAGCTGAGCAAAGTGAGCATGTTTGAATGGTCATCTCATGAAAGTACAACAGTTTTTTAAACTTAATCTTTCCAGAAAATCACCAAGGATGCAGTGTAGACATCACTGGCTGCACTAGCTGAGCAAAGTGAGCATGTTTGAATGGTCATCTCATGAAAGTACAACAGTTTTTTAAACTTAATCTTTCCAGAAAATCACCAAAGATGCAGTGTAGACATCACTGGCTGCACTAGCTGAGCAAAGTGAGCATGTTTGAATGGTCATCTCATGAAAGTACAACAGTTTTTTAAACTTAATCTTTCCAGAAAATCACCAAAGATGCAGTGTAGACATCACTGCCTGCACTAGCTGAGCATGTTTGAATGGTCATCTCATGAAAGTACAACAGTTTTTTAAACTTAATCTTTCCAGAAAATCACCAAAGATGCAGTGTAGACATCACTGCCTGCACTAGCTGAGCAAAGTGAGCATGTTTGAATGGTCATCTCATGAAAGTACAACAGTTTTTTAAACTTAATCTTTCCAGAAAATCACCAAAGATGCAGTGTAGACATCACAGCCTGCACTAGCTGAGCAAAGTGAGCATGTTTGAATGGTCATCTCATGAAAGTACAACAGTTTTTTAAACTTAATCTTTCCAGAAAATCACCAAAGATGCAGTGTAGACATCACTGGCTGCACTAGCTGAGCAAAGTGAGCATGTTTGAATGGTCATCTCATGAAAGTACAACAGTTTTTTAAACTTAATCTTTCCAGAAAATCACCAAAGATGCAGTGTAGACATCACAGCCTGCACTAGCTGAGCAAAGTGAGCATGTTTGAATGGTCATCTCATGAAAGTACAACAGTTTTTTAAACTTAATCTTTCCAGAAAATCACCAAAGATGCAGTGTAGACATCACTGCCTGCACTAGCTGAGCAAAGTGAGCATGTTTGAATGGTCATCTCATGAAAGTACAACAGTATTTTAAACTTAATCTTTCCAGAAAATCACCAAGGATGCAGTGTAGACATCACTGGCTGCACTAGCTGAGCAAAGTGAGCATGTTTGAATGGTCATCTCATGAAAGTACAACAGTTTTTTAAACTTAATCTTTCCAGAAAATCACCAAAGATGCAGTGTAGACATCACTGGCTGCACTAGCTGAGCAAAGTGAGCATGTTTGAATGGTCATCTCATGAAAGTACAACAGTTTTTTAAACTTAATCTTTCCAGAAAATCACCAAAGATGCAGTGTAGACATCACTGGCTGCACTAGCTGAGCAAAGTGAGCATGTTTGAATGGTCATCTCATGAAAGTACAACAGTTTTTTAAACTTAATCTTTCCAGAAAATCACCAAAGATGCAGTGTAGACATCACTGGCTGCACTAGCTGAGCAAAGTGAGCATGTTTGAATGGTCATCTCATGAAAGTACAACAGTTTTTTAAACTTAATCTTTCCAGAAAATCACCAAAGATGCAGTGTAGACATCACTGGCTGCACTAGCTGAGCAAAGTGAGCATGTTTGAATGGTCATCTCATGAAAGTACAACAGTTTTTTAAACTTAATCTTTCCAGAAAATCACCAAAGATGCAGTGTAGACATCACTGGCTGCACTAGCTGAGCAAAGTGAGCATGTTTGAATGGTCATCTCATGAAAGTACAACAGTTTTTTAAACTTAATCTTTCCAGAAAATCACCAAAGATGCAGTGTAGACATCACAGCCTGCACTAGCTGAGCAAAGTGAGCATGTTTGAATGGTCATCTCATGAAAGTACAACAGTTTTTTAAACTTAATCTTTCCAGAAAATCACCAAAGATGCAGTGTAGACATCACTGGCTGCACTAGCTGAGCATGTTTGAATGGTCATCTCATGAAAGTACAACAGTTTTTTAAACTTAATCTTTCCAGAAAATCACCAAAGATGCAGTGTAGACATCACTGCCTGCACTAGCTGAGCAAAGTGAGCATGTTTGAATGGTCATCTCATGAAAGTACAACAGTTTTTTAAACTTAATCTTTCCAGAAAATCACCAAAGATGCAGTGTAGACATCACTGCCTGCACTAGCTGAGCAAAGTGAGCATGTTTGAATGGTCATCTCATGAAAGTACAACAGTTTTTTAAACTTAATCTTTCCAGAAAATCACCAAGGATGCAGTGTAGACATCACTGCCTGCACTAGCTGAGCAAAGTGAGCATGTTTGAATGGTCATCTCATGAAAGTACAACAGTTTTTTAAACTTAATCTTTCCAGAAAATCACCAAGGATGCAGTGTAGACATCACTGGCTGCACTAGCTGAGCAAAGTGAGCATGTTTGAATGGTCATCTCATGAAAGTACAACAGTTTTTTAAACTTAATCTTTCCAGAAAATCACCAAGGATGCAGTGTAGACATCACTGGCAGCACTAGCTGAGCAAAGTGAGCATGTTTGAATGGTCATCTCATGAAAGTACAACAGTTTTTTAAACTTAATCTTTCCAGAAAATCACCAAGGATGCAGTGTAGACATCACTGGCAGCACTAGCTGAGCAAAGTGAGCATGTTTGAATGGTCATCTCATGAAAGTACAACAGTTTTTTAAACTTAATCTTTCCAGAAAATCACCAAAGATGCAGTGTAGACATCACAGCCTGCACTAGCTGAGCAAAGTGAGCATGTTTGAATGGTCATCTCATGAAAGTACAACAGTTTTTTAAACTTAATCTTTCCAGAAAATCACCAAAGATGCAGTGTAGACATCACTGCCTGCACTAGCTGAGCAAAGTGAGCATGTTTGAATGGTCATCTCATGAAAGTACAACAGTTTTTTAAACTTAATCTTTCCAGAAAATCACCAAGGATGCAGTGTAGACATCACTGGCATGGGCATCTATATGTTAAGACAAGAGGGAGCAAGTGCTCCTCCCTCTCCCCACCCTGGAAAATGACTTTTTGATTGCTCATTTGCAGAGACAGAAAGGTGCCAATAACAAATGTATTGTTTAGAAAAAATGTTTAATTCTTTAATTTTTACCGTTATACATTCACTTACATAATTTCCTTGGCTGTGTCTTTTTCGTAATATAACAGGAGGCAAAGTATTAGCTTTGTTTTCTGGAAAAATAGTATGATCATATTAGAGCATGTCCCTTTTTTTTTAATGTGACAAACAAAAATCTATGATAACCATAGCAAAGTGAAACCTGGCAAATGACAAAGTTTACTAACATATCAGGATAAGAAAACATTATGCAAATTTCCGCTGATCTGCACTGAAAAACAGATAATATTTCAGCTCTCTATACTGAATTTTATTTCTCACATAATGTGCTAGTATTTAAAGTGTTTAGAAACACTGAAGACAATCTGAGAAATAACGTTAAGACCAGTCAATCTTTCCAATAACTTCTTCACCTTTCAATTCCTAACGGTGCATAGATTTTCAACAAACTTCTTCCAGCCCTTCCTCTCTCTTGCCATCCCTTCCAATTCTTTCCATGTTTTGCCTATCCTTTTAATATCAATCTCCAGCTCTCTTCTCCAGGTTTTTTCTAGGTCTTCCCCATATTCTCTTTCCCTGCGGGTTCCAAAACAATGCCTGTCTTGCAATGCATCTGGCCGGTCTTCTCAATGTGTGTCTTATCCATCGCCAGCGTCTCTTCCTTAGCTCTTTTTCCACTGGTATCTACTTAGTTTTTTCTTTGAGTTCATCATTCGTAATCTTATCATACCATCTCAGTCTTTGTAATCTCTATAAACATCCATGTACGAAGGTCTGTAGTTTTCTTGTGGTTTCCTTTGTTGTCCTCCATGTTTCTCCATTAAAAAAAATCATGATTGTCTCTGTCTCACATTGATAATAAGTTTTTATCTGAGACAATCTCTTTCAGTACATCAACATAAGTCATTTTTGTAGTCCATGGGATTCGTAGTATTTTCCTGTAAAACCACATCTCTGTGGATTCCAGAGATGTTGCTATCTGTTTATTTATTGTCCAAGACTCACATCTATATGTCTGTATTGGTTATTCAAATAGTAGCACGTCCCTTGCGAAACATCGCTTTCATCACAGCCCGCCTGAGAAACTCTCTGTCTTTTGCAAGTTCTCCCGCTTCTTCCAGCATCATGTTCAAGGTTCCTTGAAAAGTTTATGCTCCCGATTAGTGGCTATATGTAACAATAAATAATTCTTTTTCTGACTACAATAGACAATGGCTTGTTGACAATCATCTTTTATTTTCTGGAATGCTGCTTTTGCCTGACCTATTCTACTCTTTATTTCTGATCTGCATCTACCATCTGATATTAACAGAATTTCAAGGTGTCTAACTGAAGTTCAACTGATAGACTTATCTTGTCTTAGCATTGTTTCATTTACTTTGATGGTATATTTTGATGGAGTCTGTCTTTATTGAGATGATCATAACTTCTTGCTATTTAGTCTAAGATTTGTTATTACTTTCTGCTACCACAATATTAATAAGAATAGGATAGCCCGTGGCAACATAAGGCAGACTAGCTCAGATGGGAAATCGAAAATTTATGTTTAACGGTGGTGGTGGTGGTGGGGGTAGTTTTTATATATGTTTGATAGAACACTAGGCTTTTTTTGCAATTTTGCTAAATTCGAAAAGTCCATTGATATTTATTGATGAAAAATATTAGTAATACTGATATTCCTCAGTGTTAAATTTAATTTGTAACATAATATAACTTTGATTTAACATGTTGTTTTTAAATTGAATTTGTCATTATCTTACAATACTGGAATTGGAGGTCACGCGACGGTTATGGTTTGGTTCCCTAGAATTTTTACCTGAGCCGCTGGCCTTATGTTATTGGAGGCCACAAATGGACTAAGTAATATGACTAACCTGAAGGGTCTAGTGTAGCAGAGATCATGCTAAACTCATCTAGCTTGGCCAGGTGGTCTGCTGGTACTGAACTACTGTTTATATTTCCAGTTTGACGGGGTCTAACTGTTGGAAGTGGGAGTGAATGTGAAGAGAATGGAACACAGTTTAAATAAGGGAATGAGTTTTTATGATTAAGTGGTTCCTTGAGTTCCATGTCAGCTTGTCCTTCCTTCTTTATAAGTTGGTCTCCATGTTGCTTTCGTTTCCTCACTATGACCAGGACAACACACAGAATTATGATGAGGAGGGCAGCTACCAGAGACACCACAATTACTGAAATATATTAGCAGTAAATAAAATAAGCAATATTGACTTTCAAACTTTCAAACAAATGAAATTTAAAAAATACTAGCTTTCAAATAATAAAAATAATTATCCAAATATTAAAATACCGTACTTTTAGTTTGTGCAAAACACGTAAAAACAAAGTACTGTAGTTTTAAAAAACACAAAAATATCAATACACATCAACGTTTCGACCAAAAGATCTTTATCAAGCAAAGGCACAACAGAAGTGAAAAATTCACTTTACATGGCACACAACATATAGAATCAGACAACAAATTCCTATTTTGTAAAACTACAGTACTTTGTTTTTACGTGTTTCGCCATTGCTACAGTTTTACTGCAGTCTTCCCTTATATTGATAATACTTTAGTTTTTCAAGAGCAGAAACTTCTTACTTCTGTTCCCCTCTCTCTTTCTTAGTGCTACTTTATGAATTACATGCACATTACATTCCAAGTCTGGAAAAGGCATTCAGCGGATACTTATGTCAAAATTAGAGGACACAATTTGCTGATGAACTTGCCTTGCTCTCACACAGACTACAAGACATGCAGGAAAATATAGATGCCTGGTAGAAACAGAGCTAAGGGTTGATCTTAAAATTAGCCAAGAGTAGTCAAAAGTTTGTAGCTTAGTGGTAGTGAGCTTGATCACAACCAAGCGTACCTGGTTCAAACTCCACGGCAGGCAGTTTGGAAGCAAATCGTTTCCATGGGATTTTTACGAAAAGGTAATAAACCTCACCATTGAGAAAGCAATTGCAAACTATTGAACGTATAAATGGTACCTAGAAAAGTCAATGACTCGTTTACTGTGGTCTACGTCCTGTAAAGGATATGCCACAATTTTCATTCAGTCAAAAGTACTGAGCAGTAACAACATACAGCAAGACCCTATATTGATTTAGGGAAGGGCTATAGAAGATGTTGGTGAATTTGTATACCTTGGAAGTAAGATCAGCCAATCAGAAAGTATAGAAGAGGGCATTAGTGCCAAGATTAGGAAAGCTCTACAAGCCCTTGCTATCCTGAAAACAGTGTGGAAATATACTGCCATCTCCAATAAAACTCAGGATATTCAGCTCAAATGTGAAATCTGTCTTGTTGTATGGCTCGAAAATGTTACGAGTCACCAAGTTAAATACAAATAAGGTTCAGACCTTTGTCAAAAGGTGACTTCTGCATATTTTCATACTGAGATGGTATTACAGTGTTGTCAACACAGACCTGTGAATAAGAACAGCACAGATACAACCACGATGATCCAAATTAAGAGGAGAAAATGGCGATGGGCAATGCATACCCTGTGGAAGACACAGTAGAGTGTCACTAGACAAGCACTTGAGTGGAACCAACAAGGAAAATGGAAAAGAGGACAATCTAAACAGACCTGGAAATGGTCTTCTTGAGGAACTGAAGAAGGCTGGACTATCCTGGGAAGATCTAAAGAAAACAGCTGGAAACTGAGAAAAGTGGCGAACAACTGTTGAGGCCCTATGCTCCATAAGGAGTGAAGAGGAATAAATAGTAGTAAAATCGTCTTATACAGTATATATCTTTGTTCAGCAATTCTGACAAGAGCAAAAAATCAGATTGATCAGAAGTAATAAAATGACACACAAACAACACATAACAATATGCATACAACACTTTGCTTATTTCAGAAAATAATAAACAAATAGAGCTCAGCAAAAAACCCTGAAAAATACCTGAAAACCTCTAAATATCTGGAAAAAAAAGATACAATACCAACAGGCCACAAGAAAAAAAAATAACAAGTGGCTAAAATCAAGAAAAAGAATATCACAGTAATAGTAAATAATTACTACTTGTGTATCTTGAGAGCCACAATAGTAAAGTTGTTAGTACACTTGCTTTGTAGGCATGTGGCCCTAGGATTAAATTCCATAGTGGGAGTTTTTTTTTTTCTGACCACAGTAGCTTTCAGAAAAAACTAAGAGGAAGACCAAAAAAAGTTGCAGACATTCATCAATATATGCCTGCACAGGATACTCCATCTGCGATGGTATGACAGGACCACAAACGGGAACTGTGGGATGGAGCGGGACAACGGCAGGTGGAACAAGAGATAAGGGGCAGAATGTGGCGGTAGATAGGACACACACTTAGGAAACCCCCAGACAGCATCATGAAACAGGATCTCCGATAGAACCCCAGGACAATAGAAGTAAGGGAAGACTCAGGAACACCTGGAGGTGGGAGTTGGAAACAGAATGCAAGAAAATGGGGAGAGAGTGGAGAGATCTGAAAAATATGACCATGAATCAGCAGGCTTGGAAGGCCTTGGTTGTGGACTTATGCCTCCCTAGGGGTCGAAGGATGAAGAAGAATAGCTTTCAGGTCTGCTAAGCCTCAATTGGGTACCAAAGAAACACTGGAAAGTAAAGATAACCAGTGTGGTGTTGACCATATTCCTTATAGTGTGCTATTGGTCAACATTACAGGTCATCATGACCTTGTGTAGCTTTTCAATTATTTGTTAAAATTTGTTTGGACATCCAAATTTATATCATCTTTCACATGCCATCTCTGTTGACTATATAAACAATGTTTTCCCTATCTTTGAAGGTCATGTAGGTGAAATATCAAAACATGAAGTTAAAGTAGTTTTAGAAAGCACCAAAAAAAAAACAAGTTAAATTGAACTGATAGGAAACAAAGATCAAAATACTAAGAGGTTGCACATTACCAGTGGCAATGTATGGATGGGAAACATAGACATTTAACAAGGCAGTAGAAAAGCATATGTGCTTTTGAATATAAGTGTTGCAGAAGAGGCATTTGTATACTATTGACAGGGAATAGAACAAAAAGATCTATCCAGAAGAAACTCAAAATCAAAGAAAACTGGCTTATGCTACGGATAAGAATGAGTAAAAGTGAGGTATTTTGGATATAGAAAAAGACATGGAGGGTTGGAGAAGACCTTTAAGGAAAGAGGCATTTCGGCAATGAGGAGAGGAGAAAGACCACGGAAAAGATTAATTCAGGATATGACCGATTATTTGAACATGACAGTTGCAGAGGTGGGACATCTGGCCTATGAGAGAGAGAGAGAGAGAGGGAGATACATTTTGAAGGACTGTTAGGGTGGAAAAGATCAGCTCAAGACATCCATTATCATGGATGCCTGATGATAAGGAACACATCACAAATATTTAAATGTAAAGAATTAGAAGCTATCACAATAAACATACTGATTGTCACATCATCTATTGGTCCCTGATTTTTAGCGGTTATGGGGTATGAATTGTTGTGCTCTCCATTGTATTTTGGTGTGACTTCATATGGAGTGTGTGGACTGGCCTGGAATGGTGGTGCACTCAAAGCTACAATTCTGAGTTCTTTGTTCTTCCATGGAGGCATTGTTAATTCCTGTGAGATGTTAAACATGAAATTAACACCTTTGGTAATGTTTAGTATTTAGTTATTCATTTAATACTTAAAAATATCTGTTAGCAAATCATGGTTCCTGTACACATCTCAGGAGAAAAATATGAATGCATTTGATATGTATAACTTAAGACAAACTCAGAATCTTCTGGAGCAAGTTATCTAATATAAATATTCGTGATAAGTTCAAGTCTTATATTTTTATTAGGAATGCCCGCTTAAAACTAATATAAATATCAGTGATAACTTGCTGTCCTATGTATCATTCAGCGGAATGTTGAGTTGAAAACTTATATAAATTTTAGTGATTAATTGTAGTCCTATGTTTCACTGGGAACAGAAAGAGAGAAAGAGAAGTTTCCTTAAAGAGCAGAGCACAAAATGGTAGCAACTTTGCTGATTTAACTTTCATAAAGCTTATTTCAGTTAGAGGGGTAACTAGGGAAATATTTTAGACATAATTAACGGTTGCTTGCCTATCTGTTTTGTCATGCAATTGAAGTCAGAAAGACAAATTGTACCCTTGAAAGAAAACTATCCATCAGATATTATTGGGTTTGCTCATATCTGAGAGACTGTCATTCTAACTACTCAACCACCCCCTCCTATACTGTAGTGATTATGCATCATTAATAACAACTATCATAATAATCATCAACAATTTGCAGAATTCAACTTATCTTCATTTTGGGGCACAATGGATGCCATTGGCAATGAGGGAGGAGACAGGCTGGCTAACTGCCATATCAGGAGGGGGAGCCAATGGATAGAGTAGACATTTTGAATGCCCTCATAGAGTGTGGCAGCAAAGAAAATTTTCATTTAAACCAATCCATGTCAACTACTAGATTGAAAGAGCTGGGATTGAAGATTGGAGTGGTCAAAAAGAACAGCACAACAGGTATATGAGTAGGCTCATCAATCAAAATCGAACTGGTATGGTCAGTCGCTGGACGCTGTTGGAGATATTGCAAAGGAGATTGAAGCATCTATGGACATGTCTGGAGTGCAATGAAGATATTCCAAATTGAAACTGAATAATCATCATTTTGAACTTACCTTAAATGTACTGGGAGTTGCCCTTGACTCCAATGGCATAGCAGTTGTTACAGGAATATCCTCATGTTTTGCTGTACAAGTACTGCTTTTGTCTCCTAGAATATCAATGTCTGGGATGTCCAAATAAAGATCCCGTAATGTACGAACTATCACCATGCTGGTGTCCTTTGGGGTGTAAGCTATTTCTGTTGTGATTATAAGTATGAGAATAATTTAGTCTGAATATAATCTGGTATATCCTACAAATATTTTTCCCAGAAAAAATAATTAAAACAATTATTTGGCCAAAGAAACTGCAGAAAAACTGATTGCACATCACTGTCAACCAAGGTCAGAGGAAGACGATGGAGATGGCTTCTATATGATGTGCATAAAATTCTGGTGGATACCAGATGGTAGAAGGAGATGGGGCAGTCAAAAGTAAATCTGGATTATGATGGTGGGAAAGAAATGAAAGAGTATGGTTGAACATGTAATACAATGGATAAAAAGTCAAGATTGTCTTTTGTGTCAACTATGACATGAAGAGTGAATCTGATACATGATCAGCTAAAGCAATGCTTATAATACAAAGATGCCTGTGTGTTGCTGGGGTTCTCAAGGGGAGCAAAGAATAGTAACACTGCGACCTACAAGGCATGTCTAAGAGGTGACAGAGGTAGGGATCTAGGGTAGCTACCTAGTAAATAAAAAAGCAAAGCAGAAGTCGCATAACTGCCATAACATACAACCAATCTAAACTTAGATCACATAAAAATCACAAAGAGTGGTTAACGTGGTTGATATGGAGCGTTTGAAGAAGAAGATAATACAAAGCTATTATAACTACAAACACTACAATACTGCCTACATCATCACAATTATCAATAAAGCACTCATCTTTACACCACTGCATAAAAATACAAAACTATAGTTACTGCCTGTAATACCGCTTTTTAGTGCGGTGTAGGAAAGAGGGGATATGAATCTGAGGAATGTAATGACTGCATGGCTAGTGCAGTCTCCGCAGAACTGTTCAGTTTAGGATTTTTCTTTATGACCATGACAGAAAAAATCCTTGGCCTTACCATGGATTGAACACAGGTCTCACACAAGAGAGCCATGCTCTTATCCATTTGGCCAGATGCTTCTACCACCGCATTAAACATCATAATTACCTATTACTACTACTATTTGAAACATATAAAAACCAGTTTTTGTTAGTTCAGTGTGTTATTTAACTCGGATGCAAGTGAACTGGACTCATATATCAGTGGATGATGTTTGTTTCTGAGTTGAACCGATTTTCTTAGAATCATTGCCAGAAATGCAAAGTGTTAAGATACCATCAGTTAGTTGCTGAAAAACCTGCTGCCTTGCAGGTCAGCTGGGGACAGTCAAAGGCTGATGGAGAGCGAACCTAGTAAATACTGGTTGAAATCAGACACATCGCTGAAGTACAAGCACCAGAGCTCCAAATGGTACTGAAGATTGTGACGTAAAACTACATTCTAGGCAAAGGCTGTTTATATATCACAATAAGAATGATAAAAATGGACAAATAGAACGATCGAGATAGTAGCTGAAAGAAGCTGAGCTTCTATTGGGGACACTGATTCCATAGCAGCCAATTATATTATTTTAAATCTAACATTGTGTTCCTCATCCACTTATAATGTAAACACTCTATTTGATTCCAAGGCTAACCAGTGACTTCTTCATTACTAAATACTTTCAGGGTAGATCCATAGATGTTGTTTCTCAAGCAGGTATCAATGGGTATGCATGCCAATGGTTCCCATGATTCACTGGTGAAACACACCTCATTCTGCTCCTCATGCATCTAGTTCTGCATGTATAACGCATGATTCCAAACTTCATAAGGCGATAGGTGTTCCGTTGTTTTTTCTACCTCCGCAATTTCAGTAACCAATGTGCTGATACATAATGTGTGTCTCGCTGCAACATCTGGTTAGGACAAAGACAGACTAAATAAGTTCTTTATTAACTTCATCGCACCGAGTTTTTTCTATGTGACTAGGTCCCTCTTCGCATAAATGACACACCATCTGCCGAGAGTATTTGCACAAATCATGAACTCTGTAGCTCCATCAAAAATACTAGGGTCTCTGGAAAAAATGAACGTGAACAGAACGTCGTTGCCTGGATTCAAACCCACGACTTTTGGAAAGCAAGGCAAGGGCGTAACCACTTAGCCACAGAGACTAACAATTTTACCCACAATGTAGTTGGAAGGAAAGTGTTAATGACACCTATTGTCTGCAGTTGATATATGATTGGTAATGTCCCCTTTATATTTACACGTAGATAAATGATTGGAACTGTCCTCTTTATATTTACACATTTATAACTATCAACACTGCTATAATCATCCAACCTGTTTACATCATCATAATCATCATTCCTTCTATCAATCAATCATGTCCCATCTTCGCATTGAAGGTTGGCTGTAATGGCTCTCCAACAAGTTCTGTCTATTGCCCTGATGGTAAACTCTGCCAGACTTTTGCTTGTCCATCATTTGAGGTTCTCTTTCCATTGATTGATTGATTAATAGGACCATCATCATTGCACTTTGGTGAATAACCATATGTGTTCCAATCTCTTTCTTACACAAGAAGATCACAGTGGCAGTGCATAAACTAAGTAGCACCAGCAAGGATCCCAATGCAATTTTAAACATGATGGAAATGTAGAAATCTATTTTAATCTTTTTAATGAATTAAAATTAATTTCCTTCTCTATTGCATGACCTAGTGTGTAAAGTCAAGACAGAATCTTGAGACAAAACTGGTAAATGATGTTTATCCATTCACTGTTAAGCTTGCCTATATCGATTTCCTCCAAATTGCATCTCCGTCTTCCACTTACTCGTGGATTCTACATTCACTTTCAAGATGATTTTTTAAAAGTGTCATGTCTCTTAATTAATGTGACCAAAATATCTCATTTGTATAGTTTCTATCTTTTTAAGCACTTCACTTTTAATTCCTAGTTGTTGAAGTACTAGTTTATTAGTTTTCTTCTCTTTCCATGACAGCCACTCTATTTTTCGATATAAATATATATATATATATAGGGTATATGTTGCATGTATTCAAGTTATATATTTACTAGATTTTTCTTTTCCGTTCTATTTCTAGTTTTTATGTGTGTTTTTGTGTTACATTTATTTCGTTATTCGTTTTTATTCCCAGATTTTCATTAGAAACGTTTGTATTTGGCCGTCCATTTGTTGTTTTTAAATTTGTCACTCCTGTTGTTCGTTTGCTTGATAAAGGCCTTGTTGGTCGAAATGTTGCTGTATTTTGTCATTGTTTTTGTAATTTGTAAAACTACAGTACTTTGTGATTACGTGTTTTGCCAATCAAATAGTTTTACTGCAGTCTCATTATTTTGTGAATATTTTTCTATATATCTACATTTCACAAGCTTCAATTATATGCTCCAAAGAGAATGATAATCATAATTTCATATATAGTACTATGTAATTCTCATATGTAATTCTACAATAATCAACACTCAGGGCGCAGAGCACGAAGCAGGCTATGAACACAATGGATAGATAACATCTCAGAGTCTCTTTGAAAAGAATGGACTGGCAATGTCAAGCGCAACACACCTGGCACAAGATAGAAAACTAAATCTCGCCACGACACTTCATGGCAAATGTGGTTAAGATAAGATAAGATAAGTACTATGTAATTAAGACAGATGCAATATAATAGTGGTTAGTGTACTTGCTTTGCAGGCATGTGGTCTCCTGATCAGATTCCACAGTGGGAGTGGGATTTTTTTCTGACTGTATGACTTTCTAGTCAACCCAGCATCAAGTTGTGCATCATTAAAGTACTGGTACGTAAAGCAACTGATTTGATGTTGACCATCTTGAATATAGTGTGCCGTTGCACAAAGAAAAAATACAGGTCCAACACTGTATTTCCCAATATATCCCTTGTTATGAAAACATGTTCCTTACTTATTTGTTTTACTATGTAAATATATGATATCATTGATCTAATTACCAATTTACACAACCACCGAACAAACCAAACAAAAAGTAATGTTCACAGACTTACTGGAAATGCATCCTGAAAAGTTTGCAACATCTTCATAGTCATGAAAATCACTCAAGCAACCACCAACGTAGATTGTGTCGATATTGTTCAGTGGGTAGTCTGGGTAGTTGATATTGGCTTCTCTAACTTCATTTACCTGTACATCAAGGACAGGACTGATTCAGCATATGCATTAAACAGTATGTCACAATCTTATAGAACAGCTAGTGCATTTTGAAAAAACTCTTTACATTTTGATATTTCATTTCTGGATATGGACAAAATGCCTTCATAAGGAAAGTATCAACATCTGAGATGATAACAAACACCCGAGACAGAGATTTGTGGAGATCCATGATCGCCTACACCAGCCAGCACGGCACCTGATGTTGATGAGTGCAATTTTAATAATCTTTAGTTGTAAAAGAAATTACAATTGCAGTTTCTATAACAATTAGGAGTACACTGGTATGGTGCACAACTTTACTTAATGAACAAGTTCTTAAAGATAAAAAGTAAAAAGATCATTACAATAAATTAACAAATATAAATGGTTTTGGTTTGGTCACAATATGGAAGATAAAGGTTGAACGCAGAAAATACTGCGAAGTATATAGACATCTTTGAACACGACTCATCTCATGATACAGCATGTATACATAATTAAAAAACACAATTTCTGTTAGTAAATTGTACAGAAACAAAACAAGATGTTATTAAATGCATGGCAGTGTTATACATGCAAAATATACAGGTGGTCTCTATATATCTAAGGATCTTTGGGAAAGGTACAAGATGAAGACACACACACACACACATACATTCACACACATATATATATAAATATTTTTAATGCATGAATGTGAGTACACTCATATATATTCCTTATATATTTATATACATATATTATAAAGTAAAATATATAAATTGTAGTTATATTATTATAAGTTATATACATATATACATAACTTTACTAAGAAGCCTAGTGAAAACCAGAACATTTGTTTGAATATAAAGAAAGTAAGGTCATGTTCACTGATAAAACAAAATGTCAGTTAAAAATTACACTAAAAATTGAAAACGTTACAAATTACGATACGTTTGTTCTGTAATTAATAACAATTGAAACTGTACAAAACAAGTCAGAAGGAAGCTGCCATGGCAACTCAGAGGGTAGTTAGTATGAAGAAACTACGGGATAACGCAAGTAATTAAACAAGTAATTAACAAAAGTGCCTTAAAACAAGCACATACAAGTTCACTACTTTCTTGAATGCTCTCTAAAAGTAGGACAACACATAAATCAAACTATGCACTTTGATTGACATGTCTTTTCTTTGCTAACTTTCAGATGTCAACTTTTTTAAAAATGAGGTAAGTTGTCAGACTGAATATTTTCTACTTTGCACAAACAAATTGCATTTGTTATGTTGTGTCCCAGTTTATGGCAAGTCACCGATATCTGCAGATATTGGTCCACAGCATTAGTTTTCAGCATAGCATGTTTGAGACTGGGATTACTCTTCCTCTTCAATCTTTATCAATATAGGGAAGACTGCAGTAAAACTATGTAGCAATGGCGAAACAAAGTACTGTAGTTTTACAAAATACAAAAACAATAACAATACACAGCAACATTTCAACCAACTGACTTTTATCAAGCAAACGATACAACAGGATTGACGAATTTCACAGCACACTACATATAGACTACGACAGAAACATCCCAACGGTCCAAAAATGAAAATCTGTAAACAGGAAATTGGTTATTGGTTACTAAACTGACGTCATTGCACTCCGGGCAGATCCATAGGTGCTCAGTCTCCCCAACAGATATCGAAGAGTATGCATACTGATGGTTCCTGTGGCTTGCTGATTAAAGACACCTCTCACTCTGCCTCTCAGGCATCCAGTTCGACTTGAACAACGGGTAACTCCAAACTGCTTAAATCGCTTGATTGATTCAACATCGATTTTAGTGTCCTCATCCAAAAAAAGAGATCAAGAGACCGAAGAATATCCCCTTATCCATCTTCAACTCCCCAACAATCGATGCTGTTGATGCAAGCCTGTCCGCTCTCTCATTATCGTAAACACCCGCATGCCCTGGACAGTATATCCACGTAAGCCGCTGGAGGTTAGAAACTTCTATAGACGACATCCACTCATCCGAAACCTGCCCTTCTGGATCTTGTGAAGCATCGACTGAGAATCAGATACAACAACTGCCCCAGTAAATGAAGTTCCAGAAATCCAATGGAGGGCAGCAGTAATGGCCTCAACCTCCATCCTCATATTAGAAGTAGTTGTCCTGTATGCCCCACTTCGCTCTGCAACAACCCTACCATGCGCATTAGCCAAGAAACCCCAGCCGGATTTCTCACCACGTTGAACCGACCCATCGGTATATACAACAACATCATCATCCTTTGCATTATCTTCTATCAGCTGCTTAACTGCGAGATCAGCCTTCATGTTGCCCCAATCTCTACATTCTCTTCCAAGAGTAATGATAACGTTGAGATAGTTGATCATGCTACCATCTGTTGGGATCCATTCTTCCCCTTTTTGTAGAGTCGCAACCGTAGTCACCTGGCCAATTGTTCTCTCAGCCTGGACCATCCACGACATGCCACGTTTGATTCTCGTGCCCTTAACATCATTAGTGTTCTTGTGAAGTGGATGTCTCTTATCCGAAGTAACCCGCATATATGCCTTGGTTTGGGCGATTGCATGATGGGAAAAATGATTTTAAAAGAGCAATGAATACAAGAAGGTGACAATTTCTGTGACAGACTCTAGAAGGGTAGAGATCGCTCACTCACTCAAAGCAAAATAAGCTAATGCTCTATGGCGTAGATCTAAGCCCAAATTTACAGCACACAAAGATCATTAAAGAGTGTTACGATGCGATGCGTACGGAATGACCTCACCAAAGACAGGAAAGTAGATAGAGAAGTCATCTGTTCTGCCTTCACTAACTAACTCTGTTTGAGAAAGAGTTACAAGGACAACAGGTCTCCTGCAACAATCTACCTTGAAGGATCTAATCTTCAAGTACCTCGGAAGTCGGCGAGGCTGTCCATATGGTTGAGGGATGCCTGTAAAAGGCTAATATAGACCCACACAAAATCAGTCAGAAGCGCAATACCAGGCGTCATGACTTTCCGCATGAATTAACAGAGGGGGAACAAGAGAAGAAGAAGAATGGAAGAGTACAATGATTTGGGTTATAAAGGTATATGGATTGCCAAAAGTATACTGCATAGACCCCACTTACACTACATGTCACACATATTTGCATTTACACACATAAAACAAGCTTAAACACAATAGCTAAGCTTTGACATGATCAAGGAAGCACAAAGCAGTAAAAAAAACATATTTGACCAGATGCTAAGATCAAATAATCTACAATATTAAGCAAAGTTTTGCCACTAATTATCCAAATATAACATGTAAAAGCAAACTGTGTTAAGCTGAAGATTCTTGCAAATAATTATAATAATAACAATTAAAAAGTTCATAACCAATTAGGGCAGTTCAAGTACTATCTTGGAATCGCCAACACATCACTCCAAAGATCTCTTTCCTCTGCAAGGCAGATGAGTGTGGGAAAAGTCCTTTCCTGATCAATCCTTGATGATATCATTCCATGTTTTTTATTGCCTTCCTCTTCTCTTTGAACTAATTCCTGAGGAATGGTTTTTGACAGTGAGTCATGCCTGTTCACATGTCCGAATCATGCAAGCCTATGACGTTTTCCCCACTGCGAGAAGTGCTTCCTGCTGACCTTCCAGAGTAATTATTTTATTTCTAAGTCATTTTTTTTTTCTCTTTGCAAGAGATCCACAACATCCATCAATATTAACCCTTTCATCCTTCTGAGCCAATATACTGTCTAATTAAGTATACATTGCTCAGTAAATGATTCAGAAGGTAAATAAAATGATGGATTAAAAGGGTTAAAGAGCCTGAATTCATCTGTCTATATCTTTATTTACTGTTTAGTTCTCACACCCTTATAAAAGAATTGATAGTACTACCGATTTATGTATGATTGCTAATGTACAAATAATAATACAAACTCTCAAAGATTATCAGGAAGTGATGATTGTACCCTAATGAAATGAGCATGAATGGTTTGGTACTTACAATAACATTTCCGAAACGATCAAGTGGTCTGACCTGAATAAATATAACAGGCATACATGTAAGAGGTAAGGATTCAAAGTAGTATTGGGCAAAATAAATGTTAGTAAATAAATAAATGGCACCTCATGTTTTCTCAGCAAACTGATGATTCATTTCAGGGTTGTGAATGCCAGTCGCTGACCAGATTAGGAGAGATGGTTGTTGATATTTATACAGCCCGGAAAGAATGACATACCAAATATGCAAAGAGATTGTTTAATCAATATTAAACTGGTGTGTTGGGTCGCTGGATGCTGCTAGAATTGTTGAGGTGGAGATCGGAGCACATATGAACGTGTCCATAAAAAAAAGAGATGGAAAGTATATTGAGCTTTTCGAATCCTACATTTGAATGTGGGTTCTCCAAATATTCAGATTTAAAAGTGAATTCTCTTATCCTTACATGTTTTATCAGTGACTCAATGAGTATTCTCAGGAAGATTGCAACTAGCTGGGCTCAGAGACAATGGATGAAATCGCTGAGAAGGTCGAGGCTGACAAAAATGAGTTTTATTTTTGTGCCAGGGCATGCAGGTGTAAGGGGAAATGAACAAGCGGTAGGCTTGCAGGTATGGCTTGCAGGTATGGCTTGCAGGTATGGCTTGCAGGTATGGCTTGCAGGTATGGCTGCTGTAAAAAGCGGGCGAGCAATGGACCAGGCTGATATTCTAAATTTTCTAAAGAAGAGAGGACATGTACAGGATTCAAGTAATAGTGGTGAATCTACAACACTAACCAGACTGCAAGAATTCCAAGTCAAATGTTGCGTAGCTAGACACGAACACTATGCTGGTAACCAAAGAAGAATAGTAAACCAACAAAGAACCGGTGTCATTAGTCACCACATGCTGAGAAACATACTGAGAAGGAGATCAGAGCACTTATGGACTAATTAGTTTGATCTGCAGTGATGATGATCCAATGACTAAACTAAACTCAACAGTTTTCTCTGGTTCTGTGGTCTCCCCAGGAGTCGTCACTTTCAGTACTGAGCTGCAGTTCAATTCTTCTATAAGTCTTAAAACAATTTTGAATACTTCTGACCAGATAAAACAAAAATGAAGTCCAAAGTTCAGATTACTCCACTCCAGTTTAATGTGAAATGTTTGGTTCTTAGAATGTTGTACCACAAGAGGAATTTCAAAAACTGTTGCCACCTATTGTGATTACTAGATCTCAAAATATGCTGGGCAAGCAAATCAAATTCTTAGATATGCTATTGTTGTTTTAAAAAATAACAATTACTAAAACAAGACTAGCACAGATTATTCTAACTATGGCTGTGAGTGAATAAAGGTATACATGTCAAGAAACAGGAAACACCAATATGTAATATCAACATAAATAACACAGCACTGAAACAAGTCCATCGATTCAAGTACCTGGGAACACTTCTGATGGCAGGTGTAAAACAGAGATTAGAAGTAGAATAGCTCAAGCAAAAGCATCTTTTATGAAAATGAAAAACACACTATGCGTGAATTCACTACCAATGATATTGCGAAAACGAATACTCCAGTGCTATATTGATCCAATACTTCTGTATGGCAGCGAATCATGGACAATGAATAAACAATCAATACGATCATTGGAAGCCACAGAGATGTGGTTTTACAGAAGAATGCTGAAAATTCCATGGACAGCAATGAAAACAATTGGGGAGGTTTAAAATCAGGCCTGCACACAAAGAAACCTTATCAAAAGAATAAGAATCGACAATCAAGGTTCTTCTGACATATAATGCGAAGAGAAGGTTTAGAACATTTGGTAACAACAGGTAAAATTCAGGGAAGAAGAGATTACATACAACAATCTTCTTCTTTTTCTTCGAATGCTCCATATCAACCACTTTTCAACCACTGTGTGATTTGTATGTGATCTGAGCCTAAAGCGATTGTACATTGTGCCAGTTATGTACCTACAAGTAGGCCAGCACATCTGCGCTGCTTTTTATTTACTAGGGTAGCATCCCTAGGGCCTACATCAGTCGCCTTTACGACATGCATTGTAGGTCGCAGTGGTACTATTCTTTGCTTCCAGTGTGGGCCCCGGCACCACATGGGCGATACAACAATCTAATATTATCAATTACACACTACACCAAATGCCTCACACAAACAAAATATGACAAAAGCAGTTGAAAGGGCTATATCTGTAAGACAAGGGACAACACCAGTAGAGCTTACTCTCAAGGTCATTTTGGAGCCGTCACGTATGTAATTAACATCATGTGGTCGCTTGTCTGCAAATTTGCCTGATACTTTCATTCGATCTGAAAAAACATGAAATAGTTTGACGTGCTAATTTGATCAAATTGTTCGCTACAATACTATAAAAAAAATATTGGAGACAGAGAGACAGAGAAAAAGAGATGGGAATAATGCTGCAATGACAGTAAAGAGAGAAATATTTGATACAAATTATTTGACAATAGAATATTGCAGATAATTATAAATACAATATTGAAGAAGCAGAACTTATGAAAAACAAAATACTGCAGAACTATATGAAAAATAAGAACTATTATAAGAAGACAAATTACATTGATGAATTGTGTGGGAAAACAAATCACTGTTAAACAACAACACAGCGTGTAGTATAAAAATAATACAATGATTTGATTCTCAAACAGCTAAAGATAAACAGTATACTCTACAGTTGTTTCACTAAATACATAATATCATTTGGTCTGTAAAATTAATATGTTTGCAAATGTTACAGACAATCATGATTTATGAGAAATCGGTACTTCATCATCTAATAACTTGTCCTGAGTAGACCTTTATCACCCTAACAGTTCTTCAGAATGTCTCTCTTTTATAAGTCAGATGCCTCTGCAGCCATCATGCTCAAATCATCAGTTACATCATGGACCCATCTTTTCCATGATCTTCCTCTTCCTAAACTCTTTGCCGGACGGCTTCTTCAACCTTTTATGTATTTTTCTACTTCTGCCGGGAAGGCTTCTTCAACCTTTTATGTATTTTTCTACTCTTTGCCGGGACGGCTTCTTCAACCTTTTATGTATTTTTCTACTCTTTGCCGGGACGGCTTCTTCAACCTTTTATGTATTTTTCTACTCTTTGCCGGGACGGCTTCTTCAACCTTTTATGTATTTTTCTACTTTTGCGGACGGCTTCTTCAACCTTTTATGTATTTTTCTACTCTTTGCCGGGACGGCTTCTTCAACCTTTTATGTATTTTTCTACTCTTTGCCGGGACGGCTTCTTCAACCTTTTATGTATTTTTCTATGTCCAAAATACCTGTTTTCTCATTTTTATTTATATAAGTTTTCTTAGATGTTGAGTTTGTTCTGGATAGATCTATTTGCTCTCCTCTCCGCTCATGATATACGGAGGGCTCTTCTGTAACAGACATTCAAAAACACATATATGATTTACTGCTGCCTTGTTAAATGTCCATGTTTTACACCCATACATTGCCAATGGAAATTCTGATCTTTGTTTGCCTATCAGTCCCATTTCATACTGTTTTTAGTTGATTAATTTTAATATATACTTACAGATTCCATAACCTTGATTTGTCTCCAGCATCATGTTTCCCGAGGTGTCAATCTTTATCAGGATGTAGTCACCTGACCTGCACAAAAAAAATGTTTTCTATATAAAAATTAATGAGACAGCCAAAAAAAACCTTAATCAGTGATTATGAAGTGGTATCGATCAAGGAACCTAAGAGTACTTGGTTCAAACTCTGCAGCGGATAGTTTGGAAGCAAATATGTTCCCATGGATTTTCACAAACTGTAAAAATAGACCTCACTATTCAGAAAGCAATAGCAAACTACTGAACGTATAAGTGGTGTCTCGAAAATCAACGACCCGTTTACTGTGGTTGAGGGTGATGTCCTGTCAAGGATATGCCACGATGTTTATTTCATTTTTCATCGGTAAAAGTTGATCATAAGAACAGAACATCCCCACAGAAGAAATAAAGGCTTGGAAAACTTTTTGACAACATGGAAGATTGAGATCAAAACAAGTTCAGGAAGATAGAAAAAATATATAAGATGTGAGAATAATCAATATCATGTGTCCCGTTGATAAGCGCATATAGTCATGGTTTGCCCTTTCAAATGATCACCAAAGCTCCTGATTAGGTCTGTTTTCTTGACTCGGTCACAAATATGATCAAGCCTTCAAGAGAGGTATTATCTCTGTGTCTTCCCCTTGCACATTTCCTATCAAGTTGCCAGTTGTCACTAAAGTTGCAACTTTATTTTGGATTTCAGTAATGTGTTAAATCTATTTGCTCCAATGCATATATTAAAAACATTTATATTATGACCAAAAGTAACTCTGAAAAAGGGGTAAATGAAGATACCATAATAAGAATCATGAGCATGATTCGTAAAGTCAAATCAGGTATGGTGAGACGCAACTGGGTGGAGGTACTGGTACAGACAATGATCAGAGAAATCACCTTCATTTTTGTTCCTGGGCACGCAGGAGTTAGGGGCAATGAACGAGCTGATAGATTGGCTGGCTTGGCTACAATATCAGAGGGAGCTGCCATGGATCGAAGTGACATTCTTCACTCATTGAGAGTCTTTCCGAACAGAGGAGTTTCAGGGCTGTGAATCCCACTCGCTGACCCGATTGAAAGAGATGGATGTCAATATAGGTGCAGCCCGAAAAGAACGACATACTAAATATGCAAAGAGATTGATTAATCAACATCGAACTGGCGTGTTGGGTCGCTGGACGCTGCTGGATTTGCTGAGGCGGAGATCGGAGCACCTATGGACATGTCCGGAGTGCTATGATGATAGACTTCATATAACTGATAACCATAAAAAGAAAACAATGAAGAACTGTTATAATTTATAAAATAAAAACTTTTCATTTTATTTTCATGTTATGGCCGTTAGGAATTTATTATCTGATTCTATATGTGGTGTGCTGTGTAAGAAGTGAATTTCTTCACTTTTGTTATTTCCTTTGCTGTATTCTGTTGTATTCAATACATAAAGGTCTATTGGTCGAAACGTTGCTGTGTATTGTTATTGTTTTTGTAGAACCACAGCAGGCCTACTTTGTTTTTACGCGTTTCGCCTTTGCTACATAGTTTTACTGCAGTCTGGTGTCGTTAGTCGCCACACGCTGATGGAGAGATCGGAGCACTTATGGACTAATTTGTTTGACGTGCAGTGATGGTGATCCGATGACTAAACTAAACTAAACTAAACTGCAGTCTTCCCTTATATCAATAAAAATAAAAAGAGATTTATTAATAAAAAGCTGAGACTTACTCAGAGCTGGTAATATAGACAAGTACTATGTTTTTGGTGCTGCTCATTAGTTTAAGGTCAGCTGTGAAATGGAATGACAGTCTCTCACTCAAGCTGTACTGGTCTACAACTGGGAGAACAAATTTATGGCGTACTACAGTGTTCCCTGTGACTTTGATTGATGGCTCTAGAAACAAAATGATTATAGAATACATAAATGTAATGTCACATAGATATTTTTTATATTACTAACTACCATTAAATCTTGTTCCAACTGGAAGTGAGTGTTGCAACTGTTGTTCTTGACTGATGTATATACTGCACCATCTTCTTTAGTTCTACATGATATCTTCTTCTTCTTCAGCAATCTCTGGTCATGCGCTTAATTTACTGTGAACCACAAACTGGGCAGTCAGCTTCAAGTCTGTCAGGTTTCACCAAAGCTTAGTTTTCAGGTCGACTGGGTGTGGCCACATGCTGCTTCTCAGCTCACACAGGAGAGGACAGTCTTGCAGGATATGCTCTGGTGTCTGTTCCGCCTGCTGACACTGGCAGAGAGCTGTTTGACTTATTCCTAGTCAATATAAGTGTTTGTTGAGTTTGCAGTGTCCGGTGGTAGTCGAAATATAATGACCTGGTCTGTTCTGCTTAGGTCTTTGAGGGAGTCTTTTCCATAATCATATCCAGTGTTTGTCTTCCAGTCTACTGCAGATTTTCTTTGTATGAGGGTTTTAGCCTCTTGAAAAGACAAGGGTTGGTAAATTTGCTCTTTGGCACTGCCCTCCTTAGCTAAGACATCGGCACTCTCATTGCCTGCAATGCCACAGTGAGATGGAATGCACTGCAAGTGAATTTCTGCCTTTTCTGAAAGCTGAGCAAGTTCTCTTTTTAGGTTTTGTAATGTACCGTCAGCGGATTTAGCCTCTAGGGCTTGTATAGCTGACAGTGAGTCTGTAAGAAATACCATCTTGCCTGCAGGTGCTTGCAGCTTATTCATGTGCTGTGCTGCCATCAGAAGGGCTAAGAGTTCTGCTTTGTAATTGGAACATATTCTTCCAGTAGGGGCCGCTAGAGACACAGTAGTAGCATCTGGGTACCTAATGTACACTCCTGCTCCACCATTCATGGTTGCCTTCATTGCCGATCCATCTGTGTAAATTCTTATCCAGCTGTCTTCTGGAAACATGTAATGGAGATGTTCTACATGAGATCAATATCTATAACCTTGTCTTTTATCATTTTTTGCCAGGAATTCTTTGCATGGAAATGTGGTCTCCCCACACTTTCATGCACTTATTATAATTCCACTTGTACCGTTATATGTTACATAGGACATGCAAGCAATTTCTCCATGTCACTCTATCTTGAGCCTCCCTTTTTCTTCTATCTTCAATCGCTTCTATGGGATTGAGTCCAACATTTCTTTTCTCTCTCAGCAAAGAATGTTTCAGGGTTTCCTAGGTGTCTCTCTCTGCCTCTATAGGTTCCAGTACAACTTATGTATGGTTATCATCCGTGTGATGCCGGGGCCCGCAAGGGAAGCAAAGAACAGTACCACATACAAGACATGTAACAGGTGACAGATGTAGGACCTAGGAAGCTACCTAGTAAATAAAAAAATCGCAGAAATCGGATGTGCTGGAATACTTGTAGGCTCATAACTGGCACAATGTATAATCTCTCTTAGGCTCGGATCACACACAAATCACACAGAGTGGTTAACAAGTGGTCGATATAGAGCATTCGAAGAAGAATGTCTGGTTATATTATGAAGTTATTTTCTGAGAATTTGTTTAACCATTATCTATCTTTAATTCCTGACTGCATTGATGTTTGTCTAATTCTCTTCAGTCTGTAATTGTTATCACTTTGGACCATCTGATGTGGAATATGCAATGGAACAATTGTTGGTGAATGTCTGCAATTTGGATGTGGTATTCTTGACCACATCCTATCAAGACTGGTCATATCTACTACCTTGTGGTTAGGGCACTTGTTTCCTTGGTGTGCGGTCTAGGTTAAATTCAATAGTGGGAGTAGGATATTTTTTAGAACGTAATGGTTCTCAGGCCACCCCAGCCTCAATTGGGTACCAGAAAAGTACTGGGAAGTACTGTTGACCCCATCACACCTCACACTGTATTTTTTCCTGATATGAAAAAGAGTTCATTTTTTACCTTTATTTACTACCTTCTTATCAAGTTTAAATACATTCCTGAACCTAAGTTATGGCTACTCTTTTAGAGGTATCCCTCCTGAATGTAAAGTATATAACCAAGTCAGTGCAACCTACTCTATCTGAGCATGATATACATGCTTGATAGTACCACATAATTCATTCAACAGTTAAAGCATTTAAGGATGTATCATAAGTGCAGTTGATGTATGGCATTACATCATTTTTGGGTCAACATGGTTTGACCATGTCTCACTACCATAGTAAAGCATGTTCATGAGATAGGCATTGTAAACTATAATTTTTGTCTTCTTGGTCAATTTAAGATTGTACAGATGTCTGTTCTCAGTGGAACAAACATAAATATTATCAATCACTTTAAACTATATAAAGAAAATTCTTACAGAAACATTACATTATGCAACAAATCACCATACCAATTTCACATCTGCGACCAGAAAACCCGTTCTCAGCACAGTCACACTCAAACTGTTTATCCCTCCATTTTTCCACACAAAATCCCTTGTTGAAACAGCTTCTTTCATCACATCCTTTATCACAGACTGGGGATACCACTAACACAAGAAACAAAATTTAAAATATTAACTCAACATATGAAAGTAATAGAGAGCTGCAGTAGTGAAGTTGTTAGTGAATTCACATCTTAGGTGCGTCGTTAAATTCCACAGTGGGCATGCACTATTTATCCAGCAACAACAGCTCTCAAGTTGATCCGTCCTCAATTGGGTACCAGGAACAGCAATAGGAAGTAAAAGTCATCATGTGCCAATGGTCAATAAAGAAAATACAGGCCTATTTTTTTAGTAAAAATCTGCCAGCAATGGCGGAATGCGGAGGGCCATTCAGAATCAGGACTGTTTGATTCTGGACATGACTTTGCTGGTGCATTTCCCAGTTGCGGCTATTTTCGGTTTTGTTTGCTGAGCTACTGAGTTAGTGCTTGAGCAACGCTGTGAGCTATGAATGTTACATGGAATGCTTTTTGATGTGTCGACTGTGTGTTTGTTGTGATTATGGGTATTCAGAAAATGGCGGACAGTGGTTATGACGAATCAACTCAATCTGCCGTATGCAGTGTTTTGCGTGTGCAGAAAGCTAGATTTTGTCATGATTGATGTTCCTTCGACAAGAATTGCAATTCAAGTGATGAACAGTTTTGTGTTGACACTTTAGCGATGGCCATATGTATTTATGCAGAGCTAGTTGCTTTTTGTGGCTGTACGGCTGTTTCATTCTGGAATTAGTTCATGACACAGGAGACAGTTGTTAGCATTTTGTGTGATTTTCGTTGGCACAGGAACAGAGCAATTATGGGGTGACCCGTTGCAGTGAAGTTGAACCGTACATGAACTATGAACTATGAATACAGGCCTAACATCGTATTCCCAATATACCTCTAGGTATGAAAAAGGGTGCCTTTACTTTAAAAAAATTAAGTAATAGGATCACTGCACAATCCTAAACATGTCATAAGAAACCCAACTAAAAAGGGTTGTACATAAATCAAATAGCTATATAATAGAAAATAAATTGCAAACGAAACCACCACTATAAACTAATTGAAGACTGTCTTCAGTTTTGGTGTCACCTTTACCATATAAAAAATGAAAATGATGATTTCTGAACTTGTTAGAAAAATTTGTTAAGTGAAAAGGAAATGAATTCTACAAAATATTATTTCTACAATAAAATTATGTAATTCTCACAACTCCATATTATAAATGCTTCTTTATTAAATTATTGGTAGATTTGATCAAATGTAAGAATAAATTGTAATTACAGCACTTTGTTCTAATTTTTGAGAGTCTGCTGGGGGAATTGTATAAGATAGAGGAACTAATGCATCTTACCCATAGACGTCATCATGTATGTGCAGGTCATTGGTTTTATTTTCTTCCCAATAATAAAAGATTTTGACCTTACAGAGTAGCAGAACATTTGATTTTCTGTTGTCTTGTTTTTCTTAGTTGAAGTTTGATATAAGCTGTGACTAGGTGGTGGTCGCTGCCAACATCTGCGCCTCTCCTGACAACAACATCTAGCAGAGAATGTCGCCAGCATCCATTAATCATCAAGTGATCTTTTTGGTTTTTTACTTCTGTTGTTAGGTGAGTCTAGATCTATCCAGAAAGGACTCAAGATCAAAGAAAACTGACTGATGCTACAAATACGAAAGAGAAAATTGAGATATTTTGGACATATAAAAGACATGAAGGGCTGAGAAGACCATCATGGAAGGAGGCATACCGGCAAAGAGAAGAGGAAGACCACAGAGAAGATGGATTCAGGATGTAACTGATGGTTTGAACATGACGGCTGCAGAGGCAGGACATCTGGCCTATGAGAGAGAGAAATTCTGGAGGACTGTTGGGGTTGGCAAAGTTCTGCTCAGGACAAGCTATTTGATGATGATGTTAGGTGAGTACCATGTTAATTTATGGGTGTCCAGATGTTTGAAATAAGGTACCTCCTATAATGAGGTTTCGAACAACACAGTGAGAGATAGAACTCAGCAACAACCCATATCAAATATTATAAGGAAACGAAGGTGGAAATATTTAGGTCATGTTCTTACACCAGATGAAAAGAGACTAAATCAACAAGTCAATATGTGGTCACCAGTTGGGAAAAGAAAATGTGGAAGAGCACTCTTCGAAGAACAATCCTACAAGAAAGTAAACTATTGGGATGTAAAACCATATGAGATCTCTAACTGCAAGCAAAGAACCGCATCATATGGAGATCTCTCTTGAGAGATCACCGCCCAGACCGATGTACCAGACTTCCCCATAAATTCTATCTGATTCATGCAGAGTTAGCATTGGTGTGTTTTACGTCACATCTTCAGCACCATTTGGAGCTCTGGTGCTTATCCTTGCGATGTGTCCGGTTTCAGCCAGCGTTTACTCGGTTCGCTCTCCGTTCTGTAGCCATCTGGTGTTTTTTTTACGGTGTAGGTAGCTAGCCCCACGACCAACCTCCTTAGTCACCTCTTACGACATGCGTGGCAGGTAACAGTGGTTCTATTCTTTACATCCCAACTTGGGCCCCGTTAACCACTCAGGCGAAATGGAGATCTAAAACCTCTGCCCTATGTGTCACCTTTGGCACGAAAGGAATAAACTAACTAACTATAATGAGATTGTTCATGCAGCAAAAGTTCACTAAATGTTACCCATTATTATTCATCACACCACATCCATGTTTTCCCATAGTTCTGTAGATCTGGGTGTTATTTTGTTTGACTTTTGCATTGAGGTCTCCCATAACAATAATAACATTAGGACATGGTGATTTGTCTAACTCTGCTTGCAGATTTTCAAAGCACAAATCTTTCTCTGAATCCTCCCTATCATTTGTTGGTGCATTGCATTGTAGAATGGCGATATTGGTATGTCTACCCTTTAGTCTGATCCTAATCAAGCAGCTGCTGATAGGTTTCCATTTTAGCAAGCATTTTTCACATCTTTTCTTAGGATGACTCCTTCATGATGTTGGTCAGCTCGTTCAGAAAAGAGAACTATTTCACCTGTTACAGCGGTACTTTTCCTGTTGCCTGTCCCCATGCTTTCGCTAATCCTCAAAATATGTTCTCATTTCTGCTCTTATCTGAGAGCGGTCTCATGCAGTCTCCCCCTATATTGATAATACTCTTATCTGAGATAGTTTTTCTGCTTCATACATTGTTCTCACGTTATAGAATCTAATTCTGGTTTTGGCATTCAGAACTTCCTTGTGAAAGTAGATTCCCTTTGGCTTTCACCCCTTCCAGTCATATGAGTCAATGACTCTGATAGTCCTTCTTGCCTGTGAATAGGTAGTGTCTTCATTGCTGCTTCTGTATCATACACATTTTTTACAGGATGGAAATGTTAGTCTCAAGCCAAATTCACAATCTGGAGGATCAGAAAGCCAGATTTAGTCTGACCCTTCCTCAGTGACCTGTCCGACCAGGGTGACCCTAAGTTCCTAAGGAACATAAGTTCCCCCGCAAACTGTATCATTAGAGCATGCAAGTCTCCCCACCAATTCAAGGTAATGGCCTTATGAGGAGGTTCACAGCATAAATGACTAGACAAAACAGAGAAAAACTTAAAACTCCCTATTACGCTTCACAGAATAACTATACAAAACAGAGAGAACTCAAGCTTCCCACAAAGTTTCACTGCATAAGTAACTAGACAAAACAGAGAGAACTCAAGCTTCCCACAAAGTTTCACTGCATAAGTGACTAGACAAAACAGAGAGAACTCAAGCTTCCCACAAAGTTTCACTGCATAAGTAACTAGACAAAACAGAGAGAACTCAAGCTTCCCACAAAGTTTCACTGCATAAGTAACTAGACAAAACAGAGAGAACTCAAGCTTCCCACAAAGTTTCACTGCATAAGTAACTAGACAAAACAGAGAGAACTCAAGCTTCCCACTTTGCTTCACTGCATAAATGACTAAACAATAAAAAAAATAAACACATACATGTATTATTGTCCGAAGTAATTGCAGCATCTGTTAAATTAAAGATATAATCTCCAATACGCATTCCTCTCATGCAGCCAACTAAATTAGTCATAGCCTTGTCTTCATCGATGATACCACCAACATAAGCAAGTACATATGGTTCAGGCATTAGTTTTGGTCTTGGTATAAAAATAGACTCTGAAATATATATACAAACATATTCTTAAAAGTTAGCAAAACAGCTAAATACACAACATGCAGTTGAAGAACAAACATTTTCTAAAAAGAAAATTTAAATATTGTTAACATCATGTACAAATATAACAAATGAAAGTTTATTATTGCAATTAGAAATGTTATAGATATAGGTATAAATGGTAGTTCTACTAAAGGCTACTGATCTCACACAGACTGATAAACAAAAAATCGAAAACTTGATGGGAGATTTGAAAAATGTACTTATCCGTAGATCTTTATCAAGATAATTCAAGTGACATCCATAAAAAGGTACTAGCTAATTTAAGTTTCAGGTTGGAATATCTTCATTGCACTCCAGACATGTCCATAGTTGCTCCGATCTCCTTCGCAATATCTCCAACAACGTCCAGCAACTGACCATACCAGTTTGATTTTGATTGATGAGCCTACTCATATACCTGTTATGCTGTTCTTTTCTTGCTACTCCAATGTTCAAACCCAGCTCCTGCAGTCTAGTATGGATTGGTTTAAATGAAAATCTTCTTCGGGGCCACACTCTATGAGGGCATTCAAAATATCAGCTCTATCCATTGACTGGCCCGCTGATATGGTGACAGAGCCCGCCAGCCTGTCTGCTCTCTCAATGCCAACGACCCCTATGTGCCCTGGAATGAAGATAAGTGTGATTCTGCAAATTGTTGATGCTTGTAGTAATTAAGTCTATTGCCTGCGCACCGAACTATCCTCCACTTTTAGGATTATACTCAATGAATCACTCAGAATGTACACATGAGTATAATTTTGTGACTTAGTAAAGCTAATTGTTAAACATTAGTTAGTTAATAGAGCCTATGTCCTTCAACTTCAGGTCAATCAACAAGTGTTCAATCTCAGCAGATAGCCAAGGGTGCTTATCTGGTAGGTTTCTTTACTGCACCAGTAATACACAGGTATCATTTATTCTTGTAAGGTGCCTTGCAGACTCATGCTCCATATGATGCTACTTATTTTTCATCATCTAGATCACTTAAAAAATTGCATTGTTGTTAATCAAATCTCTCTTTCTAGCCTGTGATGCCTTTATTAGTTTGGGCAGCAACAAAAGCAGACTATTCTTCTCTGTCCATGGCTGTTCTCTGCATTGTGATCAGTTTGTGATTCATTTCTTTCAGTTCCTGTTCAAAATTACATTGGTGCAACAGAGTTCATGCACCGATGCTGAGATCTTTCTGTGCAAGAAAGAGATTGGAGTATACAATGTTATTCACTAAAGGGGAATGATAATGGTCCTATCAATCAATAAATAACTCATTCATACAGTCAATTAAAAAGAACACTGTTCATTACAATCATTTTTTGAAACTATCAAATTCAAAATTGTTGAGAATTAATATTTTATGTCAGAGAAATCTCAGTATGAATTTGCTGTGAATAGATGTCTTACTCAGAAGGTTGGTCTGATAAGATCACATGTTCCAAATATAACACTACTTATAGTTAATTCCTGTCCATTTTTTAAATAAACTAAGTCACTACCTTCCACCTACTCCTTCAGTCTTTAAGTTCTTTTTTCAAATTAACTAAGTATTTTATGCTTTAACAGCTGCATATAAATCCGTAAACTGAGAGGGAATTTAATAGGTAATATGTTGCGCTCGGCTTTCAGTCCGTACTTTAATAGGTCTGAAGTGGATGGTTTTGGTATAAACGGATACTTCCAACCTCCAGGATTTTACATGGATCTGTTCTGGACATGCAGATAATATGAGAGAACTGACAGGCTTGAACCAAAAATATCTTTAGAAGGGTGAGGACACAACAACTGATGATGTAGCTATATTGAGATTGAGAGAATTTGTAATAAAATGTTGTACAAGCATAAATGGTTGCCTGCAGGACACGATATGAAGGTGTTTAACCAGCATGTTAATACAGTAACCATCAGCATGTATCTTCATTGATATTTGCTGGGAGACTCAAGCACCTATATATTTAAAAGAGTGCTTTTAAGTATATAGCTGTTCAAATCCATGGTTATGCACTATAGAGATTCGAAGATCATATAAAGTACATGTTGACTATCATTTTCAATTTAATCACACCATTGAGCATTTTTTTTTAAGCGCTTTGTTTAAAAAAAAACCTTAGATGCTGAAAGACAAATGTTAAAAAGTATGTTTTTATTTGCTTGAAAAGTGAGATATGAACTAGTTAAAACTGGCAACTTACGCTGATATAAGCTATCAGAATATGGATTTGATGAATAGATCTGAATCTTTCCCCTTCGAATTTCAACAACTTTGGATTGACCCAGCACTAAAAGTCTTGTGTAATTGTAGTAGTTTTCTGCTACTACTTGTTTCCATTTCCCATCATTCAAAGCCTCTGAAAAGTTCAATAGATCAACATGATATAAAGTATGAAACTGGTACATTTAATTAGATATCAGCATTTTAATAAACACACAGCAGCTAAATTTAACTAGATTTATGAATTTTAACTCAGTATGCTGCTGCTACATAGAATCAATACTGACATACGGATGCAAGTCATGGACAATAAACAAACAGATTTTTAAAAATCTGAGGGCCGTAGAGATATGGTTTTACAGAAGAAAAATAAGAATCCCATGGACTGCTAAAATGACTAATGTTGAGGTGTTGAATGAGATCAAGACACAGAGAAAGCATATCAATATAAGAAAGAGGCAGTCATCATTTGTCAGGCATATGATGAGAAAGGGAGGTTTAGAACACATTGTAATAACTGGTAAAATTGAGGGGAAACAAGACAGAGGAAAATAGACAGAGAGAGACAATTTTGGATAGCCTGACGTCATGGCACGGAAGAGCGTCAACATCTGAGATGATAGCAAACACCAGAGACAGAGATTTGTGGAGATTCATGACCAGCCAGCATGGCACCTGAAGATGATGATGCAGCTGCTATATTTAGCTATGGTCGGCGTGATGTTAATCACATCAGCCATTGTGTGCCGATGATTAATGAAAAATACAGCCCTAACACCGTATTCCCCAATATATATCATTGTAATTGGACGCTGACAACAAACGATAGAAGAAAGTTAGTCACAACAGAGATGAAGTGTTTACACAAAATGCTGGGTGTAACAAGAAGAGACCGGTTGAGAAATGAAGACATCAGGAAAAAAGTGGGCACAACATCAGTACTAGACTTCATCAAGAAACAACAAATTAAATGGTTCGCCACGTAAGCAGATTACCATCAGACAGTGCACCTCAAAGAGCAATGCTGCTCCGATACAATGGGTACAAAGTAAAAGGCTGGCCACGCAAAAGATGGACCTCAGAGATAACAGAGGCGACTAAAGATACTATTTGCAAAGCACATACTAGGGCCCGTTTTAGAAATCTCTTCCTGACCTGACGCTGTGAGGCAAACAGGATTCGAGAAAGAAAGAAAGATATCATTGTAATAGAAGGTTCCTTTTTTCTATTTATCTAGATATCTGATTTTAATATTAATATGCAACTGTTAAATTAAATGAGATATATCTGAAGTAGAAAACAAAATGAAGCTGTAAAATTCAGTAGATATCTTAGTTTTAATACAATAAACAGCTGCTAAAAATATTATACAATTTACTATCATCCAAAATCTTTTTCATGTTTGGAAGTGGGTTGAAGTAGCTTTCCTCTTCAATGTGTGAGTGGTTATTCTCTTTCTCATATCAAAATCGTCATGCTCAAATCGTCAATTACATCTGGAATCCATCTTCTCCATAGTCGTCCTCTTCTCCTCTTTGTCAGGATGTCACCTTCCATAATGGTCTTCTCCAACACTTCGTGTCTCTTTATATGTCCAAAATACTTCAATTTTCTCATTCTTATTTGTAGCATCTGATAGTTTTCTTTGATTTTTAGTTCTTTCTACATAGATCTATTTGTTCTCTTCTCTATCCTTGATATATACGGAGGCTTGTTTCTCATATCTGCCTGGTCTCATTCAGTAGACGGTATTTGGTATTCAAGATGAAAGTTGATGCTACTCACTGTTTATACTCATATCTGCCTGGTATCTTTCAGTAAGTGGTATTGAGTATTCATACTGAAAGTGGTTGTGGCTCACTAGCAAGATGAAAGTTGATGCGAGTCACTGTTTATACTCATATCTGCCTGGTATCTTTCAGTAAGTGGTATTGAGTATTCATGCTGAAAGTGGTCACTAGCTACACCCATATCAGTTTGAACTTTTCTAGTAGATGGTATTGGATAACCACGCTGAAAGTTGCTGCGACTCACTGGTTATTTCATATCCACACTTTCACATATAAATTGATAACATTCTAATATAACTCTTACTCTTACCATCTGTCTTTACAGATTCTTTCACAATCTGATTGAAATTGTTGTAGCTGAGGGTGATGGTGTGAGCATCGCTAAGTTCTAGTTGAACAAAGTTGCCCATGTGATCATAAACATACAGAAGCTGAGCTTCGGTGAGAAATGTGCGGAAACTGAAGACAACGGTATCATCCAGAACAGCAGGGGAATCGGTAACATCAAAGCGAAGAAATGACATAGGTAGGCCACTGAAGGTAACAGCATCTTTATTTAAATCTGAAAAGACAATGTATATTTGGTTAAGGTTAAACATCATTACAAAGATTTGAAGAAGTACTTCTTTAATGTTATGTTATGTTACTGACTCCATGGCACATTGGGCATACCCATTTCTGCTCTGTCCTCTGCTGCAACTGCCATGCCAAAGTCCATTTGTTCACCGTACCCATGAGTATATCTTCTCTCTCTACTATGAAGACGACACTGTCTGGCATGTCCAAACTTAATGCCTAATTCTCGAACTCGTTCCAGTGTCTGAGACTCACTCATGTCACATAAATGAGAGCATATCACATTGTTGTATTTCTTTAACACGTAATAACAAAGTACTGTAGTTTTACAAAATACAAAAACAATGACAATACACAACAACGTTTCGACCAAAAGGCCTTTATCAAGCAAATGATACAAAAAAAGTGACGAATGTCACATATAGACTTTGACAAAGATATTACAACAGTTAAAAATGAATGAAAATATGTGACTAAAAACAAATAACGAAAAACATACAGAAAAACTAGAAGTGGAAAAAGAAGAGAAACAATAAAAATATCAAGTAAATCTACATAGTTTTACTGCAGTCTCCATCTATATTGACATTATTTCTTTAATAGCAACATTACTATAATTGGGTGGCGTCTGTGGCCTAGGGGATAATGACTCGGTCTATTAACCCCGACGTTCTGAGTTCGAATCACGCTGCGGACAATTTGGTTGCAAATTGTTTTCAGTGGATTTTTACAAAGGATGATGGCGCCACCCATTCAGAAAGCAATGGCAAACTACTGAATGTAATAATGCCTAGAAAAATCACAAACATTGTTAAAAAGCTGGGGTTGATTCGCAAAGTCCTATAAAGAATATTCAACTAACTTTTAACTATAATTGAGACGTAAACTACCTTTCAATGACTTATCATAGCATGATTTTGAAGATTCGATTCCAACATATTACTTCATATGCAGTCAGAAGCGCAATACCAGGCGTCATGACTACCGCCTAAATTGACAGCGGGCATTCGCAGAAGAAGACTTCATATAAATCGCATAAACATGTCAACCGCAACACACGTCCAAGTGACGCTAATGTACACATCATCATGAAATTGTTGACTTCTAAATGCAGTCCATATTAATTTTAAATATAGGATAGCCACCACTACATCCTAGCCATAACTACATCATAACCACCTCTAGATCCTAGCCACCACTACATCCTAGCAACAACTATATCCTAGCCACCCCTACATAGGATGTAGTTTAAATGATCAGTTTCTTGATTTTTGTAATCTAAAGAACTTATTCTTACCCAGCTCACAGTTGCTTCCCATGTGGGCCCATGAATCCCTACACAAACAGTTATATTGCTCCCATTTCTCTTGACACACTCCTCCATGGTGGCATGGGTTAGGCCAGCAGGATGACATGCAGCCTACTGACACTCCAGACATGCTAAAAAATTGATAATACAATTAATTAGTATAAAATTGTTACTTCAATTTTTAAAATGTGCTATTAAAATATGTGTACCTGGTTATCTAGTTGACATACTAAATATGCAAAGAGATTGATTAATCAACATCAAACTGGTGTGTTGGGCCGCTGGATACTGCTGAATTTGCTGAGGCAGAGATCGGAGCACCTATGGACATGTCCAGAGTGCTATGATGATAGTCCTCATATAACTGATATCTGGTTGATACTAATAATGAACTAATAATGAACCAACCACCAATAACAGCATACAATAAAAAGAGATCAGATACTAGAGCCAAAGGAAGACCAAGAAAAAGATGGATAGACGATATCAAGACCACACTAAATAAACATGGATATAACACAACAAGAGCGACTCACCTGGCCCTGGAACACAAACTAAAGCTCCCACCCCTACGTTTAATGGCAGGAGTGGACAACCAATTCCAATAGACTAATAAAGAATAACAGAGAGCCTGGAGAAGGAGTTTTCTTGAGGAACTGAAGAATGTAGGATTATCCATGGAAGTCATAAAAAATGGCCAGAGACCAGGAAAAATGGAGAACAACTGTTAAGGCCCTATTCTTCACAAGAAGCAGAAAGAAATCAGTAAGTTAGTATCAGATCTAATTGGCTATTGGGAAAGAAATCAGTAAGTTAGTATCAGATCTAATTGGCTATTGGGAAAGAAATCAGTAAGTTAGTATCAGATCTAATTGGCTATTGGGAAAGAAATCAGTAAGTTAGTATCAGATCTAATTGGCTATTGGGAAAGAAATCAGTAAGTTAGTATCAGATCTAATTGGCTATTGGGAAAGAAATCAGTAAGTTAGTATCAGATCTAATTGGCTATTGGGAAAGAAATCAGTAAGTTAGTATCAGATCTAATTGGCTATTGGGAAAGAAATCAGTAAGTTAGTATCAGATCTAATTGGCTATTGGGAAAGAAATCAGTAAGTTAGTATCAGATCTAATTGGCTATTGGGAAAGAAATCAGTAAGTTAGTATCAGATCTAATTGGCTATTGGGAAAGAAATCAGTAAGTTAGTATCAGATCTAATTGGCTATTGGGAAAGAAATCAGTAAGTTAGTATCAGATCTAATTGGCTATTGGGAAAGAAATCAGAGCTGACTCATGCCCACATTATTAAAACCCCAGTAGATAAAATACTTGCATTATGGAGCAAGAAGTAAGCAAAAGATTGAAAAATCACCGCTTGATCAGCATACATACCTTCCATCTATATGATCTATGAGATTCACTGATTGCTGATTATACACAAATCCATAGAGACAGCCAGTAAATCCTACTGTCTCTTGAATTGTAGCATCTGATACTCTGAAATAGATTAAATAATATGGATGCAGTTTTCTTAATCACTTATCATAACCACAACACTGCACTGAATTCACCTAAACTCAATTTTATTTGAAATTTTACCTTTTATAATATTATTTATTGTAAATATAAATATAAATTGATGTTTCCTAAGCGGACATTTTTAATGAAGAAACAAATTTCCTACAAAGTATAATGCATAAGGCAGCTAACAATGGATGTAAATGAAGATGGCAATCACATAAAGTAAAGTACATTAACTCTTAGTGGACCAGGGCAAAAGTCACGTTTTACAAGCGCTTTCACGTTTTGATAACCAAACGCCACTTAGCGTGGCGGAATGTAAAAACGCGGCCACTTCAAACGCCACTTAGCGTGGCGCTTGGTCCACTAAGAGTTAAGATAACTATTTATCTATATTCTCTTCATGTCCCATTTGTAAGGTCTCCTTTTATTTTTTGGTATCTTTAAAAAAATTTAATTTAAAACCTAAATAATATATGGAATTTCAAGTTATATAATTTTAAAACTAAATTACAAGTTTTCAATTCTAATATTGTTTCAATCCTAAGATATGCCAGCAAGAGTTGAAAAATGACTAAAGATACAGAGAGTAAGTTTAATACATTTGAAAATATATGTCTGTGAAAAAATAATGAACATAAAATAGAATTAATTCAGGAGAGGTGATGAAAACAGAGAATTGTATGGTCAGCCACTAGCAGCAACTGTTATAAGAAAGAGAAGGAGACATGTTGGACATACTTCTGTCCAACAGGAGAAGAAATGATCATACAATCACAAAGCAAACATTGCAAGCAAATGGTTCAAGTAAGAATTGACACCCTAGGGAAACCCTGAAATGAACATTATTGAGAGAGACTGGAAATATTGGACTTAATTCCATAAAGGAGATTGAACGAGTTTCCCAGGATAGATCAGTATGGAGAATTGGCTTGCAAGCCCTATGTAATGTATAACTCTATGAGAGGAATACAAGTTGCATATAGTCCTTTGTTCAATTTCCGTGGTGTTTTACTCATATTCCAAATGTGTAAGAACAGTAGTTTCAAGATTTCATTCACTGGTACTGGACCTGCTCTAAATAGCTCTACTCTTAGACTGCAATGATCTGCAATTTTTGTATATTTCAGTGCCTTAATGGATTTAGTAATTTCTTCTTTCTGCAGAGTGTAAATATTTATGTCAAGATCATTCTAAACTACCAAGATATTCAGTAATCTGTTTCCATCCTCCCACCTCATTCAGTTTCAACATAGTCTGCTTTCATGTTTTACAGTTAGAACAAGATACATCCTTTACTTGATAAAGGCCTTTTGGTCAAAATGTATTTCCTGCTTGAGTGTATGGACGTAGATTCTTTCAAGGCTATCAATTATTTTCCATTAACATGAAGATCTTTAACTCTTTCCACGCTTTAAGCCGCACACTGCGCCACGCGGAAGTCCGTTGCATGCTTTAAGCCGCACACTGCACCATAGAGTTGCTTCCTTGTAAGAAGTCTTTCTAGTTTTACTTCTACTATTTTACTTATAGTACTTTTTAACCTTGTTATTCTATTAGGTTGTCCAGTTTTCTTCAATTTAGTATATAATAATAATATATGTTTATTTATTGACGAGTAGTTGGGATCGTAATTTTAAAAAAATATTTTTTTTATTACTTCCCTTGAATTAACTGCTTAAAAATTGAGGAAATAAATGGGCGTGGAAAGAGTTAAATCTTATTTCTCATCTCAAATGTAATCTTCCTTTTATTTTATCCTTTGTCATTATGTCAGATTAGTTTATCCTCAAATTGTAAATATAACAATATTCTTACAGACATATTTAATTTGTATGTAAAACATTCTTAACTCTTTCCACGCCCATTTATTTTCTCAATTTTTAAGCAGTTAATTCAAGGAAGTAAAAAAATTAAAAATTTTTTTAAAATTACGATCCCAACTACTCGTCAATAAATAAACATATATATATTATTATATACTAAATGAAGAAAACTGGGCAACCCATTAGAATAACAAGGTTGAAAAGTAGTATAAGTAAACCAGTAGAAGTAAAACTAGAAAGACTTCTTATAAGGAAGCAACTCTATGGCGCAGTGTGGCTTAAAGCGTGCAACGGACTTCCGCCGTGGCGCAGTGTGCGCTTAAAGCGTGGAAAGAGTTAATAAATTTAAGAAAAATACATTACTTATCTGGGAATCCTCCAAGATACAAGACACCTGTGAAGTCTGCAATATTGTGAAGGTTCTCTGGAAGCTCAACAAGTGTCTTGGTCGAGTCTACAGTAAACCTTATATTGTGAGAATCGTGCTCAACATAAATCACATGCCATACTCCTTCATCTAAACGGTTTAAAGATGTCACGGTTTCAATAATCTCATTGTTTCCAATTTTCAGATAAAATTTGACTTGATTCTCTGTGTAAGATAACCAACAATAATAAGACAAACATATTTCAATGCTACAATTGAGAATGGGTTTTCTATGGACAAAAGCGGCATCATCAACGCTCTAAGAGAAAACATGCGCTCTGAAGATTTTAACAAAGAAAATATAGGGTATTCTCTATATCGGTTACGCAAATTGTGCATACCGATATGTGCGACAAGATGGGAAAACCATGAGAGAAACCAAAGTAGATACATCAATCAACACTGAATGGAAGTTTTTAGCCTAAACACACTGAGATACATGTTTGGGAGGAGATCGGAGCAATTATGGACGTGTCCAATGAAGATGATCCTGAAATGAACATAGTTCATGGTTAAATTACTTAGATGCATTCTGTTAGATAATATTTTATATATCTAATGGGTCTAAAGCCGAAGGATTGACTTCGTTGCTCCAGGTTTTACAACATATAGCTTGATCCTCCACACAGAAGTGGCACACAACCTGCAGAGAGTATTGCACAAAGATGTAACTCCATAGCTCCAGCAACAATCATAGGGGTCTCTGCACCCGAGTGGTTACCGGGCCCAAATTTGGGGTGTAAAGAATAGAACCATTGCTACCTGCCACGCATGTCGTAAGAGGCGACTAAGGAGGTTTGGCTGAAATCGGATGCACATGTCCTAAACGTGTAGAAGTCTATGCGTTGAGGGGCCTACCAAACCAATGTGCAATGTATACACGTTCTTGGCAAAGATCAAACATATCACAAAGAGTGATTAAAATTGGTCGAAAGAACGAACGCAAAGAAGAAGAAGAAGATAGGGTCTCTGGAAAAAGTGCACTTGTGAACAGAACAGTGCAGTCCAGATTTGATCCCATGAACATTCTAAAGGCAAGACAAAGCCTTAAATTTTTACAGATCTTTACCATTGAAATAATCATGCTATCCTTTTAAACAATTTTCAAGTCACATCAGATAATGTGACATAATCTGATTGTATCGTCTGTTCAATATGGTGTTTGAAAGATAGACTACGATCAAAGGTTATTCCAAGATAACCTTTCAACGGTGCAAGCGTGGTCTTACGGCTCTCAAAGTTATGGTGGCCAGACACCTTGAGCAGAGACTACTTGCCATTTTGTTCGATCGACTGGTAATGTCAGTGGTAGATTATGGACTCGGAATTCTTACGATATCAAGATCACAATGTGAATGACTCGAACGGGTTCAGAATGAAGGTATGCGTATAGTTCTGGGCTGCACTAGAGATACCCCATTGTGAAGATGAGATATATGCTTGGCCTTCTGTCACTACGCTCCCGTCATGCCAAACCAAGGCAGTTTACTTCTGCAAACCAATGCGAGTTACTTCGGATAAGAGACATCCACTTCACAAGAACACTAATGATGTTAAGGGCACGAGAATCAAGCATGGCATGTCGTGGATGGCCCAGGCTGAGAGAACAATTGATCATGTGACTACGGTTGCGACTCTACCAAAAGGGAAGAATGGATCCCAACAGATGATAGCATGACCAACTATCTCAACGTTATCATTACTCTTGGAAGAGAATGTAGAGATTGGGGCAACATGAAGGCTGATCTGCAGTTAAGCAGCTGATAGAAGATAATGCAAGGGATGATGATGTTGTTGTATATATCGATGGGTCGGTTCAACGTGGTGAGAAATCCGGCTGGGGTTTCTTGGCTAATGCGCATGGTAGGGTTGTTGCAGAGCAAAGTGGGGCATACAGGACAACTACTTCTAGTATGAGGATGGAGGTTGAGGCCGTTACTGCTGCCCTCCATTGGATTTCTGGGACTTCATTTACTGGGGCAGTTGTTGTATCTGACTCTCAGTCGATGCTTCACAAGATCCAGAAGGGCAGGTTTCGGTATGAGTGGATGTCGTCTATAGAAGTTTCTAACCTCCAGCGCTTACGTGGATATACTGTCCTGGGCATGGGGTGTTTACGGTAATGAGAGAGCGGACAGGCTTGCATCAACAGCATCGATTGTTGGGGAGTTGAAGATGGATAAGGGGATATTCTTCGGTCTCTTCGCGACTCTCTGTTGGATGAGGACACTAAAATCGATGTTGAATCGATCAAGCGATTTAAGCAGTTTGGAGTTACCCGTTGTTTAAGTCGAACTGGATGCCTGAGAGGCAGAGTGAGAGGTGTGTTTAATCAGCGAGCCACAGGAACCATCAGTATGCATACTCTTCGATATCTGTTGGGGAGACTGAGCACCTATGGGTCTGCCCGGAGTGCAATGATGTCAGTTTAGTAACCAATAACCAATAACCAATCTGATTGAATATTGAGATATAATGGCTCACAAATATTTGTATTCTCTTGCTAAAATAGTTCATTTGGACTGACTGTCCACCTCTTGATGTTTACTTTCCACTTATAGCATTGTTCTTTTTTTTCTTGCACTCAATCTTTCCTAATAATGCTTTCAACCACCATGTCTTTTTATGTGTACAGCAAATATTATATTTGCCTATATTTTGTGCAGTTATTAGTTATATGAGGACTATCATCATAGCACTCCGGACATGTCCATAAGTCAGAAGAATATATCAACTGTGATGTATATGTTAATTGTGACAAAGATGTTGCTGCCTGTTAAACTGTAACAATAGACACACTTATTGAGAAGCAGATGGTAGAGAAGTGACAGGAACAAAGTGCAAACAAACCAGAATCTCTGTAATAAACCATGGAAGCAATGGATACATCATGTGTGTAGTTTTGATATTGAAGATGATGTTCTGAACTTGCTAACTAAAATGAACACATCTTAGTACATTTGGGACAAAAAACTAAATCAACCCTGGACATATTTTAAAACCTATGTAAACTACTTTAGTGTTATGTACAGTTAACAATAAGCTATTTAAATAGAAATTAAATTGAGAGGGAGTACTTATCCCTTAATACATTTTTCCTTTATGATGCTTACATTTTTTGATCCCTTGAAAAAATGATTCACAAAATTCCACTGTATATAAAACATCAATAGGGTAAAATGAAAGAAAATAATGGCATATCCTTTATAGAACGTAGCCATCAACCACAGTAAATGAATCATAGATTTTCTAGGCACCACTTATACATTCAGTAGTTTGCCATTGCTTTCTGTATGGTGAGGTCTATTTTTACCTTTAGTAAAAATCACACGGAAACGAATTTGCTTCCAAACTTGCCCACCGCAGAGTTTGAACCAGGTATGCTTGGGTGGCGATCGAGCTCACTACCACTTGAGCTACAAATGCTCATCAATAAGGTAAACCCTAAATAAAAAAAAACATGTACTTCAGCGCTGTCCAACGTTGTGCCCACGGGTACATATATCCATGTAATACATTCCTAACGCCCTATTTTATTTCTCTGGGCAATAACGTTTCTCAGAATTTCAAGGAAAAAATTTGTTTTTTAATAACAGTATTTTTCCTTTTATTGGTAAGTACAATATTAAACAATTAAACTTGTAGTCAGGATTAAATTTGCATCCGTTATTCCTTTTATTAATGTTACTATTTATAGTACTTTATAATTATTATTGCAATTGCTACATGGCACCCGCATCACCACAGTAATTAGTCAGATGCGCCACAATATATGAAACTTTTGGAAAGCACTGCTGTACTTGAATTACATTATTTCAAATTATGTCACTAAGAATAAGGAAAAAATTATCAACAGACCGGATATAATCTTTATGTAAAATATGTTTCCCTTGTTCTTTGAGTCACGGCTGCCAACCTGTTCTTGTAAATCACTGCTGTGGTATAGAAGAACTGCATTTGCCTGGTGGGTTTTGAAGTTAATTCTAAGATCCCCATTTCTCCAGGGTGGCATCCGCATAAAACTGTCACTCTGTGTGATTGTCACAGAGTTGTCAACTGGTTGAGAGGCTGTAATCAGAAGACATAAACAATGTCAATTAAATGAGTTATGGTCAATTGTTAATATGTAGATTTGGTTATTGTTATTGGTTACTGATTTCTCAATTAAAAGGTCTACGCTGACAACAATCGATTTTATTTTTGTACCAGAAGATGCATTCATAAGGATAAATGAATGTGCTGATAGGCTTGTAGATATAGCTGCTGTAAAAAAGCAGGCAAGCAATGGACCAGGCTGGTATTATAAATTCCCTAAAGGAGAGAGGACATGTACAAGTAATAGTGGTGAATCTACAACCCTAACCAGACTGCAAGAATACCAAGTCATATGTGGTGTAGCTAGACAAGAACACTATGCTGATAGCCAAAGAAGAATAGTAAACCAACAAAGGGCCTGTGTCATTAGTTGCCATACGGTGAAAGCTATTTTGTTTTGAGACGGAGATCAGAGCACTTATGGACTAATTAGTTCAATGTGCAGTGATGATAAGCCGATGTCTAAACTATACCAATTTCATAACACTCTGGGCACACTCATAAATGCTCTACCTCTCCCAGCAGATGTAGAAGGGTCCTGTTGCTCACTGGTAAAAACACCACTCATTCTGTCCTTCAGGTGCCTGGTCATACTTGCTGTACATTTTATTTCAAATTTCTTCAAATGCTGTTTAGATTCATCATCAACATCATCCACCCGTCAGTCATGTAACAACTGAAGTATGTCCACCTTACAGCGTGATCTTGATTTCCTGGGAAAAATCTGCAGGGTGCCATATATGGTGTAGACAGCAAAAGATACATTAGTTTTGCTTATCTACAAAATGACAGCTTGTTTTGTGGCCTCAACTTTGTCAATGTGTCTTCTTCTTCTTTTGTTGTCACACTGCTACCGGGTTGTTGCCCAGTGTCGTGTTTTTTGTTTTTGTCTTGCGCTGCTCTGGTGGCTTGTGTGATTGTTATCTTTGCTCTTTCACAGGATTCTGCTATGCCATCTAACCATCTTTTCCGTAGTCTTCCTCTTGCCTTCTTTCCCGATGTTCTGTTGTAGAAGACTCTGTATACTGTGGAGTTTGGATGCATTCTTATTAAGTGGCCAAACCACTTCATTCTTTGTTTCTCTATGTAATTCAAACACGGTTTTGTGCCAACTTTCTTTTTTATGCTGATGTTAGTGATTCTGTCTTTTCTTGTGTTGTTGGTTGTCAATGTGTATCTTACCAAAAAGTACATTTTTTTTCAATGGTCTGATCATTAATCTTTACGTATATAGCACTGAGACAGACAGTTCAAATTTGACACCATTGGGCAGTGTTCAATTCCAGATGATTTACTTAGAAAACCAGAACTGGACAGACTGATAGTTTTAAAGTAGAATATTTTCAAATTCAACATATACAATTTGTTATTTTCCACAAAGTCAAGTTGATCGTGCGACAAAATAGTACAGGGTACAGAAAGTTCGCTTTTCAAATTGAGCATAAAAGAGTTTTAGTTTCAATTTATGCAACCAACTTTCTACAAGTGAGGAAAGAGAGTGGCCTACTTACTTCTCACATACTTGTGGTATGAAATGTGAAGTAACAGACATCTCACACCCTACGGTCTGCAAATTCTACAGACATTTTCATTTCAAGCTGATCAGAGAATATCTACTTGAGGAAAGGAACTTGCGTAGTTGAGAATCATCATACTGTTGAGGCACAGAGAAAATGAGTTTCCTGAAAAGACTGAACCTACAAAACCCACATGTCCAACCCTGGTCATTATCTTGTGATTACCATTATCTTGTGGCAAGAAAGTGCATTCAAGGATTGGGCTCTACAGTTAACTCTGCATGCTCGAAAAAGGTGCAACAAAAGGTTAGTGAGACTGTTTTCATCACTCGCAGTGGACAACTATTATTTATTATATTACATTGTGCTTACCACTTCCCCAGCATTTCAGAGGCCCAAGTGTCATTTTTGCAGTGCCTCTACTATTCTGTATAAATGTGAGCTCCATGAGTGGCAGCTGCTGTCTTTCCCGGTTGTAGCCTTTATCAACCAGTGTAACATTGGAATCTGCATAAATCAAAGCAGATTTATACATAACAAGCTTACAGTAAAACACACATTTCACAAGTTCAAATCTGATCAAAAAGTTAAGTAATATAAATTTATAATGAATACAGCTGCAGTACAGACAAAAAATCAGTGTATGAGTATGATTTGCAAAGTCAAACAAGAATGGTGAGATGAAACTGGGTGGAGGTACTGGTACAGATAGGGATAAGAGAAATCATCATTTTTGTCCATGGGCACGCAGGAGTCAGGGGTTATGAACGAGATGATAGATTGGCTGGCATGGCTGTGATATCAGAGGGAGCTGCAGTGGACTGAAATGACATTCTCAACTCAATTAAGAGAGTGTTTCTAATGAGAGAAGTTTCAGGATTGTGAATCGGATCAGATCAGATCTGGAGAAAACCGAGTGGAGGCTGCGGTGATACTTAATAAATTGGCATTTTAGGACAAAGACACATATGTATGGTATCACATAAGCAAGGAAAATGAATAATCCAAATCATAAAACTAACAAAGAACATTTTCATACCAAGATCACAGAAGCAGTGTTCGCCATCACAACCAGTATCTTTTGGGCAGTCACAAAATCCAGAAGTATGAGATCCAATATAATCCACAATTTCCCCGTTTGTAGATTTGAACCAAGTCTTTTTGCTGAGGCTGAAAAAAACACAAAAATTAGTGTCAGGTGACATGTAGTTTGAGGGAAATATAAAGAGAACAGAATACAACAAAATTTCACATAGCAATGAAAGAATTTATCAACTATATGAATCACTTGTTTGGTTAGACAGAAATTGTAAACTCATACAGCCACTATTTAACCCATTCCTAACTAACTGCCACAAGGTGTGTCCAGATTGTCTACTAAAATAAAACCAACTGTCGCACACTACACCGAGCATTGTTTCATGAAAAGTTGATGCTAAATTTACAACAAATCATTTTGATCCAATTTCCGGTTTTTAACAACAGCTAAGCTATCTATTTCTATCATGGTCCGATCTGCATTTTGGTAAAATTTATTAGTTGGATGAAATTGATATCTTTAAAAGTTAAAAATAAATCGCTGCACATTTTCCCTTTGGTTATAGTTAAAACTAGGATCACTTGCTTAGTGTCCTTTCTGATTCACCATTCAGTACATCTGCCTTTGACTCCTGTGTCTCTGATAACAGCAGTGTTTAATCTGTGGTTACTTGTATATTTGCATTTGTTGAGGTTAACTCTGTGGACCAAACCCCACACTAAGTGACGTTTTTCATAGTAAAAACAAATGTCCTGGTCCACTAAGAGTTAAAGAATGTCTCAATTTTTTTACACAAGTCCCTGAAGAAAAGATAATGAGCAGCAAGTGCAGGTACAGAAAGAACAAGACAAGAATTTGTATCAGATAGTGTTACAAGATTCTGCAGAGGAAAGTGAACAAAGACATAAATAAAATATAAAGTCAAAGAAACAAATAGTGATAGAAGAATATTAATAACAAACAAAGAAACAAATAGTGATATAGATAGAAGAATATTAATAACAAACATAGACAACAAAACTATCTCATTTCTGAACTGACCTGATCGGTGAGTTGACACATTCATATTGTAAATACTGTTCACATTTCCCAGAGCTTGAAGTTAGTCTTGTTAGCTGCTCTCTGGACATTTCTCTAAAAAATGATCATGCAATAAGAACACTGTCCATAAGGTTTTATTGAAATATTTATGTTTAGAACACATTGTAAAATCAATGGGAGATAATATGAAATGAGATGGCAGAAAGCGATAATTTTTGACAGCTCAACTTCATGACACAGAAAATTGTAAACATCAGAACTGATAGTCAGTTCTCAGGACAGATATTTGTAGAGACAGATAATCATCTACATATACTGAAATGGCCCATGATGCTGATGTATCAGCATAGAACATATGGTATTGGTGATCCATTGCAGCCAACCTTTGATGGACAGATAATATTCATCCAATAGCTTGTCCTTGGCAAAACTTTACCACCGTAAACAAAACTTCTCTCCTCATAGACATCTGCAGCCATCATGCTAAAATCATATTATATCCTGAATCCATTTTCTCCATTGTTTTGTCTTCTCTTTTTCTGCAGAGATGCAAAATTGTTTCTATTTTGTTGTATTTCATAATTACTCTTTGGGTTATCCCAACATCTTCTTGGAAAGTAGTCAGCCATTGCTTTCTTTCCCTGGCAGTGACAATATTAGTCCATGACTGTAGCAATTATCTCTATTACAGAGGTCCTCTGTGAACCGTTGTGAATTTTGAGACCAATAACCACTGACACCCTGTTGGCTGCTCCCCCACTCATCCACCAACAGATGACATGAATTTGAAACCAAATTATGGATCTGAATGAAACAGTACAGTTCATATGGTCTTTGCTGCATTTGAAAAAGTCTTTTGACAGCTTACAAAAAGTGTTTATATGGATAATCTCACAACAATATGGTGTGCTCCAAAAAACAGTGAATGTTATCAAAGAATACAGAGAATTTCAATGCAATGTAATCTGCAACAATAACATGACATAATTTATTTTGGTTAACACGGGAGTCAAGCAAGGATGTATACTATCATCCTTCTTATTCCATTTGGCCATTGGTTGGCTGATGAGGAAGTCACAAAAGAACAAAATGCACGCATTAGATAAATACATCTGTATTGGTGGATCTGGATTGTGTAGATGACATTATTCTTTGTGGCTGATGTGCAGGAAAAGACGGATAGACTTTCATAAACAGCCCAAAAGATAAGACTAAAGATTAATAACTCTAAAAATAAACTAAAGAGAAATAAGTAAACATAAAAAAATCCCAATTACAATAAACAATGAAGCAATAGAAGAGGTTAATGAATTTGAATGAAGTATGCTACAGAAAAATTCTTAGAAACTCTGGACAATGAAGAGAAAGCATATAGACATTCTACAAGACCTGAACATTGAGAAACATTGACTCATAAACAATATCATGTCTGGGAAATCGAAATCTGGTGGTCACATTAACTGATTCAGTCCCGTGGAACACTGTAGTGCACATATTTCTTATCTCGTGTCCCAAGCGTCTTTTAAAAGACGGCTACTATTGCGTTGATTTTTTATTAATTTTCACTCCGATTGTAGTTTTATATCAACCGGAAACTAAGTAGAAAGGAAGTACTAACGATAACCAAATCACAACATCGTGGTTTTGACTAGAATCAGAAGTGAAACCAAGTTTAATTTTCGTTTTCAAGTTACCCTGTGATTAAAAATAATGTCTAACAATTCAGAGTCTAGAAATGGTTTGTTATCAGCTCGTTCTGCATGTTTTACAGCTGCAGAGCGCGAGATTGGTTGCATGAAGATGTAGATACTGATAGTGAAGATAGTGACGCTTCTGATGACACAGAAGTTTGTGATTTAAATACGTCGATTATTAATAATTTAAATAATACTAGTAGTGTTTCCCAACCAGCTGCGAGAGGGGCGTTGCCCAGTCAGGTTCCAGTAGGATTGCAACAAAAGAAGAAGGATTCAGACAGAACCTACACAGTCTACTTGGAGAGAAGTTATATAGTTGCTATGTTAGGACTATTATTCATATACTTTAGTTCTTTATTCCTGTAAATATTGCTATAATTTCCACTGTATGTGATTATATATTATGAGACATGAATGTTTAGTATGTGAAATCTTCAATTTGACAATTTTTAATGGAAATTTCTTCAAAGATGGTCGTGTTGCTAATTTGCGAACAGTTAGTAAACCATATATTCCATCAATATTTTCTTAATTTTTGTGTATTCATAAATGGATTACTTATATAAAGAGAGCAGTTACACTGACTTATTCACCATATTGCTCCTCAAGGCCCTTGGTAAGTTGGATTTTGTTCTCACAATTTCAATTAATTTTTTATTACATGCTAATATTTGTCATGCACAGTCAACACAACATTATATTTTCGCATACAATAAATATTTTATGAAAGTACAATCATTTATCTTTAATTTGATATATAATAAGTTCAACTTTAAATCATATTTAGAAACAATATTTTAATTTAACTAAAGTATGTGTGCAATATTTTGAAGCTAAAAATAATTCCGTCCAGAGGTGAAAAAAACCTGGTACTGAATCAGTTAAACATCAGTGATTTATTTATTTATCTATTTTTATCCTCTTCATGTCCAGTTTGACACCTAAGGTTTTCACAACAGATTTCCGTTGTTGCCTTTCTATAAATTGTTTCTCATATCAAGCCACAATCTTTCAATTCTCTTTCCACAGTTCTTCTCTGTTTCCTTTTGACGTCCATGTCTTTTTCCCCATCTGCTGTTCATCGGAGAGCAGTTCTATCCAATGCCTCTACTAGGATATGATATACATGACCAATCCACCTCCATTTTCGTCTTTTAATGATGGTCTCCAATGATATCTTCACCAATAAATATCTTCGCCATCTTCAAAGTTACATCTGGGACTCTGGCCGGTGCTATGGAGTTCACGCACTTCAGCTGAGATCTTAATGTGTAAGAAAAAGATCAGAGCACACATGGTTACTCACCGAAGTACAATGATGATGGTTTTACCAATCAATCAATCAATTAATCAATTTCCAATGATGCACAGTCTGTTCCTTTTAAATGCTCTTCATTTGCAATTGTATTTCGCCAGAATATTTGCAGGATTTTTCTTAAACATGTATTTTTTAATGTCTCCAGCTTATCTATGATGTTGTTGGTCATTTTCCAGCACTCACTACTGTATAATAACACTCCCAGGACATTGCCAAATAAACAATATCATGTCTGGGACATTTAAATATTGAGGTCACATTAAACATCAGTGATTTATAGAGAGCAATAATGGAGGGTATGGTTCTTAGAAGACAGAGAGTGAGGAAAACCAAGACAACAGGACATGAGGAAACCTTGAACATGATGATGAAAGCGGTAGAAGAACTGGCTAGTGATCAAACGTCTTTCTGGACATATGTGACGAGACGCAACGTTTGCAAAGGACATACTTCACGAAAAGGAAAAATGTGTCATCAGAAGTAGATTAGAAAAAGGATGTAACAGAAAGAATAAGCAAAGCAATTCAAGCCCTCGTCCTTTGTCAAACTTAAAAACAAATGCAAAATACAAGGACTTAGTTTTAAAATCAAACTCTGAATATATCAAACATTCTCGAAATATTGTTATAGAATAATAAATACTGAAAAATGACAGCAGGCATTACACATATTTCAGACACATCAAATGATGTGTGGGCCCAGAGAAGATAATTTTGAAGGGAATGGTGCCTGGAAGAAGAATGAGAGGAAAACCTAGAAGATGATGGGCGCAAGATGTCATTGACGATCCAAGAATGACTGCTGCTAACGCCAGTGAACTTGCACAGAACAGAAAGTTTTTCAGGACTGCTGATATGGAAGCCAAGCTCCAGATGTGACAAGCTACTTGATGATGATGATTACACATAAATTAATGAACTTTAAAAATGTTTTAGAAAATTCTACAAATATTTTGGCCAGAAAATATCACAAATGAAGAGCTGTGGAAGGAAGTTTATTGCACATAACTGGCAACAAGGATTAGAGGAGGATGTTAGAGATGACTTTGACATGTGTGCAGAATGCCACCTGGACTTTGACGAAGACAATTCTTCAACGGACAGCAGATGAAAGGAGAATACAGTACCTACCAAAGAAAAGCAGAAAAAATACTGTGGAAAAAGAAAGGAAAGAGTGGACTGACAAGGAATACTATATGTATAAAAACAACAGATCTGCAACAGTCACTTTGCCTTATTTGACAACTATAACATAAAGAAGATATAAATAGATGAATACATTCTTTTTAACTTTTCAACTCCCAACGGAGCACTAGTCTTCCTCTCTCCTACCATCCCTTCCAATTCTTTCCATGTTCTACCTATCATTTTCAATATCAGCCTCAATCTCTCGTCTCTAGGTCTGTCTAGGCCTTCCCCCACACCTCTTTCCCTGCAGGTTCCAAAATAGTGCCTGTCTTGCAATGCTTTCAGTCAGTCTTCTCAATCATTGTCCTATCCATTGCCAGCGTCTCTTCCTTAACTCTTTCTCCACTGGTATCTGCTTAGTTCTTTCTCGAAGTTCCTTGTTCGTTATCTTATCATACCATCGCAGCCCCTCTATTCTATGCAAACATCCATTTATGAAGGTCTATAGTTTCTGGTGGTATCTTTTGTTGTCTTCCATGTTTCCGAGCCATAGAACAGCACTGGTTTCACATTTGATTGAAAAATTCTCAGATTTGTGTTTGTTTTGATCTCCTTTAACTTCCATATCTTACTCAATGCAATAAAGTTTCCCATTGCTTTTTGTATTCTTATCTTGCCATCTTTGTTTGTTCCTCCTACTGTGTCTATATAGCTACCAAAGTATGTGTATTATTCAACATCCTTTAGAGCTGTTTCCTCCAGCATAATCTGGTTTACATTTACTGGGACATAAAGAGGATATAAATAGAGGTATACATGCTCACCTGTATTTGAGGTAATACTGGATATCTGGCAGCCATGGTGCTCGGACTGTGTAATTTGGTTGAAAGTTGTGCTCAACTAGTGTAATGCCAGCCATAGTGTCTTGATCCATTTCACAATGCACATAGGTGTGGTTTATTGGTCCTGCCCCATCAACATCAATCAAGTATACTCCACTGGCTAGATAACCCATGCGATAGTATTCCTCACAAGTGACTGCATACTTGGCTAAATAAAATATAATGAAATCACAAGATACAAATGAAGTATAGAGTCAATAAAAACTTATCTAATTAGAAAATAATGAAATTAGAAGGTAAAAATGGAGTCCTATTTTAATACATACTTTACAAACTTAGTTAAGTAGAACGCCTCTGTGTTGCAGGGCCCCAATAGGAGCAAAGAATAGTAACACTGCGACCTACAAGGCAGGTCGTTAATAGGTGACTGAGATAGGAGCCTAGGAAAGCTATCCTTGTAAATAAAAAGCGCAGCAGAAATCGGATGTGCTGGCCTACTTGTAAGTGCACAACTGGCACGATGTACAATATCTCTTAGGCTCAGATCATATACAAACCACAAAGAGTCGTTTAACAATTGGTCGATATGGAGCATTCGAATAAGAAGAAGTTCAGTAGAAAATGATGAAATCGCAAAGTAAAAATGAAATGCAGGAGTTGACACAAACTTATCTAATGAGAAAATAAAGGAATCTCAAGTTAAAAATGGAAAAAATACATTAAAAATGGAGCGTAGAGAAAAAATGCTCTCAGTAGTCAGAATTTTGGTACTGTGTAAGATGTATTTACTTTTACAGAGAGGTTTCTTCTTCTTCTTCTGCGATCGTTTCAAACAAGTACTACTAGAAAGAATATGAAAATGTCTACAAGACTGCACACTTACAAAAATGGCAGGTCTTGCCCTCATAATGTCCATGTTGGCATAAACAATGAATTCCATCCCAGTCAGATAAACACATTGAATTGTGTTCACATAAATTCTTCTTAACACAGTGATCCACCAGTTGACATCTGAAATAAAGATTATTTATAATAAAATAAAAACAGAAATAATTATCAATCAGATTATGAACAATGTCTGTGAATGTAAGACAAACAAATCATTTTTATTGATTGATCTAAACTTGTTCTAATCTGCTCATATTATAGTAAAACACTAAATGACAATAATGACAATTCAGTAACATGAGCCAACTGTCATTTGGAAGAACTAGGGTCAATTTTTGGTTTTTCCTCTCTGGTGTATGTGTTTTCCAAGAGCTACTTGTAACTGTCTGTCATTTGGTTGTATTTCTGTTCATCATTATGAACAAAATTAACAGCTAAGCTAAGATTTCTTGTTGCCAAAACGAATTATAAAAATGAAAACTGTATCATCTTTCTTCTTTGAACACGCCATATCAACCACCGCTAGTTAAACAACTCTTTGTGATCTAGAAGTGATCCAAGCCTAAAAGCAATTGTACATTGTGCTATTATCTACATCACAAATTGGTATAGAGAACTTGATACGGTCACTTAAAAAAAAACCAAAGATCAAAACCTTAACACAATACAATGAAAACAAAGATATTTACTCACAACTGTTAAAACAGAATTGATGCCTAATATATGTGTCAATGGCCACAAAATAGAAAGAGTTGACAACTTTGAATACCTTGGGGCATTGCTGACAAATGACGGGAATGCTATAAAAGAAAATAAACGAAGGCTGAGCATTACTTTGCAAAAACTAAAAGAACTAAGTAACCTATGGAAGGGAACTGACATAAGAACAAAAATCATGTGTTTAAGAGCCTGTGCTTTTTCCTTGGCAACATATAGTTGTGAGACATGGAACATTGATAAAGTGGCAGAGAAGATAATTAATGACTTTGAATGCAAATGCTACAGAAGTGTACTTAGAATATCATGGACAGAGAAAAGAACAAACACTTCTATTCTGCAGCAGCTTAATATTAAAGAGAGTTGGCTAATAAAGAGTATAAAACAAGGAAAATTAAAATTTTGGACAAATCAAACGATATGAGCGCCTAGAGAAAATAATTTTGGAGTGAATGGTGCCTGGAAGAAGAATTAGAGGAAGATCTAGAAGACGAATGGTGCAAGATGTCATTGACGATCTGAGAATGACTGCTGTTGATGCCGGTCAACTTGCACAGAAAAGAGTTTTTCAGGACTGCTATCATGGGAGCCAAGTTACGGAAGGGACAAGCTACTTGATGATGATGATGAGCCTTCCTAGGCTCCTACATCAGTCACCTCTTACGACATGTCTTGTAGGTCGCAGTGTTACTATTCTTTGCTCCTTTGCAGTCCCAGCAACACATGGGCAGAAAACTATACAAGATGGAGTATTCAAAACAATTCCAGATTTTGGAGAACATAATTGGCACTAAAGAAGTAAAGAGAATTATATCAAAGATTACCCGTCCAACAAAAGTCCAACTGCAGCATCAGACTCCATGATAGCTAAAGGGTCCAGTCGTTGTCCTTGTATTTTTATTCCTTGCATGCAGCCTACAAAACCATACTGCTCTGCAAGTGAAGGCAATAAAATGAGCAAGTACTAAAACACATTAATATTTACTTCTTTCAATGTATCAAGGGTTTACATGGTTGCTCTGTGTTTTACTCTGCATCCAGCAGGGCTGGCATTGGCTAATATCTCTTAAGAGGGAAGGGGCAAAGAGTGAAAATTAGTAGCATGCCGGGGACCCACAGACCCTAACCCTCCAACCATAAAAAAGGCGCAACATCTCAAAGCAAATTAGGAAAAATGTTAACTGACAGTGAAAAACAATTGGAGCGCTGGTTGGAAACTATCTTAAACTGTATTCCACAAAAAATATAGTAGCTGACACCGCACTCAGTTCATATGAAACTCTACCAGTCTTGAATGAATTAGAACAGACACAGAGGCAGAATTCAGTCATGTAATCCACACCCTGGCAAATGGAAAGGTAACTGGAAAAGATGACATTCCCCTCAAAGTGATTAAGTGTGCGATTAAGATTCTTTTCTTGAAACATTACATGAAGTATTAAGCCTATGCTGGGAGGAGGGAGAAGTGTCTTAGGACATGCGAGATGCAAGTATATTACCCTGTACAAAAATAAAGGTGATCATGGTGACTGTAACAACTAAAGTAGTATCACACCTGGACATGCTGGAGTGCAGGGTAACGAGCGTGCAGACTTTCTTGCAAACAATGCCCGACTCAAACGGGCAGAAGTATGGACAGAGACTTTAGGATGGCTGCTGCAGCGGAGGACAGAGCATGCATGGGAATGCCAAATGTGCTGTGCCGTCGATTGCATAACATAACATAACATAAAGTAGTATCTTATTGCTCAGGATCGTGGGGAAGGTCTTTGCTTACGTTGTACTAAATAAACTACAAAAACTAGCAAACCGAGTATACCCTGAGTCCCAAAGTGAAAAACTACAAGAGAAAACTCCTTTAGAAAACCACAAGAGAAATATTGCGAATAAAGAATGCCATTATACATTTCATTCATAGACCTACAAAAGCATTTGACCTATTGAGTAGACTGACCTAATCTGGAAAAGATTGGCTGCCCTCCTATGCTGCTTAAAATAAAAAAAATCACATATATATTTATAATAACATAAAGTGTACATTGATGGTTGATGGGGCTTCCTCCAGCGCATTCCCCATCAATAGTGGCATTAAAAAGGGTTGTGTTCTTGCAACCACACCTTTTGTGATCTTTTCTCTCTGCTTCTTTCACATGCTGTTAAATCAGTTGAAGAAGATATAATTTTCTACACGAGATCAGATGGTCAAGACAAGATCAAGACAAGATCAAGACAAGATCAGAAGATATATTTTTCTACACAGTTATCATTGTTGAGTGCCAGATGGTTACTAACATGTTAAATGTGTCTCTTGCTTGTTGTACTATTTTTATTATCTTCATCTGTGTCCACTGTTTTGCTTTTAAAAATATATTTTAGTAGGTCAAATGAAACCAACCATTCATAACATCTGTCATATATTCTCTGAATCAACTATCATCATCATCAAGGAGCTTGTCCCTTCCGGAACTTGACTCCCATGACAGTAGTCCTGAAAACTCTCTGTTCTGTGCAAGTTGACTGGCATCAGCAGCAGTCATTCTCAGATCGTCAATGACATCTTGCACCCATCATCTTCTAGGTCTTCCTCTCATTCTTCTTTCAGGCACCATTCCCTCCAAAATTATTTTCTCTAGGCACTATTGTCGTTTGATGTGTCCGAAATATTTAATTTTCTTGATATTATGCTCTTTAATAGTCAACTCTCTTTAATATCAAGCTGTTGCAGAACAGAAGCATTTGTTCTTTTCTCTGTCCATGATATTCTAAGTACTCTTCTGTAACATTTGCATTCAAAGGCATTAATGATCTATGCTAATCTACAATTACAATACTTTTAAAACTTGTACTTACTGTCAACTTGTCTCAGGCTGTAACCAAGTACAACTGTCCCTCTGTGCTCCAAAACTTTGTGGTATCGGTTTGAATATGCAGCGTTCCCATCAACCTCTAACTTTGCTTTACTTAAATATATACAAAAATTATGGTTAATAAATGTTGGCATATCATATTTTAAATTTCTATTCATTAGATTAAATACCCTCTCCTTATGTAAGAATATTAACCTGCCTCTAACCACAGACAATACCTGAATGTGATAGGCTAGTGCACTGTTTGACCAATCTAGGGATTCTGAAGAAACTGAAATAAGTCTAGCAAACCGATAGTGGTTTAATTTAATTTATGCACTTACATTTTTTTAAAACTAATTGAGTTTACTAATTTTTATTATGTATCATTAATTTTGTTCTAATAATGTTAATCTTTAGTAATATCATTTAGCTCTTCTTGATAGTCGGTCTTTTCCTGAACAGCAACACAGTAACTGTCTATAAGACTGATGTCATCTGCATAGTACAAATCCCCTCAAGACAAAGGTAAGCACCCATCCAATTTCCTCCTCAGCAAGTAAATATTATACATTCTTCTTGTACCATTATACGTTACATAATGATTGCGAGCAATTTATCCATACCACTCTATGTTGGGCAACTCATTCAATCTCCTCTATGGCATTCAGTCCGATATTTCTCGACCCTCAGTGAAGTTCATTTCCCTAGAGTGCATTGAATTCATTCCATTTATGTCATTATTTTTCTGCAAACATCTTTTTTCAAATGCATTCAAATGCAGCCAGTGATTAGCCAGATTGAATAGAAGGATATATTTCCTTGCACGACCTCCAAACTCCATTTTGATGAAAACATTTTTTAAAACATGAAATTACAGAGAGCATGATAACACAACACAATCACAAAAATTAAATACAGAAATCATTGTTGATTGATTGATTAAGTGAACCATCACCATTGCATGTCAGTGAGTAACCATGTGTGCTCCGATCTATTTCTTACACCGGAAGATCTCAGCTGCAGTGCACGAACTCTGTAGCACGGCAGTGTCCTGATATAATTTTGATGATGGTGAAGATATTTATGTAAAAATATTTAAACAAAAACTCCACGAGGGAGCAAACCTGGAAACTTTGGCACGAGAGACAAACACCTAACCTCTAGAGCCACCCCCCTTCCCTTTCCCGAGAAATCATTGCAAAATCAATTATTTAAAAAAAATTTAGATAGTACCTGTTGACAAGAGAGATTACAATGTCATGCACCAAACCATCTCCAATAAAGAAAGGCACTGTTATATTCTCTTGTGTTGAGAGTTCTCTTGCTGAAGGTATGAACTGGAGGACTGTTTCTTTTTTAGTAATCCACAGCTGGGAATGTGAGAATAAAAACTGAATGATAATTCTAAACACAATCATTATCATGAGTTTAAAAAAAATAACAATTAGACACGAAGGATTGACTTCATTGCACAGGGTTTCTCCATATTGCTCCATCACTGTTGGCAGAAATGGTACATCTTTCAACAAGAGTGTTGCACAAAACATGAACTCCATAGCTCAGCAACTATCCTAAGGATCTCAGGAAAAATTACACATGTGACTTGGTCCAGATTCAAACCCACAACCTACAGGACAACATTCAGATGTCTTAACCTCTTTGCCAAAGAATTCGGGAAAAAAGTCTATGGAGACAACCCAAAACAAAAACACAATCCTGCCTTCTGAAGACTGCAGAAACCTGATGAAATAATGGTACATATACAACATAAATACAGTCATATAATAAATCAATCAACTGTCATGTTGTCGCTCCTATCAGCTACAACTGGGAAGTAGTGGAGTTGAACTACCTGTCCTAAAAGGAGACAATCTTCTCACTATCTTCAACCAGTAATGGAGTACTGACTAAGTCTTAGGCCAATGATGAGAAACAATTATCATCCTTATGGGAAAGAAACTAAAAGAGAAAGCCAACAAGTCCAGCTACCAGCAAGTAAATCTATTGAGCTGTGTGGGAAATTAATGGAGCAAATGGTGTACCCAAGACTATTAAAATACCTAGAGAAAACCCAAGCTTGATAATTTTAAAGTCTTTAGAAAAAAAGAAGCATCAAAGACCAGCCATTATGTCTGGTCTAGAAAATTGAAAATACATTTCATGAAAAGCAAAATCAAATTGGTCATTTCTATGGATTTAAGTAATGGATTTGACAAGGTGTGGAATGATGAACCCTTCCTCAAGCTCCTCAATATCAAAACCAAAAAAGTACATACAGAAGGATACAGAATTTCCTCCAGTACCACACAGTTTGAGTACCACACAGAAGGTGGTGGGGATCACCAGGAAAGATAGAGTACAAACAAGGACATCAGAAGCAGAGTGGGCATAAATTCATGCATTGAATACATTGAAAGACAACAAATGCAGTGGTTTGGACATTTAGTGAGAATGGAATACAACCAACTACCAATAATAGCATACAATAAAAAGAGATCAGGTACTAGAGCCAAGGGAAGACTAAGAAAAGATGGATAGACAATATCAAGACCACACTAAATAAACATGGATATAACACAATAAGGGCAACTCATCTGGCCCTGAAATGTAAATTAAAGCTACCACCTATGCTTAACAGAAAGAGTGAACAACCAATTCCATCATCCACCTGGGGAAAGACAATAGTCAGTAGACCATACAGCAAGAGTGAAACTGAATGAAAAAAACTAAGCTGTCACATCATTCTACAATAAGGTGTACCACAGGAGGGACATCTCTCCTACTTTATTCAAAGTATTCATCAATAGTATTGGAGAAAAACTATCGAAGTACATCTTGAGTTATTCATGTGATTGAGTTTGCTGTCTGGAGTGCTGTAAGTAGCTTGTCCACAGCAAGGAACAAAATGCAGACTGCACCTGGCAACATTCAGCTGGGAAGTACAGATCAACCTGTTCAAAATGGTTGCAGCCAGCTTCTTACTGTAAAATTCTTGATGAAAATGTCAAGCTACAAATAAATGTAAACAAGTTTGCAATGGAAGAATTGTAATAGTATGCTCTCAAAAAAAATTAGTTTTTATAGTCATTTTCTGTTTTTATAACTGGTACAGCTGGTTGCTCTCCTGCAGTCCCTTCCATGGCTAGTCGGTCTGCTGTTTCATTTCCTGGTTCTCAATCTACAAAACACAAAGTTACAAAATGAAATTGATAAGAAACTAAACAGATTGTCAATAAAAATCTTACTTCCAAACTGCCAAAGTCAAATCCAGAGCCAGAATCTTTACGTGAAATCAACTCAGCAAACATTACAATGGCTGTATTGTGAAATGTCCGCATCTTGAACTCAACACTAAGGTTTTGTTCTCGTTCACCTCTCACCCAGCGCAGCATGGATGATGACCTAACAAATGATATATTTTTGATAACTATATAATACTTTGATGATGAAAATAACAGTGCAAATTTTTGTCTAAATGTGATACAAACATTTATCTCTTGAATGTATATATTATTAAGAAGTGTCAAGAATTTTTAGAGTAAGACCATGACTGTGTTCATCATCATCATCAGGTGTCGTGCTGGCTGGCGTAGGCGATCATGGATCTCCACAAATCTATGCCGTTGGTGTTTGCTATCAACTCAGATGTTGGCGCTCTACTGTGCCATGAAGTCAGGCTATCCCAAATTTTCTCTCTCTGTCTTCCTCTGTCTCGTCTACCCTCGATTTTACCAGTTGTCACAATGACTATGTTAGAGAACATAAAATGTGAAGTTCTTCATGACGGAAAGCTGACACTTTTGGAATAAGAACAGAAGTGTGACATGGATGCCTTTTATCTGCTTTGTTGTTCTCCATAATTAACTATAGGCTGGACTATGAAGGTAACAGTAACTACCACCAGAAATGGGATTCAATGGTCTCTGACAGAGCAGCTAGACAATCGGGCCCCTCACCAGTGCTATAGTCCTCCCGTCCCATGCATATAATCAGATAAAGGATTTACTAAACACATTTGATTGCAGGTCACAGAAACTAGGGCTAAACATCCATAGGGAAAAAACGAAGATGATAAGAATTAACTAAGCAAACGACAATCCTATCTCCTTGCACGGAACTCCACTTCAAGATGAAGAATCATACACATATTTGAACTGTAATGTAGATTGGGGAGGGGAAGAAACATATAGAGATGTCAGAATAAGAATACAGAAGGCAAGAGCTTTCATCGCACTGGACAATTTGTGGAAGTCAAACGAAATCAAATTTAGAACCAAAATTAAAATACTAAACTCCAATGTTAAAGCAACTATGCCGTATGGGTCAGGAACTTGGAAAACTACTAAAACAATAATAAACTTCAAACATTCATCAACTGGTGTCTGTGTAGGAGAGACTGAGATGGTTTGATAGGGTCACACATGAGAGCTTATGGGTAGATTGAGACAGATCCCAGTGAACCAAGAACTGAATAAAAGACGGCGCTAGATAGGACACACCTGGAGAAAATCTGAGGGAATTATAAAAAAAATAGGCCTCTACTGGAACCCGCGGGGAAAACAATTATGGAAACCTAGAAATACACGGAGAAGAGATTTTGAGGCATATATTAACAAAATAAAGAACTTGGCATGAGCTGGTTGAGGCATATGTCCCAATTGGCGTTAAAATGGCACAAGAGAGAGAGAGAGAGAGAGAGAGAAGAGAGGATGGAGGGAGATGTGAGATGAAAAATATATACAAATACAACATACTTAAAAATAAATACATAAAGTCGCAATATTACTATGATAATAATAAAATTCACATAAAAATAAACATAATGTGGATTCATTTACATTTATGAACTGAGACCAAAATATCTTTTTAGATAAAAACCGAATGACGTAAAATTGTTCGTATTGGACATCATATGCGATTAGGTGGATGTGAACAATTTATGTCGAAATATTAATTTTAAATGAAGTGAATTCAAAAATAAACAGCCTTGTTATGGTTGTTCATACCGAATCTCCAAGAAATAAGCAGATACAAATGGAGAAAGAACTAAAGAAGAGACGCTGGCGATGGATAGGAGACACATTGGGATGATCGACTGGAAGCATTGCAAGACAAGCAATGTTTTGGAACCCGCAGGGAAAGAGTAGTAGGGGAAGGCCTAGACATACCTGGAGAACATACCTGGAGAAGATAGCTGGAGAAGATAGCTGGAGACTGATATTAAAAGGATAGGTAAAACAGGGCCGCGCCATGCTATGATGCAGAGAGGCGGCCGTATCAGGCGGTCCGTAAGGGGGCGGCATAAGCAGCAAAATCAAAATTACAATTTTAAAGAAAAAAACATTTAAGGGGCGGCATTTCGAAAACTTGCATCATACTGAGAAAATATACCGCACGCCCCTGAGGTCAAACATGGAAAGAATTGCAAGGGATGGTGGGAGAGAGGAAGAGCTGGAAGAAGTTTGTTGAAGACATGTGCTCCGTTGGAGTTGAAAGGTGAAGAAAAAGATAGTTCCTAGGATGGATTTCGTACAACAGAAAAGAGAATGTAGAATAGTGTTGGAGTAATTGCACGTCCTTGCTTGCTGGAATCACTATTGGGGTCAAATGCGCAAAGGGATAACGCCGCGCCAGGATTAGTGAGCTGGCACTAATCAAGATCTTACCCCACCTCCACGTGGCGACCCTGGAAACAGACGATGGTTCCTGTTTGGCTAAGCGGGTAGGGATCGAGGGAGAGCTACTCTGGTATAAGTAGTGATGAAGGCGTAGTCACAGTGGATGAGATCCGGTCGCAGCACAGACGAGCGGAATCCCAGAGTGACTATTAATGCACGTATCTCCCGGCCGATGGGAAAAGCTGAACGGATAAACATAAAGGGATGAGGGGTGTCTCTACAGAAGAGACAGTGGGCCCGCGTGGGGTGAAGCTTGAGCAACCACCTCCGGGCCCGAGTTTGAGTTGAATGTGGGCCCACATAGGGCGAAACTCGGAGCCCTGAGGTGGGGATCCGAATTGAATCCCGAGCGGTGCATCCAGAGAAGAGGCGTGGGCCCACGTGTAGCAACACTTTGGTTCGATATGAATTGCACGTGGGCCCTCACAGGGCGAATCTCGGAACCCTGAAGTGGTGACCCGAGTTGAGCTCCGTGTCCGGACAGTCTAGATGCATAGCGAATGTGTGCACGGTGGGAACGAATAGACACGATGAGCAGGCACCAAAGCAGAGCGAATACCCATGCGGACGATGCACGGGTGCACTCACCGGTGGAGCAGACGTGCATAGCGCTGATGGTGAAACGACGAAGGGACGTGGCAAGCGTAGGGGTGAGCGGTCCACCCAAATGTGCAGAAAACTGAAAAGCCCAGCAGAGGCTTGAATCCAGTGCGCAGGGAACTACTACTGCCTTGTAATTTGATTGGGGACAATCAAAGGCTAGCGGAATAAACCGTACACAAAACTTGACGGTAGGCAAACCAGTAGTCCAAAAAAGGCAGGTAACCTGGGCAGATGACGCTCAACAACCCGGGAGGGAAAGTTGTCTAAGGGTCGCTACCCTAAAAGAAAATAGCAACCTGCTGCCTTGCAGGTCGGTTAGGGACAGCCAAAGGCTGACGGAGAGCGAACACAGTAAACACTGGCTGAAACCGGACACGTCGCCGAAGGAAAAGCACCAGAACTCCAAAATGGCGCTGAATGATATAACGTAAAAAACGTTCTTGGCAAAGGCTGTTTATATATTACGATAAGAATGATCAAAATGGCCAAAAAGAACGATCGTGAGAGAGAGAATTACTATTGATAATAAAGTCTTCTGACGCCAAATCATCAGCCGTTAACGTCCATTCTATTCTACTAGAAATGATTACCTGTAAATGAACTTAAAAATCATCTCTGTAAAGAAATGTATTTACCTGGGAAATGAGATTGGCACCTCAGACACTTTCTCACAATCATACAAAGGATTGTGTCCGCCATTGTAAGAACACCTGTCATTTTCTTGTGATAGTTCATATAAAACAGAGACGTCATTGACGTATACATTGCGAAGGCACCCAACAAAGCTTTGTGTAACGGGAAGACCTGCAACAGAGTAACATAAGGGCATCTGAAAGTGCATACAACCAGAAGTGGAGAAAACTTGATTCAAAGTTGCTGTAGATTTAGTTTAGTCGTCAGATCATCATCACTGCACATGGAACCAATTAGTACAAAGTGCTCCGATCTCTTCCTCAGTATGCTCTTCAGCATGTGGCAACTAACGACATCAGTTCTATGTTGGCTTGCTATTTTTTTTTGGCTACCTGTGTAGCGCTCTTGACTAGCTACCCGTTAGATTTGATGTTCTTTTAGTCTGGTTAAGGGAGCAGATTCACACTCCTTCCTTGAATCATTTACACGCAATATCTCCTTAGGAATTCAGAATATCAGCAATGCCATTGCTCATTTGCATTCTACAGCAGCCACAGCCATACCCGCAAGTTTATCGCGTGCTCATTCCCGTTTACATCTGTGTGCTCTGGCACAAAAATAAAACATTTCTGTCAGTCTATACCTTATCAGAAATTCCAATTGTTGTATTCGAGCACACCCAGTCTCAGTCTTCCAGAGCATACTCATTGAATCCCAGAGAAAAAAAAATATGCATACAAGCCTGTGACTCCAGCAAGATTTTTGCTTTAGTTACTGTCACGATATTCATAGTCAGTCTACAAGAAAGTTCAGCAAAACCACCACTTTCTTTCTTCACAACATCCCCCTGAATTGAGGAAGGATAAGTAACGGCCTAACTCTAAATTATCTACAGAAATTCACTGACCGTAATGCTCCCCTCCGCGCGTAGGCGACCTTGACACATGCGAGATAGTTAGAAAAACCCATCTATATTTTTCACCCCACATAACTATCTGTAAGTACAACGATATCATCACCCTCACTATTTTTTCTCATCGTCAGGTGCCGTGTAGGCTGGCGTAGTCGATCATGGATCACCACAAATCTCTGTCTTTGGTTTTTGCTATCATCTCAGGTGTTGACGCTCTACCGTGCCATGAAGTCAGGCTATCCAAAATGTTCTCTCTCTGTCTTCCTCTATCTCGTCTACCCTCTATTTTACCGGTTGTCACAATGTGTTCTAAACCTCCCATTTTTTGCTATTAGATGATAATCTTGAAATCTGTTTTTCCAGAGATTGATTAATGGAACCATCATCACAGCACTTCATTGAATAACCCTGTGTGCATCGATCTCTTTCTTACACATGAAGACCTCCTCATCGGCAGTGCACGAACCAGTTGTAATTTCTGAAGATGGTGAACATTTTTGAAGGAATTTTATTTTAATAATTTAATGAGTTTTGCCCAGGCAGCGGTTTTGCAGCTTACTTTTATCGAGATTTTAACCGTCAAGGATTCTTTTACGTGCTAAAATTTAACACGTGATTGTCTGTCTCCGATTGGACTAGGAACTCGGTCTTGTCTACATTGAGATCAGGAATATATGGGAAACGATCCTTGTACATTTGGAGATTTGGAGCGAGAGGCGAGCGCCTTATCTCTACGCCACAGAGACCTTCTGGGATTTTCTCTTTACTATATGTTCTCTTGCTCAAGTGATGATAAGATTGTGGAGGTTTGTCATCCTCTCATTAATCAGGATCTATACTTCTTCGCCATTTTCTAGTACCACAACTAATTGTTGTCACAAACACTATCGTCATTTCAGCGTGTGCCATTCACGATATTAAGCGAATGATTCATGTGACCTAGATACCAGTACCGTTTTTAAGTAGTTTGCAGCACAGATGATATGTTGTAGAACTGACATATATGACGTGCCTAGGGCGAGAGCATGATGGGAACGTATGGGAGCGTATCTTATTTTCACAATTGAAATACAGCATTTCTTGTACAGACGAGGATTAGTAACACGCCTTGATTCTAAAAATGTTCCAGACTGTCCCATTGCGATCGTGATATTTGAGGACAACTAGTCTGCAAACAACAACGGAGAAAGAAACATATTAAAAATGAAGGCAATCAGTCGCTGCGTGCGACTACATTAGTTGTTAAGTGCTGCAAGACTGTTTTGCGTTGCTATATCTTATGTTCAATGGTGTCCAAAGCCAGGCTACAACCATGTGTTTAAAGATAGGTAACAACGTTGTATTTAAAAGACAACAGGTCCCAACGTTGCACATCTTCATATGATTGATGTGAGAGCTGGACTTCTTACACCAGAAGTGAAATAGCAAGTTATATCACTTAAATGATAATTGATTGTCTAACCGATTCCCTACTGTATGGGGTGCAGTATCATCAGCAAAAGTCAGTGTCTGACCTAGCCCGAAAGGTTAAACACATTTGTAGTGGCTACATTTGCTGCTTGAATGTTGAACAAAACCGAAAATTGAGGGCGGTCGGAGAACTAGACCAGTCTTAAACATATTTATGCATGGTCTTACTTCACCTTTCAAAGTGTAAGACAAAATACCTCTTCCTTTTTTCGATCCAGAAGCACTTGAGCTTTCAGCTCTTCGGCTCAGTGCCATGGGCATCGTAATCCTTCAGTTCGGTGCCACGAACACTGTAAATCTGGAGAACGTGTGGCTTTTCTGCCAGTCTGCGGAATTGAACCGCATTCACAGGGGGCTTGTCATCCGTCGTTCAACGTGTTACGAACACACTGGGCAGGCGGGCATACCTCTTCCTTAGGGAAGCAGCGGTCCAGTTCAGAATCCAATGATTGACCCATCATCAAGGTGCGTATCCTTTATAGGATGTTGATCTCTTTGCAGCGCATCTGAAATTCACTCTGTCTCTGGCCAGTTCACCCACTTCGTCGATGGTCATATGCATGGTTTATTTAATATCCTGTAGCCATCTTCTTCTTGGTCTGCCTCTGCGTCCTGGGACCCTGCCCTCTAATATTGTTCTCTCCAGGCTATGGTGGCGCTTGATGTGACCAAAGTATCTAATTCTTCTATATAGTATGTTGTTTATCAGCCAATTGTCTTTAACACTCAGTTCTTTCAGGACATCAGTGTTCTTTCTTTTTCTGTATCCATGGTATTAGTAGGATCTTTCTGTAGCATTTAGTTTCGAAGGACTGGATTTTCTTTCTTGTTTTTGTGTAATAGTCCATGATTCACAACCATAAGTAGCCACTGGAAAAATGCATGTTCTCAATATATAATGATTTACTGCACAGTTTAAACGGGGAGTGATTCAGTGATTCAAAGGACCATCATCATTGCACTTCGGTGAGCAACCATGTGTGCTCCGATCTCGTTCTTACACAGGAAGATCCCAGAGGCAGTGCACGAATTCCGTAGCACGGACGAGGGTCCGATGCAATTTAGAAGATGGGGAAATTATATTGTAGAAATTTTATTTTTTAATCTTTCTAACGAATTTGCCCGGGCATCGACTTTCCAGCCTGCACATCTCGATTTTTAACTGCCATGGTTCTTATACGTGCTCAACGTGAACACTCGGCCTACATTTTATCGTCGGTCTCCAATAAGTTCTAGGAACTCGATTTCACCTACTCTGAGATCAAGGATCTCTGGAAAAATATCCTGATGGCCTCACGAGTGAGCGAGCCGATTACCTTTGGAACAAGAGAATCAGGCTCAAAGATGGTTGTTATATTCGTCCACCAGATCAATCATAAAAAATTCACAATTTCACATTTTTGTTAAAAATATTTGCAAAGTTGGACGAGCACACCATGATATAACTGCTAAGATTGACACATACAATCCTTTCCTTTCATCCTTTTAAGCCGATATAATGGCTCGAGACAATTTGTAAGATGTTTCAAAGCAGATATACTGGCTAATTCAGTATACATTGCAATATGCATGCTTCCGAGGTAACAAAGTGGACGGGTTAAACATAATGAAAATTGACAAGCTTTCTTTCTAGAAAATAGGTATAGTCTCTTGAACACAAATGTAAAATGTGTCCTGCTCTATGACTCTGATGTAACCAAGAATATCACACCCAAGAGGTATACATTCAACACTATGTGTCTCCACCAAATACTTCGCAACAGAATACCACAAGTGAACACAAATACAAAACTGTGGAAGAAGACAGAAAACAAAACAAATGGAGGTTAAAGAGAAATAATGGACTGGACACACTCTTTTTTTTCGATCCAGAATCACTTGAGCTTTCAGCTATTCGGCTCGGTGCCATGGACATCGTAACCCTTCGGTTCAGTACCACGAACACCGTGAATCTGGGGAACACGGAGCTTTTCTGCCAGCCCGCGGAATTGAACCCGCACTATCAAAGGGCTAGTCACCCGCAGTCCAATGCGCTACGAACACGCTGGGCAGGGAAACAATACCAAACAACGTAACCAGACGTGCAAATGACTAAATAAGTTTCAAATCTTTAAAATTAACTTTCTTCTGTCCAGTTGGTCAGCTTCTTCTTCTTCTTGCGTTCAACCGATATGAATTCAGTCGTAGTCAGAGCGTTTGGTATGGTGCTTTTGACATTTTTGCTTGAAGGCCTGCTTTCCCTTTTTATCAGTATTCCACGCCATACGATCGTGTCTCCGACTTCAGAGATAGTTGGTCAGCTCATCGACTCCAGTCCTATTACTCGTGGAACCTCTGGCAGTTCGTGTCGTTTTCATACATTGAGCCTGCCTTGATAGTAGAAGTAGCAACAGCAGTAGTAGTAGTAGTAACAGTAATTGTAGGAGTAGTACTTCTAATAGTAATGGAAGTAAAAATAGTCGAAAAACAGTTGTGTTCAGAAATTGAAGCGTTTAAGCAGTTAGTGGAAAACAGTTATGTTATGCAATAATAGAGAATATTTTTTTGTTCAGTTGTTGAAAAAGTCGTGCTTCGGTGAGAAACATACAGTTTATGTGTCAGACAGTGTTATATGTCTAGATAATACTAACGTCTATATTCAGTAACATCGTTTTCAAATCTTCCTTCAAAATTTAATTATCATTGTTTACTCTCAGAAGCTTTGTACGACTTACAAAGTAATAACTCGGCTGTCCTGAACATAATTTAGAGATTGACAGAATGAAAGAGTATATTCTCTTGACTTGTATATTTCTTCGCAATAGAATAATCTAGACAGTTAGAGTAAGTAATACACTAAAACGTACTACAAGTGACCAATGTGGAGCAGACTATATCATAGATCCTATATATCAGCTAGCCGGCATCCATATATATATATTATCGATCGTATATATAATAATAGAACGGGAACCCATCTTTCGAGGCTTTGGCAAACATCTCTTTGTACGGAATCATACTGTATTTGTTAATGAAAGTCTAACAGTAAATCGATACGACTTTGAAAGCTTGAGTTCAGCAACAGTTATTAATGTATTCACTGGAAGAAAATGTGTTCGAAATTGAACAAAAGATAGTGTGCTTCAACACGAATACCGTATTTGACATATTATTGGTTATTGGTTACTAAACTGACGTCATTGCACTCCGGGTGGTCTCCCCAACAGATATCGAAGAATATGCATACTGATGGTTCCAGTGACTCGCTGGTTAAACACACTCCTCACTCTGTCCCTCAGACATTCAGTTCTACTTGTACAACGGGTAACTCCAAACTGCCCATATCGCTGGATCGATTCAACAACTGTTTTAGTATCTTCATCCAACAGGCAGTCGCAAAGAGACCGAAGAACATCCCCTTATCAACCCCCAAACAATCGATGCTGTTGATGTTAGCCTTTCCGCTCTCTCATTGCCGCAAACACCCGCATGCCCAGCGCAGTAGATCCACGAAAGCTTCTGAAGGTTAGAAACTTTTATAGACGACACTTACTCATACCGAAACATGTCCTTTTAGATCTTGTGAAGCATTGTCAACCAGTCAAGCAATTCATAAAAGAACAACAGATTAAATGGTTTGAACACCTGACAAAAATTCCCTGGTATCACTTACCACAGAGAGCCACACAGAAAAAGTATAATGAGTACAAAGCAAGAGGAAGACCACGCAAAAGATGGAGCGACGGCATCAAGAACAGCCTTACAAACATGAATATCAGCTTACAAAGTGCCTTAAAACAAGCACACACAAGATCACTACGTTTCACCCCAACACTTCTATAAAGAAGTAAATGGTGGAAGAGAAGAAGAAGAAGCATTGTCTGAGATTCAGGTACAACAACGGCCCCAGTAAATGTAGTCACATAGAACCAATGTAAGGCAGCAGTAACGGCCTCATTTAACGTATTAAAAAGCACGTTACCTCTAGGTACTGACCGGTAATGCACATCCTTTATATTGGTGACATGACTGCATATTCATGGAGGCAACTCATCTCGCGGTTTAGACTTCTGAGCATAAGAAAGTGATCGCAGTTCGTTTTTCTGTTGTCAAAATCTCTACATTCTCTTCCAGGTGTAATACTGATGTTGTAGAATTTTGTCATGTTCTCATTAACTGGTATCATGGGTGTTCGCGGACATTTTTACATGGGGAGAGTTAGGGGAGGAAATTGTCTCTCTCGTTGTTTAAGAAGGTCATGGTTCATGGAAGACAAGGCGGGAGACGAACAAGACGACTGTAGCAGCATGACATAAAAAAATCTTTCAACAGACGAAATAAGGGTGGAAGAACTCACTAGAGAATTTCAGGCAGGATGTGATACAAACGAGGATTCAACAAAGGACATAATATATCAAGTAGTAATTGTTGTTAATGGTCACTCTCGCTAAACTGGAATAGGGGGAAAGGGAAGTGTTGAAGGGAGGATATATTGTGTATGGAAGGTTGTGGCCATTGGGTTTTTACGCAGTTGTTGTGTGCAGTGGCGGCTCGTCATTAAGGGCCAGCGGGGCCGGGCCCCACCAAAAATAATGTATAACGTGTATTTATTATTTTATAAATTAAAATATAGCAACCAAACACCATGAATTATCCCGGAAAAAAATGTCTAGCCCCACAAACAAAAATGATCACGAACCGCCACTGGTTGTGTGTGTGTATATATATATATATATATATAGCGCGATAAAGCGGATGTGAAAAGACGAAATATCTAAGAACAAAAAAGAAGAGAAGTTTAAAAGAGCATTCAAAATATCATTTATTGTATGAGAAAAGGCGACAGAAATAACGAAAGAGCAGCAAAAATGGCGAAAGAGCAGAGCATGATGAGAAACTGGAAGAAAACATGTACAAGCAGCAAGTGGAAGTAATTAGATAAATAGACAGATGGAGAAGCTAAGTAATTACTGTTTGAAGAACGTCTAACAAGAACCAAGAAGCCCTAGGCATGTTGCCAGATAGGAAATGAAAAATGGGCATTAGGGTCTGGGAGACTGGTCATTTACTGACCGACAGTTTGGGGGCTGTTTCAGAAGTTAAAAATAATATCATTTGCTTGAGAATGCTCAATATGATCAGTATTCGTTTCATGATTTGATACTTGGGTGAGTTACTTGATACCGAAGTTATCTTTGAGTTAGTAAGTAAAATCTTTGTACCTGAGTTTCTTTAGCTGATATCTAGGTTATCAAACTAACGCTCGTGTGTTGCCAGGGCTTGCACTGGGAGCAAACTATAGTAACACTGCGACCTATAAGACATGTCGTAAAAGGCGACTGAGGTAGGGGCCTAGGAAGCTACCCTAGTAAATAAAAAACGTCGGAGAAATCAGATGTGCTGTCCTACTCGTAGGCGTATAGCTGGCACAACGTACAATCGCTCTTAGGCTCAGATCACATACAAATCACAAAGAACAGTTTAACTAGTGGTTCATATGGAGCGTTCGAAGAAGAAGATCAATATAAATTTTAGTTGATATATGAGTTATCTAGTTAATATGTGAGCTAATACTCAAGTTATCTATCTGATATTTGATGTTGATATATGAGTTATCTAGTTAATATGTGAGCTAATACTCAAGTTATCTATCTGATATCTGATGTTGATATATGAGTTATCTAGTTAATATGTGAGCTAATACTCAAGTTATCTATCTGATATCTGATGTTGATATATGAGTTATCTAGTTAATATGTGAGCTAATACTCAAGTTATCTATCTGATATCTGATGTTGATATATGAGTTATCTAGTTAATATGTGAGCTAATACTCAAGTTATATATCTGATATCTGATGTTGATATATGAGTTATCTAGTTAATATGTGAGCTAATACTCAAGTTATCTATCTGATATCTGATGCTGATATATGAGTTATCTAGTTAATATGTGAGCTAATACTCAAGTTATCTATCTGATATCTGATGTTGATATATGAGTTATCTAGTTAATATGTGAGCTAATACTCAAGTTATATATCTGATATTTGATGTTGATATATGAGTTATCTAGTTAATATGTGAGCTAATACTCAAGTTATCTATCTGATATTTGATGTTGATATATGAGTTATCTAGTTAATATGTGAGCTAATACTCAAGTTATCTATCTGATATCTGATGTACGTGGTTGATGCCTGGGGGTATCTCATTAATATATAAATTGTTGAGAATCTTGACGATAGAGCAAGAAAGGTCCAGTCTGACCACCTCAGATTTGTTGATTTTCGTACATCGCATGAGAATCTTGAAAACGTTAGTATATGTGTTATTGCGTTAGTAACTGAGTTATCAAGTTTAAAATAGTTTTTCAGGACTGCTGTCATTGGGGCCAAGTTCCGGAAGGGACAAGCTACTTGATGATGACGTTTCGTTTTCTACATTTTATTTCTCTGTTCTGTACAAGTTGACCGGCGTCAGCAGCAGTCATTCTCAGATCGTCAATGACATCTTGCACCCATCGTCTTCTAGAACTTCCTCTTATTCTTCTTCCATGCACGATTCCCTCCAAAATTATCTTCTCTCGGCACTCATATCGTTTGATGTGTCCGAAATATTAAATTCTTCTTGATGTTATGCTCTTTAATAGTCAACTTTCTTTAATATCGAACTGTAGCAGAACAGAAGTTTTTGTTCTTAAACGAAATGTACAGTGGCTATATTATCTAGTTCCTTCTTATTTATGTTCCTTCTAGCTGATAGATGAGTTATCAAGACAAATCGTGGCATATCCTAAAGGACATAGCCATCAACCACAGTAAACGAGTCGTTGATTTTCTAGGCACCACTTATACGTTCAGTAGTTTGCCATTGCTTTCTGAACGGTGAGATCTAATTTTACCTTTCGTAAAATCCCACGGAAACGAATTTGCTTCCAAACTTGCCCACCGTGGGGTTTGAACTAGGTAAGCTTGAGTTCGTGATCGAGCTTACTACCGCTTGAGCTACAGACGTCACTTGCTGTGTTTACTGGAATAAGACCACCTATTGGCTTTGCGTCATCACTAAACAATACATAGAGTCATTATATCTGCTCAGTAGAGTGAATGGGTTAACACACATCATGTTTAAAACATTTATCTCATATCTGGTCTAGACGCATACTACAAATTACAACTTCAATAATCTGTAACTAATTAATGAATGTTGAACGTGATCTTTATTCGTCTTATCTGTTTAATACCTGCGTTATATTTATTTAGAGTGCTCAACATAATGTGTGTTTGTCATATATATATTTAGTAGGACGGATTAGCGTAATGCCCAAGCGTTCGTCTATCGACTCGAATTATGGGTTCAATCCCACAATTGACGTTCCCCACCCGAGGAAAGGAATTATATCTCCTACCTCTCGCACACTAAGTATTGAAATGTGAAGTGGCAGGTACTTCACAATATAAGGTCTGAAAATGCTACAGGAAATTATATTATTAATAAATAATTAGCTACCAGTGAAGGAGAAGATGGAGATATGTTGGACACACATTGAGAAGAAATGATCAAAGAATATCAAAGCAGACATTGAAGTGGGATGCGGAGGGTTCAAGAAAGAGAGGACGACCTAAGGAGACCCTGAAACGGACTTTGCTGAGAGAGGAAAAAAAAAAAGGTCTCAGTTCCATGGAGGAGATTGAGCGAGTTTCCCAGGATAGAGCGGTATGGAGAAATTGCTTGCAGGTCTTATGTAACGTATAATAGTACGAGATAAATTACTATATAATTAACTACTACGGTGTGTAGTACAGAATGTCACACATTCTCATTTTCGTACCTGGACATTTGGGAGTTTAAGAGAAACAAGCGAGCAGACAGACTTGTGGGAACGGAAACAGTGGCAAGCAGTAGAGAAATGAACAGTAGAGAAATGAACAGTAGAGAAATGAACAGTAGAGAAATGAACAGTAGAGAAATGAACAGTAGAGAAATGAACAGTAGAGAAATGAACAGTAGAGAAATGAACAGTAGAGAAATGAACAGTAGAGAAATGAACAGTAGAGAAATGGATAGGGCTAATATACTGAACGTCATTTTCGGAGATACATCGCACAGAGTATTCAGGTGGTGAATTGTGGTTCTACGTCCGTATCTGGACTGCAGGAACTGAAGTCTTCTTCTTCTTCTTCGAAGGCTCCATATCGACCACTTGTTAACCACGTTTGTTATCTGTATGTGATCCGAGCCTAAGAGCGATTGTACGTTGTGCCAGAAATGCGCCTACAGGTAGGCCAGCACACCCGATTTATGCGACGCTTTTTTATTTATTAGGCTAGCTTCCCTAGGGCCCTACATCAGTCGCCTCTTACGACATGCATTGTACGTAGCCGTGTTATTATTCTTTGCTCTGCGTGTGAACTCCGGCAACACACAGGCGGTAACAGGAGTTAAAAGTGGTGTTGCTAGATTGAAATACTATACTAGGAGTATACGATATTTCAAAGCTATGCTGACACGAGTTTCGCTTCTCGTAGGGACGGACACCCATGTCAGACATGTTGGACAGACAGAATGTGACCTCCTGGTCCTCTTGGTGGGGGGTTTGACAAGGAACTGACAATCCATTACTGTACAAAATATTATGTTACGGAAACGAAAGCAAGAGATTCCGTTGTCGCATCGGCTGAAGAGATCGAGGTCAATCAGGATACTGGTTTCGTGAAGAAGGGAGATACAAACCAAAAGGAAATCTTAATTTAGGCTAACATTAATAAGGGTTTGAAACCGAAGGATTGACGTCATTGCACCGCGTTTTTATCCCATATGGCTCGGTACCTCTCCGCAGAAATGGCACGCCCCCTGTCGAGAGTACTGCACAAACTCCGTAGCTCTGGCAGCAATACTAGAGTTAGCTGGAAAAAATGCGCGCATAAACAGAACGGTGCGGTCCTGACTGGAACCCATGACCATCCACTCGCAAGGCATGGGCGCAACCACTTAGCTACAGAGACCCCCCAAACCTTCTATCACAATCCACTGCAAGGCATGGGCCAACCACTTAGCTACAGAGACCCCCAAACCTTCTATCACAATCCACTCGCAAGGCATGGCGCAACCACTTAGCTACAGAGACCCCCAAACCTTCTATCACAATCCACTCGCAAGGCATGGGCGCAACCACTTAGCTACAGAGACCCCCCAAACCTTCTATCACCCAAACCCACTTTACAGCAGATGAAACAAGAAAGTATGAACGTAAAAATGAAACATGGAGAAGAAATGTGGAAAGAGAGAAGAAAGATTGTGACCTTGACCTAAGAAACAATTAGTAGAGAGACTGTATCAATGGACATCTCTTGTGGAAGCCATGTATCAAACAGTACAGGACAAGGGTATAGTTATCTTCTTTTCTTTCTTTTCTCACATCCTGTTTTGCCACACAGCGTTAGGTCAAGAAGAGATTTCTAAAACGGGCCTTTGTGTGAGCTTCGTAGATAGTTTCTTTCGTCGCCTACAGAGGCGATCTCTGAGGTCCATTTTTTTCGTGGCCTACCTTTGACTTTGTATCCATTGTATCAAAGCAGTATTGATCTTTGAAGTGCACTGTCTGTTGATAATCGGCTTATGTGGTCGAAACATTTAATTCGTTGTTTCTTGATGAAGTCTAGTACTGATGTTGTACCCACGTTTATTTCATGATGTCTTCATTTCTCAACCGGTTTCTTCTTGTTACCCCAGCATTCTGCGTAGACACTTCATCTCTTTCGTGACTAGTTTTCTTCTATCATTTCTTGTCAGTGTCCAGGTTTGGCACTGGTAGCATAATGTGGGGAGAAAAGTTGTGTTGAACATTGGTCTTTTTGTGTTCATGGTGACGTGTTTGCATTTTAAAATTGGCGCTTTTTGTCCTATCATTTGATTTGCTTTTTGCATCTGTGTTGAATTTCATTAGTTATTCTTCCATTTGCTGAAAAAATGCTCCCCAGGTATGTGAAGTCTTTTACTTGTTTTAATGGACGATTGTCGATGGAGATATTGGTAGTGCTTTCCTCTCCGGCGAATGTCATTACTTCGGTTGTGTCTATGCTTTTTCTCATGTTGTATTCATTACATGCTAACTGGAGTCTGTTAATGTGTTGTTGTAGCTAGTTTAAGAGTTCCCCGATGTTGTTTCCTTCGCTGGTGTTAGCTGTTTTACAGATGTGGTCAATATACGTGATGAACAGCAGCGGAGATCGCAACCTTGTCTTACTCCTGACCCTACGTGAAACGTTTCTGATAGTTTTGTGTTTGTTGGAATCGTACATTGGCTGTTTATATAAAGGCTCTTGCAAAGGTTGATTATGTGGTCATTAACCTCATAGGTTGATAGTATTTTCCCCAACTTGTGCCTATCTACGCGGTCAAACGCTTTTTCCTGGTCCACAAATGCATCGTGCAGGTGTTTGTCGGATTCGACAGTTCTTTCCGCTAACTGCCTGAGGGCAATATCGCGTCTGTACAGCTTCTGTTCTTCCTGAATCCCATTTGCGAGTCATTAAGCTGTGGCTCGATGATGTGGTGGAGCCTTTTTTCGAGTATTTTGCAAAATATTTTTCCAGTGTGGCTCTGTAGCGCTATTCCTCTATATTTTGTACAGTTCCTCTTGCTACCTTTCTTCTTCCAGATGGGAACTAATGTTGCATTTCTCCAATCTTCTGGTGTTTCTTGTGTGATCCAGACTTAGTTGAATAGTCTGTGGAGCAAGCTTATTTCTACCTCTTTAGTTGTATAGATATAGATGTTTCATTTATGAACATACGACAGGAACGTTCAGTCTCCACAAGATCTGAAGGATATGCTAAAAATGAAGTTGAAGCACCTATGGACTTCTTTCTTGTGCAACAAGGATGATCTGATAACCAACCAACCAACCAACCAACCAACCAACGAACCAACCAACCAACCAACCAATCAACCAACCAACCAACCAAGCAGCAGCCCAGCCAACAAACCAGTCAGCAAGCCAGCCAGTTAAGCAATCAACCAGCCAGCCACCTAACCAACCAACCAACCAGCCAGTCAACCAACCAACCAGTCAGCCAACCAACCAGCCAGCCAACAAACCAACTAACCAACCAACCAGCCAGCCAATTTACCAACCAGCCAGCCAGCAAACCAACTAACCAACCAGCCAGTCAACCAACCAACCAGTCAGCCAGCAATCCAACCAACCAACTATCTAACCAACTAACTCATCTTACCTTTAGTCTCTACAAAGTTATCCCCTCCTCCAATATAGACAAAAGGGTCAAGGCTAAGGTACCACTCTCCTTTTGTAACTTTCTTCTCTGCAGCCTTCCCGTCCAGGTAAAATATAACAACATTACGACGATGATCAATGGTTAAGTTATGCCACCTACATTGAAATGAAGAACAAAGAACAAATTAGTCATTTGACAAGGTAAAAGAAGAAATGGAATAATGATGGGATGTCTACGAGGGAGACCTGCAATTAAATTGAGTAGCTATTAGTTAATGAATTATTTTGTTGTAATTGTTACCAGTTGTGTCTAACTGGTCTGAGATGTTGCCATAATGTAGTGGCTTGTAGTGGTTTGTGCACTCGCTTCCTAGGATTCAATTCCACAATGGGAGTTTGATACAGTCTCAATTGTGTACCAGAAAAGCACTGAGAAGTAAAGGTGGTCGGCGTGATGTTGACAGCATCCACCACCGTGTGCTGATAGCCAAGGAAAAACGGTCTAACATCGTATTTCTCAAAACGGGTCCTTTTTTTCCTTTGGTCTAAACCATGGGTTCCCAAAGTGGGCGGTACGCCCCCTTCCCATGGGCGCTGAAGCCTTCCAGGGGGGCGGCGATAGTGGGTTCAGAAGCATTTTGGAGGAGTTTTTTCGTGATTTTGCGATTGAATAATCATAAAAAATTTAAATTCTGCATTCTCATCTTATGCCCATCTTGCACGATTCATTTTTTCATCAATTTTCTATTTATATAATCATTTGAAAATCGACAATGTATGACATAAATATATATACCAATTTTCTATGTCATAGTGAAAATATAGTGTATATATATATATATGGGGGCGTTAGCAAACTGTTATAATGGGGAGGGGGGCGTTACAAAGCTTATGTCGTGCAAAGTGGGCGGTGGATCGAAACAGTTTGGGAATCTATGGTCTAAGCAATATTTTCCATGACATGTTCATAATGAAGATTGACTCTTTCTGATATTGACCTTCTTCTGTTAGTTGATTTCAATCTGTACATCAATCAAACTTCCTCTGTGAGTTGATCTCAATCTGTATCCAATCGATTTTCCTCTGTGAGTTAATCTCAATCTGTATATCAATCTTCTTCTGTGAGTTGATCTCAATCTGTATATCAATCAATCTTCCTCTGTGAGTTGATCTCAATCTGTATATCAATCAATCTTCGTTGATCTCAATCTGTATATCAATCAATCTTCATCTGTTTAGCAGCTTATGGGATTATCTTTTATTGGATATTCTTGAAACAAAACCTAATTTTTGTGATCTCCAAATTTACAAGCGTATTAACCCTTTCACTCCGTAATTTGTTAATTTTTTGTAGACTCTGAAAGCATTTATATTGCAGTGTATACTGGAATATGATATGGCTTTGCGTCATCACTAAACAATACACTGAGCCATTATATCGGCTCAGATGGGTGAATGGGTTAACAAATATCATGTTTAAAACATTATCTCATTCTGGTCTAGACGTAAAATACAAATTGGTAACTTCAATAATTTGTTAATAATTAATGAATATCTTTTCCCAATTAAAGTTAACATGAAAAACACAGAGAACTCTGCGCTAGGTTCTTAGTTTTTAAAAATGTGATTGATTGAAAGGACCATAATCATTGCACTTCTGTGAGTAACCATGTGCGCTCCGATCTCTTTTCTTACACAAGAAGATCTCAGCAACATGCAACTCCAACATAACTCTGATAGGTTCTTAGTTTTAACAAAAAATTGATTGATTAATAGGACCATCATCATTGCACTTCGATGAGTATCCACGTGTGCTCCGATCTCATTTCTTACACAGGAATATCTCAGCAGCAGTGCACGAATTCTGTAACACCGGCGAAAGTCTCTGATGTAATTTTAGAAGATGTGAAGATATTTTGAAGTAGTTTGAAAAAGCAATGACTATAACTTATAAATATTTGCACAATGAATTTAAAGATTAGAAAATATATTTGAAAATAATCAATCATGAGCAACAGAAACATTAATATTGTCTCGTTGTGATCAAATCAAAAGGCAAAAAAGCCAAAACAACTTTGCACAAATTATTCCGAAACAATTAATGAGTATTAGTTGTTATTGGTTAGGAAAAAGGTAAAACAAGTAAACATCAAATGCATTGTGAGTGTCTTCAAAGAAGAATATTTGTAAGCAACTGAATATTACTGATGTTATTCCGATCTAATTAATTAGTTGTTATTAAGACTAGATACGTGAAAGATATTGATCAAAGAGAAACATTGCCAAAAATATAAACTATCTTCTGTTAGTTTTTTCTATTCTACAAAAATTAATTCAGAATAAAATCAGATATAATGTGTTTTTATTTAAATCAAATAAGGAATTATGTTGAGAATAAAAGAAAAATAACAGGATTAATAATGCTAGCTAAAATATCAAAAAAATGAAGAACTTTTAAAACAAATAAACAAACTATGCATCAGTGGAGACCATCACTAAAAACGAAGGTGAAGATGGATTGGGCATTCTGTCGTATGCCAGTAGGGACATTAATTAGGACAAGTCTCCGGTGGACAGCGGATAAGAAAAGAAGGGCTGGCCGTCCAAAGAAAATATGGAGAAAACTGTGGAAGGTGAGTTGAAAGCGTGTGGTCTGAAGTGGTAAACAATTAACAGAAGGGCGGCAGAAAGGCAGCAATGGAAATAGATATAACAATAATTGGATATTGAATGGTAGACACAAGTCATTATATGTCACCTACCTACTGGTCACTGCAGACTCAACAAACATTAAAAGTCAAACAGCTATCTGCCAGTGTCAGTAGGCGGAACAGACACAGGAGCATGTCCTGCAAAACTATCCTCTCCTGTGTCAGCTGAGAAGCAACATGTGGCCACATCCATTCGACCTAAAAACTAAGCTTTATGGAAACCTGACAGACCTGAAGCTGACTGCCAGTTTTGTGGTCCACAGTAAACTAAACGCACAACCTGAGATCGCTGAAGAAGAATAAGAATGCAACACATAACGACAACTAGGAATATCGAGAAAGATGGAAAGAGAAGAATAAAGAAATATATAATATGGAAAAGGATTGACAAAAAGAATGAAAAACTTGTTAGACACTGAAAAGTACTGAAATACTCAACAGACATATAGTTGAGCAAGAATTGAATTGCCTATACCACTGAGTTTACATTTCCGCATAGATAATCGCCATTTTTTTCTTATATGCATTCAATCATGAGATCTCACGCGTCAATTTGAATATCTTCAAAGAAAACAGTGGTCGACCTAAGACTGTTCATCATTGTTATTAGCTTATTTCGTCTCCACATCGAAGGTTGGCTCATGGCCAAAACTAAATAAGACCGACTAGCGGAGTCTGGGAATCGGAAATTCATGTTTGATGTAGGCTGTCTTTATATATGTTTGATATAAGACTAAGATTTATTGCAATTTGACTCAATTCTATGAGTTCATGGTTATATATTGATGGAAAGTCTTGATAATACTTGATATTCCTTAGCGTTAAATTTAATTTGCGATATAACATAACCTTGTTCTCAAATGTTCTCTCTCTCTCTCCTGCTCGCTCTAGCTGGTGACGTCCCTGGCGCTTAGAACAGCAACAAATGCACACCATTATTCTCTGTTATTGGCCGTTCCATGTGTCGTGTTCCAGCTGTGATTCATTTCTATCAGTTCTTGTTCTACCGCACTCCTCATTGTTGCTTTTGGGTCTTCCCCGTTTTCGTTTACCCTCCGGTGACCATCTCAGTGCAGTTTTCGTGACAGAGTTAGACTTCATTCGTATCACATGTCGAATCCATCTCCAGTGTCTCCTTTAGATCTAGCATGTTGTGTTACTTAAAACTGAATTCCTCTTATCTAACAATACTGTAATGCGAATGTCATGCGACGATTGTGATCTAATTTCCAAGAATATTTACCGGAGTTTGTCGGTCTTATGTTGTCGGGGGCCACGGGTGAATGCAGTGGATATTCAGTACATTCTATTTCTTGTCCTATTGGTACACTCTGACAGACTGCTGTCTGCCCCTTCTTGATATTCCCCTCCGTACGATATCTCTGTCCCTTTCTTAATGTTCCCCTCAGAATGACATCTCTATCCCTTTCTTGATGTTCCCCTCCGACTGATATCTCTGTCCCTTTCTTGATGTTTCCTCCAGACGATATATCTGTCCCTTTCTTAATGTTCCCCTCCGGACGATATCTCTGCCCCCTTCTTGATGTTTCCTCCAAATGATATCTCTGCCCCTTCTTGATGTTTCCTCCGAATATCTCTGTCCCTTTCTTAATGTTCCCCTCCGGACGATATCTCTGCCCCCTTCTTGATGTTTCCTCCGAATGATATCTCTGCCCCTTCTTGATGTTTCCTCCGAATATCTCTGTCCCTTTCTTGATGTTCCCTCCGAATATCTCTGTCCCTTTCTTGATGTTTCCTCCGAATGATATCTCTGTCCCTTTCTTGATGTTTCCTCCGAATATCTCTGTCCCTTTCTTGATGTTCCCTCCGAATATCTCTGTCCCTTTCTTAATGTTCCCCTCCGGACGATATCTCTGTCCCTTTCTTGATGTTCCCTCCGGACGATATCTCTGCCCCCTTCTTGATGTTTCCTCCGAATATCTGTCCCTTTCTTGATGTTTCCTCCGAATGATATCTCTGCCCCTTCTTAATGTTCCCCTCCGAATGATACCTCTGCCCCTTCTTGATGTTTCCTCCGAATGATATCTCTGCCCCTTCTTGATGTTCCCCTCCGAATGATATCTCTGCCCCTTTCTTGATGTTTCCTCCGAATATCTCTGTCCCTTTCTTGATGTTCCCTCCGGACGATATCTCTGCCCCCTTCTTGATGTTCCCCTCCGAATGATACCTCTGCCCCCTTCTTGATGTTTCCTCCGAATATCTGTCCCTTTCTTGATGTTCCCCTCCGACTGATATATCTGCCCCTTCTTTATGTTCCTTTCCAAATGATATATCTGCCCCTTCTTCATATTCCACTCCGAATGATATTTATGCCCCATTCTTTCTGTTCTCCACCGAATGATATATCTCCCTCTTCCTTGATGTTCCCCTCCGAATGATATCTCTGCCCCTTCTTAATGTTACCCTTCAAATGATATCTCTGCCCCCTTCTTGATGTTCCCATCCGAATGATATATCTGCCCCCTTCTTGATGTTCCCTCCGATTGACATCTCTGCCCCTTTTTGATGTTCCCCTCCAAATTATATCTTTTTCCCCCTTCTTGATGTTCCCCTCCAAATGATATCTTTTTTTCCCCTTCTTGATGTTCCCCTCCAAATGATAACTTTTTTCCCCCCTTCTTGATGTTTCCCTCCGAATGATATATCTTCCCCCTTCTTGATGATTCCCTCCGAATGATCGTCTGCCCAGCGTGTTCGTAGCGCGTTGGACTACGGTGACTATCCCTCTGTGTGTGCGGGTTCAATTCCGCGGGATGACAAAAAAAGCCACAGATTCCCCAGATTTACGGTGTTCGTGGCACCGAACCGAAGGGTTACGATGGCCATGGCACCGAGCCCAAGAGCTGAAAAGCTCAAGTGCTTCTGGATCGAAAAAAAAAAAAATATATATATCTGTCCCTTCTTGATGTTCCCCTCCGAATGATATATCTGTCCGTTCTTGATGTTCCCCTCCGAATGATATATCTGTCCCTTCTTGATGTTCCCCTCCGAATGATATATCTGTCCCTTCTTGATGTTCCCCTCCGAATGATATATCTGCCTTCCCATTGCTCAGTAATAAAACAAATTGCTTTCGGTATACAGCATTTCTGATTATCCAGTCGCTGATTCATTTTAAGACTAGACATAGTTGTCAGAAGTGAGTATGAAAAATTGGTATAAAACTGTTGTTTCCACACGAAAGGATAATGTACTAGAACATTCAATTTCTTAACTCTTAGTGGACCAGGGCAAAATCTATGCTTTTACAAGCCATTTAGTATTAGAATAAAAAAATCTAACTTTAGTGTGGGGCTCCTGGTAAAAAAGGGGTCCAACTCAAAGCGGCACAGTGCGGCACAATTAGTTAAACATCTCGGCAGTCCGTTCCTTTCTCTTTCTCACCAAGAAAAAACATTCAAGAATTTATCAATAATTTGTTACGTCCATGTGGTGCCGGGGCCCGCAAGGGAAGCGAAGAATGGTACCACTGCGACATACAAGGCATGTCGTAAGAGGCGACTGATGTAGGACTTATGGAAGCTACCTATTAAATAAAAGCACAGCAGAAATCGGATGTGCTGGCTTACTGTAGGCGCATAACCGGCACAACGTACAATCGCTCTTAGACTCGGGTCACATACAAATCACACAGAGTGGTTAACAAGAAGTCGATATGGAGCGTTCAAAGAAGAACGATTTATTAGTTCAGGCAGAAATGTAAAATTGAAAACAAGATAGCCAATGTTAGGTGAAATTATTGTTAGAAGCAAAAATATATTTAAAAAAACCAAATAACACACAAAATTTAATGAAAATTCAAGAAATAAACAGTGCCCTCACCCACTTCTGAAATAAAGAACAACATAGAAAACACATATTATATCTCAATAGATCAACATTTTATTAACTAAACATATATTGTTATAATTAGATTTGCTATTTACTCTCAATTTATAGAGTATAGATAAAACTATCACAGTAAATGCATTGTGGTTTTTTTTTCCTTTTGATACAAGGGTAGACCACAGTAAAACTATGTAGCAAAAGCGAAACGCGTAAAAACACAGTAAGGTAGTTTTTCAAGGTAGTTTTTCAAGGTAGTTTTGCAAGGTAGTTTTGTAAGGTAGTTGTGCAAGGTAGATTTCCAAGGTAGTTGTGCAGGTAGATTTCAAGGTAGTTTTGCAAGGTAGTTTTGTAAGGTAGTTGTGCAAGGTAGATTTGCAAGGTAGTTGTGCAAGGTAGTTTTGTAAGGTAGTTGTGCAATAAAACTTTGTTTTTGTACTTTGTAAAACTACACTGAGAGCTACAGTAGAGTAGTTGTTAGTGAACTCGCTTCTAGGCGCGTGTTCCGGGTTCAATTCTACAGTGGCGTGGAATATCTTCCCGACCGTAACGGCTCTCAGATTGGCGCAGCCTCAATTTGGTACCAGGAAAATGACTGGGAAGTATAGACGGCCGGTGTGATGTTGACCATAACCTCCATCGTCAATGACAAATACGGGCTTAGCATCGTATTACAGAATATACCTCGAGATATGAAGAGGGTATGCTACAAATAAGAAAGAAAAATTGAGGTATATTGGACATATAAAAGACACGAGGGTTGAGAAGACCATCATGGAAGGAGGTATACTGGCAAAGAGAAGAAGAAGAAGGCCATGGAGAAGATGGATTCAGGATGTAACTGATGGTTTGATCATGACGACTGCAGAGTAGGGCCATCTGGCCTATGAGAGAGAGTTTTATTATTTTATAATTTATTTTTGCTTTGCTTATGTGATACCATACATACATGTCTTTTTCCTGCAACGCCAATTTATTACATATCACCGCAGACTTCCTCGGTTTTCTCCAGATCTGATCTGATCTGCTCTGACCAGATCAGATTTGTACTTTTCGAACATCGCAAGGCAAATGGAACCAGTTTTAAAATGTAATCTCTCTTTCTCTCTCTCTATATATATATATTGTATATATATATATATATATATATAACTGTGTGAGTGGGTGGTGTGCGGGTAGGTGATGTGCGATGTGGGTAGGTGATGTGTGCGTTCGCGGTGAGTGTGTGCGCTTGTGCGAGTGTTGTGTGTGAAAAATGCCGACGCTGTGGCTGGAAAGGACACATACTCAGAAGTAATCCAGAGACCATCACGAGAATGGCCCAGGCATTGGACTCCGGAAGGAAGTTGCACGAGTACAGACCAACGATATCCTGGCGGAAGAGTGGAGGAAGATGCACAGTGTGGTCAGTCTTGAGCGCATGACATGGACAAACATGATAGGAGATTTTGTTGCTGCCCTGGAAAATACCCAAAGTTTGTTGAACCACTGCATGCTTTATTGGTTCTTGTTAAAGAAATAGAGATACATTGTATATATAAATAATAAATGATATCATTTCTGGAATCTCTATGACATTAGACGCAACGAATTTAGGGTGTAAATTCAGTGCCAGGATCAAGGAGCTGGCACTGATCAAGACTTTAAGTCACCTCCTCATGGAGTTCCCGGAAACAGACTACAATGCTGAAGTTGGCTAAATGAATAGGGATCACATAAGGAAAATGAGAAGACATTTGATAAGATCGAATTATTAGAGATGTCCTGGAAACATACTTGAAGTTTGGCTACGTGAGAAGGGATCGAGGAGAGGAGCTACCTTCGAGAAATAACAGTAGTGTATGTACATCATCATCAAGGTGCGTATCCTTTATAGGACGTTGCTCTCTTTGCAGCGCATCTGAAATTCACTGTCTCTAGCCAATTCACCCACTTCGTTGATTCACGGTTTCTTTAATATCTTCTAGCCATCTTCTTCTTGGTCTGCCTCTGCGTCCTGGGATCCTGCCCTCTAATATTGTTATCTCTAGGCTATCGTGACGCTTGATGTGACCAAAGTATCTAATTTTCCTGTATTGTATGTTGTTTATCAGCCAATTGTCTATAAAATTCAGTTCTTTCAGGACATCAGTGTTCTTTCTTTTTTGTGTCCATGGTATTAGTAGGATCTTTCTGTAGCATTTAGTTTCGAAGGACTGAATTTTAGTTCTTGTTGTTTGTAGTGTATACAGCTGCGTATAATATGAGATTTGCTCGCACATCAGAACAGCAACATCTAAAAGTGATTGCCTCTACACATTTTCTCCCTAGCAGACGGCTAGAGAAGACGAGATCGAAATACGGCACAGCAAGTGTCCGTAGCAAACACCTTCTGCAGACCAAAACAACACGGCACTGACAGTTTAAACAACTGGCTGGTCGGGCCAGATTACCTGGTCCTGAAATTATGTCAGATGTACATTTTCAAAGCGCTTCTGTCTGGGGTAAAGACAGTTCCCGTCTGGAAAGCAGAACATAATGAGAATTCCAAATTCCAAGGATGACTTAAGGAAACTACTCTGAGATTTGATTTATACAGACAACTGATTGGTTCGGTTAGAGGTGCCGATACAACCGTATTTGTTTGTGTCCAACATTTCCCTGACACTCACGGAAAAACAAAAGAGGGAAAACACCCACTATTCATTGAGACACAAAATAAGCTAGTCCACCAACCGACAAACGTGTTTGATATTAGTATAAGGAAAACGTCCCGTGTAGTGTCGGGGCCCCAAGGAAACAAAGAATAGTACCACTGCGACCTACAAGGCATGTCGTAAGAGGCGACTGATATAGGATCTAGGTAAGCTACCCTAGTAAATAAAAAGCATCGCAGAAATCAGATGTGCTGGCCTACTTGTATGCTCACAACTGGCACAACGTACAATCGCTCTTTGGTTCAGATGACATACAAATCACAAAGAGTGGTTAACAAGTGGTCGATATGAAGCGTTCAAAGAAGAAGAAGGATACGGGTAGACAAGTAGGAAACTATGTAGCAATGGTGAGACATGTAAAAACAAATTTTTGCCTGTTTTTACGTGCTTCATATCTGGAACAATTTCGCAGCTTGCACATATTATGTACAGTGTAACAACACTTTTGCCTCAGAGCACGTACAAGCCACAAGGAGAGGGTGAAAGGTTGTCGATCTATACCGAAAGCAAATCGCCGTCTGCGATAAGGGTGGGTTGCCCAGCACGCCCTCTGGCGCAAATCACACGCAGGTCAAAACAACACGCCCACGTTTATTGTTAACCCGGTGGACCCATATATTTAACCTACACGAACACAAAACCGATTCTTGTTACAAATACATACATACATATGTTTCTCCAACCCACACATTCATACACATATTTATTCTTACCCCCATAAACATATATATATTTTTTCTTGCACAGATACTCATGTATTTGCTTTTACCAACATGAACCGAAAGCTATTTATTTTTACCACCATATATGCGGGGTATGGCCCTGTATATGGCCCTTTTCATCTTTACAGACGGTCAATAGGCAAGTGTTTTACTGTGACAACTTCTGAGTTTTCGCTTTTCTCTCTTGTCGTTCAGCTCGTACATAAGTCTCCCGTGTTGTGCTCGAGCCGAAAGAAAGATGAAGTGTCGTCTCTCTTTTTGCCTAGCCTGGGCAGCTGATATGGAGAATGTGCCTTGCCCATTTTGCACAAACCCCCTCTCTACCCTACTGTTTTTCCAAAGGAAAGACAAAGTCTATACGTTTGGAATCCAGCAGGGTTTGTAGGAGATGCCAGAAGATGGCAAGGAATACACACTTAACCATCAACTGCCTTAGGGTCCATTCCTCCGGATTTTTGGTCAAGGTTTACTCCTCTAGCCCTCTGCATTACGTGCTGACCCACAAGGCAGTGGGGATTTTTGATCAGGGTTTACTTCCCTAGCCTTTGGCTCTCCCGAGCCCCTCTCCACAAGGCAGTGTTCTAGGTGGAGTTCTGGGGTATCTGTGGCTGGGTGGTAAATCGTTAATTTGAGTTTCGAAGGTTTTGAGTTTCGAAGGTCTTGGGTTTGAATCCCAACTGCGCCTTTCTGTTTAACAGTGAATTTTGTCCAGAGATCCAAAGGATTGTTGCCAGGGAAACGGAGTTCGTGATTTGCGTAAAACAATACCGATAGGTGGCGCGCCATTTCTGCGGAGTGATAGAATCATGTTTTGTAAAATCCGGTGCGATTGATATTTCCCGCCTACTTACTTATAACTTGTTAGTCCTCTTACTCGACGTCCTTCAATTGTCCATATAAGGCAAACATTTGATCAATGTGTTATATCTCTTAATGTATCCTACACATTTTGTGTCCCATTTTATTTCAGTATTAATTATTTTTCATTACTAATTTTTCTAAAACTTCTTTATTTGTATATTTGTCTTTCCATGAAATCTGATCTTTTCTTCTGCATATCCACATCTCAAAATTATGTCTACCAAACGATTGTACATGTTTATGGATTCATACAAAATACTGAGTAAATATCATCATCAAGTAGCTTGTCCCTTCCGGAACTTGGCTTACATGACAACAGTCCTGAAAAATTATGTTCTGTGCAAGTTGCCGGCGTCAGCAGCAGTCATTCTCAGATCGTCAATGACATCTTGTACCCATCGTCTTCTAGGTCTTTCTCTCATTCTTCTTCCTGTCACTATTCCATCCAAAATTATTTTCTCCAGTCACGCATGTCCGTTGATGTGTCCGAAATATTTAATTTTCCTTGTTTATATGCTCTTTAATATCCAACTCTCTTTAATATCAAGCTGTTGTTGCAGAACAGAAGCATTTATTCTTTTCTCTGTTCATGATATTCTAAGTACTTTTCTGTAGCATTTGCATTCAAAGGCAGTAATGATCTTCTCTGCCGCTTTGTCAATGTTCCATTACTCACAACGAGTAAATATTGAATTTGATAATATTCATCTTTAGGTTATTTGTTATCTGTTTAAATGTTACTATCTTGATACTTTCATTGAAAGTGCGTTTAGCCATTCCTAATCTTTTTTTTTTAGATCCAGAAGCACTTGAAATTTCAGCTCTTCGGCTCGGTATCATGGACATCGTAACCCTTCTGTTCAGTGCCACGAAACGAATGGAATATTTTGTGGCAAAGGATAAAATACAGGGAAGGAGAGATAGTGGAATGCAGAGGAAGAAGATGTAGGGTGGTCTGACATCATAGTTCGACAAGAGATCAACGTCAGAACTGATTAACTGCACCAGGGATTGAGTTGTGCAGAGACATGATTGCTTACGCAGGAAGGCATGGGACTTGCTTGAGTCCTTTCCTAATCTCCTTTTCATATGTGCCATCATTTGTAGTCATGTATCCTAGATATCAAGATACTGTTTTCTGGCATCAGTTGACTAGATTTTATCAGGATAAACAATACCGACTGACTTACCTGCCATCATCCAAACCGATTCCCTCGGAAAATGTCAGATCGTCTTCTTCAAATGAGACAGAGGCGTGTATAGCACCTGAGTAAATAGATACTGTGATATGGTTGTGGTAAGGGGTACCTCCAACAGCATACAACAATACTCCAGATCCACGATCCGTCTGGAATAAAAAAAACGTAGAAAAATTGACGACAGTAAAATGAAAACAGTCACTAGAAAACGAGCTAATCACCATTTTGTTCTGCTCCCAATAATTTTATGAAAGTGTCGACGATACAACCGGTTGGTTCTTCATAGCTGCTACAGCGGCACTTAATGAATTTCATAACATCATCGAGTGAAGTATCCATTTCTAAATAAACTAATTGAATCGTCATCTGCACCTTACTTTGATCTGAACAAATTTGATTTGAAAGACACTGCATCATTCAGGTGCTTCAACTCATATAAAGCTAATCGAGTTGCTATAGTAATATGAAATAATTATCGAGATGAATAGAAAACTACAGTAAAATTATGTAGCAAAGACGAAACACGTAAAAACGAAATTCTGTAGTTTTACAAAGTATAGGAACACGATACAGCGAACAAAAAGGCATTTATCAAGCAAAGTATACATAACACAAGACGTAATTGAGACTGTTTTTATACGAAAGGCATCACAGATACAGTCCGGTGATTTGAATAATTCATATTGAAATATCAACAACAACATTACTATTATACTTTACTGTTATCTACCTTAAAGATAAAAGAACAGTTACAACCAATTCTGCCTTCTGCGAATTATTTTTCGTTCGCCTGCTACGAATTCAGGAGTATCCATGGCGCCTAATATGGCGTCTGTCTGATTTTGCGAGAAGGCTTGCTTTTATCACTACCCTGCCATTCGACGAGCCACTCCGACTTCAGAGGTCCTTGTAATTTAGATCCCCACGTCAATATCAGGATTCCTGATATTCAAACACGTACCATTGTGCACGCTGAAATTTGTTGGCCCAAGCTGGCCTTGAACACTGAAACTTCTACGGTACGTGGTCACAAGCGCAGTGTGTTATCAATTTCGTGCTATCATCGAACCCTTTCGTTCAATATTACAAGCAAACTAGGTTTCAGAATTTCTGCCCACTCAATGTCTATTGATGAAACATGAGCTGTCAAAAGTTATTATTTACAGTGAAATTTCAATTACGAATAAATGTATGAATCAAGCTGTATATAGATTATTTCTAGAAATAGAAAGTTGTTATCAGACTTTTTTGTGGAGAGATAGGTATTTGTGGTTGGAGGTGATTTTGTCAATATTTGCTTATTCGTAGGGCTGTCAATAAATAGAAAACTTGACTGTGAGCAAATGGACTTTGAGATGGCTGCTGTAACGGAGGACATAACACGAATGGGAATGCCTAATGTGCCATGACGTCGATCGCATAACATAACTTGTGGAACCAAATGTAAAAACATCAACCTCTGGATATATTATCAAAATGATACTCTCATGGGGAAAATGAGAAGAAACTTGATAAAATCAAATTATCGTAGTGGTTCCCACAACTTGGAAATAAAATTGTATCAATTTATCATGATCTTAAAGAAACTGCAATCAAAATCCCAAAAGGGTTTCGTGATGGGCAACAATGTCATTGACCACGTTTTGATCAAACTATTAACTCATTGTAGACCAAATGTCACTCTATGTGGTTTTGGGTTGACGCTTTTTTTTTAAACAAGAAGCCATACTAAAGGGCGTTTTTTATTCTACGTAAAAGCAAATGGCTTGTAAAAATATGACTTTTACCCTTGGTCCACTAAGGGTTAAAGACCTACATTTTTCAGATTTAAATGAAATGAAAATCTAGCATATCCTTTACAGGACGTCTCCATCGATCCCAGTAAACGAGTCGTTGATTTTCTAGGCACCACTTATACGTTCAGTAGATTGTCAATGCTTTCTAAACAGTGAAGTATATTTTTACCGCTCGTAAAAATCCACGGGGGAAAATGTGTTCCAAATCTGCCCGCTGTGGTGTTTGAACCAGAAATAATGGTGTTATCAATAATAAGAATAATGAGTTTTGTTAAGAGCCCCAGGGTTCTGAAAAAAGCAACGAACACAATGAATGTGATTAATAAATATACAGTGTACACATATTAGATGCTTCCGGAAAAAACAAATTACCCACCACAGGACTCGAACCACTTACACTTATTTCTTAAGGCACCCATTGCAATACCAGTGCTTTTACGACGTACAGCTTAGTGAAAGGCATTGATCAGATATCGCGGTTACTTTAGTGCGGAGATGTCAATTCTATTCAGTTATATAGATACTTCACAGTTTTCATTTGCCTACTTAACAGTGGTGAAGCGTGACCATTTTTGTTGGGGGCGGGGAGGGGTGTCATATAAAAGGTTAGGAAAAATCATGGTTTCGAATTAGGTAATATTTTAGTATTTACTATTATTTGTCTATTTCGGAAAGTTATCACCCCTTTACTAGAATATGTAGGTCACAACTCGTCAACTTGTCTAAACGTACATTGTCGTACACAGATGTATATTAATGAAAAAAAGCAATTACCGTAAACTATTCTACGATGGTTAGTTTATTGTTTCTATTATTTTCTTTTATTTTTCACATATCATTCGGTATTTAAGCACCTAGACTAATTTCTTTAGCGCAATAGCGCCGTTCAGCTTTGCACTAGATTGGACGCGTAGGAATTCTCCTACTGAATGAATTTCCTACTACCACATATTTGTATGTTCTAAATAACCAGTCGAGAGAGGGGTCAGAGGTCGCCATGTTAACAGATGGTCTAAATAGACCATATTTCTACTGGCCCTAAATAATAGTGCGCTGGGAATGCGTGAAGTATACTAATTATGGAGGAAAGACGCTGAATTTCAGACTGTATGTGCTATTATACCATTAAACTTTCAAAGCTAATCAGTATCACGTTAAAAGTAAAAATAATTAACAAATAATTTATAAAATAATAAATACACGTTTCCCGTGTTTTTTGGGTGGGGTCCAGCCTCACTGGTTCTTAATGACCAGCCGCCACTGCTGAGAGTATTCAGTGCTCATTTAACCGGATAATTTCAGCGAGATATCATCAATAATATATCGACTTTCAGCGTTTCTGATCTGTCAATGCTTTCTGCGTTTCTGATCTGGACAATTTTAACCCGTTCTCACCAACAGAAGAATGACTCCCTTGGGTTTTGTTATTAAAAATTTCAGTTGTCTCAAAAATAAAAAATTCGTTCTCATAAGTTTGATCTGTTTTCTTGATTTGACAATTGAAGGGCGATCTCACCAATAGAAGATTGACTCTACCGTATTTCTTCTGGTTTCTGTCCTCAGTAGAAGATTTGCTAAAATATATTGCATGTTTTATTTATTTGACAATTTCCTAGCGATCTCACTAATAGAAGATTGGCTCTAATAAATTCCATCTGTTTGCCGTCACAAATAGAAGAATAGCTCTAATGGATTTAATATGTCTTCGTGATTGGATGATTTCAGCGCAATCTCACCAATAGACGAATGGCTCTAACGGATTTGATCTGTCTTAGTGATTGGACAATTTCAGATCGGTACATAAGAGGATATAGGTTTTGCAGGCTTGACCTCGTTTGATCAAAACAATTGAATGCGATATCCCCAACAGAAGAATGACTATAAATCTCCATGTTTGTCTGTATCTAGCCATGGTGTTACATTTAGTCAAACTGTTTCTATTTTATCAGAAACCATCATTATCCTTTGTTATTCTCGTATTATGTGGATCTCTATGGCGAAGTGGTAAAGACGTTTTCCTGTTTTTCTGAAGATTAGGTTTTAATCCGGACCGAGTCACATGTGCAATTTTTTCATGAGATCACTACAATTATTGCTGAAGCTACGTGGTTCGTGATTTCTGTAATACTCTCAGCAGATGGTGTGCCATGTCTGTCGACAAGGACGGAGCCATATCAAGAAAACCGGCGCAATATAAAGTCAATCATTCGCCTTTATACCCATTATATATATATATTCCTCTTACACAGGAACTGCAAAGTAATTTCTCCACGCCTCTCTGTCCTGGGCAATTCACTCAAACTCTTCCATGGAATTTAGTCCCGCATTTCTTGCCTCTCTTGCAAAGTTCGTTTCAGTGTTTCTCTAGGGCGTCCTCTCTTTCTTGAACCCCTTGCCTCCCACCTCAGTGCATGTTTTAGTATTCTTGAATCATTTCTTCTCAAGGTATGCTCAATATATTCAATCTTCTTCTTATAACAATTGTTACTAGTGTTTGACAAGACATTTCTCTGATTTCATCCCTTCTGAATTCGTCTCCGGATCTCTCTCTCTCTCTCTGCCTTTTAAACCCGGATTGGTTCATATTCCCTCAACCAACTCATGCCAAGTCTTCCTATCTCTAACTATCTCCTGCAGCTCCCTCCAGCTTTTCTTTATATTGTTGATCTCAGCCTCCAAATCTCGTCTCCATGTATTTCTAGGCCTCCCTTTCTTTCGTTGACTCTGTGGGCTCCAGGAAAGGACCTTCTTGTTATATTCTCTCTGGTTTTATCAAAGTGTATCCTATCTAGCGCCAGCGTCTTTGTTTAACCTGACTTCGTCCCATTTTATGTTTATCCATTTTCGCAGATATCTATTTGCATCTGCAAGTTGAATGCATCTGCAAGTTGAATGCATCTACATTCAACTTGCTTTAATATCTTTAGTCATTCGATTCTCGTATTATACTATTTTTTTGTCCCTAGGTGTTGGCAAGGCACCATACTTTTTATCTACTGAAATCTCATACGTGATATATATAGACCACATACATGCACGGTATGTGCTTAGTATGTCGTTTGTTTAAAGTACGTAAGTTCAGTGACGCTGGTGTGTTTCCACCAGACATGTACAATGTGCTCAGTATGTGGTTTGTTTAAAGTATATATATTCTGTGACGTTAGTATGCTCCGTGCTCAGTATGTGGTTTGTTTAAAGCATATATATTCTGTGACGTTAGTATGCTCCACCAGACATGTGCAATGTGCTCAGTATGTCGTTTGTTTAAAGTATGTATATTCTGTGACGTTAGTATGCTCCACCACATGTCAATGTGCTCAGTATGTCGTTTGTTTAAAGTATGTATATTCTGTGACGTTAGTATGCTCCACCAGACATGTGCAATGTGTTCAGTATGTCGTTTGTTTAAAGCACGTATATTCGGTGGCGTATCCACGTTTGCACTCAATATAAGAAAACACACAGCAAACACGAGTATTGAATGCTGCGATTTCCGCTCCGGATTTGTTTGTCCTGCTCTGTGTGATATTCCAGGGTGAACAACACTTCTGCTTCCCATTTCATCGATTTTGGCACTCACAGCGCACGAGCAAACATTTGGAATGATAGCTTAAAGAACTATTATTTAGATGTGTTTTCCTTCTTTTCTAGCTACAATCAGCTTCTTTAGCATATTCGATTTTCTTATTCATTAAGTTTAGTTGTATCTAAAGGCCATGTTTACTATCGCTTGCTCTCTACGATTTCCCATTTTGTAGCAATATTTTGTATGAAATCTGACATTTATAGATATATATCTTCTTCTTCTTCTTCGAACGCTCCATATCGACCACTTGTTAACTACTCAGTGTAATTTGTATGTGATCTGAGCCTAAGAGCGATTGTACGTTATGCCAGTTATGCGCCTACAGTAGGCCAGCACTTCCGATTTTTGCGATGCTTTTTATTTACTAGGGTGAAAATGAAAATCGTGGCATATCCTAAGGGACGAAGCCATCAACCACGAGTAGATGATTTTTATAGGCACACTTATACGTTCAGTAGTTTGCCATTACTTTCTGAACGGTGAGGTTTATTTTTATCTTTTATAAAAATCCCACGGAAACGAATTTGCTTTCAATCTTGCCCACTGTGGGGTTTGAACCAGGTACGCTTGGGTTCGAGATCGAGCTCACTACCGCTTGAGCTACAGGCGCTCACAACTAGGGTACTTTCCCTAGATCCTACATCAGACGCCTCTTACGATATGTCTTGTAGGTAACAGCGGTACTGTTCTTTGCTTCCTTTGCGGGCCCCGTCACCCCGTACTTATTAGGTTTACCCTATCGCTTACATCCTTAGTAGCTATAAACGCCCTGCCTATATGGCTTCATGCTCTTCTTCTTCTGCAGCGATTAATGGCAAGCTCTTAGTCCACTATAGATCAAATACTGGACAGTCAGCTTGAATTTGTCATGTTTCTCCAAAGCTTAATTTTCAGGTTGACTGTGTGTGGCAACGTGTTGCTTTTCAGCTCCATCAAGACAGGATTTGGAGGCAGAGATCAACAATATAAAGAAGAACTGGAGGGCGCTATAGGAGATAGCTAGAGATAGGAAGACTTGGCATTAGTTGGTTGAGGGTCGTTGCCCCACTCCGGGTTAAAAAGGCAGAGAAACAGAGAGAGAAAGAGAGAGAGAGAGAAGAGGAGAGACAGTCTTGCAGGCATGCTCTGGTGTCCAGTCCGTCTGTTGGTACCGATAGAAAGCAGTTTCACTTAAACACTGTTACCGGGATGTTCAGGTTTAGTAGGTATGCAAATATAATTCCCTGGTCGGTTCTACTGTGGTCTTTGAAAAAGTATTGTTCCATAATCATATACTGTGTTTGTCTTTTAATCAATTGCTGAATTTGTCTTTAATGTCACATAAACATCTGTCTCTAGTAAATGCATCACATTTTAATCCAGTAAAAGCATCAGCGGACTGGCTCTAATCAAAGCACCGTAGGACTGGCTCTAATAAAAGCATCGGCGAACTGGCTCGAATCAAAGCACCGTAGGACTGGCTCTAATCAAAGCATCGGCGAACTGTCTCTAATCAAAGCATCGGCGGACTGTCTCTAATCAAAACATCGGCGGACTAACTCTAATCAAAGCATCGGCGGACTGACTCTAGTCAAGCATCGGAGGACTGTCTAGTCAAAGCATCGGAGGACTGTCTACTCAAAGCATCGGAGGACTGACTAGTCAAAGCATCGGCGAACTGTCTCTAATCAAAGCATCGGCGGACTGTCCAGTCAAAGCATCGGCGAACTGTCTCTAATCAAAGCATCGGCGGACTGACTAGTCAAAGCATCGGCGGACTGACTCTAGTCAAAGCATCGGAGGACTGTCTCTAGTCAAGCATCGGAGAACTGTCTCTAATCAAAGCATCGGAGGAATGACTGTGGTCAAAATCACATGAGATTTATATTGTTCTGATATATATCCTTTGATTTTAAAAACTATTTTACTATAATTTGAGAGAAGAGCAGGAAATAATGATGATGGTATATTAACACGCTTGTAAAAAAAATACTTAGTACATACGTCTTTAAACAGTTTGATCTTGATGGCAATGTCACGATCTATCCTAGTTTATAATTTATCGTATGAGTTACCCTCCTAATAAAATAGGTCAGAAGAACAACTGTGTAGTGCAGATTTAGACTCGACGAGATTATGGCTATGTCATGTTTGTCATGCAAATATGTAGAGATGGGTGTCAATATTGAGAGAAATGGGTATCAATATTGGTGCAGCCCGTAAAGAACGACATACCAAATATGCAAAGAGACTGATTAATTAACATCGAACTTGCGTTTTAGACCGCTGGACGCTGCTATATTTGTTGAGGCGGAGATCGGATAACCTATGGACATGTCCGGAGTGCTATGATGATAGTCCTCTGATAACTGATAACTGAATGTAGAGATATTGTTAAGCGTTAAGACAGTATGTGTATATTATGTACAGGTATTACAATTTTCATAGACGGCAATAATGCTTTTCAATATACGATGTCACAAGAGAGTCCTTCGTATAATATGAGATGTTACAAGAGAGTGCTTCGTATAATATGAGATGTTACAAGAGAGTTCTTCATATAATATGAGATGTTACAAGAGAGTCCTTCGTATAATATGAACAATGAAGAGAACAAATAGTTAAATCCAGAAGGAACTAAAAAACAGAACGAACGCCACAAAATATGATGACAACATTGAAGTATTTTGGACATATCCAACTCAAGACCACGTTAACTCAAGACCACGCACTGTGGAAGGCGGCATCGAGGCAAAGAGAAAGAAAGAGGAGAAGATGAATTAAGGATGTTTCAGATGATTTGAGCATGACAGTAATAGAGGCGGGACATCTGGCCCATACGGGAAAGACATTTCAAAGGACCGTTAGAGTAGCAACGTTCTGCTCAGGACAAGCTATTGGGTAATGGTTATTTCAAAATATATATAAAACTGTCATATATATACAATATTTATTTCTCCGTTAAAGGCATGTAATTCCCCGTTTCTGTTCGATATCACGTTCTGCAATTTCATGCGCAACCTGTATTTTGATATAGAGAATTGACGAAATGAGATGTCTGCAAAAAATAATGAAAATAAAATAGGACGAATCCAGGAGAAGGGATGAAATCGGAGAAATGTCTGCTCAACCACGAGTAACAACTGTTATAGCAAAGAGAAGACGGAGATATGTTAGGCATACTCTGAGAAGAAATGATCAAAAAATCACAAAGCAGAAATTGAAGTGAGAAGCAAAAGGTTGAAGAAAGAAAGGACATCCTGTATTACCCTGAAATGAACTTTACGGAGCTAGACCAGAAATGCCGGGCTCAATTCCATAAAGACGATGAATGAGCTGCCCACAATAGAGCCGTATGAAGAAATTGCTTCCAGTCCATATGTAACGTATACCGGTACGAAATGAATATAACAATAAGTAATAATAATAATCTAATATCGTATTTCCTATTCAAAGCTTGTACATAGGTGTTTCCAAAATGCAGTCAACCGAAATAATAGTGTAGACTCATCATATCGAAACCCTCACAAATCTAGTGTATGGACGTTGTATTAAATTCTGCGCAAGTTTATATACTGAATACATTGAGAGATTTTACGCGTACTTACTTCTTCACATCACATGGGGGTCTCATTATTTAAGAATTTGAGAACGCAATTCATTTCTCATTGAATGAAAACCTTCCGTGCTGTATATTAAGATGTTGGGATTAATGGAATATCGTTGTAGCATATCTTTTGCAGAACGGTGCTCCTATCACAGCCAGCCTGAAAATTTCTCAATCTCTGACTAGTTCTCCCGTCTCCTTAATTATCATGTTCTAGGTTTCCCTAACACCCTTTAGCTGATAAGGACGTATATATACGTTTTTCCCATTCACTTCTAAAGACGCATTAACACGTCTGTTATTATCTCTCCTCTGTGGGCTAAAGACGTGTTAAAATGTTATACACTGCTACTGTCACTGCTATAGGCGTACATTCACGCTTGTGACCTAGAAACAAAGAGTAGCTATTTTTAGTTCAGCCTTCGGATTAATATCACCGTCGTGTTGGTCGTTCTCTTCCTGAAACCAAGTCCTTCATAACTTTAACGTTTTAATTATCTTGGATTCTCCGAAAACAGTTAATTATTTTTGGACATGTTTGTTGGCCTACAAGATCTGATATAACCAATAAAAGGCTGGTCCTTAGGTTGTAAGATCAGCCACTATGTACATGATCCAAGAAAACTACGAGTACATTCAACAGTCATGGATTCATGCTTACACCGATGGATCTGCAACAGATACAATTAAGAATGTAGGGGCTGGTATCTTTATCCCCTATCCCAACAACCACAATGTGACGAAGTACATTCCAACTGGTAATTGGTTATTGTTATTGGTTACTAAACTGACGTCATTGCACTCCGGCAGACCCATAGGTGCTCAGTCTCCCCAACAGATATCGAAGAGTATGCATACTGATGGTTCCTGTGGCTCGCTGATTAAACACACCTCTCACTCTGCCTCTCAGGCATCCAGTTCGACTTGAACAACGGGTAACTCCAAACTGCTTAAATCGCTTGATCGATTCAACATCGATATTAGTGTCCTCATCCAACAGAAAGTCTCGAAGAGACCGAAGAATATCCCCTTATCCATCTTCAACTCCCCAACAATCGATGCTGTTGATGCAAGCCTGTCCGCTCTCTCATTACCGTAAACTGGTAAATTTTGTTCAAACTACATATCATAGGCTCAAGCAGTGGCGGCTCGTCATTAAGAGCCAGTGGGGCCAGGCCCACCAAAAATAATGTGTAACGTGTATTTATTAGTTAATAAATTAAAATATAACCTAATCCAAAACCATGATTTGTCCCGAAAATTTTAGTCTGGCCCCACCAACAAAAAGGATCACAAGCCGCCACTGGGCTCTAGCACTGCTACAAGCCACAATCATGATCAATAGTTCCAACTCTGACTGCCAACAAGTGGTATTGTTCACAAATTTACTATCCGTTTTGGAAGCCTTACAGAGTAAACATCCATCCCTGGGAAAAGAGCACAGCACTTTTCTGCCAAAGAGAGTTACACACCAGTGGGTACCATCACACTGTGGTGTGCCAGGTAACGAGAAGGAAGACAATCTTGCTAAAAAGGCAACAGAATGTGAACAAGTAGATAGCGAAATAACATACTTTGGAAAAAAAGAGCTATCGTGGATGTTAGAAAAGAACCTAAACCATCCAACGATGACTACCACACACTTGACAGACAGGACAGACTATCATCTTCCGACTCAGGATAGGTCATAACAGACTGAACAAACACCTACACAGGCTGCGATTGTCCCCATCCCTTATGTGTCCCCGTAACACCGCTGAGCAAACTACAGAACATTACCTGCAAGACTGTCCCCAGAATGTCCTCCCTAGAAAGGAATGCTGGCCCTACAACTCATCACTACATTCAAAACTACATAGCACCAAAGATGAGCTCCAGACAAAAGTCGACTTCATCATAAGAACGCATTTAATGGTAAAATCATCAAATTAGTGATCGCAAAGAAGAAAAAGGTTGGAAGAGCGTGCCTCGGCTTAAAGAGGCTGTTATCCCCTACACAACAAACAAACAAACGTTTCACTATTTAACAAATGTAATACAAAAACCTGTACTTTGCAACAAAGTTCGGTTGTTCATTAAAAACATGAAACCAACTTGATTTCTTACTGAAGTGTTGTCGCTAATTCAACTTAGGACCAGTAAATACATACGAGTATTACTGCCCCTTTCTTATTACTCTTGATTGTGTACAGAAGGCACTCACGCACGCACATATGTATATTTATCACGCACATATGTATATTTATCACGCACATATGTATATTTATCACGCACATATATATATTTATCACGCACATATGTATATTTATCACGCACATATGTATATTTATCTCGTATATTCTCTTTGCGTCTTGTTTGACACATACGAAATCTATTAAAGATTTTCTTTGTTGCCGTTCTGTCGCATGTCTGTTAATCTTTTCCTACGTCGCTAGTGTGGTGCCGAGGCCCGCAAGGCAAGCAAAGAATAGTACCACTGCGACCTACATGTCGTATGAGGCGACTAAGGTAGGGGATTAGGGTAGCTGCGCTAGTAAATAAAATGCATCGCAGAAATCGTATGTGCTGGCCTACTTGTAGGCGCATAACTGGCACAACGTACAATCAATTTTAGGCTCAGATCACATACAAATCACACAGAGTGGTTAACGAGTGGTGGATATGGAGCTTTCGAAGAAGAAGAAGTTTTCCACGTCAAGCTCCAACTTTACAACTCTCCCCCGTTCTTCTTCTTGTTTCTTCGGAAGTCCAGTCTTTCTATTCCCATCTGCTGCTCAGCGGAAAGCTGTCATATCCAATTCTGTTACTTGCAATCAACATACACGTCTAATATACCTCAATCTTAGTTAATGATGGTCTTTAATGATGCATATTTTGTTCATTTTATGTTCAAACCACTGCACTTGTTGTCTTTCAATGTATTTCATATCTATATTCTTGTGAAATTTATCAACACATATTTCTGTGAATTCTCTTGGTCTACCTATCTACTCTTATACACTTTCTGAATATTATTTTCCCATTTTTCACTCGGTTCAAATTCTGCTATCCTTCATTATCTCAAAACGACCCGTGTGTTGCCGAAGCTCGAAAGGGGAGAAAAGAATTGTAACACCGCGACCTACAAGGCATCTCGTAAGAGGCGACTGAGGTAGGGGCATAGGGAAACTACCCTAGTAAATTAATAGCTTCGCAGAAATCGAATGTGCTGGCCTACTTATAAGCGTATAACTGGCACAGCGTACAATCGCTCTTGGGCTCGGATCACATACAAATCACATACAAATCACAAAGAGTGGTTAAGAAGTGGTCGATAAGGAGCGTTCGAAGAAGAAAAGAAGATGTAAAAAAGACCTTCCTTTTACTCCCCAACCTCTTTCTCTCTCTCTCTCTCTCTCTCTTCGACTCCTAATATTATCACTCCAAACTCTATGACATAGCGATAAAAATAGACCCCACCGTTCATAAAGCTATGGTAAACTACTGGAAGTATAAGTGGTGCCTAGAATCTCGACGTCTCATTTACTGTGATTGATAGTGACGTCCTGTAAAGGATATGGTAGGATTTTTATTCCCACTTTGTGAATATCTATTAAATGAACTGCAATATCTATTAAATGAACTGCAAAAAATCTATTAAAAAGAACTGCAATATCTATTAAATGAACTGCAATATCTATTAAATGAACTGCAATATCTATTAAATGAACTGCAATATCTATTAAATGAACTGCAATATCTATTAAATGAACTGCAATATCTATTAAATGAACTGCAATTATTAAATGAACTGCAATATCTATTAAATGAACTACAATATCTATGAAATGAACTGCAATATACCATTCAAACAAGTGCTTAGTAAAATAACATAAATTCTCTCTCATCTACACACTCTTACCAAACTCACCCGCAAATAATACAACACTACATATACACACATATACACACATATACTTATAAAGCTGACCTTGAACTCTAGAGATATCCGTGTACGGTCTAGAACAGCCGGTCCACCGTGTGCCCGTACAACTGGTAGGTTATCCACTCGTATCCACGGAATGTCATGGTGGTGGAGGCTGGGGACATAAATGGACGAATCAGAAACTTGTTACTATTTGTAAAAAAAAAAAAATGGGATAAAGAATAGAGACCCTGTAGTATGATGGAAATGGAAGATGCGAGACAATAGTAATGATGATGGACATCGAAGAAGAGTGGAGACCCTGTAATGTGATGAAAATGGAAGAATAGTGGAGACCTTGTAATGTGATGGAAATCAAGAAGAGTGGAGACACTGTAATATGATTAAAATGGAAGAAGAGTGGAGATCTTGGAATATGAAGAAAATGGAAAAGAGTGAGACCTTGTAATGTGATGTGAGAAGAGTGGAGACCTTGTAATGTGATGTGAGAAGAGTGGAGACCTTGTAATGTGATGTGAGAAGAATGGAGACCTTGTAATGTGATGTGAGAAGAGTGGAGACCTTGTATTGTGATGTGAGAAGAGTGGAGACCTTGTAATGTGATGTGAGAAGAGTGGAGACCTTGTAATGTGATGTGAGAAGAGTGGAGACCTTGTAATGTGATGTGAGAAGAGTGGAGACACTGTAATGTGATGTGAGAAGAGTGGAGACCTTGTAATGTGATGTGAGAAGAGTGGAGACCTTGTAATGTGATGAGAAGAGTGGGACCTTGTAATTGATGAGAAGAGTGGGACCTTGTAATGTGAGTGAGAAGAGGGAGACCATGTAATAATGAAAATGGAAGAAAAGCCGTGACACAGTAAAATGATAGAAATGGAATAAGAATGGAGATGGCTAAAGAAATTTGATTGAAAGAAAAGTACGGATGGAAAATGAAAGATGGAAAATGAAAGATGGAAAATGAAAGATGGAAAATGAAAGATGGAAAATGAAAGATGGAAAATGAAAGATGGAAAATGAAAGATGGAAAATGAAGATGGAAAATGAAAGATGGAAAATGAAAGATGGAAAATGAAGATGGAAAATGAAAGAAGTGGAAAATATGAAGATGTTGATACAAAGATAACTATGTAAGAAATTAAAGACTGGAAGAAAATAAAACAAAGAAAGGAAGAAGAAAATGATGCAACAATATCAATGAAATGAGAAGTAAGAGGAAAAGTAATGTATATTTAAAAACAATAACATATCAATGGAGCACACATCTGTCTGTTAGATCAATGTAAACAATTCTATTTTTATCATTATCATTGTCATCGTCGAGCACAAGGCGCGAACATTGTCTCATTTATCCAATTAACATTTTCGCTCTAATCCAAATAAAATGTATCATGACTCTATGAACAATTTATCCCATTCATTCAGTTAACATTTTCTTATGTATTCAGTTAACATTTCTAATTCATTCAGTTAACATTTTCTTATTCATACAGTTATCATTTTCTTATGTATTCAGTTAACATTTTCTTATGTATTCAGTTAACATTTTCTAACTCATACAGTTAACATTTTCTAACTCATACAGTTAACATTTTCTAACTCATACAGTTAACATTTTCTAACTCATACAGTTAACATTTTCTTATTCATACAGTTAACATTTTCTCATTCATTCAGTTAACATTTTCTCACTCACCCAATTAACATTACTCATGAACGTTTACATTTTTTTTTCATAAATCAAATAATGTTTTCTCATGCACTAAATGACCGTTTTCTCATGCACCAAATGACCGTTTTCTCATGCACTAAATGACCGTTTTCTCATGCACTAAATGACCGTTTTCTCATGCACTAAATGACTCGTTTTCTCATGCAAAATATCATTTTCTCATGACAAATGACCGTTTTCTCATGCACTAAATGACCGTTTTCTCATGCACTAAATGACCGTTTTCTCATGCACTAAATGACCGTTTCTTTATGACCAAATATCATTTTCTATGCACAAACTGACCTGTTTTCTCATGCACTAAATGACCGTTTTCTCATGCACTAAATGACCGTTTTCTCATGCACTAAATGACCGTTTTCTCATGCACCAAATGACCGTTTTCTCATGCACTAAATGACCGTTTTCTCATGCACTAAATGACCGTTTTCTCATGCACTAAATGACCGTTTTCTCATGCACCAAATGACCGTTTTCTCATGCACCAAATGACCGTTTTCTCATGCACTAAATGACCGTTTTCTCATGCACCAAATGACCGTTTTCTCATGCACTAAATGACCGTTTTCTCATGCACCAAATGACCGTTTTCTCATGCACTAAATGACCGTTTTCTCATGCACCAAATATCATTTTCTCATGCACCAAATGACCATTTTCTCATGCACCAAATGACCGTTTCTTAACAAAGGTCTAGATGCAGTGATTCAAACGACTATTTAAAAAATACAATTGTAAGTGAATACTCTGGGTGGATGGAGGTGGGGGTTGGGTGGTAGAGGTAGAGGTTCTTTTCAGCTGTGTTGCACGTAATATTCATTCTTGAATGGTGTAATCTGATCTCTCTGTCGTTTAAACGAACGCACACACACATATCACACACACACATCTTTGCGCATATCCAGTGCGTTTGTTATTGTATTACCTGGGCTATCATTTCGTGTATTATGTTGAGGTGGCTGACATCTTGATCTAGTCTCATTCTTATAGCACTGTGAACTCGCTTTATGTGGCTTTCTCTTATCCCTCTCCACTACCCATATACTTGCATTATCGCATTCTTTAACAAAAAGTGCCTTTTAAACCTTAGCTTATGAAGTTCCTGACATTTTCAACTCTTACCCGAGTGTGCAGGAGATAGGAGGACCAATTCCTACCCTGGTGTGCAGGAGATAGGACGGCCAATTCCACAACTATTACTACTATTACTACAAGCAATGTTCAACACAATCTTTCTCCCCACATTATGCTACCAGTGCCAAACCTGGACGCTGACAACAAATGATAGAAGAAAACTAGTCACGGCAGAGATGAAATGTCTGCGCATAATCATGGGAGTAACAAGAAGAGACCGGTTGAGAAATGAAGACATCAGGAAAAAGTGGGTACAACATCAGTACTAGACTTTATCAAGAAACAAAAAATTAAATGGTTCGGCCACATAAGCAGATGACCATCAGACAGTGCACCTCAAAGAGCAATGCTGCTCCGATACAACGGATACAAAGCAAAAGGCCGACCACGCAAAAGATGGACCTCAGAGATAACAGAGGCGACGAAAGACACTATCTACGAAGCGCACACAAAGGCCCGTTTTAGAAATCTCTTCTTGACCTGACACTGTGAGGCAAAACATGATTGGAGAAAAGAAAAAACTACGACAACAACAACGACCGCCACGGCACCGCCACCACGACCACTACCACTACCACCACTACTACTACTACAAATGTCTGATATGCTCTTTCAGTGATCCCTAACGACTAACACTAAGCTTGATTGAGAATTACTTCAGTCTCAAGATCGCATTATCGTTGATAGCTGAGTGGCCATCTCGAACAAAATATGGAAATCGAAACACCTCAGTAAGTCATATTAATCTAAATCAAATATTCCTACTAAATATGCTCTTAAAGTCATTTTATCTCTGTATTGTTCGTGGATAGAGGATAGAAGGCAGAATTGCATCAACATTATTTGTAGTTGAGATATTCTTGAAAGATTGACAATAAACTGATTGATTATTGGTTACTAAACTGACGTTATTGCACTCTGGGCAGACACATAAGTGCTCATCGTCCCCCAATAGATATCGAAGAAAATGCATACTGATTGTTCCTGTGGTTGACTCGTTAAAACGTAGCCTCCGATAACCATATGGGCAGCGGGCTCGGTAAAAGTATAGGAAATAAGACTACAACTATCGAGTGACCTCACATTTCAGTTATTGTTAGATAAGACGAATTATTTTTACAAACAACACAACTTGCTAAATCAAGGTTATATTGTGTAACAAGTTAAGTCTAACAGTACGGAATATCGGTATTATTATTTTTCCTTTATAAATAACCATAGACTGATAGAATTGAGTGAAATTGCAAACAATCTTTCAGTGTTCTATCAAACATATACAAAAACCAGCCCCTAAGAGGAAAATGTAAAGAATGCAATGAAAGGACATACAATATGAATGAAAGTCCTTAAATAAACAAACAAGAAACCACACATTGATTAGAGAAACCACACATTGATTAAAGAAACCACACATTGATTAGAGAAACCACACATTGATTAGAGGAACCACACATTGATTAAAGAAACCACACATTGATTAGAGAAACCACACATTGATTAGAGAAACCACACATTGATTAGAGAAACCACACATTGATTAGAGAAACCACACATTGATTAGAGAAACCACACATTGATTAAAGAAACCACACATTGATTAGAGAAACCACATTGATTAGAGAAACCACACATTGATTAGAGAAACCACACATTGATTAGAGAAACCACACATTGATTAGAGAAACCACACATTGATTAGAGAAACCACACATTGATTAGAGAAACCACACATTGATTAGAGAAACCACACATTGATTAGAGAAACCACACATTGATTAAAGAAACCACACATTGATTAGAGAAACCACACATTGATTAGAGAAACCACACATTGATTAGAGAAACCACACATTGATTAGAGAAACCACATTGATTAGAGAAACCACACATTGATTAGAGAAACCACACATTGATTAGAGAAACCACACATTGATTAAAGAAACCACACATTGATTAGAGAAACCACACATTGATTAAAGAAACCACACATTGATTAGAGAAACCACACATTGATTAGAGAAACCACACATTGATTAGAGAAACCACACATTGATTAGAGAAACCACACATTGATTAGAGAAACCACACATTGATTAGAGAAACCACACATTGATTAGAGAAACCACATTGATTAGAGAAACCACACATTGATTAGAGAAACCACACATTGATTAGAGAAACCACACATTGATTAGAGAAACCACACATTGATTAGAGAAACCACACATTGATTAGAGAAACCACACATTGATTAGAGAAACCACACATTGATTAGAGAAACCACACATTGATTAGAGAAACCACACATTGATTAAAGAAACCACACATTGATTAGAGAAACCACACATTGATTAAAGAAACCACACATTGATTAGAGAAACCACACATTGATTAGAGAAACCACACATTGATTAAAGAAACCACACATTGATTAAAGAAACCACACATTGATTAGAGAAACCACACATTGATTAGAGAAACCACACATTGATTAGAGAAACCACACATTGATTAGAGAAACCACACATTGATTAAAGAAACCACACATTGATTAGAGAAACCACACATTGATTAAAGAAACCACACATTGATTAGAGAAACCACACATTGATTAGAGAAACCACACATTGATTAAAGAAACCAAAATTGATTAGAGAAACCACACATTGATTAGAGAAACCACACATTGATTAGAGAAACCACACATTGATTAGAGAAACCACACATTGATTAGAGAAACCACACATTGATTAAAGAAACCACACATTGATTAGAGAAACCACATTGATTAGAGAAACCACACATTGATTAGAGAAACCACACATTGATTAGAGAAACCACACATTGATTAGAGAAACCACACATTGATTAGAGAAACCACACATTGATTAGAGAAACCACACATTGATTAGAGAAACCACACATTGATTAGAGAAACCACACATTGATTAAAGAAACCACACATTGATTAGAGAAAACACACATTGATTAGAGAAACCACACATTGATTAGAGAAACCACACATTGATTAGAGAAACCACATTGATTAGAGAAACCACACATTGATTAGAGAAACCACACATTGATTAGAGAAACCACACATTGATTAAAGAAACCACACATTGATTAGAGAAACCACACATTGATTAAAGAAACCACACATTGATTAGAGAAACCACACATTGATTAGAGAAACCACACATTGATTAGAGAAACCACACATTGATTAGAGAAACCACACATTGATTAAAGAAACCACACATTGATTAGAGAAACCACACATTGATTAGAGAAACCACACATTGATTAGAGAAACCACACATTGATTAGAGAAACCACACATTGATTAAAGAAACCACACATTGATTAGAGAAACCACACATTGATTAGAGAAACCACATTGATTAGAGAAACCACACATTGATTAGAGAAACCACACATTGATTAAAGAAACACACATTGATTAAAGAAACCACACATTGATTAGGAAACACACTTGATTAAGAGAAACCACACATATGATTAGAGAACATTTATCTCTGATTAGAAACTGACATTAGATTAAAGAAATCACACATTTTTGATTGAGATATTCTGAAATTGATTAAAAAACGATTGATTAGGTTACTAAACTGACGTATTGATCTGGAGAAACACACATTGATTATGTCCCCCAATTTGATATGAGAAAATCATACATTGATTGGATACCTGTTAAAACACCTCGATAACCATATAGGGCACACTTGATAGAAAACAGAATATAGAGAACACACATTATAGAGGACCTCACATTTTAGACCATATTGTTAGAGAAACACAATTATTTTTAGAAACAACACAACTTGTTAAAACAATATATTAGAGAAACCAATTGATTAGAAAACGAATATCTGATTATTACTTTACATTTATAAAAACCTTGATTAGAGAAAACATTGATTAGAGAATCACAATTTTAGTAGTTATAAACATATAAAAAACCACACCTAAGAGGAAAATGATTAGAGAAACAATAGATAAAAACACAATTGAAATGAAATCACTTTAAATAAACAACAAAGAAAACCACATATTGATTAGAGAAACCACACATTGATTAAAGAAACCACACATTGATTAGAGAAACCAATTGATTGATTGATATGAACCATCATCATCGCATTTCGGTGAGTAGCATTGTGTGCTCCGATCTCTTTCTTACACAGGAAGATCTCAGCTGCAGTGCACGAACTCCGTAGCACTGGCGAGGGTCCCAGATGTAATTTTGAAGGTGGTGAAGATATTTTGTAGAAATTTTATTGTTCAACTTTTCTCATGAATTTTGCACGGACAGCGACTTTACAGCCTGCTCTTCTCGATTTTGAACCACCAAGGGATCTTTCCTTTCTATAAAGAAGTAAATGGTGGAAGAGAAGAAGAAGGGTTCTTGTATGTGCTCAGATTGAACACGGTACCTACGTTTTATCGTCAGTCTCCGATAGAACTAGGAACTCGATCTCACCTACACTGAGATCAGGAACGCTGGAAACATCAGATACTCAAAACATTCCAACACCTGAAATAACTAGTGTAAACAATCAGCATTCATTTAGGGAGGGATGGGAGCACGTTATGGGGCATAGACTCTCAACTAATTCATACCAAATCTTCCTATCTACCTTCAGCTATCTCTTACAGCTTCATCCACCTCTTCCATATATCGTCAATCTCAGTCTCCAAATCTCTTCTTTTATATCTAGACTTCTCTTTCTTTCGCTTCCCCAGCGGGTTCTAGGCAACGAATCTTCTTGTTATATTCTCATCTTGATAGAAACTAAGATGAGAATATGTTTCTCAAGGTGTAGTCCTTATCCAGCGACTGCGTCGTTTCTTAATTTCTTTATTCACTTGGATGTGTCTTGTTCTCTCCATAAGCTCATCATCAGATACCTTCCCGGTTGGTGTTGGCGATCATGAATCTCCACAAATCTCTGTCTCTTGTGTTTGCTATCATCTCATCTTCTTCTTCTTGCGTTCGTTCTTTATGACCAATTTTAATCACTCTTTGTGATATGTTTGATCTTTGCCAAGAACGTGTATACGTTGCACATTGGTTTGGTAGGCCCCTAAACGCATAGACTTCTACACGTTTAGGACACATGCATCCGATTTCAGCCAAACCTCCTTAGTCGCCTCTACGACATGCGTGGCAGGTAACAGTGGTTCTATTCTTTACACCCCAAATTTGGGCCCCGGTAACCACTCGGGCGATCATCTCAGCTGTTTACGCTCGTCCGTGCCATGAAGTCATAAGCTAAGATCGGTTTAATAGCCAATAATTACACGTATTCTTTGACATTTACAAACAGTGCACGTTTGTTTATACCGATTTGTTCTTTCATTTTCTCCCTACGGCGTTCAATTTCGCACCCAGACGTGTAAATTTCGTTAGGGCTAAGATTTATGAACTCTTATTTGAAATCTCTCTTCGTGTATAGTATGCACATACAGACTAATCTATCAAATGATGTAATTCAATCATGTAAATTGATGAAAATCAATCTCTTAGATCGTGTCATATTTCCGTTGCTTTCATTTCTAATGGGTTTTTTTTTTCTCTGGACAAACATTACTGTATCTAGAAAATAAGATTTATAAATTCAATTTTGTGTTTTCTTCTTCTTCTTCTTCTTCCAATGCTTCATATCGACCACTTGTTAAACCATTCTTTGTGATCTGTATGTGATCTGTATGTGATCTGAGACTAAGAGCGATTGCACGTTGTGCCAGTTATGTGCCTAGAGGTAGGCCAACGCGTTCGATTTCTGCGACGCTTTTTATTTACTAGGTAGCTTCCTAGGTCCTAACCTCAGTCGCCTCTTACGATATGCTTGTAGGTCGCAGTGTTACTATTCTTTGCTCCTATTTCAAGCACTGGCAACACACAGTCGAATTTTGCTACTAAACTAGCTTCTTTCTTCATGTTGTCATGCCTAGTTATAAAGCATATCAGTTTATCAGAGGAATATCTTCATAGCACTCCGCACTCCATATGTGCTCCGATCTCCGCCTCAACAAATCCAGCAGCATCCAGCGGTCCAACATGCCAGATCGATGTAGATTAATCAATCTCTTTGCATATTTGGTATGTCGTTCTTTTCGGGCTGTACCAATATTGACACCTATCTCACTCAGTGTGGTCAGCGAGTGGGACTCTCAACCCTGAAACTCTTCTAAAACATATTTTTAGTAGATTATGTGATTGATTGAGTGATTGATTGATTGAACCATCAGCATTGCACTTCCTTGGATAACCACATGTCATCGGATCTATTTCTTATACAGGACGATCTCAGCAACAATGCAATCATTTCGTAGTACTGAGTTATTCTTAAAATGGTGACAGACTGTAGGAATTTAACTTTTGAGTCAAAGAATTGTCACTGGACAGCGACTTTCCAGCCTATTCTTATCGACTCACAAGTCTCTATAACGACACAAAGATCCACATGTACTCTGTATTATAAATTCTGTTAAAAAGACCTTCAAGCATCATGATAAGAAGGGATACGTCTGAAGACTGTAACTGTTACTGCAGATAATCTTATCTGTGAACATTAGTACTATATAATGTTTTTATATATTGGGGCGCATCTGTCTTATGGCTGTGGAGAAGCGGGCGCTATGTGGCAACTGCAAATATAATACTAATAATATTGGGGCGCATCTGTCTTATGGCTGTGGAGAAGCGGGTGTCATGTGGCAACTGCAAATATAATACTAATAATATTGGGGCGCATATGTCTTATGGCTGTGGAGAAGCGGGCGCTATGTGGCAACTGCAAATATAATACTAATAATATTGGGGCGCATCTGTCTTATGGCTGTGGAGAAGTGGGTGCCATGTGGCAACTGCAAATATAATACTAATAATATTGGGGCGCATATGTCTTATGGCTGTGGAGAAGCGGGCGCTATGTGGCAACTGCAAATATAATACTAATAATATTGGGGCGCATCTGTCTTATGGCTGTGGAGAAGCGGTGCCATGTGCAACTGCAAATATAATACTAATAATATTGGGGCGCATATGTCTTATGGCTGTGGAGAAGCGGGCGCTATGTGGCAACTGCAAATATAATACTAATAATATTGGGGCGCATCTGTCTTATGGCTGTGGAGAAGTGGGTGCCATGTGGCAACTGCAAATATAATACTAATAATATTGGGGCGCATATGTCTTATGGCTGTGGAGAAGCGGGCGCTATGTGGCAACTGCAAATATAATACTAATAATATTGGGGCGCATCTGTCTTATGGCTGTGGAGAAGCGGGTGCCATGTGGCAACTGCAAATATAATACTAATAATATTGGTGCGCATCTGTCTTATGGCTGTGGAGAAGCGGGCGCCATGTGACAACTGCAAATATAATACTAATAATATTGGGGCGCATATGTCTTATGGCTGTGGAGAAGCGGGCGCCATGTGGCAAGTGCAAATATAATACTAATAATATTGGGGCGCATCTGTCACTCTTGCACCTTCGTCGCCTCTGTAGCGAGGACGACGATTTTCTCGATAAAGCTCACGAGATGCTGGATTTCTTTCGTAAGCGCTTATACCCGGATAAGGTGCTTGCTTCTGCTATGCGGCGCGTTCAGCAAATTTCTCGCCAGGAGGCTCTCTCTAACCAGCATAGAATTTCCAATTCTGACAGGGTGAAACTTGTCTTAACTTTCCACCCTCATAGTTCCCTTGTGAAGAAAGTCTTATTCCGTCATCTCTCCATTCTTCAGTCTGATCCTGAGACACGTTCAATCTTCCAACACTATCCTTTGGTGGCGTACAGACGGGACAGAAGCCTTAAGGATATGTTGGTTCACAGTCGCCTCAAGCCTAATATCCAGAGTCATTTTGGCACCATCCAGTGTGGCCGTCGGCGCTGCAACACTTGTGCTTATGTAATACAGACCCGCACGGTGTCTTTTCCAAAAGCCACGTTCGTTGTTGAAGACAGTTTCACGTGCGAGTCCGTAATATTATCTATGCCATTATCTGCAAGCGGTGCAACAAGGCCTATATTGGGAAACCGGCAGGAGACTCAGTGACCGATTCGGCCAACACTTGCGCGATATACGCCAATGCTCTGTGACCCCTGTAGCTACCCATTTCAATGATACTGGCCATTCAGGAGCTTGCGATGTCCAGGTCACAGCCATCCGATCATGTTCCTCTGATGATCGTAGTCGATTTGCTCTGGAGAATCGGTTGATTTCTTTGTATGGTACCTTGCGACCACGCGGGCTCAACGTATTACATTCTTATGCTTCTTAGTACTTTCTCTTCCCATGCTTTGTAATCTATATGGGTATATGTTGCATGTATTACATTCTTATGCTTCTTAGTACTTTCTCTTCCCATGCTTTGTAATCTATATGGGTATATGTTGCATGTATTCAAGTTATATATTTACTAGATGTTTCATTGTTTCTTTTCCGTTCTATTTCTAGTTTTTATGTGTGTTTTTGTGTTACATTTATTTCGTTATTCGTTTTTATTCCAGATTTTCCTTAGATACGTTGGTATTTGGTCGTCCATTTGTGATTCATTTTAATTTGTCACTCCTGTTTGTTCGTTTGCTTGATAAAGGCCTTGTTGGTCGAAACGTTGCTGTTTATCGTCACTGTTTCTGTATTTTGTAAAACTATAGTACTTTGTTTGTACGTGTTTCACTATTTACCAAGTTTTACTGCAGTCTTCCCCCTATTTCAATGGTTCTTTTACGTGCTCAGCTTGAACACACTTCAGCTTGGACTTATATTTTATTGTCCGTCTCCGATTTGACTAGGAACTCGATCTCACCTACACTGAGATCAGTGATTTGTGGAAATAATTTCCCGATTGCTCCACGAGGGAGCTAACCGAGTAGCTTTGAAACGAAAGGCGAGCAACATAATCTCTACGCCACAAAGATCCCATAAAGATAGACTAAAGAGCCAACAGGCAATGGATTGATTTCATTGCACTGGGTTTCCCCATATGGTTCCGACCCTGTCGACAGAAATAGCACACAATCTTCAGAGAGTGTTGCACAAAGAACGAACTCCGTAGCTCCAGCAACAATCATAAAGATCTCATGAAAAAATTGCGCATGTGATTCGGTTCGTATTCTAACCCAAAACCTTTAGATTGTAGATCTAAACATCTTAACCACTTCGCCATAGATATCCCTCCCCCTCTCAATAGGGTAGACTGTATGTAAACAGTAAGTCTGTATACTTATAGTGTAGTACTATAAAGAACCCCTATTTGGCAGAATGGATTAGACCGCGACTCCCATGCAGGAGAGCGGAGTTCAATTCACGGTAAGGCCAAAGATTTTGTTCTGTTGTGGGCATAAATGAAAAATCCTAACCTGAACAGCTACACGGCGACTGCACTAGCCATTCAATTCCTCAGGCTCTTGCTTGATCTGTTCTAATAATAGCCGTCCATCGCAAGCGATGATGACAACAATCTCAGACGTGTACTGTTGCACTCTCTGGTGTGTGCGGAGGTGACTGTAGAGTCCAATCCTAGAACAGATCCCCGACCACAGGTGTGGCATACATGATCTGTTCTACACCGCCCTGAAAAGCTATACTATAGGCAGTAACGACAGTTTTTGGTTTTACTATTAAAAAAACACTATCTCTCTCTCTCTCTCTCTCTCTCTCTCTCTCTCCCTATTGTGCCTTTTTAACCCAGGCTGGGGCATTGTCCCTAAACCAACTCATACCAAGTCTTCCTATCTAAACCTTGTAGCTCTTTCCAATATCTTTCGTATATCGTTAATCTCTGCCTCCAAATCTCTTTTCCGTATGTATATAAGCTTCTCCCTCTTTCACTTTTACTGCGTGTTCAATAAATGGTCTGTCTTGTTATATTTCCTTGGGTTTCTCAAAGTATGTCATATTCAGCGCCTGCGTCTTTTCTTCCCCCTCTTGGCTCATAAATAACACAGCTAGGGTTACATTTTCATAGAGGAAAAACACAAATGATGAGAATTAACCAAGCAAACGACAACCTAATCTCCCTGGGTAAATCCCCATTACCAGAGATGGAAGGAATCCTACAGATACTTGGGCAGCAATGTAGATAAAGTGGGATAAACGGATAGAGATGTCAAAATAACATTACAAAAGGTAAGAGGAACTTTCATCGCTATAGGGAATTTGTGACGGTCTAAAGAAATCAAATCTAGAAGCAACATTAGAATATTTAACTCTAATGTTAAAACAGTTTTGCTGTATGGGTCAGAAACATGAAGAACGATAATAAGAATATCTAATAAACTGTAAACATTCCACTTGTGTCTTCGTAGAATGGAAAGGTTAAGATGGTATGATATGGTCACACATGAGGAGCTTATTGAGGGAACTAGACAGATCAGAGTAAATCAAGAAGTGAAGAAAAAAACGGGGTGACACTGGATATGATTTAACTTGAGAAAACTTGAAGGGAATATAACTCTTCTTTTTCTTCTTCGAACGTTACATATCGACCACTTGTTAACCACCCTTTGTGATTTGTATGTGATCCGTATCCTAAGAGCGATTGTACGTTGTGGCAGGCCAGCCTCTTACGGCATGCATTGTAGGTCGCAGTGTTACTATTCTTTGCTTCCTTGAGGGCCCGGCAACACGGGGGTGGGGAAGGAAGGAGAATATAACAATAATGGTTCTTTGTTTGGTTAATGGTTTACTATTATATTAGGAGAATATAACAATAATGGTTCTTTGTTTGGTTAATGGTTTACTATTATATTAGGAGAATATAACAATAATGGTTCTTTTTGTAACTCGCAAACTTGTGTTTTTGGAAAACATGAACTGGAAATTTAGAGACGGGGATAAACGATGTAAATAAGATATCGAAGTAACTGCAAGGGCTAAATAAAGACGGAAGATTTGAAATAAGTTGATTGTAGGCATATGCCCCAACCAGCGATTTTCTGTTAAAAAATGGAGAGAGATAAAGAACAAGAAGTGAAGAAAGTCTTATTCCGTCATCTCTCCATTCTTCAGTCTGATCCTGAGACACGTTCAATCTTCCAACACTATCCTTTGGTGGCGTACAGACGGGACAGAAGCCTTAGGGATATGTTGGTTCACAGTCGCCTCAAGCCTAATATCCATAGTTATTTTGGCACCATCCAGCGTGGCCGTCGGCGCTGCAACACTTGTGCTTATGTAATACAGACCCGCACGGTGTCTTTCCTAAAGCCACGTTCGTTGTTGAAGACAGTTTCACGTGCGAGTCCCGTAATATTATCTATGCCATTATCTGCAAGCGGTGCAACAAGTCCTATATTGGGGAAACCGGCAGGAGACTCAGTGACCGATTCGCCCAACATTTGCGCGATATACGCCAATGCTCTGTGACCCTGTAGCTACCCATTTCAATGATACTGGCCATTCAGGAGCTTGCGATGTCCAGGTCACAGCCATCCGATCATGTTCCTCTGATGATCGAGTAGATTTGCTCTGGAGAATCGGTTGATTTCTTGTATGGTACCTTAGACCACGCGGGCTCAACGTATTACATTCTTATGCTTCTTAGTACTTTCTCTTCCCATGCTTTGTAATCTATATGGGTTTATGTTGCATGTATTACATTCTATGCTTCTTAGTACTTCTCTTCGCATGCTTTGTAATCTATATGGTATATTTGCTATGTATTCCAGCTATATATTTACTAGATGTTTCATTGTTTTTTCCGTTCTATTCCTGTTTTTGTGTTACATTTATTTCGTTATTCGTTTTTATTCCAGATTTTCCTTAGATACGTTTGTATTTGGTCGTCCATTTGTGTTTCATTTTAATTTGTCACTCCTGTTTGTTCGTTTGTGATAAAGGCTTGTCTGGTCGAAACGTTCTGTTATCTCACTGTTTCTGTATTTGTAAAAATATAGTACTTGTTTGTACGTGTTTCACTATTTACCAAGTTTCTGCAGTCTTCCTATTTCGATAAAGAACAAGAGAAAGCAGTTTGATTGGAACATAGATTTCGTTTGTTATACTTTGTAACACTACACTATTTCATGTTCTAATATTTTGTCTTTGGTAATTTGTACAACAATGTTCTAATAAATCAGCATAGCTCTGATCTGTTCATAACTATCGGTATATTCCTTTATTGCATATCTACTTAGCAGATGAAAGTATCGACTTGTCTCCATGGTTATTTGTAGACATAGTAAATTTAAACTATAGTGCGTTTCAAAATGATTTTCCGCGGTGAAAATTTAATATATCTGCAACCGCTTGACCGTAATTGTTGTAACTTTGCATATGATCTAATGATCGTAATGTTCCGAGGTTGATATTTTTTTACTCAATAACAAACGTATGGTTTAAAATTTTCTTTATGTAAAGTATATAAAAGTGACCATCTCCTTAGCCAACCATATAATGAGAAGTATTACCCATTCATATTTGTGAGATGTTGCAAGTTCCACGACTTGCACGTTTTTCACGTGGTTTTCCCGATTTTAATCGCTTTATCGCACTTTTAAAAAATGTATAATGATCCTTCCAGTGTGTTTAGTTACAATTTATCGTTTGTGTTTTCAGAGCATAGGTGTATTACAAAACGTTTAGTATTCTAGATTTGTTATACAATGGGTATGAAAATCAAGTTTCTTACACTGCATACAGTGGCTGTGAAAATGTATAAATATTTTATCAGAGAATCTAATCGTGGAAAACTGTATCGGAGTAAATCAAATCCTGAACAGAAAGCTATGCATGCTTTGGGCTTAAGTAAAGATATCTACATAAATTACTCAATGTTAATGGAGCTGTCAGTACAGTCAATATATTGACTCAAGGCAGAAAGAAAGTAGTAGACAATTTTGACAGGGATGTGATTAGAAGAGAAATTTGCAGAATGTTCGATTCCAAAGAAACTGTGACACTAAGAAAGCTGAAGATTAGGTTAAGAATACACAATGACATTGATGTATCGAAATCAATGTTATGGAGAACTGTTAGAAGCATCAGCTTTACTTTTAGGAAGTACGCTAATGGGAGAAATGTCATCTGCGAGAAGCCACATTTAGTACTTCTGAGAAGTAAATATTTACTTGAAGTACGGGAAATGCGTAATCAAGGTTACGATATTGTGTATGTGGATGAAACCTGGATCAATGCTCACCATACTAATGAAAAGGAGTGGCAGTTATCCGATGGAACAATTAAACGATATGTACCTAGTGAAAAGGACAACGTCTGATAATGCACATGCAGGCAGCAGACAAAATGGGCTGGTTAAAGATGCTGAACTTATTTTCACTTCCAATTATACGGACAACAGGGACTATTATACCGAGATGAACGGTAACATATTTAGAGATTGGATTGAACATACTCTTCTTCCGTCCCTAGACAGACCATCCTGTGTGATAATGGACAACGCATCATACCACAACACTGTGTCAGAAGAAGACAAAATCCCGACATCTTCGAGTACAAAAGATGCTATAAAACTTTGGCTCCGAAAGGAGAACATTCCATTTAACGAGGGGTTTTTGAAGCCTGAATTACTATGTATTGTTAAAACATCACAGAAGACCAGGGTATTCCAAACAGACAAGTTGATTCAACAGCATGGTCATGTGTGTTTGAGACTACCACCTTATCATTCACACATAAACCCAATTGAACTCATTTGGGCCAAAGTTAAAGGACTGGTAGCAGCTGAAAATAAAACTTTCAAGCTAAGCAATATGAAAGAACTAACATATGCCGCCCTGTCGAAGATAGACAGAGATTATTGGTGTAAATGCGAAGACCATGTCTTAAAGGAGGAAAATGACTACTGGGACAAAGATGACTGTCGTTCGTGCAGCCAAGAATAGTCATCAATATGTTAGACTCATCGGACTCAGAATAAGTGAGTAAACACTTTATATGATTTATATAATATGAGTTATCTCACCCTCCAAAATTCGAATTGTTCATAGTTCATAAGTACGGTTCCAACTTCACTGCAACGGGTCACCCCATAATTGCTCCGTTCCTGTGCCAATGAAAATCACACGAAATGCTAACAACTGTGAAATGTTTCCTGTGTGAACTAATTCCAGAATGAAACAGCCGCGTACCGCCACAAAAAACAACATGCACCGCATAAAATGTATATGGCCGTCGCTAATGTAGCAACACAAAACTGTTCATCACTTGAATTGCAATTCTTGTCGAAGGAACATCAATCATGACAAAATCCAGCTTTCTGCACTCGAAATATAACTGCATACGGCAGATTGAATTTGTTCGTCATAACCGCTGTCCGCCATTTTCTGAATACACACAACAAACGCACGGTTGACACAGCAAAAGCATTCCATGTAACAGTCATAGCTCACAGCGTTGCTCAAGCACTAACTCAGTAGCTCGGCAAACGCAACCGGAAAATACCCGACCAAACATGTCGGAAATGCGTTAGCAAATTCGTGTTCAGAATCAAACAGTTCTGACTCTGAATGGTCCTCCCGCATTCCGCCATTGCTGGCCAGATTTGAATTGTATATACGCCTATGCCAAAAATATGATTTTTAAAATTTACGGTAAATTATTTTCTTCCAGCACCAAATAATTACTAGGTTTGAAAAGATCAAAGGAATTCGCCGTTGCAAGAAAAGTACACTACCTGCAACATTGAATTTTAGAAAATCGTTGGGACATCGGAAATACAACACCACATGCACAAAATCACGTTCATCCATGCAATGAACATAGAGATATTTGAGGTCAAACGTTAACCGAACGTTTTGAAACGCACTATAGTTACATTGTTTGATCTGACAGCTGTCTGTTTAATCTGTCAGTGTAATCAGTCATGTCAGTCAGGTTGCTGAATTGACAAAATCTCGTGATTCGTTATTATATTGTTTTTGTTCGCACGCAATAAATTCAAGCGTTGTCAATGCATCTAAATTGGCACAACCTACTGATTTTTGCGTGAAGGTTTGCTATACTTATCACCAGTGTCCGTCGTCGTTTAGGCGAGCCTTTCTCTGACTTCAGATGTACATGTACCTGTTTCTAATTTACATCCACAAATAAAGGAATAGAATCTCCTGTAGCCCAACCGCGTATTGTGTGTATACCGAGAATAAAATCAAATCCATCAAGCTGGCCTCGAACCCCTGAGTTTTCCCGGCAAGTGGTCACTGGTGCTGCGCGTTATCATCTTGGCTATTGGTAACCCCCATGTCATATAATATATTTTAAAAGGCCTAATTTTATCAGATCAAATGTGTATAATGTCTATGATCTAAGTTCAGATTGCCTTTTTTAAACCTGCTGCCGGGGACAATCAAAGGCTGACGGAGAGCGAACCCATTTAATCGCTGGTTGAAATCGGACACGTCGCCGAAGGACAAGTACTAGAGCTCCAAAGGGTACTGAAGATTGTGACGTAAAACAAACATTCTTGGCAAAGGCTGTTTAAAAGAACGATTGAGAGAGAGAGATTGCCTTTTCATATCCACGCACATAAACATATTTTAGTTTAGTTTAGTCGACATATCACCATCATTGTAGATCAAACATTAGTGTTTCGGTCTCTTCTTCAGCGTGTCTCGCAGCATGAGAAACTAACGACACCAATTCTATTTTGGTTAACTATTCTTTTTTGTTGGCATCCATTGTAGCGCTGTGGTGTGTGTGTCTACACAACGTTTGATGTTTGTTTCGATATTCTTGCAGTCTGGTTAGGGTTGTAGAGTCACCCCCATTCCTTGAATAATTTACTCGCCTTTAGGACATTCAGAATATCATCCTGGTAAATTGCTCGGTCGCTTTATACAGTAGCCATACCGGCATGCATATTGGCACATTCATTCCCATTCTACGCCTGCGTGTCCGAGCACAAAAGCCATACTGATTTTTTTGTCAGCCTAGATATCTTCAGAGACTCCAACAATTGTCTCCGGATCCAGCCCTTCTCATTCTTCCTGAACATACTCATTGAGTAACTTGCAAAACATATACAAACACATAGCACTCAATGTAACACACACTCAATACAACACACACTCAACACAACACACATTTACATGCCAAATATGCAAAGAGAATGAGAACATCGAACTAGTGTGTTGGGCCGCTAAACGTAGATGCATTTGTTGAGGTGGAGATCTGAGCACGTATGGACATGTCCGGAGTGCTATGATAACTTCTTCGGACGCTCCATATCAACCACTTGTTAACCACTCTGTGTGATTTGTATGTGATCTGCGCTTATAAGCGATTGTACGTTGTGCCAATTATGCGCCTATAAGTAGGTCAGCCCATCGTATTTCTGCGATGCTATTTATTTACTAGGTAGCTTCCTAGGTCCTACATCAGTCACCTCTTACGACATGCCTTGTAGGTCGCAAATGTACTATTCTTTGCTTCCCTTGCGGGCCCCGGCACCACAGGGCGCTCTGATAACTGATAACACACACACACAACACATTTAGACATGACACACACAACACACACAACACATTTAGACATGACACACACAACACGATTCATCTATTTCTTACTATGCAACACTTGCAGTGCCTCTTTGGTTTTTGTATGTTGTTTTTATTCATAATCAAATGTTGCACTCGTTAATGAGAAAATATCGACTTGTTGCCCGATCGCCGTTAGATTCGGCATATTTTACCATTAAGAGCGTTTCTGCTGCAGTGTCACATTTTCTTGAATTTCTTGTTAGGGCTAAAATTAATAAAGTGACAAGCTTCACAATCAAAATAGATTGAAGATCTGAAAGATTGATTCGAAAGGTTGATATGACTATCGTTATTGCATTTTGTTGCGTAATCATGTGCTCTGATCTATTTCTTGCATAGGAAAGAAGACGTCAGTGACAGTGCACAAACTCAATAGCACAGGCGAGGGGCCTCTGTGTCATTTGGAGAATGGTGACAATTTAAAGTTAAATGCAATTGATGATTTTTTCTTGCCCACGCAGCGGCTTTTCAGCCTACTCTTATCGATTTAACACAGTTGGGAGTTCTTTTAGATGCATATTGTGAGCATACGACTCAATTTATCACCCATCTCCGATAGGACTAGGAATTCGATTCACACTCATATTCTCTCTCTCCTCTCTCTCTCCTCCCTGCATTTTTAACCCAGATTGGGGCATATGCCCTCAACCAATTCATGCCAAATCTTCCTATCTCTAGCTATCTCCTGCAGCTCCCTCCAGCTCTTCTTTATATTGTTGATCTCTGCCTCCAAATCCGGTCTCCATGTATTTCTAAGCCTTTCTTTCTTTCGCTATCCTTGTGAGTTTCATTTGCAACAATGTTTAGCACAAAAGAAAACACATGGCACGTTCAATGTCGTGCAACATTTACTATTAAATTGAGAGATTTTAAATGTAAGCTCATCATCATCAGGTGCCGTGCCGGCTGGCGTAGGTGATCATGGATCTCCACAAATCTCTGCCTCTGGTGTTTACCAACTCAGATTTTTTTTCGCTCCTCTTTGCCAAGAAGTCAGGCTATCCACAATTTTCTCTCTTTGTCTTTCTCTGTCTACTCTACCTTCGATTTTACCTGTTGTTACAGTGTGTTCTAAACCTCCAGTCCTCATCAAAATGTAAGCTATTTTTGATCTAGAAAACTATGCATTTGTTAGTCCTGTTAGTGTGCAAATATAAGTAAAAGTGTGCATATTATATATCGGTATAAGGGAAGACTGCAGTAAAACGATGTAACTTAGTTTTTACGTGTTTTGCCATTGCATATTATATAGGAGATTTGACAGTAAATAATCGACCGAGTGGTTACCGGGCCCAAATTTGGGGTGTAAAGAATAGAACCATTGTTACCTGCCACGCATGTCGTAAGAGGCGACTAAGGAGGTTTGGCTGAAATCGGATGCATGTGTCCTAAATGTGTAGAAGTCTATGCGTTTAGGGCCTACCAAACCAATGTGAAACGTATACACGTTCTTGGCAAAGATCAAACATGTCACAGAGTGTTTAAAAATTGATTGTAAAGAACGAACACAAAGTAGAAGAAGACAGTAAATAATGCAAAGGACCACTATTTTTAATATGTGTTATATTAGAGAAAAACGGAGTTTAGTCTGTATTTTGACCGATGACACACGATGGACCGGATGTACCAGTTATCTATCACCAATAGTAAAGGATAATTAAATCAATTAGAAAGACACTGATACTAACATAGGCGTGTCATTTCTACAGACAGAGGCGGAGTCATATGGAGAAACCCGGTGCAATGAAATACATCCTTTGCGTTTAGCCCATTTTTAGACTCCAAGAAGCCAGCATTGGTTCTTCTTCTTCTTTGAACGCTCCATATCGACTACTTATTAACATATCTGTGTGATTTGTATGTGATCTGAGCCTAAGAGCGATTGTACGTTGTGCCAGTTTTGCGCCTACAAGCACATCCAATTTCTGCGATGCTATTTATTTACGAGGGTAGCTTCCCTAGGTCCTATATCAGTCGCCTGTTACGACATGCCTTGTAGGTCGCAGCGGTACTATTCTTTGCTTCCCTTGCGGGCTCCGGTACCACACAGGCGACACTGTAGCTAAATATGTTTAGTTTTGTTGTGAGACTTGGAACCTACGTCTTCCCAGATTTGCTTGAGAATGACAAAAGTTAACGAATGTATCAGCCTTCACGTAGATGGAGAAAATGTGCATACAAACGACATTTTCTCCCTTCGAGATGCGATAAGATAAATCAGTTTAATTATTATTGCAAACAATGTGCCAAAACCAGCCTGTACTTTCCTGACATGAAGTTCTATGGGATACATTATACACATGCACTGTTTACACAAACAAATGAGCAACACTTAGCAAACTGCCATTTCCCATGTGTTCTTTCGGAACATAAAATAATCAATGGGCACAAGGGTGTATTGAATTCGATTATACTGACTGTGTTATCCAATTCCCTTGTTTGAAATGGTGTATCAGGGGCGCACATTGGAAGTTGGGGGTGAAGGGTCATGAGATAATGAATGCTGGGATTATTTTGTATAGGACAGGACTTGGGGGATGAAGATGGAGTGCAGGTAGCCAAATACATATGTAAGTTTGATTTATTGATTTATTGATAGGACCCTCATCATTGCACTTCGGTCGCCCGAGTGGTTACCGAGGCCCAAATTTGGGGTGTAAAGAATAGAACCACTGTTACCTGCCACAATGTCGTAAGAGGCGACTAATGAGGTTTAGATGAAATCGGATGCACGTGTCCTAAACGTGTAGAAGTATATGCGTTTAGGAGCCTACCAAACCAATGTGCAACGTATACACGTTCTTGGCAAAGATCAAACATATCACAAAGAGTGATTAAAATTGGTCGTAAAGAACGAACGCAAAGAAGAAGAAGATTGCACTTCGGTGAGTAACCATGTGTGCTCCGATCTCTTTCTTATACAGGAAGATCACAGCTGCAGTGCACAAACTTTGTAGCACCGGTGAGGGTCACGATGTAATTTTTAAAATAGTAAAGCTATTTTTGTAGGAACTAAAAAAGAACTTTAATATTATTTTAAACTTTTTCTAAGAAATTTTGCCCGGCAGTGGCTTCCAGCCTGCTCTTCTCGATTTTGAACTGCCAGGGGTTCTTTTACATGTTGAAATTTAACACGGGACCTACGTTTTATAGTCCTTGTAACAACAGCATTGATTGTCGTGGAGTTGAAGATGGATGAGGGTGATGTTCTTCAGTCTCTTCAGTACTGTCTGATGGATGAAGACAGTAAAATAGATGTTGAATCGATCCAGCGATTTAAGGAGTTTGTTGTTATCCAAGAAGAACTGAATACCTGAGGGACAGAGTGAGGAACATGTTTGACCAGCGAGCTACAGGAACCATCAGTATACATATCATTGGACATCAGTTGGAGGGACTGAGCTCCAATCGGTCAATTTGGAGTGCAATTACAGGTCAGTTCGAGTGACAACCAGTAACTCAAAAAGCAAGAGAGTTGATCTAACAACACTATGGTAGAAACTAAATCACAAATATTTGTTAGCATTCAAATGTGAGACTATTACTCTTTGTTGTCTAAGGTTGGAAAACTAATCAAGTATATGTTAGAGTGACATCTGATGGAGATACATCTGTTGGAGTGATATCTGTTGGAGTGATATCTGTTGGAGAGACATATGTTGGAGAGACTGAGCACGTTTCGGTCAATCAGAAGTGTAATGACATCGGTTCAGTAAGCAATAACGAGATTGATCGACAATATGATAGACTAAACACCAAACACCAAATATTTGTTAGCACAATGTGGATATTCTCTGTTGGGAAGGTTGGAAAACTAATCAAGAATATGACATCCCTAACAGTGTGACATTTTATGACATTTTATACCTTGCAACAAACAGATTGGCAGACGGCCGTGACGAGGAATAGAAAACTGAATAATGTAACTGCTCTTCCGGGACATCTACGTTAACAATACGTTTTCTGTCACGTTTTGTTATTGTTGGTCAACAAAATGGTACTTACAAACACATAATAGATCGGCCATTGCATAATTCTTAATGATTGGAAGAAAGTAAATGTAACATATGTCACTACCAGCCATTAGAAAAACATGCATGCTTCCTCACAGTCTCAACACACTTACTAACAAAGGTTTGTCTGTTTGTTTGCTGAACCTGTGGCTTTTCTGCCAGCCCGCGGAATTGAAACGCACTCACAGGGAGCTTGTCACCCGTCGTCCAATACGCTACGAACAAGCTGGGTAGGCGGGCCCGGTGTTGCCCCATATAGCTCGTTCCCTCTCCATAGAAGTGGTAGCCACCTGCCGAGAGTATTGGACAAAGCACGAAGTACGTAGCTCCGGCAACAATCCTAGGGATCTCTGCAAAAAATGCAGTTGTGAACAGAACGGCGCGGTCTGGATTCGAACCCACACCCTTCAGGACGTAAGGCAAATGCCATAGAGTAATTCGAGGGAAGACTTCTTAGAAGACTAATTGAGTATACCTGGAGGATAAGATTAGCAATAATCTTCAAGAACTGACTGGTATGAAAGAACTGACTGGTATGAAAGACTGACTGGTATGAAAGACTCACTGGTATGAAAGACTGACTGGTATGAAAGAACTGACTGGTATGAAAGACTGACTGGTATGAAAGAACTGACTGGTATGAAAGAACTGACTGGTATAGAAAAGAACTGACTGGTATGAATGAACTGACTGGTATGAAAGAACTGACTGGTATGAAAGAACTGACTGGTATGAAAGACTGACTGGTATGAAAGAACTGACTGGTATGAAAGAACTGACTGGTATGAAAGAACTGACTGGTATGAAAAGACTAAGACTGGTATGAAAGAACTGACTGGTATGAAAGAACTGACTGGTATGAAAGAACTGACTGGTATGAAAGAACTGACTGGTATGAAAGAACTGACTGGTATGGAATGAACTGGTGAAAGCTGGTATGAAAGAACTGACTGGTATGAAAGGAACTGACTGGTATGAAAGACTGACTTGAAGTATGGAAAAGAACTGACTTGAAGAGCTGGAAAAGAACTGACTGGTATGAAAGAACTGACTGGTATGAAAGACTGACTGGTATGAAAGACTGACTGGTATGAAAGAACTGACTGGTATGAAAGAACTGACTGGTATGAAAGACTGACTGGTATGAAAGAACTGACTGGTATGAAAGAACTGACTGGTATGAAAGAACTGACTGGTATGAAAGACTGACTGGTATGAAAGACTGACTGGTATGAAAGAGACTGAGTATGAAAGAACTGACTGGTATGGATATGGTATAAGAACTGACTGGTATGAAAGAACTGACTGGTATGAAGGAACTGACTGGTATGAAAGACTGACTGGTATGAAAGACTGACTGGTATGAAAGAACTGACTGGTATGAAAGAACTGACTGGTATGAAAGAGACTGACTATGAAAGACTGACTGGTATGAAGGAACTGACTGGTATGAAAGAACTGACTGGTATGAAAGAACTGACTGGTATGAAAGAACTGACTGGTATGAAAGAACTGACTGGTATGAAAGAACTGACTGGTATGAAAGAACTGACTGGTATGAAAGAACTGACTGGTATGAAAGAACTGACTGGTATGAAAGAACTGATGGTATGAAAAACGCTGGTATGAAAGAACTGACTGGTATGAAAGACTGACTGGTATGAAAGAACTGACTGGTATGAAAGACTGACTGGTATGAAAGAACTGACTGGTATGAAAGACTGACTGGTATGAAAGAACTGACTGGTATGAAAGACTGACTGGTATGAAAGACTGACTGGTATGAAAGACTGAGAAGACTGACTGGTATGAAAGAACTGACTGGTATGAAAGACTGACTGGTATGAAAGACTGACTGGTATGAAAGAACTGACTGGTATGAAAGAACTGACTGTATGAAGAACATGGTATGAAAGAAACTGATGCTGGTATGAAGGAACTGACTGGTATGAAAGACTGACTGGTATGAAAGAACTGACTGGTATGAAAGACTGACTGGTATGAAAGAACTGACTGTGAAAAGGTATGAAAGAACTGACTGGTATGAAAGAACTGACTGGTATGAAAGAACTGACTGGTATGAAAGAACGACTGGTATGAAAGACTGACTTAAGACCCGGTATGAAAGAACTGACTGGTATGAAAGAACTGACTGGTATGAAAGACATAAATAAAGAGATACAAAAGAAAAGATGCTGATTAGAAATGTCCTCAGGATGAGAAAATAAAGACGGTAAAGAAATGCAACGCAGTCGACACAACAAGTACAGCGGAAAAGGAGACCTGAGGCACATTGAAGTGAACTATTGAAACAGATCACAAAGCTAAACATGAATGCTAGGTTTCTTGTAGAGAGATATGCGCTAGACCGAATGAGTGGACCGCCCGTGTTTTGTCGGAGCTCGCAAGGAGCAAAGAATAGTAACACTGTGACCTACAAGGTATGTTATAAGAGACGACTGAGGTAGGGGCCTATGAAAGCTAGCCTAGTAAATAATAAGCGACGCAGAAATCGGATGTGGTGACCTACATGTCAGCGCATAATTGGTACAACGTACAATCGCTCTTATGCTCAGATCACATATAAAATCACAAAAAGCGGTTTGACAGGGGAAAGGAACGTTCGAAGAAGAAAAAGATTGAGTGGAGATTTTGTGTCTGACCTAAGTGTATTTGAACACGACGAGGAGGCAGATAAGACAAGGTTTTTATTTCTTCATCGTCCCTTAACCCGTAACAAGGATGTCATGATGCAGTAAATAGACAGATCTTCACATCATCTCTGTCAATGTCTGTCTGTTGTAAGCTTGCTTCTTAATATCGTATAAACTGAGACGCGTCCACTCTGTTTATGTCATCAATTCATTTGTTTCCTGACAACTCATGTTTTCTTACCCCTGTATGTTTTGTTAAGCATTGTTTTACTATAGCAAAAAGATCTTGCAACGATTGATTGATTTATTGATTGATATTCATCATCATTGCACTTCGGTAAATAGCCCCGTGTGCTCCGATCTCTTTCTTACAGAGGAAGATATCAGCTGCGAGAGTCTCCGATGTAATGTTGAAGATGCTAAAGATATTTTTGTAGGAATTTTATTTGTAATCTATTCTATGAAATGTGCATGGGCAGCGGCTTTCCAGCATGCTCTTCTCGATTTTCTGCAAAGGGTTCTTTTACGTGGTCATATAGTACGTTTGCGATAGCAATAGGAACTTGATCTCACCTACAATGAGAGAGATCAGAATTCTCTTGAAAAATATCCAGATGGCTCCACGAGGAGCGACCTGGTACCTTTGGCACAAGAGTGAGCACCTAACTCTACGCCACAGAGACACCACATCAACGTGCGCAGGTCACTGCAGTCCTTACTTACTCGCAATGAACCAGTTCTAGACTATCACAGACATAAGCAAATCTACGTTACAACCAAATGATCTTCGTCAATAACGAAAGCTAAAGCAAAATGAAAATAAGAAACTAATATAAACGAATAGCGCAAGATGACAACAATTTAGAGTGGGACTTTATTTCGTGATTAATTAACCTTGTAGTTTTATAAAAAAAACTTAACTAAAAATTGCATAGCATGAAATTGATAGAAAAACAAAGATAATATGATCAAAAAGAGCATGCATATTCCGAGTGTCAACGTATTGGTTGGGAAACATGAACATTCAAAATGACAATGGTAAAGCACATATATGCTTTTGAGCCCGCGTGCCCAGCGTGTTCGGAGCACGTTGGACTACGGGTGACAAGTCCTCTGTACGTGCGAGTTCAACTCCGCGGACTGACAGAAAAGCTACAGGTTCCCCAGATATACGGCGTTTGTGGCACCGAACCGAAGGGTTACGATGTCCATGACACCGAGCCGAAGAGCTTTCAGCTCAAGTGCTTCTGGATCCCAAAACAAAAAAAAATGCTTTTGAATATGAGTGCTACAGAAGAGTTCTAGGTATACAACTGACAGAGAAAAGAAAACACAGATATATTCTGAAAGAACTCAAAATCAAAGAAAACTGGCTGATGCTACAAACTGAAGTATTTAGGATATATACAAGTTACAAAAACACAAACGACAAGAAGAAAATCCAGTCCTTCGAAATTAAATGCTACAGAAAGATCCTACGAATACCATGGACAGAAAAAAGAAAAACACTGATGTCCTGAAAGAACTAAATGTTAAAGAGAATTGGCTGATAAACAACATACTATACAGAAAAATTATTTACTTTGGTCACATCAAGCGTCACGATGGCCTGGAAAGAACAATACTAGAGGGCAGGGTCCCAGGACCCAGAGACAGACCAAGAAAAAGATGGCTACAAGGTATTAAAGAAACCATGAATATGACCATCGACGAAGTGGGTGAACTGGCTAGAGACAGGGTGAATTTCAGATGCACTGCAAAGAGAGCAACGTCCTATAAAGGATACGCACCTTGATGATGACAAGTTACAAATACGGTTGTAAAAGATCATTACGGAAGGAGGCATTTCAACAAAGAGATGAAAACCTCGACTTGGTTGATTCAAGGTGTGACTGATGATTTGAGAATGACAGAAGCAGAGACGGAACATCTGGTCTATGAGAGAGTGAAAGAACGTAATTGTAAAGAAATGTTAGGGTAACAAAGTTCTGCTGAAGACAAGCTATTGGATGATGATGATGATGATGATGATGATGATGTACCTTATTCTTCTTCTTCACCCTTCGTCCCTAGGGAGGCATAGGTCCACAACAAAGGCCTTCCAAGCCCGCCTATCCAAGACGATCTTTTCCAGATCTTTCCACTATCTGTCCATTTTCTTGCCATGAGTCCCTCCTTGTGGGGTCCGTCCTCAGGTGGCAAGCTATACATTTTCCTGATTGTGGCTTCTGTAGATATCTAGTGATTTTTACAGGGTGGGTAGTCATCCTACACGCAACCTCCTAAGTCGCATCTTACGACATGCGTGGCATGTAACAGTGGTTCTATTCTTTACACCTCAATTTGGGCCCGGTAACCACTCGGGGAGAAAACAGTATGTCATAAATAATGCGCATATTATTAGCTATTTAGTAGATTGGTTGCGTCCCTTTCAATGAATATAAATATACAAGGAAATAAGCTGCCATACAGAGGTCATTCATATTATGCAAATAAACTTGTTTAGATATACAGTCTATGGACTATTCTCTCTGAATAAAACTATATTATATACGACAAGCCAATAATGTAAGATATACGTGCATATAAGTGTGTGTGTGTGTTCGCGTACGTCAATGTCGTGTTGTTCATATGCGTGGTGATCTTATCTCAAAATGGTCTTATATCCTCTTCGTGTCCCGTTTGATAAGTAGAACTTATAAAAAAGATTTCAATTGTTGTCGTTCTGCCGTCTTTCTATTAATTGCTTCCCACGCAGGTTACAATAATACAACTCTCTTTCCACCGTTCTTTTCCATGTTTCCTTTGGACGTCCATAACTTCTCTACCCACACGATGTCCATCAGAGAACTGCCCTAGGTAATTACCCTACTGGTGTACGACATAACTTCTCTAGCCACACGATGTCCATCAGAGAACTGCCCTAGGTAATTACCCTACTGGTGTACGACATACATTCTCTTCCCACACGTTGTCCATTAGAGAGCTGTCCTAGGCATAATTACCCCACTGCCTGAGTGGTTCACGGGGCCCACATTTTGGGTGTAAAGAATAGAACCACTGTTACCTGCCACACATGTCGTAAGAGGCGACTAAGGAGGTTTGGATGAAATCGAATGCACGTGTCCTAAATGTGTAGAAGTCTATGCGTTTAGGGCCTACCAAACCAATGTGCAAGGTATGCACGTTCTTGGCAAAGATCAAACATCTTTGCAAAGATCAAAGAGTGATTAAAATTGGGCGTAAAGAACGAACGCAAAGAAGAAGAAGATTACCCTACTGGAATAAAAAAAAAGTAAAGGAACCCTTTCATACCTCGTGGTCAATACAGCCTGCATTTTTCATTGACCATCGCACACGATGGGTGATGTGGTCAGCATCACGCCGGCCGCGTTTACTTTCCCAGAGCATGTCTTCTGCGTGTTTTGTCTTTCCCAGAGTTGAGGCTGGGTCGATCTGAGATCCGTCGCGGTCGGGAAAATTCCACGCGCACTGCGGGAGCTGAACCCAGACCACCGGCCTTGAGAAGCGAGTTCACTAACAACTACGCTACGGCGGCTCTCACCCTACTGGTATACGACATACAATCTCTTCATACAAGCTCTTCATTTGTTGCCGTATTTGGAAAGAAAATTTGAAGGATTCTTCTTAAGCATTTATTTTGGAATTTTTCCAAATAAATTTTTCCAAGTATGATGCAGTGGACAATTTCTCAGCACTCGCTACTGTGTAATACCACTAACAAGACACTGCTTCTTTATATTTTACCGTTTTCTTTTAGGATATAATCCTTTGGCGTTCCAGATTTTGTTCAGAATTGTGAAAGTTTAACTTACTTTCTTGTTTAAAAAGATGATATTTTCTGAATCACCATCCTGCGATACTATACTTCCAGATATACAAAATCCTGAACTTCCTCTATGATTTCATTTTGTAACATAATTTCTTTTTTCTTATTTAAAAAAAAAATTCTAATTATTTTCGTTTTTTCAAAATTAACTTTAAGTGCTATTGTTTCATCTGTTTTGGTCAGTTTATCTCCTTTCTTTTGAGCATCCTCGTATCAACTGGCCGAAAGACAAATATCGTCTGTATAATCCAAATCTTCCAAACCGTAGTCGTCTCCTACGACGTGCCTTGTATGTAGCATTGTTATTATCTTTTGCTACCATTGTGAGCCCAGGTAATACACGCCCACAATTTACTTATGAATAAGATCAAATAAAATGTTAAAGAATATTTCGAACTGCAGTATTTTGCATTGCTTCACTGTCCTATGTATGTAGATGTTCGTGGTAATAACATACATTCTTCCTATCCAATGATGTCTCTGTGGCGTGGAGGTAGATCTCTCGCCTCTAGCTATGAAAGTAATCGGTTCGTTCCCTACGTGAAACGATCGGGATATATTTCTAGAGATCCCTGATCTCAATGTAGAGAGGATCGAGCTCCTAATCATATCGGAGACGGACGATAAAACGTAGGTGATATTCTCAAAATAAGCAGGTAACATAGACACTGTCAGTTGAAAATATACAGGGTGTTCAAGATAAAAGCAACCCGAGTGACAAATCAAAAGTTGTCAGTTACTTATTGCGTTGTGTCTATTTACTATTTAAACCGGTTCTGACTAGCTCGTCCTACGTCACATTTGTTTATCGCCCCTTCCCGCACTACAATTACACACCATTACACAACCTTGACCTATACTACGTCATAACTGAACCTTTGACAACGATGCTTCCTTAACGACAAGGCTGCTTTTATCTTGAACACCCTGTATAAGAGAAACTGCCAAATCAAAATGCATTGAAAAGATAACAATAAAATCTATACATAATTTCCACCATCTTTAATATTACATTAGGGACCTTTGCTGGTGCTACGGAGTTCGTGCACCGTCGCTGAGACCTTGCTGTGTAAGAAATCGCTCGGAGCACACATGGTTTTTCACCGAAATGCAAAGATGATGGTCCAATCAGTTAATCAAATAATCAATAAATGAAGCTTGTATCAAATAATCAATAAATGAGGCTTGTATCAAATAATCAATAAATGAGGCTTGTATAAATAATCAATAAATGAGGCTTGTAAACAAATAATCAATAAAAAGAGGCTTGTATTAAATAATCAATAAATGAGGCTTGTATCAAATAATCAATAAATGAGGCTTGTATTAAATAATCAATAAATGAGGCTTGTATCAAATAATCAATAAATGAGGCTTGTATCAAATAATCAATAAATGAGGCTTGTATCAAATAATCAATAAATGAGGCTTGTATCAAATAATCAATAAATGAGGCTTGTTATCAAAAATCAAATCAATAAATGAGGCTTGTATCAAATAATCAATAAATGAGGCTTGACTAAACAAATAATCAATAAATGAGGCTTGTATCAAAGTTGATAAAGGCCGGATATTGGAAGATGTATCAAGAGGAAATTAAAAGAAAACAAACATGCTTTACACAAAATTAAACAACTAAAAACAGTATGGAACGGAACTGATAGGAAAACAAAGAACTCGTAAAAGCATGCATATTCCCAGTGGTAACTTATGGGCGTGAAGCATGGATATTTAATAAGGCAATGGAAAAACATATATGTGCTTTTGAAGATAAATGTTACAGAAGAGTACTCCGTATATTTTGGACAGTGAGGAGAACAAATAGATCTATTCAGAAAGTACTAAAATCACAGAAAACTGGCTGATGCTACAAATAAGAAAGAGAAAATTGAGATATTTTGGACATATAAAAAGACACGAAGTGCTGGAGAAGACCATCATGGAAGGAGGCATACCGGCAAAGAGAAGAAGAAGACCACGGATAAGATGAATTCAGAATGTAACTGATGGTTTGAACATGACAGCTGTAGAGGCGGGACATCTGGCCTATGAGAGAGAGAGAAATTCCGAAGGACTGTTGGGGTGGCAAAGTTCTGCTCATGACAAGCTATTTGATGATGATGATGATGATGATATCAAGAGGGCATTACAATTGATTAGCAACAGCAAGTTGGACGAGGACGCAGTCATTTATGACGCATCCATACTGTGATTGTATGAATATGGAATCAATGGTGGGACGAGTAAGACTGGTATCTGACGGGTAGAACACGAATGATTAACTAGTGAGTCACAGAAACCATTAGCAAAGCATACACTTCAACATCTGCTGTGGGATACTGAGCACCAACGGGTCTGTCCCAATTTATATGAATAATTTAATTCTTCTTCTTCTCTTCTACCACTTACTTTTTTATAGAAGTTTTGGGGTGAGGAGGGGGGTGGGGGAAGGAATGTAGTGATCTTATGTGTGCTTGTTCTAATGCACTTTGTAAGCTGTTATTCATTTTATTAAGGCTGTTCTTGATGCCGTCGCTCCATCTTTTGCGTGGTCTTCCTCTTGCTCTGTACTCGTTACACTTTTTTCAGTATTTTATATATTTCAAAAATTTAATTGATTAACTAATAAAAGAACTAATATTTTTTCCGATCCAGAAGCACTTGAGCTTTCAGCTCTTCGGCTCGATGCCATGGACATCGGAACCTTTCGGTTCAGTGCCACAAACAACGTTAGTCTGGAGAACCTGTGGTTTTTCTGCCCGCCCAAGGAGTTGAATCGCACTCATAGGGAGCTTAATATAACTAAATAATGACCATGTGTTTTTAATGAAGATTTTTTGTTTGATTGTTAGGACCATCAACATTGCATTTTTGGTGAGTAACCATGTGTGCTTCGATCTCCTTCTTACACAGGATGATGTCAACACTAGTTCACGAACTTCGTAGTACCGGCGAGGGTTCGCGATGTAGTGTAAAGATGGTGGAAATTTTGTAGGAATTAAAATTTAATTTTTAGTGTTCTAAAAACATAGTATTTCCCAATATACCTCATGGTAAGAAAAATAATTCCTTTACTTTCCATTACTTTTCAATAGTCGGGTATGGTTCCCAAATGATGACAAAGACGACGGTGACAACAAGATAGTTTTTCTCTTCATAAAAGCCATGAAGTTAGATCAATTGGGTGAGCTTACTGGACAGGACCATGTGGTATATTTTCTCAGTATGATGCAAGTCGAAATGCCGCCCCTTAAATGTGTTTTCTTTAAAATAACCATCCATTGTGATTTTTTTTAAACTGCACAAAATATACGAATACTATTTTTATTTTGGAAATTAAAACCAAATATTGTCAATAATTGTAAGCTCAAAGCAGAACTATCAACACGTAACAAGTGCAATTATCTTTGTGATAATTGCCACCTCAGCTTTTAGTAGCGACCGCACGATAAATTACGAACAAAAATAATAGCTTCACGCTGTCAGATCAAAAGTTTTTCGGTGAACGCTCGCCAACACTGCACCTGCACCAGAAACCGAAATAAACAGGTACCGAAAGCGCTTATACAGAGGCGTGCGATAAATTATAAATCGTATACATCAATATCGGAATAGCATAGACCAATATAGAAAAGAGTTGCGTAAAGGTGTTTAGCTATTGCGTAGTTCAATTTGTATTTTGATTTAGCTGCTTATGCCGCCCCCTTACGGTTCCGCCTGATGCGACCGCCTCACTGTATCATAGTATAGCACGGCCCTATTACTGGAGACCGATAATTGTTTTGTTGGTCTGTGATGATACATGATGAAGAAATGATTAAAATGAATATAAGGAATGGTTTAAATATGTAACGAATACAAGTACTCACCTTCAATCTCACAATGCGCGCCTTCATAATCGGTGCCGTAGCAATCGCAATGCATGGAAATGTAATCGTTGACACACTTCCCCAAGTTACATAACTTGTCACCCTGGCAACGATCCACACAACCATCTTCCACACCTTCTGTAGTATTAAAAGTTGGGCTTGTAAGGATGCTGTCTGGTAAGGCGTACGAGACGTCAGTGATACATCCCACAAATGGTTTGTAATCCACATTTGTCTTCCTGGTACCTGTGTAGATATGTTTACATAATGTAAATATTGTGATCAATTAACCCATTCGGCCCTCTGAGCCGATATACTGGCTAGCAGTACTTTGTAAGGTGGCGCAATCCAATATAAATGCAAAATAAATGCGTCCAGAGATATACGTAATTACATATTTCTTCAACGAACGATCCACCACACGGGCTACAATTACGGAATGATTTGATTGACTAATTGATTGATTGATTGATTGATAGATCATCATTACACTTCGGTGAGTAACCATGTATACTCCGATCTCTTTCTTACACAGAAATATCTCAACGGCAATGTATGAACTTGCAAAGGGTTCAAGAAAGAGAGGTCGACCTAAGGAGACCCTGAAACGAACTTTACTGAGAGAGGCAGGAAATATCGGTCTCAGTTCCATGGAGGAGATTGGGCGAGTTGCCCAGGATAGAGCGGTATGGAGAAATTACTTGCAGGCCTATGTAACGTATAACGGTACGAGAGGAATTATTATTATTATTAATGTATGGACTCTGTAGTACTGGCGAGAGTCCCCTATATAATTTATAAGACAGCGAAGATATTTTTGTAGCAATTTTATTTTTTAATTTTTCTAATGAATTTTACCCGGATAACTGCCTTCCATTCTGCTCTTCTTGATTTTGAACTGCCAAGAGTTCTTTTACGTGATCAGCTTCAACACGGGACCTACATTTTCATCATTCGTCTCCGATATGTCTGGGAGTCCTATCTCACCTACACTGAGATCAGGGATCTCTGTAACAATATTCCGATAGCTTCACGAGGGAGCGAACAGAGTACCTTTGCAACGAGAGGTGAGCACCTAACCTCTACGACACCAGAGACCCCCTTCCACCTAAATTACACAATTATGAAGTGAAATGGTTAATCTTGATTTTACTTGACTGAAAGTTCTCGATTGAAAAAACACAGACAAAACTATTATAAACTGATAAGAACAATATGTTTTTTAAAGAAACCCAGAGGAAGCATCTGACCTGATTAATCTGTGTCTAGTTAAAACGAAGCGTTTGTGAAAGACACTAGTAAAGCTATGTTTTTAAAAGGCTGGCTGGTTGTGTTGATAAGAACGCGCGTATTGCTAGGCTAAGCAATGGGTGCCGTAAGAAATAAGGGTAATGGTTCGAATCCTGTGTTTGGTAAATAGTTTTTTCGAAGCTCCAAATCTTGTACACTGTTTATTTATTGATCAAAACTATAGAAATGTAGTGTAAAATTCAGGCTGGACGTAAAGTTCAGAAGAGGAAGATTCCGAAAAGGATGCAACAACAAGAAGAAACAAAGTAAATCCAGCATGTGTTATGCTTAAAAACATATGAAATGGGAAGACTTGGAAACTAAGAATATTACTGAAGTAAAATTATCGGAATATTGCTATAGAATCGTGAATGCTGGAAAATAACCGGAAATTACCGCAGACAGTCCACATTCAATGAAATGAATGAAAATCGTGGGATATCCTTTACTTGACATCACCATCAACCACACACAGTAAACTGAGTCGTAGGCACACCTTATACGTTCATTATACGTGCCCGTCTGCCCAGCGTGTTCGTAGCGCGTTGACTACGGGTGACTATCCTGTGTATGCGGGTTCAATTCCGCGGATGGCAGAAAAAGCCACAGATTCCAGATTTACTGGTGTTCGTGGCACCGAACCGAAGGGTTACGATGTCCATGGCACCGAGCCGAAGAGCTGAAAAGCCTGGTGCTTCTGGATCGGAAAAATACTTATACGTACTCGTTATGATCGAGCTCACTAAGCCACAAACGCTTCTTCTTTTTCTTTGTTTGTCGTCAAACTGCTACCAGGTTGTTGCTAGCTGTCGTGCTACCAGATCGCTGCGTGGTCGTGCTTCTTTTTGTCTTGCGCTGTTCTGGTGGCTTTGGTGATTGTTATTTTGGCTCTTTGACAGGATTCTGCTACGCCATTTAATCATCTTTTTCGTGGTTCTTTCTCGCTTCTTTCTGATGTTCTGTTATAGAAGACTGTATACTGTACACAGACGCTATACACATTAAATAGAAAACTTTAAAAAGATATGTCTTGGAAGAATCCCAATACTGTTGGCGAACGAGAGAGAAGATCGATGTATTCGGAGGTAGGAGCTGATAGACCTCAGATCGTGACCTGAGTACACCAGGGACTACATTTAGTAAACGACCAGAACTGTTCAGAAAAAAGGCAAGCTACTGGACGAACAATACCAAGAAACCACGATAGCAAATAGTATTGGAGGTCATGGTAATAGTATTGAAGATAAGGCAAGGGAACGACCAAGACGATGCCGGCATAAGAATTATACAAAAACATTAAACTTGACGTTGGAGAATAGCTAAATATAGGAAGACTTAGAGTTGGTTGGAAGACTTTTCCCAAAACGTCGTTGAAAATACATAACACAGAGAGAGAGAGAGAGAGAGAGAGAGAGAGAGAGAGAGAGAGAGAGAGCGAGAGAGAGAGAGGGCAGACAAACAGAGATTAATAATGTCTACACTATTTGAGTAAATTTAAGTGTGGTTCTAATATCTACTCATTTTGGACTTTGATGAATGATTGCAGTTTAAAACTCTACGTGTGTATGCTCATTCATAGACTCATAACAGGCAGCGCATCATTAAGTTCTGTCTTTTATCATCGGTTTCCCATTTGCGTGTCTGCTTGCATTTTGCATGTGTAACGTCCCATCTAATTGCCATCAGCGTGTCTGGACTTAGATTATATTGTATCAGATGCCATCAAAGAGTAGTGACAGTCGGATGTGATGAATCTCCATTTCCATTATTTTGCTTTAATGATGTATTTTGTTGAATTGTTCTTTGTCTGTCTTTTCATCTTTACCTAGAATTTATTTATTTGGCATCCACATGCCAACAAATTTTCGTTTAGTGCGATTATCGTCACTGTCGTTTATCTTTCTTTATCTGTCAAAAATATTTTATTGTTTATATTTGATCTCTTTAAATTATAACCTTTTAGTTCATAATTTTTCCAGAACTTCTTTAATTGTTTATTTTTGTGTCTATCAAAAACACAATAATTTTGCTATAAATCCACGTCTCAACAGATTCAATTTTGTGTTCTAGTTGTTTTATTGTGTCTCCTTGTTGGTGGTTCGTAGAGATATGAAGAATATATTTATTGTGTCTCCTTGTTGGTGGTTCGTAGAGATATGAAGAATATATTTATTGTGTCTCCTTGTTGGTGGTTCGTAGAGATATGAAGAATATATTTATTGTGTCTTCTTGTTGGTGGTTCGTAGAGATAAGGAAGAATATATTTATTGTGTCTTCTTGTTGGTGGTTCGTAGAGATATGAAGAATATACTTATTGTGTCTTCTTGTTGGTGGTCTGTAGAGATATGAAGAATATATTTATTGTGTCTCCTTGTTGGTGGTTCGTAGAGATATGAAGAATATATTTATTGTGTCTCCTTGTTGGTGGTTCGTAGAGATATGAAGAATATATTTATTGTGTCTCCTTGTTGGTGGTTCGTAGAGATATGAAGAATATATTTATTGTGTCTCCTTGTTGGTGGTTCGTAGAGATATGAAGAATATATTTATTGTGTCTCCTTGTTATGGTTCGTAGAGATATGAAGAATATATTTATTGTGTCTCCTTGTTGGTGGTTCGTAGAGATATGAAGAATATATTTATTGTGTCTTCTTGTTGGTGGTTCGTAGAGATATGAAGAATATATTTATTGTGTCTCCTTGTTGGTGGTTCGTAGAGATATGAAGAATATATTTATTGTGTCTTCTTGTTGGTGGTTCGTAGAGATATGAAGAATATATTTATTGTGTCTTCTTGTTGGTGGTTCGTAGAGATATGAAGAATATATTTATTGTGTCTTCTTGTTGGTGGTTCGTAGAGATATGAAGAATATATTTATTGTGTCTCCTTGTTGGTGGTTCGTAGAGATATGAAGAATATATTTATTGTGTCTTCTTGTTGGTGGTCTGTAGAGATAGAAGAATATATTTATTGTGTCTTCTTGTTGGTGGTTCGTAGAGATATGAAGAATATATTTATTGTGTCTCCTTGTTGGTGGTTCGTAGAGATATGAAGAATATATTTATTGTGTCTCCTTGTTGGTGGTTCGTAGAGATATGAAGAATATAAGTGTCTCCTTGTTGGTGGTTCGTAGAGATATGAAGAATATATTTATTGTGTCTCCTTGTTGGTGGTTCGTAGAGATATGGAAGAATATATTTATTGGTGTTGGTAGGTTCGTAGAGATATGAAGAATATATTTATTGTGTCTTCTTGTTGGTGGTTCGTAGAGATATGAAGAATATATTTATTGTGTCTCCTTGTTGGTGGTCTGTAGAGATATGAAGAATATATTTATTGTGTCTCCTTGTTGGTGGTTCGTAGAGATATGAAGAATATATTTATTGTGTCTCCTTGTTGGTGGTTCGTAGAGATATGAAGAATATATTTATTGTGTCTCCTTGTTGGTGGTTCGTAGAGATATGAAGAATATATTTATTGTGTCTCCTTGTTGGTGGTTCGTAGAGATATGAAGAATATATTTATTGTGTCTCCTTGTTGGTGGTTCGTAGAGATATGAAGAATATATTTATTGTGTCTCCTGTTGGTGGTTCGTAGAGATATGGAAGAATATATTTATTGTGTCTCCTTGTTGGTGGTCTGTAGAGATATGAAGAATATATTTATTGTGTCTCCTTGTTGGTGGTTCGTAGAGATATGAAGAATATATTTATTGTGTCTCCTTGTTGGTGGTTCGTAGAGATATGAAGAATATATTTATGTGTCTCCTTGTGGTGGTCGTAGAGATATGAAGAATATATTTATTGTGTCTCCTTGTTGGTGGTTCGTAGAGATATGAAGAATATATTTATTGTGTCTTCTTGTTGGTGGTTCGTAGAGATATGAAGAATATATTTATTGTGTCTCCTTGTTGGTGGTTCGTAGAGATATGAAGAATATATTTATTGTGTCTTCTTGTTGGTGGTTCGTAGAGATATGAAGAATATATTTATTGTGTCTTCTTGTTGGTGGTTCGTAGAGATATGAAGAATATATTTATTGTGTCTCCTTGTTGGTGGTTCGTAGAGATATGAAGAATATATTTATTGTGTCTTCTTGTTGGTGGTTCGTAGAGATATGAAGAATATATTTATTGTGTCTTCTTGTTGGTGGTTCGTAGAGATATGAAGAATATATTTATTGTGTCTTCTTGTTGGTGGTTCGTAGAGATATGAAGAATATATTTATTGTGTCTTCTTGTTGGTGGTCTGAGAGATATGAAGAATATATTTATTGTGTCTTCTTGTTGGTGGTTCGTAGAGATGGAAGAATATATTTATTGTGTCTTCTTGTTGGTGGTTCGTAGAGATATGAAGAATATATTTATTGTGTCTTCTTGTTGGTGGTCGAGAGATGAAGAATATATTTATTGTGTCTCCTTGTTGGTGGTTCGTAGAGATATGAAGAATATATTTATTGTGTCCTGTTGTGGTTCGAGAGATATGAAGAATATATTTATTGTGTCTTCTTGTTGGTGGTTCGTAGAGATATGAAGAATATATTTATTGTGTCTCCTTGTTGGTGGTTCGTAGAGATATGAAGAATATATTTATTGTTTCCAATTGTTATTTGATTGTTTATTTGTTTGGATAACGGTAATGGAAGGCATGGTTCCTGGAGTACGAGGCAGAGGGCGAGTTTGGATAACGGTAACGGAAGGCATGGTTCCTGGAGTACGAGGCAGAGGGCGAGTTTGGATAACGGTAATGGAAGGCATGGTTCCTGGAGTACGAGGCAACGGTAATGGAAGGAATGGTTCCTGGAGTACGAGGCAACGGTAATGGAAGGCATGGTTCCTGGAGTACGAGGCAACGGTAATGGAAGGCATGGTTCTAGAGTACGAGGGCAACGGTAATGGAAGGCATGGTTCCTAGAGTACGAGGCAACGGTAATGGAAGGCATGGTTCCTAGAGTACGAGGCAGAGGGCGAGTTTGGATAACGGTAATGGAAGGCATGGTTCCTAGAGTACGAGGCAGAGGGCGAGTTTGGATAACGGTAATGGAAGGCATGGTTCCTTGAGTACGAGGCAGAGGGCGAGTTTGGATAACGGTAATGGAAGGCATGGTTCCTGGAGTACGAGGCAGAGGGCGAGTTTGGATAACGGTAATGGAAGGCATGGTTCCTGGAGTACGAGGCAGAGGGCGAGGTTGGATAACGGTAATGGAAGGCATGGTTCCTGGAGTACGAGGCAGAGGGCGAGTTTGGATAACGGTAATGGAAGGATGGTTCCTGGAGTACGAGGCAGAGGGCGAGTTTGGATAACGGTAATGGAAGGCATGGTTCCTGGAGTACGAGGCAGAGGGCGAGTTTGGATAACGGTAATGGAAGGCATGGTTCCTGGAGTACGAGGCAGAGGGCGAGTTTTGATAACGGTAATGGAAGGCATGGTTCCTGGAGTACGAGGCAGAGGGCGAGTTTGATAACGGTAATGGAGGCATGGTTCCTGGAGTACGAGGCAGAGGGCGAGTTTGGATAACGGTCATGGAAGGCATGGTTCCTGGAGTACGAGGCAGAGGGCGAGTTTGGATAACGGTAATGGAAGGCATGGTTCCTGGAGTACGAGGCAGAGGGCGAGTTTGGATAACGGTAATGGAAGGCATGGTTCCTGGAGTACGAGGCAGAGGGCGAGTTTGGATAACGGTAATGGAAGGCATGGTTCCTGGAGTACGAGGCAGAGGGCGAGTTTGGATAACGGTAATGGAAGGCATGGTTCCTGGAGTACGAGGCAGAGGGCGAGTTTGATAACGGTAATGGAAGGATGGTTCCTGGAGTACGAGGCAGATGGCGAGTTTGGATAACGGTAATGGAAGGCATGGTTCCTGGAGTACGAGGCAGAGGGCGAGTTTGGATAACGGTAATGGAAGGCATGGTTCCTGGAGTACGAGGCAGAGGGCGAGTTTGGATAACGGTAATGGAAGGCATGGTTCCTGGAGTACGAGGCAGATGGCGAGTTTGGATAACGGTAATGGAAGGCATGGTTCCTGGAGTACGAGGCAGAGGGCGAGTTTTGATAACGGTAATGGAAGGCATGGTTCCTGGAGTACGAGGCAGAGGGCGAGTTTGGATAACGGTAATGGAAGGCATGGTTCCTGGAGTACGAGGCAGAGGGCGAGTTTGGATAACGGTAATGGAAGGCATGGTTCCTGGAGTACGAGGCAGAGGGCTAGTTTGGATAACGGTAATGGAAGGCATGGTTCCTGGAGTACGAGGCAGAGGGCGAGTTTGGATAACGGTAATGGAAGGCATGGTTCCTGGAGTACGAGGCCGAGGGCGAGTTTGGATAACGGTAATGGAAGGCATGGTTCTGGAGTACGAGGGCAGAGGGCGAGTTTGGATAACGGTAATGGAAGGCATGGTTCCTGGAGTACGAGGCAGAGGGCGAGTTTTGATAACGGTAATGGAAGGCATGGTTCCTGGAGTACGAGGCAGAGGGGCGAGTTTGATAACGTATGGAAGGCATGGTTCCTGGAGTACGAGGCAGAGGGCGAGTTTGGATAACGGTAATGGAAGGCATGGTTCCTGGAGTACGAGGCAGAGGGCGAGTTTGGATAACGGTAATGGAAGGCATGGTTCCTGGAGTACGAGGCAGAGGGCGAGCTTGGATAACGGTAATGGAAGGCATGGTTCCTGGAGTATGAGGCAGAGGGCGAGTTTGGATAACGGTAATGGAAGGCATGGTTCCTGGAGGACGAGGCAGAGGGCGAGTTTGGATAACGGTAATGGAAGGCATGGTTCCTGGAGTACGAGGCAGAGGGCGAGTTTGGATAACGGTAATGGAAGGCATGGTTCCTGGAGTACGAGGCAGAGGGCGAGTTTGGATAACGGTAATGGAAGGCATGGTTCCTGGAGTACGAGGCAGAGGGCGAGTTTGGATAACGGTAATGGAAGGATGGTTCCTGGAGTACGAGGCAGAGGGCGAGTTTGGATAACGGTAATTGAAGGCATGGTTCCTGGAGTACGAGGCAGAGGGCGAGTTTGGATAACTGGTAATGGAAGGCGCATGGTTCCTGGAGTACGAGGCAGAGGGCGAGTTTGGATAACTGTAATGGAAGGCATGGTTCCTGGAGTACGAGGCAGAGGGCGAGTTTGGATAACGGTAATGGAAGGTATGGTTCCTGGAGTACGAGGCAGAGGGCGAGTTTGGATAACGGTAATGGAAGGCATGGTTCCTGGAGTCTGAGGCAGAGGGAGTTTGGATAACGGTAATGGAAGGCATGGTTCCTGGAGTACGAGGCAGAGGGCGAGTTTGGATAACGGTAATGGAAGGAATGGTTCCTGGAGTACGAGGCAGAGGGCGAGTTTGGATAACGGTAATGGAAGGCATGGTTCCTGGAGTACGAGGCAGAGGGCGAGTTTGGATAACGGTAATGGAAGGCATGGTTCCTGGAGTACGAGGCAGAGGGCGAGTTTTGATAACGGTAATGGAAGGCATGGTTCCTGGAGTACGAGGCAGAGGGCGAGTTTGGATAACGGTAATGGAAGGCATGGTTCCTTGAGTACGAGGCAGAGGGCGAGTTTGGATAACGGTAATGGAAGGCATGGTTCCTGGAGTACGAGGCAGAGGGCGAGTTTGGATAACGGTAATGGAAGGCATGGTTCTGGAGTACGAGGCAGAGGCGAGTTTGGATAACGGTAATGGAAGGCATGGTTCTGGAGTACGAGGCAGAGGGCGAGTTTGGATAACGGTAATGGAAGGCATGGTTCCTGGAGTACGAGGCAGAGGGCGAGTTTGGATAACGGTAATGGAAGGCATGGTTCCTGGAGTACGAGGCAGAGGGCGAGTTTGGATAACGGTAATGGAAGGTATGGTTCCTGGAGTACGAGGCAGAGGGCGAGTTTGGATAACGGTAATGGAAGGCATGGTTCCTGGAGTACGAGGCAGAGGGCGAGTTTTGATAACGGTAATGGAAGGCATGGTTCCTGGAGTACGAGGCAGAGGGCGAGTTTTGATAACGGTAATGGAAGGCATGGTTCCTGGAGTACGAGGCAGAGGGCGAGTTTGGATAACGGTAATGGAAGGCATGGTTCCTGGAGTACGAGGCAGAGGGCGAGTTTGGATAACGGTAATGGAGGCATGGTTCCTGGAGTACGAGGCAGAGGGCGAGTTTGGATAACGGTAATGGAAGGCATGGTTCCTGGAGTACGAGGCAGAGGGCGAGTTTGATACGGTAATGGAAGGCATGGTTCCTGGAGTACGAGGCAGAGGGCGAGCTTGGATAACGGTAATGGAAGGCATGGTTCCTGGAGTTCGAGGCAGAGGGCGAGTTTGGATAACGGTAATGGAAGGCATGGTTCCTGGAGTACGAGGCAGAGGGCAGAGTTTGGATAGAACGGTAATGGAAGGCATGGTTCCTGGAGTATGAGGCAGAGGGCGAGTTTGGATAACGGTAATGGAAGGCATGGTTCCTGGAGTACGAGGCAGAGGACGAGTTTGGATAACGGTAATGGAAGGCATGGTTCCTGGAGTACGAGGCAGAGGGCGAGTTTTGATAACGGTAATGGAAGGCATGGTTCCTGGAGTACGAGGCAGAGGGCGAGTTTGGATAACGGTAATGGAAGGCATGGTTCCTAGAGTACGAGGCAGAGGGCGAGTTTGGATAACGGTAATGGAAGGCATGGTTCCTAGAGTACGAGGCAGAGGAGTACCAAGATGAAGGTGGCAGCAGGACATCATAGAAACATTCAATATGACGATGAAGGAGGCGGGAGAGCTTGCTAGAGTCAGGCGGGCTGTGATGTGACGTTCTGCAAGTGACAAGCTACTTGATGATTTGTTGAAATGTTAATAGCTGTCTCATATTATTGAATGTTATTTTGTCCATCACTATTCCATATATATATATATATTACTTCGTTTCACATGTTTAACCTTTGGTACATAGTTTTGGTACATAGGTTGGTACATAACCAATCCACGTCAACTACTAGATTGCGAGAACTGGTTTGAAGATTGGTGGCAAGGAAAGAACGTACAACAGGTATACGAGTAGGCTCATCAATCAAAATAGAACTGGTACGGTCAGTCGCTGGACGCTGTTGGAGATATTGCGAAGGAGATATTGCGAAGGAGATCGGAGCACCTATGGACATGTCCGAGTGCAATGAAGATATCCCAAACTGAAACTGAAACATAGTTTTACATATGGAAGGGAACTGACATAAGAATAAAAATTAAGTGTTTGAGTCTCAGTTTTTCCTTGGCATCATTGGTTGTGAGACATGGACCATTGCACAGGGAGGAGACTTTGAATGCAAAAGCTACAGAAGAGTGCTTAGAATATCATGGACAGAGAAAAGAACAAATGTTTCTGTTCTGCAACAGCTTGATATTAAAGAGAGTTGGATATTAAAGAGCACAACATCAAGGAAAATTAAATATTTCGGATACATCATACGAAATGAGTGCCTAGATAAGATAATTCTGGAGGGAATAGAGCCTGAAGAAAAAATGATGAGAGGACGACCTAGAAGTAGATGGATGCAAGATGTCATTGACGATCTGAGAATTAATGCTACTGACGTCGGTCAACTTGCACAGAACATAATAGTTTTCAGGACTGCTGTTATGGGAGCCAAGTTCCGGAAGGGACAAGCTACTTGATGATGATGACATAATTTTAATGCAGTCTTCTCCGTGTGTGGATAATAATACCTTCCCAGAGAATTCACAAGTTTCATTGTTGTAATTTGCTATTCCATTCAGATGTACAACTTACTTCAAAGAGACATCAGCGTTTCATTCTCGTATTTAAAAAAAAATCAATTCAGTTTCAGCTTCACATTAGAATATCTTCATTGTACTCCAGTCATGTTCTTAAGTGCTTCGATCTCCATTGCAAAATCTCCAACAGCGCCCAGCGACTAACAGTAACAGTTGGATGTTGATTGATGAACCTACTCCTATACCTGTTGTGCATCTTTCTGGACACTCCAATCTTTAATCCAAGCTCTTGCAATCTAACAATGTGGTTTGGTTTAAGTTGAAAACTCTTCTTTGCGGCCACACTCTATGAAGGCGTTCAGAATGTCAGCTCTATCAATTGACTGATTCCCTCAATATGGTAGCAGAACCAACCAGCCTGTCTGCTCTCTCATTAATATGACACTCATATGTCCCAGAACGAAGATGAATGTTGCTTTCGCAAATATACAATGTCGCAGCACAATGAATAGCTTCTCCATAGGTCCCAGCACAAGGGAAAACTAGCTGCTGACAGAGTTGTGTGGAAAGCTATTATTGCGCAATGGCGCAGAGTCTTTTGAGAACAGACCAATATATGAGCTGAATGACAAGAGGGAAAGGCGAAAACTCAGAGGTTGTCCCAGTAAAACACTTGCCAATTGACTGTCTGTAAAGACGAAAAGGACATACATACATACATATTACTTCAAAGACACCCACGCCCGTTTGGTGTTGGGGCCCGTAAGGGATGCAAAGAATAGTACCACTGCGACCTACAAGGCATGTCATAAGAGGCGACTGATGAGACCCAGGAAGCTACCCTAGTAAATAAAAGCATCGCAGAAATTGGATGTGCTGGCCTACTTGTGGGCGAATAACTGGTACAACGTACAATCGCTCAGGCTCAGATCACATACAAATCACACAAAGTGGTTAACAAGTGGTCGATATGGAGTATTTGAAGAAGACGATAAAGAAAGAGACACCAACATTTCATTCTCTAATTTTCTTATTCAATTATTTATAAATACAACTTACCTCCTAAAGAAACTCAATGTTGTCAAATGGCTCCATACCAAAATGTCCGCATACTCAGAGTATGCTTTAATTGTCATTTTTTCTTCATCAGAATTCAATCTGAGCCACATCTCAGAGTTTCTGACATCCACTGAAGATCTACTGTTGCATTGATCGTTGTTGAGAGCTAGATTGAACAAGAATATTTTTGTTGTAGCAAATAAAGAATAACATGTATGGTTTGAGTTATTGAACTTTGCTAAAAGTACTTACTTTTTCCTCTTCTTGTAACGCTCTATTTCGACCATTTGTTAAACCACTTTGTGATTTGTATGTGATCTGAGCCATCTTCTTCTTCATCGAAGCTTATTTCGACCACTTGTTAAACCACTCTCAACTCGGGCCCCACCAGGCTCTGAGTTTCATCTATGGTCATGCAGCTTCAACTCGGGGTCCCCACCTAGGGCTCTGAGTTTGGCCTACGTGGCCCCCGTCTCATCGCTGGATGCACCCTTGATGTTTATCCGTTCAACTTTTCCCATCGGCCGGGAGAGGCATGCATTAATAGTCACTCTGGGATTCCACTCGTCTGTGTTGCGAGCGGATCTCATCCAACGTGGCTACGTCTGCATCACTACTTATACAAGAGTAGCGGTCCCTACATCCCTACCCGCTTAGCTAGAAAGGAGCCAATGTCCGTTTCCAGGGTCACCACGGGGAGGTGGGGTAGGATCTTGATAAGTGCCAGCTCACTAATCCTGGCGCGACGTTGTTCCTATGCGCCTGTGACCCCGTATGTGATCTGAGACTTGCTCTTCTTCTAACGCTCCATATCGACCACTTGTTAAAACACTTTTGTGGTTTTAGTGATCTGAGCCTAAGAGGATCGTACGCGTCAGTTATGCGCTCACAAGTAGGCAGCCCATTCAATTTCTGCAACGTTATTTATTTACTAGGTAGCTTCCAGAAATACTTATAAGAGCAATTAATACGTTAGAGTTCTAGAATGTTTTCTGTTGTTGAAATGAAGAATAAAAGATCTCTGAAAGTCTGTTTTCTTTGTCGGTGATCCAGCAGCGAGTGTGCTCTTCTTGCCTTTCAGTCCAACAAAAAGAGTCTATAGGAAAAGGGTTAACTTCATTGCAACATGTTTCCATATGGCTCCGCCCATGTCGACAGAAATGACACGCCATCTGCCGAGAATGTTGCATAAAGCTTCCAACTCGACCTTCGGCAAAATCTAGTGATCTCATAGAAAGATTGAATGTGACTCGGTTAGAATTCGAACCCACAGCTTTCACGGTCTCAATCACTCCACCACAGAGACACCCTACAATAAATTAACGTGTTCTAATCGTGCAATGCATTCTTCGACATTATTTTCAGCACACTTCCACAGTGAGTACCCTGCTTGTCTCCTCTATACTAAAACCTAATATCAGATCTATAACTTAGTTCGGTTCTGGTTCAGTAGAAACCAACTCTACAATCAATCCCTTTAAGATCTGTTCAGTACGTGTCGTTCTAGTTTGGTGATCGATGAAAGCGTGCTGAAAGAAGCATCTACAGACGGGGTTTTCAAAGACACGTCTGGACTATAATGATAATAATAACTAAATCTAGTCGACTCCAAAAAACCCAGTTTATTCAGATTCAAACAGCTAGAATAATGTTGACATTTTGTAAACAGGGGAAGTAATCAGAAGCAGGATAAGACAATCGTGTTGAAATATTTATTAGGCGATTGAACAGAGACAGGTATATAAAGTAATATATAAGTAATTAAAACTTAATGATTCAATATAAAAATAAACAGCACTCGACGTTTCAGTCAGATACTTGATTACCAAGTACCAAGTATTAAGTCCCAAGTATCAAGTCCCAAGTATCAAGTCCCAAGTATCAAGTCCCAGGATCAAGTCCTGGCATCAAGTCCCAAGTATCAAGTCCCAAGTACCCAAGTCATTAAGTCCCACGTTCCAAGTATTAAGTCCGGCCAAGTACTAAGTCCTAAGTACCAAGTATTAAGTCCCAAGTCCTAAGTATCAAGTCCCAAGTATCAAGTCCTGGTATCAAGTCCTGAGTATCAAGTCCCAAGTATCAAGTCCCAAGTACCAAGTCCCAAGTCCATGAGTAACAAGTCCAAGTCCAAGTATCAAGTCCCAAGTCCCAAGTACAAGTCCCAAGTATCAAGTCCCTATAAGTGGTGGCACTGGGCAAATGTTCCAGATCAAGTCCCTAAGATCAAGTCCAGTATGACTAAGTCCCATCTAAGTCCCAAGTATTAAGTGGAGACCAAGTATCAAGTCCCAAGTATTAAGTGGTAAGTACCAAGTATCAAGTCCCAAGTATTAAGTGAGGTACTCCAGATCAAGTTCCAAGTATTAAGTGGTAAGTCCCAAGTATCAAGTCCAAGTGATTAAGTGGTAAGTACCAGATCAAGTCCCTATTAAGTGGTAAGTACCAAGTATCAAGTCCCAAGTATAAGGGAACTAAGTATCAAGTCCCGGCATTAGTGGTAAGTACCAGTATCAAGTTCCAAGTATTAGTGGTAAGTCCCAAGTACTCAAGTCCCAGTATTAATGGTAAGTAAGGCAGAACAGCATTTTAATGATACAGAAAAGCCTTTCCTTTTCCCCATCTATAACTACTCTCTCTCTCTGTCTCTCTCTGTCTCTCTATCTGTCTTCTTCTCTCTAAAACATAGTGACGTTTAATTTGAACAGAATGGTCTCGTATGCCCATAAAAACTTGTGGATAAGGACAGAATAGGAAAGGTGATGACAAGGTAAGTAGAAGATAATGGCGGTGGGTCGGACATACATGTGACATAGTCGAGTGTCGCTAGACAAGCATTGAGTAGAATCTCAAGCTAAATGAAAAGAGGACGCTCCTGTGACGAACACTACTTGAAAACTGAAGGATGCTTGACTGAACTTCGAACCATACAGAAATCGGCTGAGACTTATGAAAGTGGAGGAACACTGTTGAGGTCTTAAGCTCCACTAGGAGCAGAGAGGAATGAGATGTCCATATCCATGTATGTTCTTCTTTGAACGCTCCATATCGACCACTTGTTAACCACTCTTGTGATTTGTATGTGATCTGAGCCTAAGAGCGATTGTACGTTGTGCCAGTTATGCGCCTACATGTAAGCCAGCACATTCGATTTCTGCGACGTTTTTTATTATAGGCTAGTCTTAGTCCTCAATCGCCTCTTACGACATGCCTTCTAGCCCGCAGTGCTACTATTCTTTGTTCTCCTTGTGAGCCCGGCACCTGGGGTTCTTGGAAACGCTCTATTCTCTTCTATGTGAGTTATACTACCTCTACGCCAGCTCAAACATTGTATGTTCAGTATCTTATTAGATCGCCTAGTTACCTGTTAATTCTTGTTAATCGTGGGCAAGTCATCGAATTACAAGTTCCACATACTGACGCTGTGTAAATTCACTTTCTAACAATATTTATCCTCGCACGTATGTATATGTATGAACAGTGTATGCATTAAACATGGTATGTAGCCTGTATGTTTAAGTAATTAGTGATTTAAGATGTATCATGATTCTGTTAGTTAGGATGTCCTTATTGTTTGGTTACCTTGACTACACTAATAATACTGATGTTTCAAGATGTTTCAAGGCCAAAGATTGACTTTATTGCACTTAGTTTTCTCCCATTGCTCGGTCACTTCTTCTTCTTCTTCTTTTGTCGTCACACTGCTACCGGTTGTTGCCCAGTGTCGTGGTTTTCTATTTTTGTCTTGCGCTGTTCTGGTGGCTTGTGTGATTGTTATCTTTGCTTTTCACAGGATTCTGCTACGCCATCTAACCATCTTTTCCGTGGTCTTCCTCTTGCCTTCTTTCCCGATGTTCTGTTGTAGAACACTCGGTCACTATTAGTATAAATTGCACGAAACCTGCCGAGAGTATTAGCAAAGCACGAACTCCGTAGTTCCAGCAACTATCATAGTGATATCATGAAAAACGCACTCGTTAATAGAACGATGCGGTCCGGATTCGAACCAGCGATGTTTGAAACGCAAGGAAAAAATGCTTAATCACTTCGTACAGAGACAGCAATGGTTGATGTGACATAACGACTCATGTTTCGTACGAGTAGTCAAGACCAGGACACATTATGATTTTACTTCCCTTCCTAGTATTGCGCTGCGAATGTATACTCATCTGGATGACAACTTCCTCACAGAGAACATAAATATTGATATGACAGAATACTGGTTACAACTTTGCTTCACTTCCTAGTATTGCGCTGCGAATGTATACTCATCTGGATGACAACTTCCTCACAGAGAACATAAATATTGATATGACAGAATACTGGTTACAACTTTGCTTCACTTCCTAGTATTGCGCTGCGAATGTATACTCATCTGGATGACAACTTCCTCACAGAGAACATAAATATTGATATGACAGAATACTGGTTACAACTTTGCTTCACTTCCTAGTATTGCGCTGCGAATGTATACTCATCTGGATGACAACTTCCTCACAGAGAACATAAATATTGATATGACAGAATACTGGTTACAACTTTGCTTCACTTCCTAGTATTGCGCTGCGAATGTATACTCATCTGGATGACAACTTCCTCACAGAGAACATAAATATTGATATGACAGAATACTGGTTACAACTTTGCTTCACTTCCTAGTATTGCGCTGCGAATGTATACTCATCTGGATGACAACTTCCTCACAGAGAACATAAATATTGATATGACAGAATACTGGTTACAACTTTGCTTCACTTCCTAGTATTGCGCTGCGAATGTATACTCATCTGGATGACAACTTCCTCACAGAGAACATAAATATTGATATGACAGAATACTGGTTACAACTTTGCTTCACTTCCTAGTATTGCGCTGCGAATGTATACTCATCTGGATGACAACTTCCTCACAGAGAACATAAATATTGATATGACAGAATACTGGTTACAACTTTGCTTCACTTCCTAGTATTGCGCTGCGAATGTATACTCATCTGGATGACAACTTCCTCACAGAGAACATAAATATTGATATGACAGAATACTGGTTACAACTTTGCTTCACTTCCTAGTATTGCGCTGCGAATGTATACTCATCTGGATGACAACTTCCTCACAGAGAACATAAATATTGATATGACAGAATACTGGTTACAACTTTGCTTCACTTCCTAGTATTGCGCTGCGAATGTATACTCATCTGGATGACAACTTCCTCACAGAGAACATAAATATTGATATGACAGAATACTGGTTACAACTTTGCTTCACTTCCTAGTATTGCGCTGCGAATGTATACTCATCTGGATGACAACTTCCTCACAGAGAACATAAATATTGATATGACAGAATACTGGTTACAACTTTGCTTCACTTCCTAGTATTGCGCTGCGAATGTATACTCATCTGGATGACAACTTCCTCACAGAGAACATAAATATTGATATGACAGAATACTGGTTACAACTTTGCTTCACTTCCTAGTATTGCGCTGCGAATGTATACTCATCTGGATGACAACTTCCTCACAGAGAACATAAATATTGATATGACAGAATACTGTTACAACTTGCTTCACTTCCTAGTATTGCGCTGCGAATGTATACTCATCTGGATGACAACTTCCTCACAGAGAACATAAATATTGATATGACAGAATACTGGTTACAACTTTGCTTCACTTCCTAGTATTGCGCTGCGAATGTATACTCATCTGGATGACAACTTCCTCACAGAGAACATAAATATTGATATGACAGAATACTGGTTACAACTTTGCTTCACTTCCTAGTATTGCGCTGCGAATGTATACTCATCTGGATGACAACTTCCTCACAGAGAACATAAATATTGATATGACAGAATACTGGTTACAACTTTGCTTCACTTCCTAGTATTGCGCTGCGAATGTATACTCATCTGGATGACAACTTCCTCACAGAGAACATAAATATTGATATGACAGAATACTGGTTACAACTTTGCTTCACTTCCTAGTATTGCGCTGCGAATGTATACTCATCTGGATGACAACTTCCTCACAGAGAACATAAATATTGATATGACAGAATACTGGTTACAACTTTGCTTCACTTCCTAGTATTGCGCTGCGAATGTATACTCATCTGGATGACAACTTCCTCACAGAGAACATAAATATTGATATGACAGAATACTGGTTACAACTTTGCTTCACTTCCTAGTATTGCGCTGCGAATGTATACTCATCTGGATGACAACTTCCTCACAGAGAACATAAATATTGATATGACAGAATACTGGTTACAACTTTGCTTCACTTCCTAGTATTGCGCTGCGAATGTATACTCATCTGGATGACAACTTCCTCACAGAGAACATAAATATTGATATGACAGAATACTGGTTACAACTTTGCTTCACTTCCTAGTATTGCGCTGCGAATGTATACTCATCTGGATGACAACTTCCTCACAGAGAACATAAATATTGATATGACAGAATACTGGTTACAACTTTGCTTCACTTCCTAGTATTGCGCTGCGAATGTATACTCATCTGGATGACAACTTCCTCACAGAGAACATAAATATTGATATGACAGAATACTGGTTACAACTTTGCTTCACTTCCTAGTATTGCGCTGCGAATGTATACTCATCTGGATGACAACTTCCTCACAGAGAACATAAATATTGATATGACAGAATACTGGTTACAACTTTGCTTCACTTCCTAGTATTACGCTGCGAATGTATACTCATCTGATGACAACTTCTCACAGAGAACATAAATATTGATATGACAGAATACTGGTTACAACTTTGCTTCACTTCCTAGTATTGCGCTGCGAATGTATACTCATCTGGATGACAACTTCCTCACAGAGAACATAAATATTGATATGACAGAATCTGGTTGCAACTTTGCTTCACTTCCTAGTATTGCGCTGCGAATGTATACTCATCTGGATGACAACTTCCTCACAGAGAACATAAATATTGATATGACAGAATACTGGTTACAACTTTGCTTCACTTCCTAGTATTGCGCTGCGAATGTATACTCATCTGGATGACAACTTCCTCACAGAGAACATAAATATTGATATGACAGAATACTGGTTACAACTTTGCTTCACTTCCTAGTATTGCGCTGCGAATGTATACTCATCTGGATGACAACTTCCTCACAGAGAACATAAATATTGATATGACAGAATACTGGTTACAACTTTGCTTCACTTCCTAGTATTGCGCTGCGAATGTATACTCATCTGGATGACAACTTCCTCACAGAGAACATAAATATTGATATGACAGAATACTGGTTACAACTTTGCTTCACTTCCTAGTATTACGCTGCGAATGTATACTCATCTGGATGACAACTTCCTCACAGAGAACATAAATATTGATATGACAGAATACTGGTTACAACTTTGCTTCACTTCCTAGTATTGCGCTGCGAATGTATACTCATCTGGATGACAACTTCCTCACAGAGAACATAAATATTGATATGACAGAATACTGGTTACAACTTTGCTTCACTTCCTAGTATTGCGCTGCGAATGTATACTCATCTGGATGACAACTTCCTCACAGAGAACATAAATATTGATATGACAGAATACTGGTTACAACTTTGCTTCACTTCCTAGTATTGCGCTGCGAATGTATACTCATCTGGATGACAACTTCCTCACAGAGAACATAAATATTGATATGACAGAATACTGGTTACAACTTTGCTTCACTTCCTAGTATTGCGCTGCGAATGTATACTCATCTGGATGACAACTTCCTCACAGAGAACATAAATATTGATATGACAGAATACTGGTTACAACTTTGCTTCACTTCCTAGTATTGCGCTGCGAATGTATACTCATCTGGATGACAACTTCCTCACAGAGAACATAAATATTGATATGACAGAATACTGGTTACAACTTTGCTTCACTTCCTAGTATTGCGCTGCGAATGTATACTCATCTGGATGACAACTTCCTCACAGAGAACATAAATATTGATATGACAGAATACTGGTTACAACTTTGCTTCACTTCCTAGTATTACGCTGCGAATGTATACTCATCTGGATGACAACTTCCTCACAGAGAACATAAATATTGATATGACAGAATACTGGTTACAACTTTGCTTCACTTCCTAGTATTGCGCTGCGAATGTATACTCATCTGGATGACAACTTCCTCACAGAGAACATAAATATTGATATGACAGAATACTGGTTACAACTTTGCTTCACTTCCTAGTATTGCGCTGCGAATGTATACTCATCTGGATGACAACTTCCTCACAGAGAACATAAATATTGATATGACAGAATACTGGTTACAACTTTGCTTCACTTCCTAGTATTGCCTCGAATGTATACTCATCTGGATGACAACTTCCTCACAGAGAACATAAATATTGATATGACAGAATACTGGTTACAACTTTGCTTCACTTCCTAGTATTGCGCTGCGAATGTATACTCATCTGGATGACAACTTCCTCACAGAGAACATAAATATTGATATGACAGAATACTGGTTACAACTTTGCTTCACTTCCTAGTATTGCGCTGCGAATGTATACTCATCTGGATGACAACTTCCTCACAGAGAACATAAATATTGATATGACAGAATACTGGTTACAACTTTGCTTCACTTCCTAGTATTGCGCTGCGAATGTATACTCATCTGGATGACAACTTCCTCACAGAGAACATAAATATTGATATGACAGAATACTGGTTACAACTTTGCTTCACTTCCTAGTATTGCGCTGCGAATGTATACTCATCTGGATGACAACTTCCTCACAGAGAACATAAATATTGATATGACAGAATACTGGTTACAACTTTGCTTCACTTCCTAGTATTGCGCTGCGAATGTATACTCATCTGGATGACAACTTCCTCACAGAGAACATAAATATTGATATGACAGAATACTGGTTACAACTTTGCTTCACTTCCTAGTATTGCGCTGCGAATGTATACTCATCTGGATGACAACTTCCTCACAGAGAACATAAATATTGATATGACAGAATACTGGTTACAACTTTGCTTCACTTCCTAGTATTGCGCCCCGAATACTTGTTCTTAGTATTACGCCATAGATAATGCTTCTAGTATTGGGCCTCAGAAAACATGTTACTAGTATTGCGCCCCGGATACATGTTCCTAGTAGTCCGCCCCGGATACATGTTCCTAGTATTGCGCCCCGATACATGTTCTAGTATTGCGCCCCGGATACATGTTCCTAGTATTGCGCCCCGGATACATGTTCATAGTATTGCGCCCCGGATACATGTTCATAGTATTGCGCCCCGGATACATGTTCCTAGTATTGCACATCGGTTACATGTTCGTCTGGATAATGAAATGAAAATCGTGGCATATCCTTTACAGGACGTATCCATCAACAACAGTAAACGAGTCGTTGATTTTTTTTTAGACACCACTTATACGTTCAGTAGTTTACCATTGCTTTCTTAACGGTGAGGTCTATTTTTACTTTTTTGTAAAAATCCCACGAAAACGAATTTGCTTCCAAATTTACCCACCGTGGGGTTTGAACCAGGTACGTTTGGGGTTGTCTGTGATCGAGCTCACTACCGCTTGAGCACTGCTGGAGCCCTCGAGAAATGTCTCATAGAAGGAAATCAACTCTTTCACTTTCAACATGCCACTACATCAGTGGTTCTCAAACTTCCTAATCCCGACCCTTGAATACAGTTCCTCATGTTGTGGTGACCCCAACCATAAAATTATGTAACAATATTTATTTCTAATTATGATAAATATGTATTTCTAATTATGATAAATATGTGTTTTCTGATGGTCTTAGGGACCCTGTGAAATGGTCGTTCGACCCCTAAAGGAGTCGTGACCCACAGTTTGAGAGCAACTGCACTAGACTGTTAAAACACGTAATCGCAAAGTACTGTAGTTTTACAAAGTACAAAAATAATGACAATACACATCAACGTTTCGACCAAAAGGCCTTTATCAAGCAAATGATACAACAGGAGTGATGCATTTCACAGCACACTACATTTAGACTACCAGTTTATATAGTTTTACTGCAGTCTTCAACTAGACTGTTAGAAAGTCACCGCAAAGCTCACTGCGAAGTAGAAGATGATATTGCACACACGGTGACTATAACTCAAGAATCACTTTGAAATGTGAAGAAAAAAGTTATTGAATCTACTCCCTGAAACAATCGTTAGAAGATTCACCAGACTGGAACCTAAAGTACAGACTACATGACCTTACACAAGAAGAAGAGTGCCAACCGCACTTCTTTATGAAAGTCGGGCGGACGGGCGGACGGAGGTAGGGACGGACGGACGGACGGAGGTAGGGACGGACGGGCGGACGGAGGTAGGGACGGACGGGCGGACGGAGGTAGGGACGGACGGGCGGACGGAGGTAGGGACGGACGGACGGACGGAGGTAGGGACGGACGGGCGGACGGAGGTAGGGACGGACGGGCGGACGGAGGTAGGGACGGACGGGCGGACGGAGGTAGGACGAACGGACGGACGGAGTAGGGACGGACGGAGGTAGGGACGGACGGGCGGACGGAGGTAGGGACGGACGGGCGGACGGAGGTAGGGACGGACGGACGGGCGACGGAGGTAGGGACGGACGGACGAACCGAAGACAGACGGATGGAGGAAGAGTGGGAGGACGGACGGAGGGACGGACGGAGGGAGGGAGGGACGGACGGAGGTAGGGACGGACGGAGGGACGGACGGAGGTAGGGACGGACGGACGAACCGAAGGACGGACGGATGGAGGAAGAGTGGGAGGACGGACGGAGGGATGGACGGAGGGAGGGAGGGACGGACGGAGGGAGGGAGGGAGGGACGAACGAACACACAGAGAGACAGACATAGAGACGGACGGACGGACAGAGAGACAGACAGACAGACAGGCAGGCAGGCAGGCAGGCAGGCAGACAGACAGACAGACAGACAGACAGACAGACAGATAGATCTGTCAGTAAAACACATCTCATTGTTTGGACTTCTTAGCGCAAGCAGCACAGAAGAGGAATATGAAGCTATCGGTGTGAGGGGAGGAATACTTTCCAAAAGATTGATTTAGTCCATAGATTCCCAAACTTTTTAGGCCCACCGCCCACTTTGCACGACATAAACTTTATAACGCCCCTCCCCATTATAACAGTTTGACACCCCCCACACACACACATATCTGTATACATGCTCTATTTTCACTTTGACATAGAAAATTGATATATATTTATGTCATACATGGTCAATTTTTAAATGATTATATACCTGAAATAGAAAATTGATGAAAAAATGGATCGTGTAAGATGGGTATAAGATGCATTAAAATGCAGAATTCAAATTTTTAATGATTATTCAATCGCAAAATAACGAAAAAAAACTCCACCAAAAGGTTTCTGAATCCACTATCGTCCCCTGGAAGGCTTCAGCGCCCACTAGGGGGAGGAGGGAGGGCGTACGCCACTTTGGGAACCCATGATTTAGTCAATAAAACTTCATCTCACAGAGGAGGTTCGCGGGTATCAAGTTCAGACATATTGCACTAAAAATTGGGGAAACTAGCACTGACTTGTCGTCTTGTTAGTACTAATGGGAAATACCATGACAGTTGTACCAGAAGATTACCAATTGCGTCATTGTTATTCATGCACCTGTCAGCCACACGTTTGACTGTGTCTTATTTGTTCTTACTAACGAGAATCAAATAGGAAATAGGACATTCGCTTCACTTGACCCACCACCCAAAGAAGGATAGAGTCTACATGAGTGAACTATTGAGACATTTTTCTCCCTTTTATGGTACTCTCGTCTACAGCAGTGGCGGCTCGTCATTAAGGGCCAGACCAAAAATAATGTGTAACGTGTATAAATTAAATTATAACCTAACCCAATACCATGATTTTCCACACAAAAATATGTCTGGCCCACCAACAAAACTTAGCACGAGCCGCCACTGGTCTACAGAGATTCTCTCCAGGATTGAGTTTAAAGTGCGTACGAAAATACTAGTATGCCCTAAGGCAGTGGTTCTCAGCATGTGGGTCGCGACCCTTTTGGGGGGTTCAACGACCTTTTCACAGGGGTCGTCTAAGACCACCGGAAAACACACATTTATCATAAGTAGAAATAAATATTTCACAATATATATTTGAAAATGAAAATCGTAGCATATCCTTTACAGGACGTAGCCATCAACCACAGTAAACAATTTTTTCTAGGCACCACTTCTACGTTCAGTAGTTTGTCATTGCTTTCTGAACGTCTCTTTTTACCTTTTTGTAAAATTTCCACGGAAACGAATTTGCTTCCAAACTTGCCCACCGTAGGGTTTGAACCAGGTACGCTTGGATTTGTGATCGAGCTCACTACGCTTGGCTACAGAAAAACAATATGTAAAATATAATTACCTATTGTTTTTCTGACTAATCACGATGCTTTTATTATGTTCAATTTGTAACAATGAAAATATTTCCTGCATATCAGATATTTACATGAATGGCTCACTGGTTGTGTTCGTAAAGACACTTGTATTGCTAGGCTAGGCGATGGGTGTCGTAAGAAATGAGGGTAAGTGGTTCGGATCCTGTGTTTGTCAATTTTGTGTTTTTTTCAGAAGCTCTTAATACCTGTACATTATTTATTTATTGATCATATTCTTTGCTTCTGTTGCTTCCTCTGTGGATCTTGAAAAAAAACTCCTTGTTCTCATCAGTCATGAAGTAGCAACGAAAATAATTTTATAGTTGGGGGTCACCACAACATGAGAAACTGTATTAAAGGGTCGCGGCATTAGGAAGTTTGAGAACCACTTCCCTAAGGTTTACAACCCGAGTAGTTATAAAATACTCACCCCGTTTAAAAGGGTCCAGAGACGAAGGATTGACTTTATTGCACCGGGTTTTACCCAAAATGACTTTGTCACAGTTCACAGAATTGGTACACCCGCTGCCGAAAGTATTTTATAGAGCACTAACTCCGTTGCTCCGGCAACAATTTTAGAAATCGCTGGAACAAGTGTATTACTCTAAACAGATCGACACGGCTCGATTCAACCCAGACTCGAAATTCAAGGCAACGGCTTAACCACTTTTCTCCCCGTTTCTTCTTCTACTGGTATCATATTCTAGTCACAACACAACCCATACATGAATACATAACCAGCTCCCCGTTTCTTCTACTACTGCTGGTATCATATTCTAGTCACAACCCATATACAGACATACAAGTACAATGGTATAAAAAAGCATACATAACCAGCTCCCCGTTTCTTCTGCTGGTATCATATTCTAGTCACAACCCATATACAAACATACAAGTACAATGGTATAAAAAAGCATACATAACCAGATAGACATTTTATTATTTTCATTATATTCGTCTCTTACCTTTAAAAGAGATCGGGTACTAGAGCTAAGGAAGACCAAGAAAAAGATGGATAGACAATATCAAGACTACATACACAAGGATACAACACAACAAGGGCGACTCATCTATCCCTAAAACGCAAATTAAAGCTCCCATCCCTACGCTTAACGGCAAGAGTGGACAGCCAACTACATCTTCCACCTGGGAATAGACAATAGACTTTTATACATTACGTGGAGCCTGCAAGCAATTTCTCCACATCACTCTATCCTGTCCAACTCAATCTCTTCTATGGAATAGAGTCCGATCTTTTTTCCCAGTTCTTAGCAAAGTTACTTTCATGGTTTCTTTATGGCGTCCATTCCTTCTTACAACCTTTACCTTCCACTTCAATGCCTGCTTTGTGATTCTTTGATCTTTTCTCAGAGTATGTCCAACATATCATCATTTTCTCTTACTTATAACAAATGTTACTAGTGGCTGACAAGACATCCATCTGATTTCAACAATTCTGAATTCGTCCGATTTTATGTTCATTATTTTTCGAAAACATCTATTCTATACATTTATTTCTATACCTTTATTTCTATACCTTTATTTCTATATATTTATTTCTATACATTTATTTCTATACATTTATTTCTATATATTTATTTCTATACATTTATTTCTATACATTTATTTTATACCTCTATTTCTATACTTTATTTCTATACCTTTATTTCTATACTGTATTCATCCTTATTTCTATACCTTTATTTCTATACATCTATTTTATACCTTTATTTCTATACCTTTATTTCTATACCTTTATTTCTATACCTTTATTTCTATACATTTATTTCTATACCTTTATTTCTATACATTTATTTCTATACATTTATTTCTATACCTTTATTTCTATACCTTTATTTCTATACATTTATTTCTATACCTTTATTTCTATACCTTTATTTCTATACCTTTATTTCTATACCTTTATTTCTATACATTTATTTCTATACATTTATTTCATACTTTATTTCTATACCTTATTTCTATACTTTATTTCATACCTTTATTTCTATACCTTTATTTCTATACCTTTATTTCTATACCTTTATTTCTATACATTTATTTCTATACATTTATTTCTATACCTTTATTTCTATACATTTATTTCTATACCTTTATTTCTATACCTTTATTTCTATACCTTTATTTCTATACATTTATTTCTATACCTTTATTTCTATACCTTTATTTCTATACCTTTATTTCTATACATTTATTTCTATACATTTATTTCTATACCTTTATTTCTATATCTTTATTTCTATACCTTTATTTCTATACCTTTATTTCTATACATTTATTTCTATACATTTATTTCTATACCTTTATTTCTATACATTTATTTCTATACCTTTATTTCTATACATTTATTTCTATACATTTATTTCTATACCTTTATTTCTATACCTTCAGTCATTTTCCAACTCTCTCTGGCTTATGTTAGGATTGATACACAATTAGAATTGAAAATTAGATTTAAAACTATATAACTTGAAGTATATTTATTTCGACTTTTTAAAAGCTGATGTTGCTTTGACAATTCGTAGCCTAATTTATTTTTTTCATATCTCCCACGCAGTCCAAATTGATACGCAAATATGTGCACTGCTCTGCTATTTTCATCATTCTGGAATAAAACAGACATATCGATCGGCATATGTATGTGTACTTTACAAAGACATATTGTTCATAGATTGCAATTTGTTCATATTTGGCTAATGATCATCACACCCCACCTTAACACGGTTGTACTCTTCAACTGTTGACAATAGCAACAGAAATAACTAGGTCAGGAATACGTATCACATATTCTATATTCAGATCAGAGAAATGGCGTTTGGTAACAATAACAAATCCTTATTGGAAGGCATGTGGTAATTTTCAGCGGAATTTAGAAAGAACTTGTTGTACTTTTGGTCATTTTGCAATCCTTTGAAAACCGAGACACAAGTGGGAGGGTTGCATCAGCCGATGGACAAATTACATCAAGGGAGATTGCAACATCAAGACAAGAGACAGGAGATGTGGGAAGCTCATTGCAGCCAATTTACTGATTATGGAGACGGCAACTGATTATTATTATTATTATATATAAGTGTCGTAAGCCAGGAGCGTGTATTTAGATGTATGCATGGGCGTCTAAAATACATTTTTCCAGAAGAGGGCACAATTTTAGTTGGTAGTTTGCTACGTTTAAATGGAGGACAAGATTCGCATAAAACTATGTTATCAAAAAGTCATTTTCCAGGTGGTGGCACTTGACCCTTCTACCTTAATGTATGGACGCGCATGTATGTGTTTGTGTGTATATTGTGTGTATGTGTGTCTATATGTATATATGTGTTTGTGTGTATTGTGCCTGTGTGTGTCCGTGAGAACGCTCAACTCACAGACTAAATAGTAAGAGGTGTAAAGACATAACAGAAGAAGGTTGCAGAAAATGAAATATTCCTGCACAGCGTTTCCCAAACTCGGGTCCGTGAGGTACTCACAGAGGGTCCTCAAGCGCTTGAAGAAAAATTATGATCTTTGATATTTCAAACAGAAAAATAAATTTTAAAAACATGTATAAAAACAGTGGTGAATTAGTTCCACTGCGAAATCAAAGGACCGATAAGACCGAGTCTAAATGTCTGACAGGATAAAATGAAAGATCATTTGAAGTTTTCCGCAGTCCGAGAAATTGGAGCCAGCTTGACTGTTGGTGTGATGTAATACTAACTCCATAGCTAGAAGATTTTCATATATAAAAACTGTTGGGGTCCGGCAGCAAAATGTATTAAACGTGGGTCGGCGGTAATGCAAAGTTTGGGGGTCCGCTGTTCTAGTATATTCCATGTTGTGTCTGTAGCAAAATAAGAATGTCAATCAGAATACATTACACAAAGATTGAAGAACAAAACTGCTTCTTTTAAAACAAAGTGATGGATACAAATTATTCAAACAAGTTGAATACAGAGAATATAAAGTTATTCTGTAAGAACAGAACATCAAAAAGCATTGGTTGATAAACAATATATAGTCTCGGAAAATGAAATATTTTGGTTGCATTACACGTCAACAGTTGTTTAAAGGCAGCAAAAATGTTCTTGGAAGATGAGGCAGCAGGTGGACAGGCAGCTGATGGACAAACAACAAAGCAGCAGATGGATAAAAGACGAGGCAGCAAATGGATAAAAGATGAGACAGCAGATGGACAAACAACGAAGCAGCAGATGGATAAAATACGAGGCAGCAGATGGATAAAATACGAGGCAGCAGATGGATAAAAGATGAGGCAGCAGATGGGCAAACAACGAAGCAGCAGATGGATAAAATACGAAGCAGCAGATGGATAAAATACGAGGCAACAGATGGATAAAAGATGAGACAGCAGATGGACAAACAACGAAGCAGCAGATGGATAAAATACGAGGCAACAGATGGATAAAAGATGAGACAGCAGATGGACAAACAACGAAGCAGCAGATGGATAAAATACGAGGCAGCAGATTGATAAAAGATGAGACAGCAGATGGACAAACAACGAAGCAGCAGATGGATAAAATACGAGGCAACAGATGGATAAAAGATGAGACAGCAGATGGACAAACAACGAAGCAGCAGATGGATAAAATACGAGGCAGCAGATTGATAAAAGATGAGACAGCAGATGGACAAACAACGAAGCAGCAGATGGATAAAATACGAGGCAGCAGATTGATAAAAGATGAGACAGCAGATGGACAAACAACGAAGCAGCAGATGGATAAAATACGAGGCAGCAGATTGATAAAAGATGAGACAGCAGATGGACAAACAACGAAGCAGCAGATGGATAAAATACGAGGCAGCAGATAACCAATAGGACGGTGACAACATAACATTAAGAAAAATGAAAATGATAATAGAGGAGACTTGCTTCATTTTGAGAATCGTTTCAAGCGGGATGTGAAGAGAGAGAAGATCTACAAAGATCATGCTGTATAAAGACGTGAGTTGTGCGTGAGTGTATTTAAGATATCTTTGCGTGTATGAAAGGTTCTATGAAAGACATGATGTACGAAGACATGAGTGTGTGCGTGAGTGTATTTAAGATATCTTTGCGTGTATGAAAGGTTCTATGAAAGACATGATGTACGAAGATATGAGTGTGTGCGTGAGTGTATTTAAGATATCTTTGCGTGTATGAAAGGTTCTAGAAAGACATGATGTACGAAGAATGAGTGGTGCGTGAGTGTATTTAAGATATCTTTGCGTGTATGAAAGGTTCTATGAAAGACATGATGTACGAAGATATGAGTGTGTGCGTGAGTGTATTTAAGATATCTTTGCGTGTATGAAAGGTTCTATGAAAGACATGATGTACGAAGATATGAGTGTGTGCTGAGTGTATTAAGATATCTTTGCGTGTATGAAAGGTTCTATGAAAGACATGATGTACGAAGATATGAGTGTGTGCGTGAGTGTATTTAAGATATCTTTGGTGTATGAAAGGTTCTATGAAAGACATGATGTACGAGAGTATGAGTGTGGCGTGAGTGTATGTTAAGATATATTTGCGTGTATGAAAGGTTCTATGAAAGACATGATGTACGAAGACATGAGTGTGTGCGTGAGTGTATTTAAGATATCTATGTGCGTGTATGAAAAGTTATACAAAGGACATGCTGTATGAAAAGGGGAATGTGTGCGTGAATGTATTTGACATCTTTGAGCGTGTATGAAACCGTACACCATGCCGAGTATTTTGAAGATGGGAAGATATTTTGTAGAATGTAATTTGAATTCTTTATAATGAATAACTTCCAAGGGTTCTTTAAGGCTCAATTAACACAGAACCTGCGTTTACGTCCGTCTCGATAGACTTGAACTCGATCTCACTAAAGATAAGGGATCTGGAAAAATATCTGAAGGCTCACGAGGAGCGAACCGGTTACTCATAGGGTACCACTACCTACTCTAAGAGACAGAATATGAGTGCTTCACAGAGCAGAGTATGAGAGAGATACGATATTAACACTAGTAGCAGAGTAGTGTGTAGTAGCAGTAGTAGTAGTGAGTCAGTAGTAGGCAGTAGAGCAGTAGTCAGACAAAGCAGAGAGTATGCAGTAGAGCAGTAGCAGCAGTAGCAGTGCAGTGTTAGAGAGAGTAGCAGCAGCAGCAGTAGAGTAGAGCTAGCAGTAGAGTAGCAGCAGTAGCTAAACAGAGAGCAGCAGTAGCAGAGAGTAGCAGCATGGCAGCAGGAGTGCAGAGCTAGCAGGAGCAGCAGTAGTTAGCAGCAGTAGCGCATGTATCAGCTGAGTGCAGAGCTAGCAGTGAGGAGCAGCAGCAGAGCAGCAGTTAAGCTAGCAGCAGTAATAACAGTAGTAGAGAGCAGAGAGAGCAGCAGTCAGTAGCAGAGCAGTGCTACTAATAGAGCAGTAGTAGTAGTAGTAGCAGTAGTGTAGCAGAACAGTGGTAGCAGTTTTTTGCTCTAAGTTCGTCTCGAGCCCCAGAATTATCACGGCCTGTGGACAGTAGCGCAGAGTATTACCAACTTCAATGGGGGACTGCCTAGAGTAGTTGATAGTAGCTCGGCCTGCAGCTGTGAGACGCCTCATAGCTCGGGTTCGAACCTACTGTCCGGCATTTGTTCGAGTCCCTGGTCTTACTCAGGACGATAACATGAGTACCTCTGAAGTCGGAGAAAATCTGCCTGTATGGCGAGGAATACTAATTACGAGTACATTGAGCACACGGCTGCCAGTGTAAAGTAATTTACAATGTGCACGCTGCTGCCATTGTAAGAAATTGGAAAACAGATTTTCACGCAAAAATCAGTTTCAGAGATGAAACTTTGTCTGAGTTGAAAGCGACGAAAAACAAAAAAACCAACTTCAATACCAGCGTCTACACATGTAATAAAAATAGCGCATAGTAAAAGTGGCACTTGTATAATTGGGATCAGTTTTTGACAATGTCCTGTAGCAGTGACAAAATGTCAAAATTGATTTCTATACTAAATTACGAGTAAATTACTTTGCTAAAACACACACATAAAGAATAATGAATTGTTGCAAATTCAGACAATTGCTAGTAAATAATGGTATTCATCAAATATGATGAGAAAACAAAAATCATAACATAATGATATAATCTACCTCTTCCGCTCTTGAGTCACTACTTAAACGCCACTTTTGGTAATTTGAGCCAAAGAGCGTGAGTACGTTGTATTGTGGTTGTATATAAATAGATATCTATCTATTTATCTTTCTATGAATTTATTTATATACCTATGTATCTATGTATTTATCTGTGTCTCTGTGGCAGGGAGGTCAGATACTATCCTCTCACTTCAAATGTCGCCCGTGTGTTGCCAGGACTTGCAAGGGGAACAAAGAATCGCAATACTGCAACCTAGAAGGAATGTTGTAAGAGGTGACTGAGGTAGACGCCTAGGAATCTACCTAGTAAATAACAAGCGTCGCAGGATGCTGCGCCTACTAATAGGTGCATAACTGGCACGACGTATAATTGCTCTTAGGCTCAAATCACATACAAATCACAAAGAGTGATTTAACGAGTGGTCGATATGGAGCGTTCGTAGAAGAAGAAAAATAAGAATCTCCAAATACACTTGGTTCATTTCAAACATGCAACGATCGATATATTTTTCCAGAGATTCCTGATGACAATGTACGTGAGATCAAGTTCCTAGTCCTACTGGAGACGAACGATAAAACGTAAGTTCCGTGTTCAAGTAGAGCCTGCTGTAAAATAACCAATAACAATTGAAAATCGATACGAGTTGACTGCAAAATCGGGGCATGAGCAAAATTCATTAAAAATTTTAAAATAAAAATTTCTACTAAAATATTTACCATCTTCAAACTTACATCAGGGACCCTGACCGGTGCTACAAAGTTCGTGCACTGTCACTGAAATCTAAATGTGTAAGAAATAGATCGGAGCACACATTATTATTCGCTGAAGTGAAATGATGATGACCCTATCAATCAATCATCTATCTATCTTTTGGCAACCCTGCTTTGCCCTTCAGTTTCAGGTTTAGTAGAGATACTTGGAGCGCGCTTTCTGTATACATTAGTGTTAGCAGCCTCAGATATTCCATCGCCCTGTTAATATGGACACCATCGTTGTTATCATCGTTTGCGATGGACGGCTGTTAATATGGACACCATCGTTGTTATCATCGTTTGCGATGGACGGCTGTTAATATGGACACCATCGTTGTTATCATCGTTTGCGATGGACGGCTGTTAATATGGACACCAAATTGTGATATCAGAGTGCCATTGTAGCGCCATGACTGATCCTGTATTCACATCGGGCAAGCAAAATAAATATCATGCAGACATATTTTCCTGTTCCTTTCTTTTACGTTTCATTCTTTGTTTACATAATTTGTATTGACTCACGAATGCCTTTTTTGCAGCGTTTCCCAAACTGAGGTCCACGAGCTATTCACATGGGGTCCTCGAGTTACTCACATGGGGTCCTCGAGTTACTCACATGGGGTTCTCAGATTACTCACTGGGGTCCTCGAGTTACTCACATGGGGTTCTCGAGTTACTACATGGGGTCCTCGAGTTACTACATGGGTTCACGAGTTACTCACATGGGTTACGAGTTACTCACATGGGGTCCTTTACTCACATGGGGTCTGCGAGTTATTCACATGGGGTCCTCGAGTTATTCACATGGGGTCTGCGAGTTACTCACATGGGGTCCACGAGCTATTCACATGGGGTCCTCGAGTTATTCACATGGGGTCCTCGAGTTACTCACATGGGGTCCTCGAGTTACTCACATGGGGTCCGCGAGTTACTCACATGGGGTCCTCGAGTTACTCACATGGGGTCCTCGAGTTACTCACATGGGGTCCTCGAGTTACTCACATGGGGTCCTCGGAGTTATTCCATGGGGTCCTCGAGTTATTCACATGGGGTCCTCGAGTTACTCCATGGGGTCCTCGAGTTACTCACATGGGGTCCAGAGCTACTCACATGGGGTCCGCGAGCTACTCACATGGGGTCCTCGAGTTACTCACATGGGGTCCTCGAGTTACTCACATGGGGTCCTCGAGTTACTCACATGGGGTCCTCGAGTTACTCACATGGGGTCCTCGAGTTACTCACATGGGGTCCTCGAGTTACTCACATGGGGTCCGTGAGTTACTCACATGGGGTCCTCGAGTTACTCACATGGGGTCTGCGAGTTACTCACATGGGGTCCTCGAGTTACTCACATGGGGTCCTCGAGTTACTCACATGGGGTCCGCGAGTTACTCACATTGGGTCCGCGATTTACTCACATGGGGTCTGCGAGCTACTCACATGGGGTCCGCGAGCTACTCACATGGGGTCCGCGAGTTACTCACATGGGGTCCTCGAGTTACTCACATGGGGTCCGCGAGTTACTCACATTGGGTCCAGCGATTTACTCACATGGGGTCTGCGAGCTACTCATGGGGTCTGAGCTACTCACATGGGTCCGTGAGTTACTACATGGGGTCTGCGAGTTACTCACATGGGGTCCTGAGTTCTCACATGGGTCCTCGAGTTACTCACATGGGGTCCAGAGTTACTCACATGGGGTCTGCGAGCTACTCACATGGGGTCTGCGAGCTACTCACATGGGGTCCTCGAGTTACTCACATGGGGTCCTCGAGTTACTCACATGGGGTCCGCGAGTTACTCACATGGGGTCTGCGAGCTACTCACATGGGGTCCGTGAGTTACTCACATGGGGTCTGCGAGTTACTCACATGGGGTCCTCGAGTTACTCACATGGGGTCTGCGAGCTACTCACATGGGGTCCGTGAGTTACTCACATGGGGTCCTCGAGTTACTCACATGGGGTCCTGAGTTACTCACATGGGTCCGAGTTACTCACATGGGGTCCGCGAGCTACTCACATGGGGTCCTCGAGTTACTCACATGGGGTCCTCGAGTTACTCACATGGGGTCTGCGATTTACTCACATGGGGTCCGCGAGCTACTCACATGGGTCCGCGAGCTACTCACATGGGGTCCGGAGCTACTCACATGGGGTCCAGAGCTACTCACATGGGGTCTGGAGTTACTCACATGGGGTCCAGGAGTTACTCACATGGGGTCCGAGCTACTCAATGGGTCCTCGAGTTACTCACATGGGGTCCGCTGAGTTACCTACATGGGGTCCTCAAGCGCTTAAAGATTATGATCTTTGACATTTCAAACAGAAAAATAAATTTAAACATGTATAAAAACAGTGGTAAATTAGTTTCGCTGTGAAATCAAAGGATCCAGACCAGACCGGAGTCTAAATGTCTGACAGGATAAAATGAAAGATCATTGAAGTTTCGCATAGTCTGAAAAATTGGAGATAGCTTGAATGTTGGTGTGGTGTAATAATAACTCCATCGCTAGAAGAATGACATGTAAGTAAGTAATTGGCTGAAACGATCTTGGGAAAGATAGGATAAATAACATTGGCGTGCATTGGCTTTTTCTACAATACATTTTGGCTGTGCTTCAAGATGGATCTCTGGCTAAAATTGAAACGCAAATGTACTAATAATGCTAATGATTGCTCGTCTTGTTCAAGACAAAAGGAAACCTCTGCCTGTATATGTTAAATTGCAGACATTGTTTACTATTGTAACAGGCAGATAATTCATTCCTGTCCATTTTCATATCTAGAAACTTTGGGAGTCCGACAGCAAAATCTATTTAAAAGGGGATTCGCGGTGATGCAAAGTTTGGGAACCTTTACCTTTTTGTGAATATGGGAACAATTAACCATGCCAGACGACAGCTTCTAGACGACATTTGTAATGGCGTAGCTATGTAGTACCATTTTAGTTAACATTTGCAATAATTGAAGTGACCTAGATAGCGACTCTATTTTTGTCCGTCTTATTAGCATTTCTTTGAACTGCCAGAGTCGCGTTGAAACTACAACAAAATGAGGTTTCCACTGTCGCGTGCATTGATCACATTTGTGCAGAAATTAAGAAAATATATGCAGTTTTTAAAAATTATTATTATTATTTCCTTGATAAAAAGCACAACTTTTTTTAAAAAAAAGATTTTCGTTGTGTCATCATTTTTGTGGTTCATTATTTTGTAGTCTATGGAAGGAAACAAAAAATACACCTTATTAAGTATTAACTCTTTCACTCCGTAATTTATTTTATTCCGGACGGATTCATCTTACAATGTATACTAAATGAGCCAATATAGTCTTTGTGCCATATTAAGAAATACCGCGAGCCGGTATATCGGCTCAGATGCACGAATGGGTTAACACTTGGTTTGAAAAAAGACAAGTTAAATAAGGCTGATTACTTTTTTTTTTACCACCCAAACAAGGAAAATATTACGTTAAAAAATATTTGAACAAAAAACTCATTCTTCTTCTTTGAATGCTCTATTTCGACCACTTGTTAAACCACTCTGTGATCTGTATGTGATCTGAGCCTAGTAACGATTGTACGTTGTGCAGTTATGCACCTACAAGTAGGCCAGCACATCCGATTTCTGCGACTCTTTTATTTACTATGGTAGCTTCCTAAGTCCCTACCTCAGTCGCCTTTTACGACATGCCTTGTAGGTCGCAGTGTTGCTATTCGTTGCTCCCCTTGCGAGTCTCGACAACACACGGACAGAAAACTAATTCAAAATGATGTGTATTTCGTGGCAAACGGAGTGAGGACGTAGGAAAGAAAATAAAGGGAGTTGTATTTCATAGAAACACAACAAACACAATAAGAAGTGGGGAATAATGTAAGGAATGAAATTAGAAAAGGCAAAACATGTTGGAAATATAGAACTTGAGACTTGACATTTTGATGAAAACCACACTAAAAGAATTTGTGAACGGCAAGTTACAAAGAGGAAAACAAAACTAGACGTGGTTATACTGAAGGCATGATTCTAGAAGGAAGACAATATTAGCAGTGGATACACTTAAGACAAGCTACTGAGAAAAGATGAGATTAAAAGTGGATACAAATAGTAGAAAAACAAGTAGTGGATATATTGAAGATAAACTTCTAGAGGAAAACAAATTAAAAGTGGATACACTGAAGGCAAGCTACTAGGAGGAAGAAAAACTAAAAGTGGAACAATAGGCAAGCTAGGAGGAAAGAAAAGTAAAGTGGATAAATAATGTAAGTCAAACTTAGGAGGAAGAAAACAAATTTAAAAGTGGATAAGGAAGCACTAGGAGGAAGAAAAACTAAAGTGGATACATAACGAAGTCACTAGGAGGAAGAAAAACTAAAGTGGATAAAGTAACGAAGTCACTAGAGGAAGAAAAAATAAAAGTGGATAAAGTAAGCAAGTCACTAGGAGGAAGAAAAAAACTAAAAGTGGATAAAGAAGAAGCCTCTAGGGGAAGACAAGACTAAAAGTGGACACACTGAATGCAAGCTACTATTTTTTTTTTTAAACAACTAAAAGTGGACACACTGAAGGCAAGCTATTATTAAAAAAAACAACTAAAAGTGGACACACTGCTGGCAAATTTTCAATTTCATTTAAATATTAAGCCGTACTACTTGACTACATATGGCTCTTATTGCCCTCTCTCTCTCTCTCTCTCTCTCTCTCTGTCTGTGTGTGCGTGTGTGTGTGTGTGTGTCTCTAGTTGGCCGAGTCCAAAAAAGATGAATGTATCAATATTTGGGGAAAAGACATCCCTTTTGAAGAGCTAAAAGGAAAACATCTGCGCAGAATAATATATCACAGATTTCAACTTAGAACTTGTTTCATGAAAAATTCATCCGCCTGTAATTAGTCCTGGATGTAAACAAGACAGATGGCGAACAAATGGTGTCTGTTTAGAATCGTGATCACTAAGTGGGTACCACTTTCGTACACCCAGATTTACTAGATATACGAGATTTAGGTAATATTAACAGTTAAACTATCGATGAATAGAATTATCATCATGTGCCCTACAAGCTGGTGTATGCGATCGTTGATCTCTGCAAACAGTTGTCCCTCAATATTGTGTCTTGTATGTCTCTTCTGACTAATTTTTGCGTGAAAGAGTACTTTATCGTTTGACTAGTGTCCCTCGCAGGCTGGCTTTCGTCGATGTCAGATGTACTTGAAGTTTTCAAGAAACCTGTATTCCGAACCACTTGCCGTGAGTCCTCATACCCTCGGAAATTTTACAAGTGACAATGAGGGAAGTGCGACTTCTCTATCGGATTTCCCGCCGCTTTCTGTCTGTGGTGAGGTCGTTCCGGATAAGGAACATTTCAACCATTCTGAGACATGTGGACGTCATGGTACTCGTGTTATTTCTTACATTTGCTTCGCATTTATGCAATTTTCACATCAGACATCGGCCAGAAGATGCGTGCATTCATTCAGGATTTTTTACCTATGTGACATGACTGTGCTTGCACTACTACCTATACCAGAATAGCTCTCCCTCGATCCCCATCCACTTAGCCAGACAGGATCATTTGTCTGTTTTCAGGGCCTCCACGAGGAGGTGGGGTAGGGTCTTGATCAGTGCCCGCTCACTGACCCCGGAACGGCGTTGTCCCTTTGTGTTATTTGCACCTGCGGCTCCTGCACTTGATCTCATCTACACTAAAATCATAAATAACTGAAAAATAGCCCGATCACCTAACATTGACGGTGAACTTCGTAACCTTGAAGAAAGAATCAAGCACAGTACCTCAACGTTATAGAAACACTCATTCAAATTTTACAAACATAAAAGCCTCTCACACGTTTTTTCTATCCCGGACCTTACCCACTATAGCTGGGTTTTTGGTAGTTTACAATTTTACCATAGCATAACTAATCATTGTGGCAGTTATTAAGAAACACACACAAACACTAGGTAATCAGTGAAGCGTAGTAGCGGCGAGGAGAGAATTTTTTTCTAAATAAGAATCATTGAATTCATATTTAATCCCTTTAGGTCACGACTACTGACGTCTGTCCTGGTCTTGGTTCGGAAGTTTCAAATCGCTAGCAAAGAAATGGACAGCACATGACTTAGCGATAAATGGAAATAACTGCATAAATTATTGACTAATTCTATCACGCAATAAGTGTTGTTCTAAAGGCTAAATGTTAGGCATTAGTTACTGTATGTTTCCTATATGAAATGAAGTTACTGTACAAGTCTAAAGGCGAAAGATTGACTTCAATGCACCGGTTTCCCATTATGGCGCCGGGTTTCCATTATGGCACCGGGTTTCCCATTATGGCACCGGTTTCCCATTATGGCGCTGGGTTTCCCCATTATGGCACTGGGTTTCCCCATTATGGCACCGTCTCTGTCGACATAAATGGCACGCTATCTGTGGAGAGTGTTGCACAAAGGAGAATCCCGTAGCTTCAGCAACAATCCTAGGGATCTCATGAAATAATGGCACAATTGACTCGGTTCTGATTCGAACCCAAGCCTTCAGAGCAACAGGTTATTGGTTACTGAACTGACGCTGCAGCACTTCAGGCAGACATATTGGTGCGCAGTCTCCCATAAGAGATGTCAAAGAGTATTCATGCTGATGGTTCCTGTGGCTCGCTTAGGAAACACACTCCGCTCTCTGCTCCTCAAGTATCCAGTTCGACTTGTACAACGTATAATTCCAAACTCCTTGAATCGATGGATTGATTCAATGCTAACTTTAGTACTCTCATCCAACAGTAGGTCGATGGATTGATTCAATGCTAACTTTAGTACTCTCATCCAACAGTAGGTCGATGGATTGATTCAATGCTAACTTTAGTACTCTCATCCAACAGTAGGTCGATGGATTGATTCAACGCTAACTTTAGTACTCTCATCCAACAGTAGGTCGATGAATTGATTCAACGCTAACTTTAGTACTCTCATCCAACAGTAGGTCGATGGATTGATTCAAAGCTAACTTTAGTACTCTCATCCAACAGTAGGTCGATGAATTGATTCAACGCTAGCTTTAGTACTCTCATCCAACAGTAGGTCGATGGATTGATTCAAAGCTAACTTTAGTACTCTCATCCAACAGTAGGTCGATGAATTGATTCAACGCTAGCTTTAGTACTCTCATCCAACAGTAGGTCGATGGATTGATTCAACGCTAACTTTAGTACTCTCATCCAACAGTAGGTCGATGGATTGATTCAACGCTAACTTTAGTACTCTCATCCAACAGTAGGTCGATGAATTGATTCAACGCTAGCTTTAGTACTCTCATCCAACAGTAGGTCGATGAATTGATTCAACGCTAACTTTAGTACTCTCATCCAACAGTAGGTCGATGAATTGATTCAAAGCTAACTTTAGTACTCTCATCCAACAGTAGGTCGATGAATTGATTCAACGCTAACTTTAGTACTCTCATCCAACAGTAGGTCGATGAATTGATTCAACGCTAGCTTTAGTACTCTCATCCAATAGTAGGTCGATGGATTGATTCAAAGCTAACTTTAGTACTCTCATCCAACAGTAGGTCGATGAATTGATTCAACGCTAGCTTTAGTACTCTCATCCAACAGTAGGTCGATGGATTGATTCAAAGCTAACTTTAGTACTCTCATCCAACAGTAGGTCGATGGATTGATTCAACGCTAGCTTTAGTACTCTCATCCAACAGTAGGTCGATGAATTGATTCAACGCTAACTTTAGTACTCTCATCCAACAGTAGGTCGATGAATTGATTCAAAGCTAACTTTAGTACTCTCATCCAACAGTAGGTCGATGGATTGATTCAACGCTAACTTTAGTACTCTCATCCAACAGTAGGTCGATGGATTGATTCAAAGCTAACTTTAGTACTCTCATCCAACAGTAGGTCGATGGATTGATTCAACGCTAACTTTAGTACTCTCATCCAACAGTAGGTCGATGGATTGATTCAACGCTAACTTTAGTACTCTCATCCAACAGTAGGTCGATGGATTGATTCAACGCTAACTTTAGTACTCTCATCCAACAGTAGGTCGATGGATTGATTCAACGCTAACTTTAGTACTCTCATCCAACAGTAGGTCGATGGATTGATTCAAAGCTAACTTTAGTACTCTCATCCAACAGTAGGTCGATGGATTGATTCAACGCTAACTTTAGTACTCTCATCCAACAGTAGGTCGATGGATTGATTCAACGCTAACTTTAGTACTCTCATCCAACAGTAGGTCGATGGATTGATTCAACGCTAACTTTAGTACTCTCATCCAACAGTAGGTCGATGGATTGATTCAACGCTAACTTTAGTACTCTCATCCAACAGTAGGTCGATGGATTGATTCAAAGCTAACTTTAGTACTCTCATCCAACAGTAGGTCGATGGATTGATTCAACGCTAACTTGAGTACTCTCATCCAACAGTAGGTCGATGAATTGATTCAACGCTAACTTTAGTACTCTCATCCAACAGTAGGTCGATGGATTGATTCAACGCTAACTTTAGTACTCTCATCCAACAGTAGGTCGATGGATTGATTCAACGCTAACTTTAGTACTCTCATCCAACAGTAGGTCGATGGATTGATTCAAAGCTAACTTTAGTACTCTCATCCAACAGTAGGTCGATGGATTGATTCAACGCTAACTTTAGTACTCTCATCCAACAGTAGGTCGATGGATTGATTCAACGCTAACTTTAGTACTCTCATCCAACAGTAGGTCGATGGATTGATTCAACGCTAACTTTAGTACTCTCATCCAACAGTAGGTCGATGGATTGATTCAACGCTAACTTTAGTACTCTCATCCAACAGTAGGTCGTCAAGAGATCGAAGAACATCCCCTTTATACATCCCCGACTCTCCAAAAATCGATGCTTTCGATGCAAGCATGCCCGCTCTCTCGTTGCCGCGAACACCCGAGTACCAAGGAAAGTAGATCTACGCGAGTCTGTAGGTTGAAAACCTCTCTAGACGACATCCACTCATACCGTAACCTGCTATTCTGGAGCTTCCGAAGAATCGACTGAAAGCAAGAAACAACAACGGTTCCAGTAAATGGAGTCCCAGAGAGTTCCATGCCTTAATTCTGAATACTTTCAAGTCGTTCACATTGTGAACTTGATATCCTGAGAATGCTGAGTCCGTAATCTACCACGAACATAACCAGTTGATGAAACATAAGGACAAGCAGTCTCTGTTCAATGAGTGCTGCTATCATAACCTTGAGAGCTGCAAAGCCACGCTAGCAAAATGGTGTGTAGTTTGTTCAATATGATGTTTGAAAGATAGACTACGATTAAATATTATTATAGATAAAGTAATCTGTCACGACGCTCAATAGCCTGTCCATCAAATGTGACTCCTGGTAGGTCAGCACTGACTATGGAATTATCCAAAGAGCACCACAACATACACGCCTTCTTATGATTGACTTGAGAGCGTGATTCACTAAAGCAAGATTGTATGCAGTTTTCCCTGAATGTCCTCAACCATTTTTTGTCTATCTGATCCAGTTGTATATATTAAGACGCCATTTGCAAAAATCAACATTCGTCCCGATCAGGCTGGCTGTATTTTGACTAAATTTGATGAGTATAAATTGAATAACGCAGATGATAGAGGGGAAACTCTTGCTAATCCCGGACATATAAGTGTGGGGTCTGATGTTCATGTTCCTAATCGTAGTGCAACGGTCTTCTCAATCAAAAAAGTATCGTTTTAATTAAAGCCCGATTTAAAAACTCTTAGGTCCCTAGAAAGTTCTCTCGTCTCTTTCAACGTCATGTTGAAGTTTTCTTTAATATGTAACCAGGTGGTAATCATGGACATATACGTGTAGGATCTAACGTTTAATATGTAACCAGGTGGTAATCATGGACATATACGTGTAGGTTCTAACGTTTAATATGTAACCAGGTGGTAATCATGGACATATACGTGTAGAGTCTAACGTTTAATATGTAACCAGGTGGTAATCATGAAACATATACGTGTAGGGTCTAACGTTTAATATGTAACCAGGTGGTAATCATGGACATATACGTGTAGAGTCTAACGTTTAATATGTAACCAGGTGGTAATCATGAACATATACTTGTAGAGTCTAACGTTTAATATGTAACCAGGTGGTAATCATGGACATATACGTGTAGGTTCTAACGTTTAATATGTAACCAGGTGGTAATCATGAACATATACTTGTAGAGTCTAACGTTTAATATGTAACCAGGTGGTAATCATGGACATATACGTGTAGGATCTAACGTTTAATATGTAACCAGGTGGTAATCATGGACATATACTTGTAGGGTCTAACGTTTAATATGTAACCAGGTGGTAATCATGGACATATACTTGTAGGGTCTAACGTTTAATATGTAACCAGGTGGTAATCATGAACATATACGTGTAGGGTCTAACGTTTAATATGTAACCAGGTGGTAATCATGGACATATACGTGTAGAGTCTAACGTTTAATATGTAACCAGGTGGTAATCATGAACATATACTTGTAGGGTCTAACGTTTAATATGTAACCAGGTGGTAATCATGGACATATACGTGTAGGTTCTAATGTTTAATATGTAACCAGGTGGTAATCATGAACATATACGTGTAGGTCTAACGTTTAATATGTAACCAGGTGGTAATCATGAACATATACGTGTAGGATCTAACGTTTAATATGTAACCAGGTGGTAATCATGGACATATACGTGTAGAGTCTAACGTTTAATATGTAACCAGGTGGTAATCATGAACATATACGTGTAGAGTCTAACGTTTAATATGTAACCAGGTGGTAATCATGGACATATACTTGTAGAGTCTAACGTTTAATATGTAACCAGGTGGTAATCATAGACATATACTTGTAGGGTCTAACGTTTAATATGTAACCAGGTGGTAATCATGAAACATATACGTGTAGGGTCTAACGTTTAATATGTAACCAGGTGGTAATCATGAACATATACGTGTAGAGTCTAACGTTTAATATGTAACCAGGTGGTAATCATAGACATATACTTGTAGGGTCTAACGTTTAATATGTAACCAGGTGGTAATCATGAACATATACGTGTAGAGTCTAACGTTTAATATGTAACCAGGTGGTAATCATAGACATATACGTGTAGGGTCTAACGTTTAATATGTAACCAGGTGGTAATCATAGACATATACGTGTAGGGTCTAACGTTTAATATGTAACCAGGTGGTAATCATAGACATGTACGTGTAGGGTCTAACGTTTAATATGTAACCAGGTGGTAATCATAGACATGTACGTGTAGGGTCTAACGTTTAATATGTAACCAGGTGGTAATCATAGACATGTACGTGTAGGGTCTAACGTTTAATATGTAACCAGGTGGTAATCATGAACATATACGTGTAGAGTCTAACGTTTAATATGTAACCAGGTGGTAATCATAGACATATACGTGTAGGGTCTAACGTTTAATATGTAACCAGGTGGTAATCATGAACATATACGTGTATGGTCTAACGTTTAATATGTAACCAGGTGGTAATCATGGACATATACGTGTAGGGTCTAACGTTTAATATGTAACCAGGTGGTAATCATGGACATATACGTGTAGGGTCTAACGTTTAATATGTAACCAGGTGGTAATCATGGACATATACGTGAGAGTCTAACGTTTAATATGTAACAGGTGGTAATCATGAACATAAAATGTGTAGGTCTAACGTTTAATATGTAACCAGGTGGTAATCATGAACATATACGTGTAGAGTCTAACGTTTAATATGTAACCAGGTGGTAATCATGAACATATACGTGTAGGTTCTAACGTTTAATATGTAACCAGGTCGTAATCATGGACATATACGTGTAGAGTCTAACGTTTAATATGTAACCAGGTGGTAATCATGAACATATACGTGTAGGATCTAACGTTTAATATGTAACCAGGTGGTAATCATGAACATATACGTGTAGGGTCTAACGTTTAATATGTAACCAGGTGGTAATCATGGACATATACGTGTAGGGTCTAACGTTTAATATGTAACCAGGTGGTAATCATGAACATATACGTGTAGGTTCTAACGTTTAATATGTAACCAGGTGGTAATCATAGACATATACGTTAGGTCTAACGTTTAATATGTAACCAGGTGGTAATCATGACATATACGTGTAGGTCTAACGTTTAATATGTAACCAGGTGGTAATCATGAACATATACGTGTAGAGTCTAACGTTTAATATGTAACCAGGTGGTAATCATGAACATATACGTGTAGGATCTAACGTTTAATATGTAACCAGGTGGTAATCATGAACATATACGTGTAGGGTCTAACGTTTAATATGTAACCAGGTGGTAATCATGGAACATATACGTGTAGGGTCTAACGTTTAATATGTAACCAGGTGGTAATCATGGAACATATACGTGTAGGATCTAACGTTTAATATATAACCAGGTGGTAATCATGGAACATATACGTGTAGGTCTAACGTTTAATATGTAACCAGGTGGTAATCATGAACATATACGTGTAGGATCTAACGTTTAATATGTAACCAGGTGGTAATCATAGACATATACGTGTAGGGTCTAACGTTTAATATGTAACCAGGTGGTAATCATGGACATATACGTGTAGAGTCTAACGTTTAATATGTAACCAGGTGGTAATCATGAAACATATACGTGTAGGGTCTAACGTTTAATATGTAACCAGGTGGTAATCATGAACATATACGTGTAGGGTCTAACGTTTAATATGTAACCAGGTGGTAATCATGGACATATACGTGTAGGTTCTAACGTTTAATATGTAACCAGGTGGTAATCATGGAACATATACGTGTAGGGTCTAACGTTTAATATGTAACCAGGTGGTAATCATGGAACATATACGTGTAGGGTCTAACGTTTAATATGTAACCAGGTGGTAATCATGAACATATACGTGTAGGATCTAACGTTTAATATGTAACCAGGTGGTAATCATGAACATATACGTGTAGAGTCTAACGTTTAATATGTAACCAGGTGGTAATCATGAACATATACGTGTAGAGTCTAACGTTTAATATGTAACCAGGTGGTAATCATGAACATATACGTGAGGGTCTAACGTTTAATATGTAACCAGGTGGTAATCATGAACATATACGTGTAGGGTCTAACGTTTAATATGTAACCAGGTGGTAATCATGAACATATACGTGTAGAGTCTAACGTTTAATATGTAACCAGGTGGTAATCATGAACATATACGTGTAGGGTCTAACGTTTAATATGTAACCAGGTGGTAATCATAGACATATACGTGTAGAGTCTAACGTTTAATATGTAACCAGGTGGTAATCATAGACATATACGTGTAGGGTCTAACGTTTAATATGTAACCAGGTGGTAATCATGGACATATACGTGTAGGTTCTAACGTTTAATATGTAACCAGGTGGTAATCATGAACATATACGTGTAGGGTCTAACGTTTAATATGTAACCAGGTGGTAATCATGAACATATACGTGTAGAGTCTAACGTTTAATATGTAACCAGGTGGTAATCATGAACATATACGTGTAGGGTCTAACGTTTAATATGTAACCAGGTGGTAATCATGGACATATACGTGTGGGTCTAACGTTTAATATGTAACCAGGTGGTAATCATGAACATATACTTGTAGGGTCTAACGTTTAATATGTAACCAGGTGGTAATCATGGACATATACGTGTAGGGTCTAACGTTTAATATGTAACCAGGTGGTAATCATGGACATATACGTGTAGGATCTAACGTTTAATATGTAACCAGGTGGTAATCATGGACATATACGTGTAGGGTCTAACGTTTAATATGTAACCAGGTGGTAATCATAGACATATACGTGTAGGGTCTAACGTTTAATATGTAACCAGGTGGTAATCATGAACATATACGTGTAGGGTCTAACGTTTAATATGTAACCAGGTGGTAATCATGAACATATACGTGTAGGTTCTAACGTTTAATATGTAACCAGGTGGTAATCATGGACATATACGTGTAGGGTCTAACGTTTAATATGTAACCAGGTGGTAATCATGGACATATACTTGTAGAGTCTAACGTTTAATATGTAACCAGGTGGTAATCATGGACATATACGTGTAGGTTCTAACGTTTAATATGTAACCAGGTGGTAATCATGGACATATACTTGTAGAGTCTAACGTTTAATATGTAACCAGGTGGTAATCATGGACATATACGTGTAGAGTCTAACGTTTAATATGTAACCAGGTGGTAATCATGAACATATACGTGTAGGGTCTAACGTTTAATATGTAACCAGGTGGTAATCATAGACATATACGTGTAGGGTCTAACGTTTAATATGTAACCAGGTGGTAATCATGGAACATATACGTGTAGGGTCTAACGTTTAATATGTAACCAGGTGGTAATCATGGACATATACGTGTAGGTTCTAACGTTTAATATGTAACCAGGTGGTAATCATGGACATATACGTGTAGAGTCTAACGTTTAATATGTAACCAGGTGGTAATCATGGACATATACGTGTAGGGTCTAACGTTTAATATGTAACCAGGTGGTAATCATGAACATATACGTGTAGTGTCTAACGTTTAATATGTAACCAGGTGGTAATCATGAACATATACGTGTAGGGTCTAACGTTTAATATGTAACCAGGTGGTAATCATGGACATATACGTGTAGAGTCTAACGTTTAATATGTAACCAGGTGGTAATCATGAACATATAGTGTAGGGTCTAACGTTTAATATGTAACCAGGTGGTAATCATGAACATATACGTGTAGGGTCTAACGTTTAATATGTAACCAGGTGGTAATCATGGACATATACGTGTAGGGTCTAACGTTTAATATGTAACCAGGTGGTAATCATGAACATATACGTGTAGGTTCTAACGTTTAATATGTAACCAGGTGGTAATCATGGACATATACGTGTAGGTTCTAACGTTTAATATGTAACCAGGTGGTAATCATGGACATATACGTGTAGAGTCTAACGTTTAATATGTAACCAGGTGGTAATCATGAACATATACGTGTAGGATCTAACGTTTAATATGTAACCAGGTGGTAATCATGAACATATACTTGTAGGGTCTAACGTTTAATATGTAACCAGGTGGTAATCATAGACATATACGTGTAGGGTCTAACGTTTAATATGTAACCAGGTGGTAATCATGAACATATACGTGTAGAGTCTAACGTTTAATATGTAACCAGGTGGTAATCATGGACATATACGTGTAGGGTCTAACGTTTAATATGTAACCAGGTGGTAATCATAAACATATACGTGTAGGTTCTAACGTTTAATATGTAACCAGGTGGTAATCATAGACATATACGTGTAGGGTCTAACGTTTAATATGTAACCAGGTGGTAATCATGGACATATACGTGTAGGTTCTAACGTTTAATATGTAACCAGGTGGTAATCATGGACATATACGTGTAGAGTCTAACGTTTAATATGTAACCAGGTGGTAATCATGGAACATATACGTGTAGTGTCTAACGTTTAATATGTAACCAGGTGGTAATCATGAACATATACGTGTAGGGTCTAACGTTTAATATGTAACCAGGTGGTAATCATAGACATATAAGTGTAGGTTCTAACGTTTAATATGTAACCAGGTGGTAATCATGGACATATACGTGTAGAGTCTAACGTTTAATATGTAACCAGGTGGTAATCATGGAACATATACGTGTAGTGTCTAACGTTTAATATGTAACCAGGTGGTAATCATGAACATATACGTGTAGGGTCTAACGTTTAATATGTAACCAGGTGGTAATCATGAACATATACGTGTAGGTCTAACGTTTAATATGTAACCAGGTGGTAATCATGAACATATACGTGTAGGGTCTAACGTTTAATATGTAACCAGGTGGTAATCATAGACATATACGTGTAGGGTCTAACGTTTAATATGTAACCAGGTGGTAATCATGAACATATACGTGTAGGGTCTAACGTTTAATATGTAACCAGGTGGTAATCTGGACATATACGTGTAGGGTCTAACGTTTAATATGTAACCAGGTGGTAATCATGAACATATACGTGTAGGGTCTAACGTTTAATATGTAACCAGGTGGTAATCATGGACATATACTTGTAGAGTCTAACGTTTAATATGTAACCAGGTGGTAATCATGGACATATACGTGTAGGGTCTAACGTTTAATATGTAACCAGGTGGTAATCATGGACATATACGTGTAGAGTCTAACGTTTAATATGTAACCAGGTGGTAATCATGGACATATACGTGTAGGGTCTAACGTTTAATATGTAACCAGGTGGTAATCATGAACATATACGTGTAGAGTCTAACGTTTAATATGTAACCAGGTGGTAATCATGAACATATACTTGTAGAGTCTAACGTTTAATATGTAACCAGGTGGTAATCATGGACATATACGTGTAGGGTCTAACGTTTAATATGTAACCAGGTGGTAATCATGAACATATACGTGTAGGGTCTAACGTTTAATATGTAACCAGGTGGTAATCATGGACATATACTTGTAGAGTCTAACGTTTAATATGTAACCAGGTGGTAATCATGAACATATACTTGTAGAGTCTAACGTTTAATATGTAACCAGGTGGTAATCATGAACATATACGTGTAGAGTCTAACGTTTAATATGTAACCAGGTGGTAATCATGGACATATACGTGTAGAGTCTAACGTTTAATATGTAACCAGGTGGTAATCATGAACATATACGTGTAGGGTCTAACGTTTAATATGTAACCAGGTGGTAATCATGAACATATACGTGTAGGGTCTAACGTTTAATATGTAACCAGGTGGTAATCATGAACATATACGTGTAGAGTCTAACGTTTAATATGTAACCAGGTGGTAATCATGACATATACGTAGGTCTAACGTTTAATATGTAACCAGGTGGTAATCATGAACATATACGTGTAGGGTCTAACGTTTAATATGTAACCAGGTGGTAATCATGAACATATACGTGTAGGTTCTAACGTTTAATATGAAACCCAGGTGGTAATCATAGACATATACGTGTAGGTTCTAACGTTTAATATGTAACCAGGTGGTAATCATAGACATATACGTGTAGAGTCTAACGTTTAATATGTAACCAGGTGGTAATCATGAACATATACGTGTAGGTTCTAACGTTTAATATGTAACCAGGTGGTAATCATAGACATATACGTGTAGAGTCTAACGTTTAATATGTAACCAGGGGGTAATCATGAACATATACGTGTAGGGTCTAACGTTTAATATGTAACCAGGTGGTAATCATAGACATATACTTGTAGGGTCTAACGTTTAATATGTAACCAGGTGGTAATCATGAACATATACGTGTAGAGTCTAACGTTTAATATGTAACCAGGTGGTAATCATGAACATATACGTGTAGAGTCTAACGTTTAATATGTAACCAGGTGGTAATCATGAACATATACTTGTAGAGTCTAACGTTTAATATGTAACCAGGTGGTAATCATGGACATATACTTGTAGAGTCTAACGTTTAATATGTAACCAGGTGGTAATCATGAACATATACTTGTAGAGTCTAACGTTTAATATGTAACCAGGTGGTAATCATGGACATATACGTGTAGGTTCTAACGTTTAATATGTAACCAGGTGGTAATCATGGACATATACTTGTAGGGTCTAACGTTTAATATGTAACCAGGTGGTAATCATGAACATATACGTGTAGGGTCTAACGTTCATGTTTCTCCCAAAAATAAATCACCTCATAAACCATAACAATACTTAGAAACACAACTATTTACAAAATCTATTTGATTTTAGTTATGTTTATTTCTTTGTAGATTACAGCGAATGATTGTATCAAATAGAGTGCTCAACTCTACACGATCTGATATATGAAATAGTGCTATGGTGCTTCAAATAAGAAAATTGTTATATTTATTTTTAAGACCACCCTCGATTACAAATTGCGTTCTCGAACAGCACGTTACTACTGCCTTGTAGTTTGATTTGGGACAATCAAAGGCTAGCGGAGTAAACCGTACACAAAACTGGACGGCAGGCAAACCAAGTAGTTCAAATAACGACTGGTAACCTGGGTAGATAACGCTCAAAAACACTGGTGGGTAGGTCATCTAAGGGTCGCTACCCTGAAAGAAAATAGCAACCTGCTGCCTTGCAGGTCGGCTGGGAACAGTCAAAAGCTAACGGAGAGCGAAGCCAGTAAACGCTGGCTGAAACCGGACACGTAACCGAAGGATTAGCACTAGAGCTCCAAATGGCGCTGAACGATGTGACGTAAAAATACGTTCTTGGCAAAGGCTGTTTAGATATCACAATGAGAATGATCAAAATGGCCAAAAAGAACGATCGAGAGAGAGAGAGAGATAGAGAGAGAGAGAGAGAATAGCACGTAAAAATATTGTTTTAGTGTGCACACCAAGAGCTAAGATTATTGATATAATACAAGAAATTTGTTAGAATCCTATACTACCCATTTGTATATTTAACTTATACACAGATGCAGTGGCGGCTCGTAGCTAAAATTAGTGGGGGTGCTGCTTCAGAAAATGTGTAGCCATTGTTTTAATATTATGTAAAACGTAACAAACATATAAAAAAAAGAAGATGTATACATAAACTTGATCAAATCCAAAACAAAACCAAAATACTTTCTCTTATTATTAGCTTAAATTGTTACATAAAAAAAACTAATGAATTAAATAGAATAGTTAGAAGCATGATAATCATCTACACTTTATCACATTCAAGAATATGGTACACAGTTTTTAAGCACAACATACGCTGATTCAAAAGAAACACTACCTCGGTCGGCACTGTGTAAGCGACAGTGCCATAGCTCCTCTTCCTAGCGTGCAGCTTCTTATCTCAGTCGAAAATGTGTGCATGCGTACAAAAGCCAAATACTGTGTCGCTGGAACTGTGAAGCGCACAGTTTCATAGATGAATTATTGTAATTTTGTCATGAACTATGAGACGGTTATTCGCATTAAGCTTTAGGATTATATCATGCACAATTAAGACTCATTATATTGAATGTTATCGCTAATATCGAGTGAAAATACGGGGTGCTGCAGTTCTGCACTGTCTATACACACGAGCCGCCACTGCACAGACGGCATAATGAGAAATGTCAGGAACGATGCAGACAAAGAGAAATATGATGATCTCAAAATTGGAGGTTATGAAATACCAGAGATTAGATACACTGACATAATAGTATTATTACCTACATCACATAATGGCTAAGCTAAATTATGTCAGTCCATTAGAATAATGAGGAACAAAACCTTTATCTTAGCGTAGAGAAAACTAAACCAACAGGCAATTAAGCTGGTATCTATCTATCTATCATATATTTATCATCTATCTACTTATCTATCTATCTATCTATCTATCTATCTATCTATCTATCTATCTATCTATCTATATATATATATATATATTTATATATGGTAATGTTTTTACTGCATATTCCTCCCCGCCCTGTAGAGCATAGTGTTCAACAGTTGTACTCTACTTTCTCCGGACTATGGTCGTTTTCTTGGTGGATTCCCAGGATAACCCGGCATCCTACAGTTACTCAAGCGATTTCGACGTGGACAAGTAAAGTGGATGGTTTTCTCCAGATCTGATCTGATCCGGTCTGACTACCTCAGATCTATAGGTTTCCATACATCGCCACAGTTCCTCAAGAGGAACTCTCCTTATCTGTTTATGCGTCAAGTATGTATATTAGTCAAGTAGAGCTCATGTCTCTTCGGGTGAGCAGTGGTTGCGTTATCTACCCTTGCATGCTAGTAACACGATTAGAGTTACCCGTTACCATATCTCTATTATTTCAATGCTTTTATCTGTAATTTTTTGCGCTCTTGTGACATTCAGAATCCATTCTAGCCTAGTAGACTCCACGTCTGGTTTCAATGGATATAATATCCACTTCAACATATGCACACTCACCCATTCATATCCTTGTCTTCCCCCGCACTTAATCTTCTTTAAATACCCAAGTGTGATATACCTACAGCGAGATACTTCTGATCGCTCGGTCACTCACATTCTGCCATTAGATTATGGATTTGTCCGTGCTCTCGGGAGGTTTAAAATTCATAATAGACAAGATGGGTTCATGTCTTCTTCAGGTTATACTGGTCTAGCGCCTTCCCCACATATTAGTATCGTTTATATCAGGTAGGAAATAATCTATCTTTCCCTTGTCTTTCTCTCAGTCACTCACTCAACATTTCTTTCCCTTGTCTTTCTCTCAATCACTCACTCAACATTTCTTTCCTGTGTCTTTCTATCAATCACTCACTCAACATTTCTTTCCCTTGTCTTTCTCTCAATCCCTCACTCGACATTTCTTTCTCTTGTCTTTCTCTCAGTCACTCACTCAACATTTCTTTCCCTTGTCTTTCTCTCAATCCTCACTGACATTTCTTTCTCTTGTCTTTCTCTCAATCACTCACTCAACATTTCTTTCCCTTGTCTTTCTCTCAGTCACTCACTCGACATTTCTTTCCCTTGTCTTTCTCTTAATCACTCACTCGACATTTCTTTCCCTTGTCTTTCTCTCAATCACTCACTCAACATCTCTTTCCTTTGTCTTTCTCTAATCACTCACTCAACATTTCTTTCCTGTGTCTTTCTCAATCCTCACTCAACATTTCTTTCCCTTGTCTTTCTCTCAATCACTCACTCAACATTTCTTTCCCTTGTCTTTCTCTCAATCACTCACTCGACATTTCTTTCCCTTGTCTTTCTCTCAATCACTCACTCGACATTTCTTTCCCTTGTCTTTCTCTCAATCACTCACTCAACATTTCTTTCTCTTGTCTTTCTCTCAATCACTCACTCAACATTTCTTTCCATTGTCTTTTACTCAATCACTCACTCAACATCTCTTTCCTTTGTCTTTCTCCTCAGTCACTCACTCAACATTTCTTTCCTTTGACTTTCTCTCAGATCACTCACTCAGACATTTCTTTCCATTGTCTTTCTCTCAGTCACTCATCCAACATTTCTTTCCCTTGTCTTTCTCTCAATCACTCACTCAACATTTCTTTCCTGTACTTTCTCTCAATCACCACTCAACATTTCTTTCACTGTGTCTTTCATCAATCACTCACCTCAACATTTCTTTCCCTTGTCTTTCTCTCAATCACTCACTCAACATCTCTTTCCTTTGATCTTTCTCGTCACACTCAGACATTTCTTTCCTGTGTCTTTTTCAATGCACCACTCAGACATTTCTTTCCTTGTCTTTCTCTCAATCATCTCACTAACATTTCTTTCCTTGTCTTTCTCTCAATCACTCACTGACATTTCTTTCCTTGTCTTCTTCAATACTACTCGACATTCTCTTTCCCTTGTCTTTCTCTCAGTCACTCACTCGACATTTCTCTTCTTTGCTTTCTCAATCACTCACTCAACATTTCTTTCCATTGCTCTTTCAATCACTCACTCAACATCTCTTTCCTTTGTCTTTTCTCAGTCACTCATCTCAACTATTTCTTTCCTTTGTCTTTCTCTCAGTCACTCACTCAACATTTCTTTCCATTGTCTTTCTCTCAGTCACTCACTCAACATTTCTTTCCCTTGTCTTTCTCTCAATCACTCACTCAACATCTCTTTCCTTTGTCTTTCTCTCAGTCACTCACTCAACATTTCTTTCCCTTGTCTTTCTCTCAATCACTCACTCGACATTTCTTTCCCTTGTCTTTCTCTCAATCACTGACTCAACATTTCTTTCCCTTGTCTTTCTCTCAATCACTCACTCGACATTTCTTTCCCTTGTCTTTCTCTCAGTCACTCACTCGACATTTCTTTCTCTTGTCTTTCTCTCAATCACTCACTCAACATTTCTTGCCATTGTCTTTCTCTCAATCACTCACTCAACATTTCTTTCCCTTGTCTTTCTCTCAATCACTCACTCGACATTTCTTTCCCTTGTCTTTCTCTCAGTCACTCACTCGACATTTCTTTCTCTTGTCTTTCTCTCAATCACTCACTCAACATTTCTTTCCATTGTCTTTCTCTCAATCACTCACTCAACATCTCTTTCCTTTGTCTTTCTCTCAGTCACTCACTCAACATTTCTTTCATTTGTCTTTCTCTCAGTCACTCACTCAACATTTCTTTCCATTGTCTTTCTCTCAGTCACTCACTCAACATTTCTTTCCATTGTCTTTCTCTCAATCACTCACTCAACATCTCTTTCCTTTGTCTTTCTCTCAGTCACTCACTCAACATTTCTTTCCCTTGTCTTTCTCTCAATCACTCACTCGACATTTCTTTCCCTTGTCTTTCTCTCAATCACTCACTCAACATTTCTTTCCCTTGTCTTTCTCTCAATCACTCACTCGACATTTCTTTCCCTTGTCTTTCTCTCAGTCACTCACTGACATTTCTTCTCTTGTCTTTCTCTCAATCACTCACTCAACATTTCTTTCCATTGTCTTTCTCTCAATCACTCACTCAACATTTCTTTCCCTTGTCTTTCTCTCAATCACTCACTCGACATTTCTTTCCCTTGTCTTTCTCTCAGTCACTCACTCGACATTTCTTTCTCTTATCTTTCTCTCAGTCACTCACTCGACATTTTTTTCTCTTGTCTTTCTCTCAATCCCTCACTCGACATTTCTTTCTCTTGTCTTTCTCTCAATCCCTCACTCGACATTTCTTTCTCTTGTCTTTCTCTCAATCCCTCACTCGACATTTCTTTCTCTTGTCTTTCTCTCAGTCACCCACTCGACATTTCTTTCCCTTGTCTTTCTCTCAATCACTCACTCAACATTTCTTTCCTGTCTTTCTCTCAATCACCACTCGACATTTCTTTCCTTGTCTTTCCTCAGTCACTCACTCAACATTTCTTTCCCTTGTCTTTCTCTCAATCACTCACTCAACATTTCTTTCCTGTGTCTTTCTCTCAATCACTCACTCAACATTTCTTTCCCTTGTCTTTCTCTCAGTCACTCACTCAACATTTCTTTCCCTTGTCTTTCTCTCAATCACTCACTCAACATTTCTTTCCCTAGTCCGCCTATTCTACGTGGCTTTTCTAGTCGGCCATTTTCTACTTTCCAATCAATAACCCCACGCTAGGACAAATTAAATGATAGGACAAATTAAATGATAGGACAGATGGCGCCAATTTTAAAATGCAAACTTGTCACCATGAACACAAAAAGACTAATGTTCAACACAATCTTTCTCCCACAATATGCTATCAGTGCCAAACCTGGACACTGACAGCAAATAATAGAAGAAAACTAGTCAGGACAAAATTGGAAGTGTCTACGTAGAATGTGGTGTAACAAGAAGAGACCGGTTGAGAAATGAAGACATCAGGGAAAAAATGAGTACAACATCAGTACTAGACTTCATCAAGAAACAAATTAAATGGTTCGGCCATGTAAGCAGATTACCATCAGACAGTGCATCTCAAAGAGCAATGCTGCTTCGATACAATGGGTACAAAGCAAAAGACAGGCCACGCAAAAGATGGACATCAAAGATAACAGAGGCGAGGAAAGACACTATCTACGAAGCACACACCAAGACCCGTTTTAGAAATATCTTCTTGACCTGACGCTGTGAGGGTAAAACCGGATTGAGAAAAGAAAAAAGGAACCTCACCCTACACTACAAGGCACTTGTTTGGATTGATTCAATTATGGGCGGAAGGAGCCGAGATCAATTATCCTTTGTGACCACTATGTGTGTTTACTTCCGCTGTTGTTTATGAACCAGAGTTAATTCTTTAAGTTACAAAATATGTTTTAATTTATTTAGTATTTTGTGTTTATATGTTTTATTTTGATGACAAAAGAGACGTATGGTCAAAACATCCATCGATTGTTGTTACTTGATATATTTGATTATTAATGTGTGTTCTTGTAATATTGACGTGTACATGTCCTTGTCCAAACCGCTCGTGTATTCATTGTTACCACAGTCTCCCCACGGTGATCAACTTCATTGCCGCCGGTGTGTGGGATTATGTGTACTAAAGAAATCTTTCAACCGCTCAACTTTGGAATCATGAGATTTAAACAACTTATTCATGAAGCAATTTTTAGGTCAACGCAAATATTTTCAACTCTTTATGTGGTTCTTTACCGGCTTATAAGTTAATTAACCCATTATCTCTGCTGAACCAACATAATGGCTCGGATTATTTCTTTAGATGACGCAACGTTAGTATACAAGAAATTATGCTACGAATTGTCAAAGCAACATCAGCTTTTAAAAGTCTAAATAAAATATGGAACTGCAGAGTATATAGTTTTAAGACTAAATTAAAAATTGTAGTGCCTATGTTGTATCAATTTCATCATACCAGCGATAGTTGGAAAATGACTAAAGATATAGAAAGTAAGTTGAATGCATTTGAAAATAGATGTCTGTGAAAAATAATGAACATAAAATGGAATTCAGGAAAGTGATAAAATCAGAAAAATGTCTGGTCAACCACTAGTAACAACTGTTATGAAAGAAGAAAGGTACTATTATCTAAGCGCTCGGACATATCCGTAGGTGCTCGATCCAGCCTCAACAAATCCTGCAGCGTCAGCGGTCAACACGCTAGTTTCATATTGATTAATCAATCTTTTTACATATTTGATACATCATTCTTTTCGGGATATACCAATATCAACAACCATCTTTTTTCAATGTGGTCAGCGACTGGGAATCACAAACTGAAACTTCTGTTTTATATATATATATATATATATATACAGTATAGGGAGAGAGGGAGAGAGAGAGAGGAGGAGAAGGAGAGATAATGTCTGGTTTTCATGAATATAGAATGAAACACGTAATAAAAGTACTATGTTTTACAAAACACAAAAACAATAACAATACACAGCAACGTTTCGACAAAAGGCCTTTATCAAGCAAACGATACAACGGTCCTGTATTGGGATATGTTTCTGTCGTAGTCTATATGTAGTGTGTTAGAAATTCGCGCCTCTTCTTGTATCCTTTGTTGATAAAGGCCTTTTGGTGGGAACGTTGTTTATTGTTTTTGTATTGTGTAAAACTACAGTACTTTGTTATTACATGTTTCGCTATTGCTACATAGTTTTACTACAGTCTTCCCTTATATTGATGAATAGAGAATAACAAATATCGTCTTACCTTTTCCAAGAGTAATATATTCCTGAAAATGGTTGAATAAAAATCCAGCTCTTAGTTTGCCCTGGCGAAGCTCAATGACCAGTTGATACTCGGACAACTGCGGGATACCTGTTGCCTGTCAAACAAAAAATGATTGATAGAATTGATAACACAATAAGAAAGATAAAGAGAATATCGTCTAATAGTAATTCAACAGGACTTTGGGATCTGATGTTATCCATACATCTGGCAAAATTCAGCTCTGGCGGTCTCACTATGACAACCAGGTATGATACTATTCTGCAATATTACTCCAGTTTTTTTGGGTCTATTTTCTTTCCCCAGGTAGATGATGGAATTGGTTGTCTACTCTTGCTGTTAAGCGTAGGGGTGGGAGCTTTCATTTGAGCTCCAGGCCAGATGAGTCACCCTTGTGTTATATCGTCTTTGTTTAGTGTGGTCTTGATATTATTTTTCTATCTTTTTCTTGATCTTCCCCTGGCTCTAGTACCTGATATCTTTTGAATTATATGCTGTTATTGGAGTTGGTTGTATTCCATTTTCATTAAATGTCAGAACTATCTGACTTTTAAATATAGACAGAGTACAGAATTACTTAACTCCAGAAATAGTAAATTAAAAGGGAGTGTTTTTCTATTTGTAAAATCTTAGTTACCTGTTCGTACAAATGTATGTCCTGTTGGATAATATGCATTCACTTTGACCGAAACTTGACTATGTCTGTCCCACATGCAATATGGGACTAAAGAGATGCAATGTACTCATGTTCTCAGCACAATCAACACGAGATCACAAAGAATGGTTAACGTGATTTATAAGAGCGAACACAAACAAACACAACATCCATACTACTATTTCAGTGTTGCAAGTACTGAGAAGAAATACAAATCAAAACATTAAAAAACACTACACTTGTTGTGTCAGATGTCTGGAAAGTTGCGATTTGGTGGATGTCATATCATTATAATATCACTAGGGTTCAGAAAGAGCAGTGGCGGCTCGTCATTAAGGGCCAGTGGGGCCAGGCCCACTAAAAATAATGTATAACGTGTATTTATTATTTTGTAAATTAAAATATACCTAACCCAAAATCATGATTTTTACGAAAATATTTGTCTGGTTCCACCAACAAAATGAGCACGAGCCGCCACTGAGAAAAGGGACTACGCATCTCAATACAAGTTTTGTTACTTTTTGATTACTGGACAGCGATCAAAGATCTCCAAAATATGTCTCTGTTATTTGTTATCATCTCAAATGTTGACGTTCGTCCGTGCCATGAAATCAGGCCGGCTAAAATTGTATCTCTCTGTCTTATCTCCCATCAATACACATTGACCTTGCTAACGTAACAGTTAAGCTATATTTATATTTGTCTCTTGAGTACTAAATCCTTCTATATTAGTCTACCGTATCGTGGTTGAAGAGTTTGTGTGTCTTGATAATCCTTCAGGCTATGTCAGTGGGAGTCTAAATACTAGCATGTCGAACCAAGCCGGACAGACTGAAAGTGAAAGGCCAGACCAAAGGGCGGGGAGCAGGATGGGGCCTCATAAGGTGGCAGCGCAGAACCCACTGGCGAGTTGTAAAGGCTCTGACTGCAACCAACCTATTCACCGTTTATGTAACAAATATCAGTTTTCTTCTCTCCTTTAAGGATGACACATTTTTTTCTTATTGTGTCTTATACTTTGATGCCACTTTTCCTAAGCATATGAGGATTAAACCATAGTGCCCAGAGAGCACACCCTGCACAAAAGGTTGGGTTAGTGAATCCGAGGCAGAAGGATGAAATCTCTTAGAATAGGACGACTCCATACAAACCAGGGAAGACAGATCTCGTCTTCAGGAAACAGCAACTGTCTAGAGCAGCGTTTATCAAACTTGGGTCCGCAGACCCCCGGGTGTCCGCAAGATACTCACAGGTGGGGGTCCCTCAAGCGCTTGAAGAAGTATTATGATCTTTGACATTTCAAACAGAACAAATACAATTTTAAACTATGTATAAAAACAGTGGTAAACTAGTTACACTGCAAAATCAAAGGACCCAGACTAGACTTTAGTCTAAATATCTGACAGGACGAAATGAAAGATCATTTGAAGTTTCCCGCAGTCTGAGAACATTTGTTTACTATTGTACGAGTAACACAAAGATAATTCATTGCTGCCGTTTGTCATATATAGAAACTTTTAGGGTCAGCGTCAACAAAATGTATTTTAAAGGGGTTAGAGGTAATGCAAAGTTTGGGAACCGCTGATCTAGAAAGAAAACTAAAAAATAAGATGTCCTCAGAAACGGAATATGTCAGCCAGTTTTATCACGAAGAAATTAACACATACAAATAACTTAATTGCACAGATTAAACTTACCTCCAAATCCACGATATGATGCAGCAACAACAGCCCGGTGGCTTGACGTGTCTTAAATGACAGGCTGTAGTGCTGACCTTGCCTGTCAACCATCTCAGGGATAAAATCCATATATGACACACCAGGTTTGTTAAATGTCCATGTATGCTCATTGTGTTGACCACTACTGCTCATGATGATCGTACCAATAAAGGTAATTACTATGAGCACAATACGAGAGCTGGGTACAGTAGCCATGACAGGCTTATGATCTGTTAGATCAGGTAGCATGCCTTACACCATCATCTAAAGACACAAACATTATTGAATTATTAGTTACCAAACATAATCTTGCAAATAGCACGTAATATACAAGAAGTAATAATATGATCACTGAACTAGTTTTTAAAGATGATCAGTGCTAGATAGATAGTGCTAGAAGACGGAAAACTAGATAGAGAAATAGAGGCTAGAGTGCAAAAGCAAATGCTGTAACCTACCAGCTAGCCCCACTGTTAAGGCACCCACAAATTTCACAGGCAACTAAGCAACAGATGATCAACGGCATTTTTATACCTACTTTGTGTTACCAGAGCCAAACATGGACATTGAGCAAAGCGCAGTCACAAAAATAACTACATGTGAAATGCGTTGCCTGCGAAAAGTTACCAACAACAAGAAAAGACAGAATCACTAACATCAGCATAAGAAAGAAAGTTGGCACAAAACCGTGCTTGAATTACATAGAGAAACAAAGAATGAAGTGGTTTGGCCACTTAATAAGAATGCATCCAAACTCCACAGTATACAGAGTCTTCTACAACAGAACATCGGGAAAGAAGGCAAGAGGAAGACCACAGAAAAGATGGTTAGATGGCGTAGCAGAATCCTGTGAAAGAGCAAAGATAACAATCACACATGCCACCAGAACAGCGCAAGACAAAAACAGAAAACCACGACACTGGGCAACAACCCGGTAGCAGTGTGACGACAAAAGAAGAAGAAGAAGTGCTAGATACACCAATAAGAACAACATCTATAACACTATAGTCCTTTCTTCCTTTCGTTCGATTGAAATATTGTCTAGATACCCAACGTTGTTTCTTGTATAAACTTCAGTCTTTTTTTGTAGCTCACACAGGAGTCCGTGTAGTTTTATATCTAGTGTTGTTTCGTTAGGTCAGTGAGTTTACCTCAGTGTATCATATTCGGGGCAAATTTGAAGTATGTGCTCTGCTGTCTGATGTACCTGTCCACATGTACACATAGCTGAGTTGCTAATCTTGAATTTTGTATAGATGTGGCTGCGGAGTCGATTGTGTCCTGTTCTAATGCGCAAAATGACAACTTGTTCTAATCTGTTCATGTTATAGTAGTCGTCTTGTGTTGGTATTTGTGACTTTCTCATTGATTGAATCATCCTTTTCTTTTGGTGGTAGGTAACTGGCACGTCCGGCTACTCTTCTGCTGTACCTTCCTTGGCCAGTCAGTCTGCTGTTTCATTTCCTGGTATTCACAGTGAGACGGTATCCAATGCAAGACAACCTTGGGCTGCTTGCATAGTTTAGACAGTAGGGTCTGTAGCCCAGGCAATTTTGTGGACTGAAGTGCTTGGAGTTATACTGACTAGTTGTGTTATAATTTCACAGAGTATGACATAAAGATCATCATCATCATCACCACCATCAATAGTCTATGCCACTGAATTCGATTTTGTTATGTTTTATTATGCGATCGATGTGATGGCACATTGGGCCTTCCCAAGCGTGCTCTGACCTCCGCTGCAGCAGCCATACTAAAGTCCATTTGCTCATCGTACCCATGAGAAGATGATTAGTATAATTCTCCCTCTACCACGAAGACGACACTGTTTGGCATGTCTGGAATTCCATTTAGTACTTTTCAATACGGCATCCAGATCTTCGTGAGCAGTTTTAGGTTATTTCGCCTCTGTTTCTGTAGCTATTTGCATTTGTACAGTTTATGGCCATCGGCCCTACTACCGACCTTTTTATGTCTCCTTTTACTACATGCGGTGGATTAGAGCACGGCTCTATTTTTCTGTCGATGGCATAAAGAAACATCGTCCTGGATAGTTACCTGCGACTAGCCATACGGCATTAAATTCCAATGGCTCAGTCCCTTCTGTCTAACCGTCTAAAAAGCGGTATTACCGGCAGTAGCTACAGGTTGTTGTTTATTAAACGGCATACGAGAAGAGATACTATTTATTCTTCGATATCCAACTACCACGAGGAATGACATGAATATACACCAACAACAAAAACTGGGCAATGGATTAGGCAGGAAACATAGTAAATTTATCGTTTATATCCAGGACACACTTGAGGATCTAAACTTCAAGTACCTCAGATCACACTTGAGGATCTAAACTTCAAGTACCTCAGATCACACTTGAGGATCTAAACTTCAAGTACCTCAGATCACACTTGAGCATCTAAACTTCAAGTACCTCAGATCACACTTGAGGATCTAAACTTCAAGTACCTCAGATCACACTTGAGCATCTAAACTTCAAGTACCTCAGATCACACTTGAGCATCTAAACTTCAAGTACCTCAGATCACACTTGAGGATCTAAACTTCAAGTACCTCAGATCACACTTGAGCATCTAAACTTCAAGTACCTCAGATCACACTTGAGCATCTAAACTTCAAGTACCTCAGATCACACTTGAGCATCTAAACTTCAAGTACCTCAGATCACACTTGAGCATCTAAACCTCAAGTACCTCAGATCACACTTGAGCATCTAAACTTCAAGTACCTCAGATCACACTTGAGCATCTAAACTTCAAGTACCTCAGATCACACTTGAGCATCTAAACCTCAAGTACCTCAGATCACACTTGAGCATCTAAACTTCAAGTACCTCAGATCACACTTGAGCATCTAAACTTCAAGTACCTCAGATCACACTTGAGCATCTAAACTTCAAGTACCTCTGAAGTCGGTGAAGGCTCGCCTACATGACAAGGGACACCGATAAAACGATAAGTAGGCTTTCATACAAAAATCTGTCAGAAGCGCCATACCAGGTTACGCCTGAATTCATAGCGGGCAAACGCAGAAGAAGCGTTCATATCAATGATACTACAATCAAACATGTATAATAATTCTAATACTTAGAAAATATATTTATGAAAGACTCGACAAAGAAATAGAAACTAGAGTCCAGAAGTCAAATGTTGTCACCTACTGGCCCCACTATTCAGATATCCAAACATCTTCCTTCCAACTAAACTACAAATTACCACAAGCATCTTCATTCCTACTTTATGCTAACAAGGCCAAACATGGACAATAAATAAAGCACATGCGCAGAAATAACCAAACGCAATGTCAACGAAAAGTCATCTACAACACTAGAAGAGAAAAAGCTACAAATGACAGCATCATGGGAAAAGGTTAGAACAAAATCGTGCTTTAATTACATTTTTTTTTTAAACAGAGAATGAAATTGTTACATGAATGGCTCACTGGTTGTGTTCGTAAAAATCTATTGCTAGGCAATGGGTGTCTAAGAACTTTTTCTAGGCTGGCAATGGGTGTCGTAGAACTCTTTTGCTAACTGGCAATGGTGTCTAAGAACTCTTATTGCTAGGCTGACAATGGTGTCGTAGAACTCTTTTGCTGGCAATGGGTGTCGTAATAACTCTTATTGCTAGGCTAGGCAATGGGTGTCGTAAGAACTCTTATTGCTAGGCTAGGCAATGGGTGTCGTAAGAACTCTTATTGCTAGGCTAGACAATGGTGTCGTAAGAAACTCTTATTGCTAGGTAGAATGGTGTCAAACTCTGTTTGCTAAGCAATGGGTGTCTAAACTTTTTCTGGCTGGCAATGGCTTTAATACTCTTATTGACTGTGTGATTGTCAATGTAATCTCTTATTGCAAGTCTGCTTGTCGTTGCTTTATTACTACCCTGGGGTCATGACTCTTCAACAAAAAATCATTGTTCCCATCTCTACCTAGTTAAGAATGTAGTCAAGCCATACTAATGTCTATACAGACTTCAAAATCAGAATGTATGGACGAAATGAGAGGGGAAGACCAAAATAAAGAGAAATATGTGCTAAGATCATGACACAAAAATGCAACAATCCATCCAAGAAGCACAAGACAAACAAAGAAGACCACAACACTGCTCTACAACATATAGTAGTGTAAGGATGAAAGACAGTAAGAAACAACAGAAAGAAGGAAGGGGAACATGAAAGAAAGCCAAAAAAGAACTACAGAAAATATTTTAAAAAAGTAAAGTAAGACAAAATGATATAAAAAAAGAATAGAAGAAAGGTAAGAAAGATAGAAAAGAAATAAAAGTAAGAAAAAAGTAAGAAAAAGTAAGTAAGAAGAAAACGAAAGAAAAGTAAGAAAGTAAGTTAGAAGAAAGAAGAAAAAGTAAGAAAGAAAGTAAGAAAGAAAGAAAACGAAAAATATGAAAGAAAGAAAGTAAGTAATAAGGAAAGTATGTAAGAAAAAAAAAGAAGGAAAAAATGAAAGAACGAAGACGAGCAATCATTAGCGCATTTGAAGATTCCGAATACTGCAGCGACAGTGCTCTGAATTCAGCATTCAGCAACCAGCTTATGAAAGACCAATGCCTAAAACGATCGATTCCTTAATCTATCCAACTGAAAATATACAAACAAAGCATGTCCTAAGAGTCGACTGAGGTAAGGGTCTACACTAGGAAGCTATCCTAGTAAATAAAAAGCGTCGCAGAAATCGGTTGTGATGTGCTACTTGTAGGCTCATAACTGGCATAACGTACAATCACTCTTAAACTGGGATGACATACAAAGAGCGGCAAACAAGTGATCGATATGGACCGTTGGAAGAAAAACATAATACACGCAATTTGTGTGACGTCAATAACTTGCGTTCATACCATATGACATATTGGTGAATACAGTGTTAGACTATCATGTTTCTTAGATCAACGTCTCGTGAAGTGATGGTGGGGTCAAGATCAAACTTGCGTTCATACCATATGACATATTGGTGAATACAGTGTAAGACTATCATGTTTCTTAGATCAACGTCTCGTGAAGTGATGGTGGGGTCAACATCAAACTAATCTCTTTTACTTCCCAAAGTTTATATTGTGTCCATTTGAGGTTGGGTCGTCCTGATAGTCATTAATGTCGAGTTTAAAAAAAACCCACTGTAACTGACAAATTTTCACCTGGTACAACGCGCCCACGAAACAAGTGCACTGACCTTTATGCTATGGCGATTCTCACACAACTCAGAGTTAAGAATACATCTTTGAGAACCCTTTATGCCATTGCGATTCTCACACAACTCAGAGTTAAGAATACATCTTTGAGAACCCTTTATGCCATTGCGATTCTCACACAACTCAGAGTTAAGAATACATCTTTGAGAACCCTTTATGCTATTGCGATTCTCACACAACTCAGAGTTAAGAATACATCTTTGAGAACCCTTTATGCTATCGCGATTCTCACACAACTCAGAGTTAAGAATACATCTTTGAGAACCCTTTATGCTATTGCGATTCTCACACAACTCAGAGTTAAGAATACATCTTTGAGGAACCCTTTAACATATCCCCCTTCGTCTGACGAACCATTTGTACGACATAAAATGAGGAGTTTCGAAACGTTAAGAAACAAAAAAACAAATCTCAATCCATAAATGAAATAAAAATCGAAAATCGTGGGCATATCTTTTACAAGACGTAGCCATCAACCACAGTAAACGAGTCGTTGAAATTTTATAGTCACCACTTATACGTTCTGTAGTTTGCCATTGATTTCTAAACGGTGATGTCTATTTTTATCTTTCATACACGTAAAAATCGAACGGAAACGACTGTGCTTGCCGCAGAGTTTGAACCAGGTACACTTGGGGTGTGATCGAGCTCACTACCGCTTAAGCTACGGACGCCCACAGACCATCAATAAATATACAACTAAAATATAATACTGATGGTATAACTTGCAGTCAAGACATTCGCATTTGTACTGAAGTAAATATTTATATATATATATGTATTATATTATATATATATATATATATATATATATATATATATATATATATATATATATATATATATTAGACTCTCAGTTAACTGAAATTTAAGCAACTGAAACTCTCATGCAACCAAAACTCTCAAGCAACCGGCAAACAAAATCGTACTCTGTTCTTTAAAAATATTTCAATACATTAAAATCATGTTCTAGCGGAAATGCAAGTTTAAACGTGGCCCTGTGAATACGTTTCGCCCTTCGCGCGCCACATTCTTGTCTCCACATCCCGACAATTCACTGTGTTTAATTAATTCCCATGACACTATCATCAGATCAAGATGATCATGGTGCGCTGTGTATTAAGCAACTCGGGTACCACTAATGGGATCAACCATTCACTAATTGGATAGGTTGAAGTATGTCTGTCTAGTCTATGTTGTTTTTGTTCTTAAAGTTACTTTTTTTCCGATCCAGAAGCACTTGAGCTTTTCAGCTCTTTTGTTCGGTGCCATGGACATCGTAACCCTTCGGTTCGGTGCCACGAACACCGTAAATCTGGGAATATGTGGCTTTTTCTGCCATCCCGTGGAATTGAACCCGCACACACAGAGGGATAGTCACCCGTAGTCCAACGCGCTACGAACACGCTGGGCAGACGGGCACTGAAGTTTAAAACTAATATTTTCATGAAGTTCATTAAGTTAAAATGTTTATTGACTGTCGTTTAACTTGTAAAACTCGGCTTAAAGAGGCAAAAATCAATTACATCATAGACAACAAACACACATACACAACGAATACTTGATTGATTGAAAGAACCTGCTGCCTTGCAGGTCGGCTGGGGACAGTCAAAGGCTGACGGAGAGCGAACCCAGTAAACGCTGGCTAAAACCGGACACATCACTGATGATAAGCACCAGATCTCCAAATGAAGCTGAAGATATGACGAAACCCACCCATGCTAAGGTTGCATGAATCAAGATTTTCACACGAATAAGAGAATTTATGGGGAAATCTGGTACATCAGTCTTAGGGTGATCGCGAGAGAGAGAGAGATTGATTAAAAGGACTATCATCATTGCACTTCGGTGAGTAACCATGTGTGTTCCGATCTCTTTCTTACACAGGAAGATCTCATCTGCAGTGCCCGAACTCCGTAGCACCTGCGAGAGTCCCCTGTGTAATTTTGAAGATAGAGAAGATATTTTTGTTTGAATTTTATTTTTAATCTTTTCTAATGAATTTTGCCGGGCAGCGACTTTCCAGCCTGCTCTTCTCGATTTTGAACTACAAAGGGTTCTTTAACGTGCTCAAATTGAACATGGGCCTACGTTTTATCGTCCGTCTCCGATAGGACTAGGAATTCGATCTCACCTACACTGATATAAGGGATCTCTGGAAAAATATCCAGATGGCTCTATGAGGGAGCAAACCTGGTACCTTTGACACAAGAGATGAACACCTAACTTCTACACCACAGAGACGCATAATGTATACAACGAATGTATGGGACGAAGAGATAAGCTATGTACTCGTATAACAACAGTACATAGCAAAACTCTTCGAAATTGAAAGCAGTATACACTACTCGTTATTTGTTACTGAACCAACGTCATTGCGCTCCGGGCAGACCCGCATGTGTTCAGTCTCACCCAAACAGATGTCGAAGGTTGATGCTTCTGATGGTTCATGTTGCTCGCTGGGTAAACAAACTCCTCACTCTGCCCACAGCCAACTCTAGATAACTAGGCCAGACAACTGGCCGGGGATCCCTGGCCTAGATCAAAGCGGGGAAGGAGGGAGGAGAGTTGGAATATATATATATGTTTGGTAGAACACTGCTAGCTTTTTCTGGAAATGTTACTCAATTCTGTGAGTCTATGGTTATTTTTGGTGAAAAATATTCATAATATTGATATTCCTTATTGTTAAACTTAACTTGTTGCATAATATAACTTCGATTTAGCATTTTGTGTTGATTTTAAAATGAATTCGTCTATATACACCAATACTGGAATGCGAGGTTACGTGGTGTAGTTGTGGTCTGATTTCCTATAATTCTTACCTGAGTCCGAAGACCCATGAGTTTATAGTTGGCTCAGCTCTACCCCTCCGGCACCTAATTCTACTTGTGCAACGCCTAACTCTAAGCTGCTTAAATCACGGATCGATTCAACATCTATTTTAGTTTAGTTTAGTCGTCGGATCATCATCACTGCAAGTCGAACCAATTAATTCATAAGTGCTCTGATCTCCCCCTCAGTATGTCTCTCAGCGTGTGGTGACTAACGAACCCGGTTCTTTGTTGGTTTACTATTCTTCTTTGGTTACAATCATGGTGTTTTTTTCTAGCTACACCACACTTGACCTGGAATTCTTGCAGTCTGGTTAGTGTTGTAGATTCACCACTATTACTTGAATCATGTATACGACCTCTCTCCTTAGGAATTTATATTATCAGCCTGGTCCATTGTTCGCCCGCTTTCGACAGCAGCCATACCTGCAAGCCTATCGGCGCGTTCATTTCCACTTACACCTGCATGCCCTGGAAGATAAATAAAACTGCTTTTTGTCCACGTAGGCTTCCCCAGCGACTCCATCTATTTTAGTGTCTTGATCCAATATGCAGTTGTGAGGATACCATAGAACATTCTCATTTTCCATCTTCAACTTTCTGACAATCAATTATGTTGATGTAAGCTTGTCCGATATCTCATTGTCGCAAACACCCGCATGCCCAGAACAGTAGATCCACGCGTGACCCAAGGCCGACTAGCTCAGATGGAAAATCGAAAATTTATGTTTTAATGGGGATTGTTTTTTGTATATGTTTGATAGAACACTGTATGCTTTTATGCAATTTGACTCAATTCTATGAGCTCATGGTTATTTATAGATGACAAAATGTTCATAATACTGATATTACTTAGCTTTAAACTTTGTAATATAATTTATAACCTTGATTTAACATGTTGTATTGTTTTTAAAATAAAGCAGTCTATATACAACAACACTGGAATGCGAGGATCATGCGAGGATCATGTGAGGATCATGCGAGGATCATGCGAGGATCATGCGAGGATCATGCGAGGATCATGCGACGGTTGTGGTATTATTTCCTAGAATTTTACCTGGGCTCGCCGGCCCTATGTTATCGGAGGCCACAATCCACGTAAGCCTCTGGATGTTCGAAACTTCAATAGACGATATCCACTAATACCTCAACCTGCAATTTTGGATCTTCCAAAGCATTGACTAAGAGTCGGATACAAGAACGGCCCAAGTATACACTAATTAGCAGAACATCATCTCACATGGGTGATGGTTTTTCGTCAACTTTTCAGGAGTAAAACAGAAAACCACATCCTTTTTAGCATGATCTCAATTATTATATTCATAAACCGCCCATGTGTTGCCGGGGCGCTCAAGGGGAGCAAGGAATAGTAACACTGTGACCTACAAGGCATGTCGTAAGAGCCCTAGTAAATAATAAGCGTAGCAGAAATCGGTTATGCTGGTCTAGTTGTAGGCGCATAACTGGCACAACGTACACTCGCTCTTAGGTTTGGATCACATACAAATCACTGGAGCGTTTGAAGAAGAAGAAGAAATATTCATAAACAACATTAGAGAAGGAGGTGAAGATACTTGAGCCACCAACAAAAAGATTTACCACAGACCGAGCAAAGTGCAAAGACGTTGTTCTTCAAGACTTCGCAAAGGCGTGTCTGCTAATGACAGCTTTGTGGGTCCTGTGTTCAACTAAAAAGAAAGATCAGAAATAAACATTATTTCTTCTTGTTCAAACGCCCATACCGACCACTTGATAACCACTCTTTGTGGTCTGTATGTGATCTGAGCCTAAGAGCGACTGAACGTTGTGCCAGTTATGCGCCTACAAGTAGGCCAGCACATTCGCATTCTGTGACACTTTTTATTTACTAGTGTAGCTTTCCTAGGTCTCTACCTCATTGCCTCTTACGACATGCCTCGGTCGCAGTGTTACTATTCTTTGCTTCCATTGAGGACCCCGGAAATACATGGGCGGAACATTACAATATGAGTATATATCAATGTGCAATCTATAATAGGGTCAAGATTAATAATTATCCGAATAACAGATAACTTAAAAAATAATCCTACCACACAATAAAATGTTGTACAACTTGCAATACATAATCCTACCACACAATAAAATGTTGTACAACTTGCAATAAATAATCCTACCACACAATAAAATGTTGTGCAACTTGCAATAAATAATCCTACCACATAATAAAATGTTGTGCAACTTGCAATAAATAATCCTACCACACAATAAAATGTTGTACAACTTGAGATAAATAATCCTACCACACAATAATATGTTGTGCAACTTGCAATAAATAATCCTACCACATAACAAAATGTTGTGCAACTTGCAATAAATAATCCTACCACAGAATAAAATGTTGTGCAACTTGCAATAAATAATCCTACCACATAATAAAATGTTGTGCAACTTGCAATAAATAATCCTACCACACAATAAAATGTTGTACAACTTGAGATAAATAATCCTACCACACAATAATATGTTGTGCAACTTGCAATAAATAATCCTACCACATAACAATATGTTGTGCAACTTGCAATAAATAATCCTACCACACAATAAAATGTTGTGCAACTTGCAATAAATAATCCTACCACATAACAAAATGTTGTGCAACTTGCAATAAATAATCCTACCACACAATAAAATGTTGTACAACTTGCAATAAATAATCCTACCACACAATAAAATGTTGTACAGCTTGCAATAAATAATCCTACCACACAATAAAATATTGTACAGCTTGCAATAAATAATCCTACCACACAATAAAATGTTGTACAACTTGCAATAAATAATCCTACCACACAATAAAATGTTGTACAGCTTGCAATAAATAATCCTACCACACAATAAAATGTTGTACAGCTTGCAATAAATAATCCTACCACACAATTGCAATAAATAATCCTACCATACAATTGCAATAAATAATCCTACCACACAATTGCAATAAATAATCCTACCACACAATTGCAATAAATAATCCTACCACACAATTGCAATAAATAATCCTACCACACAATTGCAATAAATAATCCTACCACACAATAAAATGTACAACTTGTAATAAATAATCCTCCTTCTTTCTTTCTTTACCCTTCACCTTCCCCACCCAGGAAGCATACGTCCTCAACCAAGGAAGCATATGTCCTCAACCAAGGAAGCATATGTCCTCAACCAAGGAAGCATATGTCCTAAACCAAGGAAGCATATGTCCTCAACCAAGGAAGCATATGTCCTCACCAAGAAGCATATGTCCTAAGCAAGGAAGCATATGTCCTCAACCAAGGAAGCATATGTCCTCAACCAAGGAAGCATATGTCCTCAACCAAGGCAATATGTCCTCAACCAAGGAAGCATATGTCCTCAACAAGGAAGCATATGTCCTCAACCAAGAAGCTATGTCCTCAACCAAGGAAGCATATGTCCTAAACCAAGGAAGCATATGTCCTCAACCAAGGAAGCATATGTCCTCAACCAAGGAAGCATATGTCCTCAACCAAGGAAGCATATGTCCTCAACCAAGGAATTGCAAGCTCTCATGCGCTTGGTTATGCTTTTTATAGCTGAGCTTTTTTACAGCGTGGGGTAGCTAATCCCACGAACAAATAACCCTACCACAAATAAATGTCCAATTAACTTGAAATAAATAATCCTACCACACAATAAAATGTCCAATTAACTTGAAATAAATAATCCTACCACACATAATGGTATAGTCCGTTCAACAACTCATGACCACAGTCCAATGCAAATGTAGCAAAACCATCAATTCTACAGTATCGAAACTTTGCGCCCAATCTTAGAATTATACCGACGCAAATGTCTGATGGAAGAAATTGCTACAGGAAACCTGGATTTTGTAATATAACGGTTTCCTTTGATGTCAGTGGTATATTTGGCGAGTCTGCTACAGAATTTTAGTTTTTACACTAAACGCACGAATAGGACATTTAATGAGAAGTCTCATGCAAAGGCGTATCATCCCAGCTTATACATGGGGGGGGGCTAATGTTGATATTTGCAATAGAGTCATGAAATACACAGGAAATGTAGACATAGTTGCATTATTGTTTTTAAATAACTTACATTACAGTTAAAATTAGCTTCCATGTCTTAATGCCATCCCCCTTTCCCGTCCAGGTTTGGGATTGGCAATGGCGGAGCTACTTGTAGACGTTCTTTTCAAATCGCTACTTATTCGGTACAATGTGCGTGTGTTGACATGTGTGGTAGGGAAGTATCACTAAAATAAAATAGTTCTTTTCTCTGGTTCTTGTATACTGGGATACAGATGTCCCAGATATGCCTCTTTACGGAAATGCGCATATAGTATTAATGACACTTTTTACATTGTAACTTCAAAGTCATTTGAAATGTTATATCAATGTCTGTTTTGAGAAGTCAACAAGATGACACAATAGCTTCACACTAATTTTGATATACACCTTTAACTAAAAGTCAGTGTCCCACTTATGACTTCATTTGTTTACCACGGTCAACGGCGTTTGGAATTGGTGCACGGGAAATGCAAAAATAGTTCAAAAACCACTGATTCCGTCCTGAATGTTGCTATTTTTGTCCTCAATGTATTAAATGGCTGTAAACATTAGTGTACTTCAACCATGCCAATGGAAGTGTTAAATATATAGCACAAAGAAGGAAACTTCTAGATAATATGATTCTTTGAATGGCAAATATATATTTTGTAGCGTCGGGAACATGTGTAGTTCACATGCAAGTTTTCAAGTTATTTAATCAAAGATACACATTTTTATCTGTGGGCATGACAAGTTGAACGGACTTTTTATAATATATAATCCTACCACACAATGATATGTACAACTGGTAATAAATTATCCTACCGCACAATAAGATGTACGACCTGTAATATATAATCCTACACACAATAAAATATTCAACTTGTAATAAATAATACTACCACACAATAAAATGTACAACTGGTAATATATAATCCTACCACACAATAAAATGGACAACTGGTAATATATAATCCTACCACACAATAAGATGTACGACCTGTAATATATAATCCTACACACAATAAGATGTACGACCGGTAATATATAATCCTACCACACAATAAAATGTACAACTGGTAATATATAATCCTTCCACACAATAAAATGTACAACTTGCAATAAATAATCCTACCACACAATAAAATGTACAACTGGTAATATATAATCCTACCACACAATAACATGTACAACTGGTAATATATAATCCTACCACACAATAACATGTACAACTGGTAATATATAATCCTACCACACAATAACATGTACAACTGGTAATATATAATCCTACCACACAATAAAATGGACAACATATACTACCAAAAAAATATTGATGTATCCAGACATGTGTTGTTACATTTGAAAACTGATGGTTCGGTTCTGACACAACGCCGACAAATTGACTACACATCCCAGATAGTAATGGTACTGACACAAACACAGATAACTTGACTACACATCCCACGTAGCAATTGTACTAACACAACACAGAGAACTTTACACATCCCACATAGCAATGGTACTAACACAACACAGAGAACTTGACTACACATCACACATAGCAATGTACCTACGTAAACTAACACGAAATACTTGGTTAGAATACATAAATAGTTGCGTCCCTTGAAATCTCAAAGAAATGTATAAAAAAAACCTCGTACACTAAATCTTGAGTAAATGTCAAGTAGAAATCCGTTTCCTTAATTCTTTTGATGACACTAGGTTTTCAGTAATCCACTAACAGTCAAACTAGAATTGATTATCTGTCGTCAGATATGTCCAAAATACTTCATTTATTTCAGTTGTTATTTGTAGTATCAGCCAGTTTTCTTTGATGTTGAGTTCTTTCTGGATAGATCTATTTGTTCTCTGTTCTGCTCATGGTATATGGAGGACTCTTTTGTAACACTTATATTCTTTCTTTTTCTTCTTCCAAAACTACATATCGACCACTTGTTAAACCAGTCTTTGTGATTTGTATGTGATCTGAGCCTAAGAGCGATTGTACGTTGTGCAAGTTATGCGCCTACGAGTAGGTCAGCCCATCCAATTTCTGCAACGCTTTTTATTTACTAGGGTAGCTTCCTTAAGCCCTTGCCTCAGTCGCCTATTACGACATGCCGTGTAGGTCACAGTGTTACTATTCTTTGCTCGCATTGAGGGCCCAGGCAACACACAGGCGACGTATATTCACAAAACACAGATATGTTTTCTTCTGCCTTGTTAGATGTCCATACACTGTCACTAGGAATATAAGCATGATCTTAGTATTCTAATCTTTGTTTTTCTACCAGTTCCATTCCATACTATTTTTAGTTATTTAATTGTATAATAATGTTCGTAAAGGGTTTTTGATTCTTAAGCTTTTTCAAATTCAGTATCAATTAATGACATGTAGTAACATACCCCTGTGTGCTTTTCGGATTACAGCAATTAAGAATAGAATCACTCAGTGGCGGCTCGTCATTAGGGGCAAGTGGGGCCCCACCAAAAATAATATGTAACGTGTATTTGTTTTATGAATTAAAATATAACCTCAACCAAAATCATGATTTTTTCAGAAAATTTTTGTCTGGCCCCACCAACAAAAATGATCACGAACCGCCACTGGAATCACTGTGTCCTATCAACGCATGTCGTAAAAAGTGATTAAGAAGAATCGGGGCATGTTGCAAAAAGTGACCAAGGGGGATCGGTACAATGCTGCAAAAGTGACCTAGAGGGACAGGCACATGTCGTAAAAACGTGACGTATAGGGAACGCTGCATATCATAAAAAAGTTACAAAGAGGGATCGACAAAATGTCGCAAAAAGTGACCAAATGGGAATGGCGAATGTCGTAAAATGTGACTAAGAGGGATTGCGTGGGACCGGCCACCCTACACTGTTAACAAAAACCAAACATATACAGAAACAGATATAGAAAAACTCAAACTGCTCATGAGGATTCGGATGCCATAATTATAGCGATCAAAACAACCGCCAAGTACATGGGTGAAAACATACGGAAGAGCTTTTGAAGCAGAACTCCAAGACGTACGTAGGACTCTCAGGTAGAAAAGAAGTCACAAGATTAAAGTGCAGTAGATATATTTTGTCTCTGCCTTGGCGAAATTAGGACTGATGATGGTCATCAATCAACCAAGTGTCTTGCCTACCGTCGAATGCGATCATGCCTCTCCCCAACTCTCTCTCTCTCTCTCTCTCTCTCTCTGGTACAGTTGATCAGTTCCGACGGAGATCTCTTGTCGAACCACAAATGTTAGACAATCCAACATCTTCTCCGTTCTGCTTTGCACGATCTTTCCTTCGCGGTAAATGAAGTATATTTGTGCCATTCTTCACTGTAAATGAAGTATATTTGTGCCATTCTTTGCTGTAAATGAAGTATATTTGTGCCATTCTTCGCTGTAAATGAAGTATATTTGTGCCATTCTTCACTGTAAATGAAGTATATTTGTGCCATTCTTCGCTGTAAATGAAGTATATTTGTGCCATTATTCGCTGTAAATGAAGTATATTTGTGCCATTATTCACTGTAAATGAAGTATATTTGTGCCATTCTTCACTGTAAATGAAGTATATTTGTGCCATTCTTCACTGTAAATGAAGTATATTTGTGCCATTCTTCACTGTAAATGAAGTATATTTGTGCCATTCTTCACTGTAAATGAAGTATATTTGTGCCATTCTTCACTGTAAATGAAGTATATTTGTGCCATTCTTCACTGTAAATGAAGTATATTTGTACCATTCTTCTGTAAATGAAGTATATTTGTACCATTCTTCGCTGTAAATGAAGTATATTTGTACCATTCTTCGCTGTAAATGAGGTATATTTGGGCCATTATTCGCTGTAAATGAAGTATATTTGTGCCATTCTTCCACTTCTTTTCTTCTTTCTTATTCGAACGTTCCATATTAACCCCTTGTTAACCTACACTTTGTGAATTGTATGTGATTCATAAGATCGATTGTACGTTGTACCATATATACGCCTACAAGTAGGTAAGCACATCCTATTTTTGCGACGATATGTATGTACTAGGGTAGCTTCACTATACCGGATCAGTCTGTGTGTGTGCTTGACCTTGCATTCGCAGACATCTTTTGTTTCTCTAGTACTGAACATCGTTCACTCTTTATCGATCATGTTTCAGTCACTCGATGCATCATGGAAAGTTGTGCACTAACATGTCATAACCAACAGTCTGAAGCTGAACAGGATGTAGTAGTAGAGTGATACTGGAAGCTAATATATAAATACAACTTTAACATATATCAGCATCATCATTCAATAAGTTATTATGAGAAACATTTGTCACATAAACATAATCATCATCGGTACCAGTGGCGGTTCGTCATTAAGGGCCAGTGGGGCCGGACCCCAAAAATAATGTATAACGTGTATTTATTATTTTATAAATAAAATATAGCAACCCAAAACCATGATTTATCTGGAAAAAATGTCTGGCCCCACCAACAAAAATCATCACGAGCCGCCACTGATCGATACAGTTTTAGCATCGAATGTTTGCTGCAATGGATTTCCAACACTTACTGTGTCTGGCCTTGATGTTGCACTTTTCCAGACTGTAATTGTCTCTTAAACCTCTTAAAGTTTCACTAATACTTGTGTCCCAGTATTCTTATTGCTCATTGTCCTTCAACTTTTTATTCTAATAAAGTTTTCATCTTTCTCTCGAATGCACCATAATGACCACTTGTTAACCCCACTTTGTGATTTGTATGTGATCTGAGCCTAAGAGCGATTGTACGTTGTGCCAGTTATGCACCTACATGTACATCCGATTTCTGCGACGCTTTTTATTTACTAGGGTAGCTTCCCTAGCTCAGAGCCATCTATAAACTTATGGGCCTTCGGACTCAGGTAAGAATTATGGAAATCAGACCCCAACTACACCACGTGACCTCGCATTCCAGTATTTGTGTATATAGACGAATTCATTTTAAAATAAACACAAAATGCTAAACCGAAGTTATATTATGCAACAAGTTAAGTTTAGCAATAAGGAATATCAATATTATGAATATTTTTCACAATAAATAACCATAGACTCACATAATTGAGTAAAATTGCAAAAAGCTTGCAGTGTTCTATCAAACCTCTATATTTTCCGGCCCCCTTTTCTGATCTAGGGCAGGGAACACCGAGTCAGTTGTCTGGCCTAGTTATCTATAGTTGGTTGTGCCTAACCAGAGCCAACTATAAACTACTGGGCCTTCGGGCTCAGGTAAGAATTGTGGAAATCAGACCCCAACTACACCACGTGACCTCGCATTCCAGTATTGGTGTATATAGACGAATTCATTTAAAATCAACACAAAATGCTAACTCGAAGTCATATTATCCAACAAGTTAAGTTTAACAATAAGGAATATTAATATAATGAATATGTTTCACCAACAAATAACCATAGACTCACCGAATTGAGTAAAATTGCAAAAAGCGTGCAGTGTTCTATCAAACATCTGTATTTTCCAGATCCCTTTTCTTATCTAGGTCAGGGAATACCCGGCCAGTTGTCTGGCCTGTGCTAGAGCCAGGCTGTGGCCTAACCCCCTACCTCAGTCGCCTTGTAGGTCACCGTGTTACTATTCATTGCTCCCCTTGAGGACCCCAGCAACACACGGTCGAGATTTTCATCAATGTGTAATCTCTCTTTTTACGTCCAAAATATTTTATTTGTTTGATTTTGATTTCCTGTAGTAAATTTTACTTCATTGCTCGTTTTTCTAAGACTTCTGTATTCGTCTGCTATTCTTACCATGAAATACGATCTATTATTCTGTCTATCCACATCTGACATACATTAATTACATCTTCAAACTGCTTGGTCATGTATCTGAACGATATAAAAATATAGAGTAAGTACAGCATTGGATAATCCTTATATTCAGTTTGGTTTGTTTTTGTTATCTATATATATGGCCTTTTTCGTCTTTACAGACGGTCAATTGGCAAGTGTTTTACTGTGACAACTTCTGAGTTTTCGCTTTTCACTCTTGTCGTTCAGCTTATACATAAGTCTCTTCTCAAAAGACTGCGCCCTTTCGTAATTTGGCTTTCCACACAAGTCTGTCATCAGCTAGTTTTTCCCCATGTGCTAGGACCTATAGAAAAGTTTTTCATTGAGGCTTTGCAGGAGATAGCTAGAGATAGGAAGACTTGGTATTAGTTGGTTTAGGGCCTATGCCCCAATCCGGGAGTAAAAAAGGCAGAGAGAGAGACAAAGAGAAAGAGAAGAGAGTGGTCTGCCCTTGTGCCTCTTTCCCTCCGAAAGTTCACAGAACAGCATTTGTTTTGGTATGCGACAAGTTTCCATTCTTCTCACATGCCCCAACCATCTTAGTCGTCTACTGCTGAGCATACCCATGATGGAAGGCAGATTTGCACGTTGCAGATTTGTTATCTACGAGTTTGTATATGTTAGTAACTTGTTTATATCATTGAATGTACTTTTAGCCAATCATATTCTATTCTAAATCTTTTTTTTTACATCTGTCATCATCATCATCTCTCTCTCTCTCTCTCTCTCTCGATCACCGCTCAGACCGATGTACCAGACCTCCCCATTTATTCTATTCTAAATCTCTTTATTTTACATCTGTCATTATCATCTCTCTCTCTCTCTCTCTCTCGATCACCGCCCAGACCGATGTACCAGACCTCCCCATTTATTCTATTCTAAATCTCTTTATTTTACATCTGTCATCATCATCATCTCTCTCTCCTCTCGATCACCGCCCAGACCGATGTACCAGACCTCCCCATTTATTCTATTCTAAATCTCTTTTATTTTACATCTGCCATCATCTATAATCATGTGTCCAAGATATAAGATTTATTATATTATTTTGAAGCGTTTATTTGCTTCATTAGTTCTCCATGTATTTGAAATGTATTTTTGGCTTCTCCCTTTCTTTGTTAATAACTTTAGTATTCCTATTCTGAATGTTGGGTTCTCTGTGGCGTAGAGGTTAGTTAATCTCCTCTCTTTCCATTCTCTGTGGCGTAGAGGTTAGTTAATCTCCTCTCTTTCCATTCTCTGTGGCGTAGAGGTTAGTTAATCTCCTCTCTTTCCAAAGGTACGGGGTTCGCTCCTTCGTAGAACCATCGTGATATCTTTCCAGAGATTCCTAATCTCAGTGTTGGTGAGATTGAGTTCCTAGTTCTGTCGGAGACGGATGATAAAGCGTTGATCCCGTGTTTAAATTGAGCACGTAAAACAAACTTTGGCAGTTCAAAATCGAGAAGAGCAGGCTGGAAAGTCGCTGCCCGGGCAAAATTCATTAGAAAGATTACTTAATAAAATTCTTACATAATATGTTCACAATCTGCTAAATTAAATTGGGGACCGACGCCGGTGCTACGGAGATTGTGAACTGCCGCTGCGATCTTACTGTATAAGAAAGTGATCGGAGCACACATGATTACTCGAAGTCTACATTCAACGTATTTATATTGTGGGTGTGGATATGCCTGATGACTATGGATGCGTGGGCGACATGTGGGTTGCAAATAATAATATTAGCCACAATAATAAAGTAATGGTGGTGGCTGTGGCTTAGGGATAGTGACTCTGTCTATTAACCCCGACGTTCTGAGTTCGAATCACGATGCGGAAAGTTTCCTTGCAAATTGTTTCGCGTGGATTTTTACAAAAGAACGATGATTTTTTACAAAAGAATGATGAAGAACGTGGATTTCACCCGTTCCAAACTACTGAACGTAATAATGCCTAGAAAAATCACAAACAGCGTTAAAAGCTGGGGTTGATTCGCAAAGTCCTGTAAAGGATATGCAACTTACTTTTTAAAATAAAGTAATATTACTATAGTCTGTCCATTAATTCGTGAGCACGTTTGAAATTGATTTTCTCGAAAACTACCTGTTGGATCTCAGAGAAATTTTGCAAGCAGCCTTAGAATATCCATGACGCTAGAGAAATATTTTTTCCAAGAAAATTTGATGTAGTTTGAAATATTTCTTCTTCAGGTTATATTAAAATCAACCTCACCGGATTGTACACAATAGTAACAGATCTACGGTACACAGACGCGTTGTTCTAAAAATACATTATGGTAACATAGAAATATCGTGAGTATACAACAATTTCACGAAATCCCGTGCACCTAACCCAGTCGACTTTGAAAGCGGAAAGCATATGACGTTATAGTTGGGATACCGTTGTATAGTTATAGGCGTATCTCCCTATTTGTATGAAGCTATTGTATCATATTTGTTGGCTTATCAAAACTGACATTGATATCACATTCATAATGAGTCTGAAGTGCACATTTATAACAATGCAGAAGGTTACAGTTTTACTATACCAACACTTCCGTAGGGAATCTAAGAGGTCATCTATATTGCGATATTCATAACCTGAAAACGAACGCAACTGGCGCTTGGTCTGAATAGAGAATCCTTTCCCGATGGATTAAACAGGACACAAAGTGCACTAATGTCAAGCAAGGACGGAAAGAACAATTGACGACTTTGACATAGATGTCATAAGACAGGAGCTCTTGAAAATGTTTGCGACAAATCAACTTGTTACTCTCAGGAAACTGAAATTAAAACTGCAATCAGATTGCAGCATAGACATTCTAAAGTACTCTATGAAAATTGTAAGAGACCATAGCTTCACCTTCAGAAAAACTATAGGCGGCAGGAATATTATTTGTGAAAGCCACATTTAATTGCTGCCCGAAGTAAATACCTGAAGAATCCGTGAGCAGCGGAGGCAAGGCTATGATATTGTATATTTGGACGAATCCTGGGTCAATGCTCACCACACCAATGCTAAGAATGGCAATCAGTAGACGGTGAACAGAAAGAAAAATACCAAGCAGCAAAGGCCAGCGTATTATACTAACACATGCAGGAAGCAGTGAAGAAGGTCTTGTCCATGACGCTGGACTTATTTTCCAATCAAAAGTACCGACGGTAGGGACTACCACACGAAATGAATGGACATATTTTCAGGCACTGGATGGAGAAGATCTACTTCCAGTTCTAACGAACCATCATGCTTGGTAATGGATAATGCATCCTATCACAACGCAGTATCAGCGGAAGACAAAGTACCAACTGCATCAAATACAAAAGATCAAATTAGGACTTGGCTTGCTAAGGAAAATGTCAGCTTCGATGATACATATTTGAAACCCGAGTTGTTGCACCTGGTGAGGATGACAAATAAGACAAAGGTGTTTCATATTGACAAAGTCATTGCGGAATACGGCCACACGTCTTTGTGACTACCTCCATATCATGCTCACCTCAATCCGATAGAGCTTGTCTGGGCTAAAGTAAAGGGCAAGTTGCCGAACAGAACAGGACGTTTAAAATGTGTGATGTTGAAGTTCTGACACGTGAGTCCTTCTCAATGATAGACATGCAGTTCTGGAAGAAGTGTGTTGAACATGTGCTCGAGAGGAAGACAGTACTGGCACCGAGATGGATTACAATTTGTCCAGCCAGTAACAATTATCAACCTCATGGAATCGTCCGATTCCGGATGATACAAATCATATTTTTATTACAGACTGAGAAATAGGAACGTATACATTTCCATATCCATAAACGTCTACCATCATACAATTTGTGGTGAAGTTAAGACACCCTGGGGTCTAATGGTGACCGAAGGGAGGACTAACTGTTGCATATTGTATCCAAGTTCACGATTGCACATAAAGGGCAACACTAGTACTTGACCTGTCAAGTTAATTGGAATACACCTATGAATAGAATTGACATGGACAAATTCTAGGGATACTGTAAAATCTAAATTTGAGCCCCCGTATTTGCAATTGTCATAAAAGATCAAAGGAATTCGCCGATGTGCAAAATCCGTAGCATCTATGGACTACTGGTTAGCTTTATTTTAGCGTCATGGATATTCTAAAGGCTGCATGCAAAAATCACTGAGATCCAACAGGTAGTTTTCGAGAAAATCAATTTCAAACGTGCTCACGAATTAATGGACAGACTATAGTCATATTTTTTTCGTGACATTATAATTAACGTTAAAGCAGGACGTGGCTTCAGATAACATATGGCCGGCGGGCTTAAGTAAAAGTTCTAGGAAATAAGACCACAACCGTCACGTGACCTCACATACCAGTATTGCCGTATAAATATTAATTCGTTTGAAAAACAACATAACATACGAAATCAAGGTTATATTATGTTACAAGTTACGTTTAACACTAAGGAATATCAGTATTATTAATATTTTTCATCAATAAATAAACATGGGCGTATAGAATTGAGTAAAATTGCAAAAAAAGCTCAGTGTTCTATCAAACATATACAAAAACCAGCCCCCATTAAACAGGAATTTTCGATTTACCGTCTGAGCTAGTCGTCCTTATATTGCCGGGGCCACGAGCCGGTGGGGTAAAATATGGCGCCAGGTGTGTATAACACTGACGGCATGGTTCATGCGGGAGTCATGTTAGGCGGTGCTGCTCTAGATGATTGTGTGAGAGACTAGGCTAACAGTAACACTATGTTTTATCCTGTTTATGTGGCATTCTACGTAAATTATATCCCTTGAATCAAAGCGAATTTCCCACTATGACGGACATCAGTTCGATTTTTGAGATTTCTATTCTGATGCTATCTTCTCTATAGTTATGTATAAATTCGCTGCGCTGGTCAACCCTACCTTATTTGTTTTGTGTCTGTGCTAAACAGTCACAATCTCATAGACTTCCTTGTAAACCTAGCGTACCTCTGTTACAGATTTTATATAGTATCTTACACGGTGTAGTTGACACTATAACTATACACTATCAAACAGTATACTTTTTCTGTTATATGTATAAATTAAATTCCTCAACATGTAATCTAAATCTATATGGATACTCACGGCAGACATGTATGACACTATTCCAAAAAACGAACAATAATTTCCCCAAAAACACATGTTCTAGAGTACTGGTTGAAAAGTGGATTAGAATTATCTGCGTCTATGGGTGAACTACAAAGTGACCAGGTTGCTTCGCGGACAACCGATATTGACAAGCCTGACTGGATTGTGCTTGGGTATTGATTTCATGTGTAACGAGCGCGTGCGTGGAATCACGATCAGTGTATGGAGCTGCTAGAAAAAAAACGGTGGTTCTACTGAGGCAATAAATAGAAGAAGAAGAAGAAGAAGAAGAATCAGAATCAGAGTTGTGGGCGAAAATTAATGTGCGAGCACGAATTTTTGTACTTTCGTAAATGAATAACAACAAGCCTTCCCTCTTAGGAATTTCATGTGATATCTTTGTATGGCTAAAAAAGCTAAGTAGGCAGGATCGTATGTGCAATTATTCCCTCGACCGCATGCTCGTTTAATAGTATTCTCACTTTCATCTGGTTACTCAACATACGTATCACTCATTAGCTCGTTGCTAAACATAATTCCCAATAATTAGTTAATCATTCACGCAATACAATTCTGACTCGTTAGCTCGTTGCCAAACACATTACTCAACTCGATACTTTAGCATGTACAGTTCTCAACTCGTTACTTGACATAATTCTCAACTCGTTACTTAACAATTACCTACTCGCACTCGCTAGTCAGCACAGTTCACAACTCACTAGTTTAACACGCACAGTTTTCAACTCGTTACTTTAGCATGCATAGTTCTCAGCAAGTTACTTTAGCATGTACAACTCTAAACTCGTTACCTTAACACATACAGTTATCAATACGTTACTTGACACAGTTCTCAACTCGTTACTTTAACACGCACAGTTCCCAACAAGTTACTTGAAACAATTTTTAGCTCAATATTTAACACAGTTCTCATTATATCTAACCTAATTCTTAGTCACTACCTCTTCACTTTTCCAACGTAATTCTCACTCGTTAGTCCGTTCCCTTGTATGACAGCTAGTAAAACATTTGAGAAGAAAATACTGAAAGCGATGTTGAAAAACATAATTGTAACTTATTTTGAACACATAAATGGACATGAAACTCGAAAAGTAGTTTTTTTAAATTTTCAGTGTTTTATAAGTCTACATTACTTTTATGATTTCATATTTCACCACATTTTTGCTAGAAATATTCAAAACGAACAACATTTCAAACAACTATGGAGGTGATACCGTATTTGAAATCACACTCTGATAGAGAATTGTTCATTGATCGGACGCTCAGTTTACAAACTGCTGCTAATGAGAACAATCGTATGTGCTACCTAATAGATATTGGTGAGACTGTTACGGGCTAAGGGAGAACGAACCCAAACAATGCTTTCCGAAATTGAATGTGATGCTTACAAAAGAACTCATATAGCTGGTTCAATGTAAATTAATATAAACAATATTGGCAATCACTCAAGAAAAATCTGATATATATTTCCTCTTTGTACCCCGTTTGACGCATAAGGCTTCCATAAGAGATTTCCATTGTTGTCCTTCTGCAGCTTGTCTACTAATTGTTTCCAGCAATCTTTCAACTCTCTTTCCATAGTCTTCTTCTTCTTCTTCTTCTACCCTTCGCCCCAAAGGAGGCATAGGTCCCCAAACAAGGCCCTGCAAGATCTTGTGCACTTGCTTGCGGTTTTATAGCCTAGTATTTTTACTGGATGGGGTAGCTAATCCCACGCCAAACCTTCACTTTCGGTGTATATATCATGCGGTAGGTATTAGTGGTTCTATTATTTACCGAATGAGGGCCCGGTAACCACACGGGCGTTTGATTTGTATGATGAATCATCTTTGACTCATTATTGGACAGGAGAAATGTGTAGGTGCATGTGCTGAGATTCTCATCTTCGCGATAAGATCTCATATCAGACATGTATGCACCTACCCTTCTACCAATTCTAAGTAGCTCTCTTCGATCCCTACCCGCTTAGCCAGACATTAGTCTGTTACCAGGGCCACCACTTGGAGGTAGGGTATGATCTTGATCAGTGCCAGCTCACTGACCCTTGCGCCCCTGTATATCCTTACATTATTGCACCTGCGGCCATTCTTTTCACAGTACGTCATGCTTTCTTTAGACGTCCTTCTTTTTTTTCCCTCATCCGCTGTCCTTCAGATAGCCATCCTACACTGTGCTCCTACACTGTGCTCCTACACTGTGCTCCTACTAGCACACAACATACATACACAATTCATCTTTATCTTCGGATTTTCAAGATGGTCTCCAATGATGCACAGTTTGTTCGTTTCAAAAACTCACCGTTCTCGATAATGTTTAGCAAGAAAATGTTGATTCTGATGATATTATTATTATTATCGGGATTCTGCTTCTTCATTTATTTTGAAATGTTTCCCCATGATGTCCTTTCTTCTAATCGCCGTCCTGAGATACTGTACTTCCTAAGTGTACACAAGGGTACTGATCGTCCTTTATGATATCATTTTGAAACATAATTTGATTTTCTGATTTGTGATTATTTCTCATTACTGTAGTTTCCGCAATATTAAATTGAAAGTCGTATTGCTTGTGATGTTCTGGACAATGTATCTATTTTACTTTGAGCATCCTCGTATCGACTAGTCAAAAGAAGTAATATTCTTGACATGATCCAAATCTTCAACTTGCCTTCAAGTACTGAAGTTAGTCCATTCACAGCCAACTATAATATTGGGCTGCATAACTGAACGGAAACCTGACCTAGTTTCAATTTCGGGGAGAGGAGGGGGTTCTGGAATTTATATATGTTGGATGGAATACTGCAAGCTTTTTTTGCCATTTTACTCAATTCTGTTCACGAGTGCAGTTTTTCCAGAGACCCTAGGATTGTTGCTGGAGCTACGGAGTTCATGCTGTGTGCAATACTCTCGACAGGTGGCGTCCCATATCTGCGGAGAGGACCGAGCCGTATGGGGTAAAACCCGGTGCAATGAAGTCAATCCTTCGGCTTTTAAATCCTTTTTAAACTCAATTCTATGAGTCTATGGTTATTTAATATGGTGATGAAAAATATTTATAAAATTGATATTCTTTATTGTTAAACTTAACTTGTTGCATAATATAACCTTGATTTAGCATGTTCTGTTGATTTCAAAATGAATTCGTCTATATACAACAATACTGGAATGCGAGTTAACGTGACCGGTTGTGGTCTGATTTCCCATAATTTTGATGAGTCCGACGGCCATATGAGTTTATAGTTGGCTGTGGTCCATTGACCGCCTCTGCTGTTATCATTTAAGGCATCTCTCATCAGCCAAGTCTATGGTAGATAAAAATAATGAAAGAATATAACCCTCTTCAACTTCAAAAATATAATAAAGAGTAGTGTATGTGTGGCTATCTAGAGTGACTGTGCAAGAAAAGGAGGGCATTTTCATGAGTTCCAGTAACGATGTTGTGAAACACCAACATTACTATAGCAAACGGCATTTAGAACAGCACAACAAATGGCGACCTTACGCCCTAACACGGCAGTGTTCGTTTTGTATGCGTGGATCTATGTTGTCTCAACAATGACTGTGGCCTTTAAGCCCTCAGCTACAATTACGACCGCTGTCGATTCAGTAAAATAGAGGTACATGGACAGTGCCCGCTGATTCCGTGGACTATTTTCTTAAACAAATAACAGGACAAGAAGATATTGATTGAGTGAGTGACTGGTTCTTTGTCATTGCACTTCGGTGAGTAACCACGCATGCTAAGATCACTTTCTTACACAGGAAGATTTTAGTGGTAGTGCACAAACTCCGTAGCACCGGCAATGGTTCCTGTTGTAATTTTGATGATGGTGAAAATGTGTAAGAATGTTATGTTAAATTGTATTTAATGATTTCTGCACAGGCAGCTCTGTTATTATAAACTTTCAATTGTTCTTTAAATGTTCAACTTGAGCACGAAACCTATATTTTATCTTTCATATGACTACAAACTAGATCTCACCTACACTGACATCATGGATCACTAGAAAATATCTCGATCGCTTCACGCGGAAACTGAACCAAGTATTTCGAAGCAAAAGACATGGGAAACAGTAAAAAAGGCAGCAGAACGACAACAATAGAGAACTATTGTTGAAGCTAAACAGGACACTAAATAGATAAAGATCGAATGCGTACGTAATGAAAATTATTGGTTGTTTGCTAGGGGAAGTGGTAAAGCATCTTTAACCCCTAGTATACGCATACTGAAACCATGCGTTACATATTCCTTTCGTTTTATTAGGAAATAATTTTTAGTGAAGAATGCTCTAAGAGAATCTGTTATAATGTTCTTATGTTATTGTAATGAATATTGAGAATAACTTTATTTCTATTTCACGTTTTTGTCCGTGAACTGGCTGGTCGGAGAATTGACACTATCAGAACGGTTTGTCGTGTGGTTTGTCGTATTGTAGGAGTTAAGCCAAGGCACACACTATCAACCTAATGACGAACCTTGTTTGGAAAATAAGAATTAACTAATTTCGTAGAAACCAAGTTAGATTAATGAAATTTAAATTCCCAAACTTCTTGTTAATATATGGATTTTCTTGTCTTTACAGACAGCCAATACAATAACACACCACTTAGAAAATATACACACTATTGTCAGTCTCAGAAAATGTGATGTAGCAATCATGGTGTTTTTTTTAACTGCTTCGTAAAATGAAAGCACAAATGTTTTTCCTCTGTGAAATACTTTTTTCGTAAAAGAAGGCACGAAATGTAAGAAACAAGTCACGTTTGTCGGATATTTTGTGAGTGTTTCGGCACGAGTTCAGGTGTCAGATTTGACTTCTCTTGGTTGGGGGTAAACCTTGACCTTATATAACAGGGATATGTTAGAATCTGGTATATAGTATGAGTAGAGTGCATCTGAGGGTGACTGACGTCAATCCGTGACACGGCTATTAGAAAATTAGCAAGCCCGTCTGCCCAGCGTGTTCGTAGCGCGTTGGACTACGGGTGACTATCCCTCTGTGTGTGCGGGTTCAATTCCGCGGGCTGGCAAAAAAGAAACAGATTCCCCAGATTTACGGTGTTCGTGGCACCGAACCGAAGGGTTACGATGTCCATGGCACCGAGCCGAAAAGCTGAAAAGCTCAAGTGCTTCTGGATCGGAAAAAAAAGAACATTAGCATAAGCCGTCGAGAATGGTGTATGTCGTTGGTGGGAGGTGTCTCTCTATAATGCAGCTCTAGATGTGTATTTCATCATCATCTAGCAGCTTGTCCTGAGCATAACTTTACCATCCTAACTTACTTATTTCTCTCTGTATTTCATCATCATCTAGCAGCTTGTCCTGAGCATAACTTTGCCATCTCTCTCTCTCTTTGCCTTTTACCCTGGTTGGGACATAGGCCCTCAACCAACTCATGCCAAGTCTTCCTATCTCTAGCTATCTCCTGTAGCTCCTCCAGCTCTTCTTTATATTGTTGATCTCCGCCTCCAAATCTCGTCTCCATGTATTTCTCGGCCTCCCTTCTTTCGCTGTCCCTGCGGGTTCCAGGCAAGGACCCTTCTTGTTATATTCCCCTCCGGTTTCGCAAAGTGTGTCCTATCCAGCGCCAGCGTCTTTTTTAACCTGTTCGTTCACTGGAATCTGTCTTGTTCTCTCCATAAGTTCCTCATTTGTGACCCTATCATACCATCTTATTCCCTCTATTCTGCGCAGACACCAGTTGATGAATGTTTGCAATTTATGCGCTATTGTTTTAGTTGTTCTCCATGTTTCTGACCCATACAGTAGAACTGCTTTAACATTAGAGTTAAATATCCGAATTTTTGTTCTAGATTTTATTTCTTTGGACTTTCAAATGTTTCCCAGTGCAATGAAAGCTCCTCTTGCCTTCTGTATTCTTATTTTAACATCTCTATCTGTTCCACCCTCTTTGTCTACGTTGCTGCCCAAATATGTGTATGATTCTACCTCTTGAAGTGGGATTTCCCCAGGAGAATCGAGTTGTCGTTTGCTTGGTTAATTCTCAATATCTTTGTCTTTCCCTTATGAATGTTCAGCCCTAGTTGCTGGGACCTTTGATTCAATGTGTTTAGCTTATCCTGCATCTGATTTCGTGTATGTGACAGAAGGGCTATATCATCAGCGAAGTCCAGATCATCTAGTTGCTCTGTTAGAGTCCATTGGATTCCATTTCTGGTGTTAGTTACTGTGGTCTTCATAATCCAGTCTATTGTCAGTAAGAACAACAAAGGTGATAGAAGACATCCCTGACGCACTCCTGTTTCTATTCCGAAAGTATCTGTTAGTTTACCTTCATGAAGAACTCTACATTTCATATCTGTATATGTTGCTTTTATTAGGTTAATAATTTTCTGTGGGATTCCATAATGCCTCATTAATTTCCAAAGGGTTTTCCTATCAATACTGTCAAAAGCCTTCTCATAATCAACAAATCCGATATAAAGTTGGGATTTCCATTCAATACTTTGCTCTATTATTATACGTAATGTGGCTATCTGGTCAGCACAGGATCTATTTGGTCGGAAGCCTGCCTGTTCATCTCTTAGCTTTATATCGATGGCATCTCTCAGTCTCTACAGGATGACTCTGCTTAGTATTTTCCCAGGTACTGACAACAGCATTATTCCCTATAGTTTTCACACTTCTGAAGGTCCCTTTCTTTGGTAGCTTCACCAGGTATCCTTCTCTCCAGTTTGCTGGTATTTCTTCAGTCTCCCAGATTCTGCTAAATAATTTATACAGTATTTCTGTGGATGTGTTTATGTTGGCTTTAACCGCCTCCGCTGGAATACCATCTGGACCGGTCGCTTTTCCATCTTTTAAAAGTTTAATGGCTTTACTAATCTCCTCCTTGGATGGTTTCTCACAGTTGATGTCCAAGTCAATTTCTGCCGGTTGGATATCTGGGGGTTTGTAGGTGCTGGTCTGTTCAGGAGTTCCTTGAAGTATTCCATCCATCTTTCCATTTGGTCTCTAACATTAGTGATAGTTTTCCCACTACTATTTTTGATCAACCCATTTGATGGTCTGTATTTTCCCGCTAGCTTTCTAGTGATATTGTAAAGATCCCTAAGGTTTCCTTTTCCTGCAGCTACCTCTGCTTCTCTTGCTAGATCTTCTATGTATTGTCTTTTATCTAACTTTATTTGTTTCTTCACTTTCTTGCTAGCTTCTGTGTACTTTTCCTGGGCTATGGCTTTGGCAGTTCTAGTTTTGCTATTATTTAAATCTGCTTTCCTCTTTTTCCTTTCTTCTATTTCCTTGAGAGTTTCTGGAGTTATCCATGCCTTATGATTCCGCTCCTTCTTTCCTAATACCTCTGTGCATGTTTCATTCCAAATATTTTGGCTTGCTGCCAGCATTCTTCCGCACTCACCTCATCTTCTAATTGCCGCAACACCTCATACTTATTAGAGACTGTGACCGTGAACTGTTCCTTTGTTTCTTGACTTCTGAGGTATCCTACATTATATTGGTGTCTATGTTCATGGGATGTTATGTATCGCTTAAGCTTCAGTTTAATTTTACTTATCAGCAAATGGTGATCCGAATCTACATCTGCCCCCTTAGGACCCTTACATCTTGTAGAGATGACCTGAATTTCTTGTTTATGCATATGTGGTCAATTTGATTTTCTGTTCTGTGATCTGGTGATACCCAGGTTGCTTTATGTATTCTTTTATGTGGAAAGACACTTCCACCTATGACGTATTGATTCGCTGCACAGAAATTAGTGAATAGTTCTCCATTTTCGTTCATTATTCCTAGTCCGTGTTTCCCCATGATCTCCTCGTATCCTATGTTGTCCGAACCTATTTTGGCATTGAGGTCACCCATCAGAATTTTGATGTTCCCATTTCTCTGATTACCTATAATATTTTGAAGTTTTATGTAAAATTCCTCTTTTACTTTTTCCTCTTTATCATTGGTAGGTGCATAACACTGGGTCACATTCAAGAATACTTTCTTTTTGGTGGTTCTGAATGTTGCTGTGATTATCCTAGGACTCACTGCTTCCCATTTTATTAGTGCCTTCTCCGCTTCTTTAGATAGCATTAAAGTCACTCCTTCACTATGGGGGACATTTTCTTCCATATGGCCTGAGAACAGCATTGTTTCTCCTGTGTTTAGACGTTGTTTGCCTGCACCATTCCACCTAGTTTCACATAATCCCAAGATGCCAATCCCGTGAAATTTCATCTCATTTACTACCTGTGCTGTCTTTCCCATTTGATACATACTTCTAACATTCCAGGTGCCAATTCTGGAGCTTTTCCTAGGTGAAAGGAAGATAATCTGCAGGTTAGACTCCTTGCGGCTTTCTCTGCATCGCTTCATACCTCTTCTAGAAGAGCTTCCTTTCCTCTTGGTTGGCACAGTTTTTATTTTATTTTTATGTGACTTGTTCATGGTTGGTTGGATTTTGTGGCTAAAATTTTCTACTGGATAGGGTAGCCAGCCCTACGCCAAACCCCACCTTAGTCGCCTCTTACGACATGCCTTGTAGGTCGCAGTGCTGCTACTTTTGCTCCTTGCGAGCCCCGGCAGCACACGGGCGAACTTTGCCATACTAACTTACTTATTTCTCTCTGCTCCTCGTGGAGCATAGAGCCTCAAAAGTTGTTAGCTACTTTTCCCGGTCTCTGGATGTTTTCTTTATATCTTCCAGAATAGTCGAGCACTCTTCAGTTCCTCAAGAAGACTTCGTCTCCAGGTCTGTTTAGGGTGTCCTCTTTTTCATTTTCCTTGCGGGTTCCACTCAAATAGCGGGCTTGTCTAGTGACACTCGACTATGTCTTCCATAGGGTATGCCCGAACCATCACCATTTTCTCCTCTTGACATGGGTCATCATGGGTTACTGTCCAGTTCTTATCCACATATCTGTGTTTGTAACTCTATCATCCATCTCAGTCTGAGAATCCGCCGAAGACATCCGTTGACAAAGGTCTGAATCTTACTTGTATTAAACTTAGTGACTCACCACTTTTCCAAGCCATATAGCAACACAGTTTTCACATTTGACCACCTTAACAGTCGTTTGAGATTTCTTTATCTCTCATAAGCTATATGTCCAGCCTCTGCAGCGGCCATGCTCAAATTATCAGTTACATCGTGAATCCATCTTTTCCGTGGTCTTTCTCTCGATTTCAGAATGTCTCTATTCATAGGGTCTTCTCAACCCGTTATGTCTTTTTATGTCCAAAATATTTCAAGTTTCTCATTCTTATTTGTAGCATCAGGAAGTTTTCTTGAATTTTGAATTCTTTCTGGGTGTGTATTTACAGAGTCATATGTTGTCATATATCGACAGCAGGTAACCAGATTGACTGTAGTACCTCATGATGACATTCCACTAGCCTCGAGCGACATTTGACGTAGCTCCTATTTCTTTTCCTGAATTCTTTCGTCTGGCTTCCCAAGTTTCCAGACAGATGTTCAGAGACTGCTTTTAGCTGAATCTTTCCGCATCTCTCTCTCTCTCTCTCTCTTCTATCTCTCTCTATCTCTCTCTCTCTCTATTTCTAGCCTGTGACGCTATTTATCGCTTAGGCCAACAACAAATGCACATAGTTCTTTTCTACGCCTGGCCTCTTCTGACTTTTGTTTTAGCTGTGGTTAAACTTTATTTCGTAAGGGCGTTCATATTGCTAGGATAGGCGATGGGTATCGTAAGAAATGAGGGTAAGTGGTTCGAATCCTGTGTTTGTCTATTTGTTGTTTTTTTCTGAAGCTCTTAATACGCGTACATTGTTTATTTGTTGATCATTTCTTCGCTTCCGTTGCTTCCTCTGGGGTTCTTGCAAAAAAACTCCTTGTTCTCATTTCAGCTTTCACCACTTCCAGTCATATGAGTCAATGATTCTGATAGCCTTTTATGTCCATGAATAGGTAGTGTCTTCATTGCTGTTTCCGTTACATGGCGATATTTTAGTCCCAAGCCAAACCCTAACCTGGATAACAAGGAAGCCACATTTAGTATGACCCTCTCCTCGGTGACATGTCCGACCTGTGTGATATATGTTCTCCATGTCCTAGCCCACTGTCTCATAGAAGCACGATGTTCACACCTTAATTCCCATGTTTGTCTAGTAGCCATATGTCTTAATTTGGTTACCTCGTATACACATGTCTTAATGTGGTTACCTCGTATTCACATGTCTTAATGTGGTTATCTCGTATACACATGTCTTAATGTGGTTATCTCGTATAGACATGTCTTAATGTGGTTATCTCGTATAGACATGTCTTAATGTGGTTACCTCGTATACACATGTCTTAATGTGGTTACCTCGTATAGACATGTCTTAATGTGGTTATCTCGTATAGACATGTCTTAATGTGGTTACCTCGTATACACATGTCTTAATGTGGTTATCTCGTATAGACATGTCTTAATGTGGTTATCTCGTATACACATGTCTTAATGTGGTTACCTCGTATACACATGTCTTAATGTGGTTATCTCGTATACACATGTCTTAATGTGGTTATCTCGTATAGACATGTCTTAATGTGGTTATCTCGTATAGACATGTCTTAATGTGGTTACCTCGTATACACATGTCTTAATGTGGTTATCTCGTATACACATGTCTTAATGTGGTTATCTCGTATACACATGTCTTAATGTGGTTATCTCGTATACACATGTCTTAATGTGGTTATCTCGTATAGACATGTCTTAATGTGGTTATCTCGTATAGACATGTCTTAATGTGGTTATCTCGTATAGACATGTCTTAATGTGGTTATCTCGTATACACATGTCTTAATGTGGTTATCTCGTATAGACATGTCTTAATGTGGTTATCTCGTATAGACATGTCTTAATGTGGTTACCTCGTATACACATGTCTTAATGTGGTTACCTCGTATAGACATGTCTTAATGTGGTTACCTCGTATAGACATGTCTTAATGTGGTTACCTCGTATAAACATGTCTTAATATGGTTATCTCGTATACACATGTCTTAATGTGGTTATCTCGTATAAACATGTCTTAATGTGGTTATCTCGTATACACATGTCTTAATGTGGTTATCTCGTATAGACATGTCTTAATGTGGTTATCTCGTATACACATGTCTTAATGTGGTTATCTCGTATACACATGTCTTAATGTGGTTATCTCGTATACACATGTCTTAATGTGGTTATCTCGTATACACATGTCTTAATGTGGTTATCTCGTATAGACATGTCTTAATGTGGTTATCTCGTATACACATGTCTTAATGTGGTTATCTCGTATAGACATGTCTTAATGTGGTTATCTCGTATAGACATGTCTTAATGTGGTTACCTCGTATACACATGTCTTAATGTGGTTACCTCGTATAGACATGTCTTAATGTGGTTACCTCGTATAGACATGTCTTAATGTGGTTATCTCGTATAAACATGTCTTAATATGATTATCTCGTATACACATGTCTTAATGTGGTTATCTCGTATACACATGTCTTAATGTGGTTATCTCGTATACACATGTCTTAATGTGGTTATCTCGTATAAACATGTCTTAATGTGGTTATCTCGTATAGACATGTCTTAATGTGGTTATCTCGTATACACATGTCTTAATGTGGTTATCTCGTATAGACATGTCTTAATGTGGTTATCTCGTATAGACATGTCTTAATGTGGTTACCTCGTATACACATGTCTTAATGTGGTTACCTCGTATAGACATGTCTTAATGTGGTTACCTCGTATAGACATGTCTTAATGTGGTTATCTCGTATAAACATGTCTTAATATGATTATCTCGTATACACATGTCTTAATGTGGTTATCTCGTATACACATGTCTTAATGTGGTTATCTCGTATACACATGTCTTAATGTGGTTATCTCGTATAAACATGTCTTAATGTGGTTATCTCGTATAGACATGTCTTAATGTGGTTATCTCGTATACACATGTCTTAATGTGGTTATCTCGTATACACATGTGTTAATGTGGTTATCTCGTATAGACATGTCTTAATGTGGTTATCTCGTATACACATGTCTTAATTTGGTTACCTCGTATAGACATGTCTTAATGTGGTTACCTCGTATACACATGTCTTAATGTGGTTATCTCGTATACACATGTCTTAATGTGGTTACCTCGTATAGACATGTCTTAATGTGGTTATCTCGTATACACATGTCTTAATGTGGTTATCTCGTATAAACATGTCTTAATGTAGTTACCTCGTATACACATGTCTTAATGTGGTTATCTCGTATACACATGTCTTAATGTGGTTATCTCGTATACACATGTCTTAATGTGGTTATCTCGTATAGACATGTCTTAATGTGGTTATCTCGTATACACATGTCTTAATGTGGTTATCTCGTATACACATGTCTTAATACGGTTACCTCGTATAGACATGTTTTAATGTAGTTACCTAGTATAAATATGTTTTAAGTTGTGGTTTTAGAACTACCTTCCTGGTACAGACCTCTTCTCATCATATTTGACCCATAACTGTTAGGGCGTATCTAAATATAAGTGCGAAGGCAGATATGCCGTGTGTACACAAGTGTAGTCCGGTTTCAAGAATATCATAAAGGCAACCTGTCGCTAAGATCGTGTACACAGAAACTGTCACATCAACATGAGCACGTATTCCTGTCAGGGTATTCGAGTGTAACTATGAAAGATCGCATTCATGCAAGTGCTAATGGATAAATATGCAAACATCGAATGTTGATACTGCATCAGGTCACTTGTTGACTTAGAAAAGTAAATATGCTGAAGTTAAAGTTTGGTTATGGGAGCCGCAGTAGCGTAGTTGTTAGTGAACTCGCTTCTTATGCTAGTGGTCCAAGTTCAATTCTACAGTGGGCTTGACACTTTTTTCGATTGTAACGGCTCTCAGGTCGACCCAGTCTTAATCGGATACCAGGAAAAGCACTGGGAAGTAAAGGCGGCCGACGTGATATTGATCACATCACCCATCGTGTGCATCGTGTGCCAACGGTCAATGAAAAATACGGGCGTAAGAATAGTACTACCCTATAAGCCTGCAAGAAAGTAAACTATTGAGATGTAAAACCATACGAGATCTCCAACTGCTAGCAACGAACCGCATTACATAGAGATCTAAAACCTCTGTCCTATGTGCCGCCTTTGGCACGAAAGGAACAAACTAACTATAATATACCGTGGTATAAAAATGGCTCCTTTACTTTTACTTTAAAGTTTGGCTGGTTACATGTCATTTATAGATAGGTTTAAATTGTGTTATTTCTGAACTCTGCCGGTTCCAAACCCGGTTGATGAAGAAGTGGTACTTGTATGTGAGTATCTGGATCTCGGTGTGACATATGTGTCTTGTTGCCTTCGTTGCCAAGGATGTAGGTTCGGCTTCGAATCCGAACCGCACCGTTCTGTTTACGAGTGCATTTGTTCAGAGACCCTAGGATTGTTGCTGAGCTATAGAGTTTGTGCTTTGTGCAATACTCTCGGCAGGTGGTGGCGTGCCATTCCAGCTGAGAAAGACTGAGCCATATGAGGTAAAACCTGGTGCAATGAAGTCAATCTTTAGACTTTTTTTTTTATCACAAATTCTAACAGTTATAGAAACATGCGGGGATGGCGCTATACGGTTAAATAGATAAGACAGGTGGTGTGCAGTGCACCTAGTGAATTAATGACAGTTACGGATGAAAGCAGCTTTGCGGAAGTTAGCCACCCGACACATACAATCAATCATGCGTCATTCCTGCTGGCGTAGGCGATCATATCTAGTGTAATAGCAGTTACATAGATATCACCATCGTCATCATCAAGTAGCTTGTCCCTTCCGGAACCTGGCTCCCATTACAGAAGTTCTGAAAAACTCTATGTTCTGTGCAAGTTGGCCGGCGTCAGCAGCAGTCATTTTCAGATCGTCAATGACATCTTGCACCCATCGTCTTCTAGATCTTCCTCTCATTCTTCTTCCAGGCACCATTCCTTCCAAAATTATCTACTCTAGGCATTCATGTCGTTTGATGAGCCTGAGATATTTAATTTTTCTTGATGCTATGCTCTTTATAGTCAACTCTCTCTAATATCAAACTGTTATAGATATGAAAATCATGGCATATTCTTTACGTCTCCTTCTTCTTCGATCGTTTTTTCGGCCATTTTGATCATTCTTGTTGTGATATATAAACAGCCTTTGCCAAGAACGGTTTTACGTTGTGCCAATTATGCGCCTATGGTGACTAGGCCAGCACATCCGACGTAGTGCCAGCATTTTATTTACTATGGTAGTTTGCCCTAAATTGTACAAGTTCTCTCAAACGATCCGTTGTGTCGTATATTTTGTCTTGGATCTACGCCAAAGAGCACTTCCTACTTTGCATATGACTGGGTGAGGTAGTTCCAGTATAGGGACATTTATAACCCTTCTATGACCGGTCATTGGAACGGTCATTTGTCGGCTGCTTTGTGTATTCATTGCTCTTTTTGGGCTTTGCGATATACGCCAACGAGTGTGTCTACACTGTGCGCCCTTTCTTACTGTGAGGTCGTTCCGGATTAGGAACATTTCTGTCTTTTTGGGGCACATAGGCTTGTCCTGGGACGGCGTTTTGCTCGTATAACACACCGTCAAAAGTGTCGGCCCTCGCCAATGTTTGGATTTGGACACCCTGTCAAGTCTTTATATTGTCAACCTTACTTTTCTGACCACTTTGAGTTTATTCCGGAGTAGAGATATTCTCAGCCTTTTCGAGGCGCGTGTCGGCACTTGGAAATTTGCAGTTACTACTCTGCATTTTCCCTAGACCCGGGAAACACTGGACTAGGGCTACGCACAAATAATGTAGAGGTCGTTTCATTAGGTGCTATCAGCGCAACTTAGATTTTGCTGCCAAACATCCCCGGCCCTGGTTTTCCGGGGATGTTAGTTGTGAGAACAACAGTACCGTGCCCGGTTGTTTCATGGAAGGCAGTTTCGTTACACACTAAAATGCAACTTTAAGATTTGCGCTAAGCCAACTTTTTACCATTAGATTTATCTACGCTTTGCCTCTTGTACGGAGTTTACCGCAATCTTCCCATATGTCGTCACGATACGTTACTGTGTTTTCAGCGACACTTGCCGAGACCTTTGATTTGTTACACATTGTTCTCATTTATTCTTGACCCACCGCTGGTAATTTATTTGCGGCCATTTACTCCGGGGAGTTGGGATTCGTTCACAGACGACTCGTACACTACTGTTTCTTACGTTTCAGCAACTATTTGGGCAACTTTTCATCGGACATCGGTCAGGAGACACCGGCGTGCATTTTGTTCAGGGATTTTGGGTCTGCATTACTTTTCTATGCTTGCACTACTACCACTACCTGTAGCTCTCCCTCGATCCCTACCCGCTTAGCCAGAAAGGAACCCTTGTCTGTTTCCAGGGTCACCACGTGGAGGTGGGGTAGGATCGTGAATAGTGCCAGCTCATTTAACCTGTCGCAACGTTATACCTATAATTGCGCCTTTGACCCCATATATCCTTTACAGGACGTAGTCATCAACCACAGCAAACGAATCGTTGATTTATAGGCACCACTTATATGTTCAGTAGTTTGCCATTGCTTTCTGAACTCTGAGGTCTATTTTAACCTTTTGTAAAAATCCCACGGAAACGAATTTGCTTCCAAACTTACCCACCGTGGGGTTTGAACCAGGTACACTTGGGTTTGCGATCTAGCTCACTACCACTTGAGCTACAGACGTACATATATGTATATATTATAAATATACACCCATATATATTCCTTTGATGACGAAATGTGTTGGCAAAAGCTTATCTCCGAGGATGTCACCTTGATATAAAGTGCCACAAATCTACATGCGTAGATTGACATGATAGCATCCATTGTTTGTGATAACAATACTTGAATGTGTTATCAGATTAGTCCAGATTGATATATATCTCAACTACATAATTAGAGATGTCTGAAGCCAAGTCAAGCGTACCTTCTCATGGTGCGCTGGGGGTCTCTGAGGCTAAGTGGTTAAACCGTTGACTTGCGTTCTCAAAGTCCGAATCTCGTCCGCATCGTTCTGCTCTCGTGTGCATTTTTTTAACCCGGAGATTCCATTGGTTGTTGCGGGAGCTACGGATTTCGTGCAATACTCTCAGCAGCTTGCGTGCCATTTCTGTGGGAGGGCCGAGCCATATGTGATAAAACCCGATGCAGTGAATTCAATTCTTCGTCATTAAACCCTCTAGACTCATTTAACAGACAAGTCTCTGGAGAATGTAGACAGTGGCGGCTTGCGATAATTTTTGTTTGTGGGGCCATACATTTTTTCCGGATAAATCATGGTTTTAGATTGCTATATTTTAATTTTAAAAATAATAAATATACAGTGTAGATTATTTTTGGTGGGGCCCGGCCCCACATGCCCTTATAGACGAGCCGCCACTGATGGAGATTAACCGATATCAAATAACAGACCCCTAGAGTACATATGGGAGTAAAGCTATAGACTATTTGAAGGGCCCTACAGAAACTCTCCAGATGAACATGCCCCATTGTTAGGCGACGGAATATTTGGCCCATATGCGATTGAAAATAACTTAAATTTCAACAAAAGACATGTTCAACGAACCAAACCTGGTATAACTAAGACCAGGGAGTAACTCTTTCTAGCATGTGACGCTTAGGGCAGCAACAAATGCACGCCATTCTTCTCTGTACTTGGTCCTCTTCTGTATTGTGTTCCAGCTGTGATTCATTTCTTTTAATTCCTGTCCTATTTTTCTCCTGTGGGTTTTCATGTTTTCGTTTATCCTCTGGTATCCATCTCAGTGCAGTTTTCGTGACATAGTTAGTTTTCGTGAGTATCACATGTCCGATACATGTACAGCAGCGGTGTCCATGCAGCGATTACGGGCGCCTATGTCATACATTAATGGCGCCTTATTTTGCTCTGTCGACTTTCAAGAAACTTACGTGTGCGTATATATGTGTGTGTGTATGTGTGTGTATATATCTATGTGTATATGTATTTATATATCTATATGTACGTGTATATGAGAGCCGCGGTAGCGTAGTTGCTAGTGAACTAGCTTCTCAAGGCTGGTGGTCTGGGTTCAACTCCCGCAGTGGAATTTTCCCGACCGCGACGGCTCTCAGGTCGACCCAGCCTCAACTGGGTACCAGACATGCTGTGGAAAAGTAAAGGCGGCCGGCGTGATGCTGACCACATCACCCATCGTGTGCCGACGGTCAATGAAAAATACAAGCCTAACACTGTATTGCCTATATACCACGAGGTATGAAAGGGTTCCTTTACTTTATGTATGTGTATATGTATGTGTGTGCATATATATATATGTGTATATATATATGTATGTGTGTGTATGCGAGCGAGCGTGTGTGTATGTGTATAAAAACGCGCAAGCGTGTTTGTATGCATTTCCTAAATTTACTTGTTTAGCTCAAAGTCCGAAGTGTGTATAATGTTTGAAACACCAGGGAGGTTTGTTAAAATTGTTGGCGGGCCAGTTCGAGCCCTCGTGCCGTAGGTTACCCCAGCCCAGGTAAACAACAATTGTCAAGAGTCTAGACTCTGTTAAATGCGCATTAGTTTGACTTTGGTGTTGAGATTGTTATTGATCTGAAATAGCTAAGAATTTATTTAGTGCGCTGATGAGAACAAAGAGTTTTTTTGCAAGAACCCCTGAGGAAGCAACGGAAGCCAATGAATATGATCAATAAATAGACAGTGTATAAGTATTAAGAGCTTCCGAAAAAAAACATATTGATAAACACAGAATTCGAACCATTTACCACTATTTCTTAGCAATACGAGCGTTCTTATGAACACAACCAGCAACTAACAACTTACCATCAGATGATTGATTTTCTCAATGACCAGGAGGCGAGTACAAATCCAAAATAATATAATAAAGCTTCGTGGTACGAACAATAAGCGGCTCCAGCATGTGAAATAAATAAATGATGATGCTCCAAATCGAGTAATTTCCTGTATGCCACAACTGAAAACGGTATCGTCTGGTTGTATATGAATTATTTAGCAACCTTTTTTGTACACACAACTTTTCTATAGCACTTTGTACATCATAGCACACATCTAACAATGATGTCGATTATATATCACTGTATATATATATATATCCTAGATGGTGTGTAGTCGTGAAATAACTAGAGCACAGACGCTATACAAACTGTATCACAATGACAGAACATATTGGTGATAAATACGTCAAACTACAGAGTATGGTATCATACATGTTAACATTTCTCTATCTTTCTCGTGCATTTTAACTCCGATTTGGGCCCTCAACCGCCTCATGCCAAGTTTTCATATATCTATCTATCTCCTGCAGCTCCCTCCAGCTCTTCTGTATATTGATAATCTCTGTCTCCAAATATTGTCTGCGTTTATTTCTAGCCCCATCCCACCCCCACCCCACCTCTCTCTCTCTAGTTTCCGCGGTCCCTGTGGGTTCCGGGAAAGAGTCCTCCTTGTTATATTCTCCTCTGATTTTCTCAAAGTGTGTCCTATCCAGAGCAAGCGGTTTTTTCCACCTCTAGGTTAACTGGAATCTGGATCTGTCCCATTAGCTTCTCATTTGTAACCCTATCATACCATCTCAGTCCCTCAGATGTTAACATGTTTATTTATATTATTATTATTATTATTATATAGGAGGTCGCCGATAGCGAAGCTGGTAACACTCTGCCTTAGTGACCACGTGCGGTAAAAGCTTCGCGGTTCGAGTCCAGCTTGGATTTTGTTTAAATAAACAGTGTGCACGCGATGCGCGGTCGGACTAGAGTTTCCTGATCCTTTACTTGGTGATCTAAATTACAAGTACCTCTAAAGTTGAAGTAAGGCTCTCTTGATACTGATGATAATAGAAGCAAGCTTTCACGCAAAAATCAGTTAGAGGTGTCATATTAGGCTACATGTTTACTCGTGTGTTCATACCGGACCAACAACAAAACAACACAATATACAAGTACACTTAACAACACAATATACAAGTACGTTAACAACACAATATACGAGTACGTTAACAACACAATATACGAGTACGTTAACAACACAATATACAGTACGTTAACAACACAATATAGCAATGACGTTAACAACTAATTACACATAGTTATAGCATTGAGTGATTGATATAGCATTGAATGATTGATATAGCATTGATGAACTGATATAGCATTGAGTGATTGATATAGCATTGAACTGATATGATATAGCATATGTACTAACAACTGATATAGCATTGAGTGATTGATATAGCATTGACTGATATGATATACATTGATGATTGATATAACATTGAGTGATTGATATAGCATTGAGTGATTGATATAGTATTGAGTGATTGATATAGCATTGAGTGATTGATATAGCATTGAGTGATTGATATAGCATTGAGTGATTGATATAGTATTGAGTGATTGATATAGCATTGATTGATTGATATAGCATTGACTGAACTTGATATAGCATTGACTGAACTGATATAGCATTGAGTGATTGATATAGCATTGAGTGATTGATATAGCATTGAGTGATTGATATAGCATTGACTGAACTGATATAGCATTGAGTGATTGATATAGCATTGAGTGATTGATATAGCATTGAGTGATTGATATAGCATTGAGTGATTGATATAGCATTGAGTGATTGATATAGCATTGAGTGATTGATATAGCTATGATTGATATAGTATTGAGTGATTGATATAGTATTGAGTGATTGATATAGCATTGAATGATTGATATAGTATTGAGTGATTGATATAGCATTGAGTGATTGATATAGCATTGAGTGATTGATATAGCATTGAGTGATTGATATAGCATTGACTGATCTGATATATCATTGACTGATCTGATATAACATTGATCGATATAACATTGACTGAACTGATATACCATTGACTGAACAGATATAACATTGAGTGATCGATATTGTGGCTCAGTGCTATCAACATTTTTTATATAATGGGGCGCGTCTAACTGATAACTGTAAATGCTTGTGGGGATCGCAATGAAAATAAAGCCGAACGGATTAGTGTTAGGCATAGAGCGTTCGCTTATCGACTCGGATACAAGAGGGTTGTAGGCTCAATCCACCACCCGACTTTTCACACGTGAGCAAAGGAACTGACCCAACTAGCACATGAACACTAGGACCTAGAAATGCTAAGTTACAGGTACCTCATACCGTAAGGACTGAAAGGGCTAGAGGACATTTTAAAATAATAAATACAATAATATTAGTATAAGTTCGTTCCAAAATTCGTGAACATCTTTACTGACCGATATAAAAATCATCCACTTTGACAGAAATGATTGATTTTACATTTTTATATAGGTAACAGTGGCGACCTTCCTAATGTACTTTTTGCCCCACCCAAAACTTGAGTGCTATAAAATTTTACTTATTTGTTATTAGTAAAATAACAGCAATTTTGATTTGGTATGCATGTATAAGTTTAACATTACCGTAGTCATGTTTATAAATAATTACAAATTTGAGTGCTAAACATGCAATTCTGCGCAAGTGAAAATCGGCAATCCTGTGGAATTAATCTTTCACATTGTACCTGAATCAATGTCATTGGTGTATACGAACACCATTTATTTTCATTGATAGAAGTGGAAGGTATCATTTGTTTACTAGAATACATTACTTTTTTATAATATGTAATAGGGATACGCCTTTGCAAACATTCGCAACCATTTTGCGTATTACTTTACATTCTAAACTTTGATTATCATTTTGTTGTGCGTAGGCAAAATTATATAACAAAAATATTGTCTTGCATCAACCAAGCTACCTACCAATTACTTAAACATGAATTCGTAATGTCGTGAAGTATATAAGACTGCCTGCAAAAAATTACTGTTATCCATCCTGTAGCTTTCGTACAAATTAAATCTTAGTGTGTTCACCAATTTTGGAACGAGCTATAGTAATATTGAAAAATGACTTTTTTTCTATCCAGAAGCATTTGAGCTTTCAGCTCTTCAGCTCGGTGCCATGGGCATCGTAGCCTTCGGTTCGTGCCACGAACACCGTAAATCTGGAGAATATGTGGCTTTTCTGCCAGCCGGCAGAATTGAACCGCACCTACAAGGGACTTGTCACTCGTCGGCCAACACGCTACAAACACGATGGGCAGGCGGGCCTGGAAAATGACTAAAGATATAGAAAGACAATTGAATGCATTTGAAAATAGATACCTGCGAAAAATAATGAACATAAAAATAGAACGAATTCAGGAGAAGTGATGAAATCAGAGAAACGTCTGGTTAATCACTAGTAACAACTGTTATAAGAAGGAGAAGATATGTTGGACACCTTGAGAAGAAATGATCAACGAATATTAATTAAAGCAGGCATCGAAGTGGGATGCAAAGGGTTCAAGAAAAAAGAGGACGACCTAAGGAGACCATGAAACGAACTTTGCTGAGAGAGGCAAGAAATATCGGACTTAGTTCCATGGAGGAGATTGAGCGAGTTGCCAGGATAGAGCGGTTTGGAGAAATCGCTTGCAGATCCTATGTAACGTTTAACGGTATGAGAGGAATTATTAATATTATTACAGTAATATTAATAAAACAATTGAAGAAAACTTAATTCTGACTATATATATATATATATCACTAGGATTATTAGCACCTTACAGCCCGAGTGGTTACCGGGGCCCAAATTTGGGGTGTAAAGAATAGAGCCACTGTTACCTGCCACGCATGTCGTAAGAGGCGAATAAGGAGGTTTCGCTGAAATCGGATGCACGTGTCCTAAACGTGTAGAAGTCTATGCGTTTAGCGGCCTACCAAACTAATGTGCAACGTATACACGTTCTTGGCAAAGATCAAACATATCACAAAGAGTGATTAAAATTGATCGTAAAGAACGAACGCAAAGAAGAAGAAGAAGCACCTTACACATTACTTACAAATACCTTGACATAAATTCGAGGAATTACTATCGAGAGATCCGATAGCTATTTAAACAAAACGTCAGAACTACACAACTGAATCCATTTCACGTTAAAAATGTTATCATAATTTATAGTAGAACATAAAATCACAAGTTCACCATCACTGAAGAAGTTGGAAAACGTGTTGTAATAGCGATGGTATCGGACAGAGCAGACTCCTTGCTAAGGAGTTGTTACCGCGAGAGACACGTGATACACATGATACGTTCAAAGATGACATGCAATGTAGTCACGTGATCAATAGGTACGCCGCTCGATTAATTAAATCAGCGGGTGTTTTTTTTCTTTTTTTCCTGGCATAAAGAACAAGTTAGGGACGCAAAGAATGCAGTGTCGCTTGAATGTCATTAAATTAAACTTTTAACGGCTTATGGCAATACATAAAGGCGGAATTATTTCCCTCGTCACCGGGACTGCCAGAAGGGGATACCAATAATAATAAGTGTATACATAGCCTAAACTTACACTGTCACGCCTTTTATGCTGTCTCGTGGTGTGGAAGTCAAAATTGCACATCTTTAAAAGGAGATAACTGGTGCATGTAATGTTATGCACGGGATGGTGGTATTTTGAATGAATATTTAGAGTGTGGGGGAATAGGTATTATGAACGCATATTGGTAGTTTACACATGTGTTAATGAATTATGTGTCGAGATTTTTCAAGGGAGTGTTAAATGGGATATATGTGCGTATGTATGGTGTGTAGTGTAGTGGTATGTGATGTAATTGCGCTGTATTTGTGGTGTGTAGTTATATGTGGTGTGTAGTTATATGTGGTGTGTAGTTATATGTGGTGTGTAGTTATATGTGGTGTGTAGTTATATGTGGTGTGTAGGTAGTTCGATATGGATAGTACGATATCAAGACCACACTAAATAAGCATTGATATAACACAACAGGGGCGTCTCAACTGTCCCTGGAACGCAAATTAAAGCTTCCACCCCTAAGCGTAACGGCAAGAGTGGACAACGAATTCCGTCATCCACCTGGGATAAGACAATTGTTATATGTGACAGTAAACAAACAGATAGAAAAATCTCTGGAGACAACAGAGATGTGGTTTTACAGAAGAATGATGAGAATCCCATGGACTGCTAAAATGACTAATGTTGAGGTGTTTAAAGAGGTCAAGACACAGAGAAAGCTTACCATCAATATAAGAAATAGATAATTGTCATTTTCCGGACATGTAATGAGAAGGGAAGGCTTAGAACACATTGTGACAATCGGTAAAACCGAGGGGAGACAAGACAGAGAGAGAGAGAATTTTGGACAGTCTGACTTCATGGAACGGAAGAGCGTCAACATCTGAGATAAATAGCAAACACCAGGTACAGAGATTTGTGGAGATCCATGATCGCCTATGTCAGCCGGCACGGCACCTGAGGATAATGAGTTATGTGTGAAGTAACCATTTGTATGTGTGGCATTTGTGAAGTAGCCATGTGTGTATGTGTGTGTGTATTGCTATGTGCTTGTAGTGATATATGCTAAGATAACTGTATGCAGGTGTGTAGTTTATGTGATGTTTAGTTGGTGGACAGAAAAACGCTTTAAAGACACTCTTAAAGTGTCTTTGAAATGCTTCGATATAGACAATACGTGCTGGGAATCCTTGCAAGATCGCCAAATGTGGCGCTGTAACAACAAAAGAGGAACCGAATAGCTGAGAATCATCGTATTGTTGAGTCACAGAGAAAACGAGCAGCGCGAAAGACAGAGCACACAACACGCACATGTCTAACCTTGATCATGTATGCCCCACCGTGGTCGGGGATTCTGTTCTAGGATTGACTCTACAGTCACCTCCGCACACACCAGAGAGGTGCAACAGTACAGTCTGAGATTGTTGTCATCATCGCTTGCGATGGACGGCTATTTTATTTTTATTTTATTTATGTGAAGTGTAGCCATGTGTGTAGTAGTAGTAGTAGTAGTAGTAGTAGTAGTAGTAGTAGTAGTAGTAGTGATATGTGCTTGTAGTGATATATGCTAAGTTAAATGTGCATGCGTGGTGTGTAATGAACGTGGTGTGTAGTAAAGCGACTACAATTGTATGTGTGGTGTGTAATTTACTGAAGCGTTTTCTGACTCATCCTTTTCTGAAGCATTTTCTGTAGTGTGCAGCGGCGCAGTTGTGTCAATGCACAATAGGGCGCTGTCTAGCTACTTTGTTACGTAACCAAATGGCGCACTGTCTCATAAAATGACCATAAATATTTAGTTTCTGTCTGCTATTTTTTTTAGCCTTAACTCCCACTATACGTACGCTAATATCATGTTTTTACGTGTTGCTTTTCAGAATCTTCTTCTATTGGTTCTTGTAACTCGCTGGTTAAGCATGCTTCTCATTCTACTGGGGAAATCTGTGGCTAAATGGTTAATCATTTGCCTTGCGCTCTGACGGTCGTGAGTTCGAATACGGACCGCGCCGTTCGGTTCATGTTTGCATTTTTTCAGAGACCCCCTAGGATTATTACAAAAGCTGCAGATTTCATGCTTTATGCAAAACTCTCAGTAGGTGGCGTGTCTTTTCTACGAGAGGGACCGAGCCATATGGGGTAAAACCCGGTGCAATTAAGTTAATCCTTCGGCTTTAGACCACTTAGTTAGACCCTCCTTCTACACTTCGGGTATCCAGTTGCTTGTTAAAAGTTAATTGCATATCCTTTACAGGACATTGCGAATCAACCCCAGCTTTTTAGCGCTGTTTCTGTTTGTGATTTTTCTAGGCAGTATTACGCTCTGTAGTTTGCCATTGCTTTCTGAACGGGTGATGCCATCGTCCTTTTGTAAAAATCCACGCGAAACAATTTGCAACCAAACTGTCCGCAACGTGATTCGAACTCAGAACGTCGGGGTTAATAGACCGAGTCACTATCCACAGACGCCACTACAGTTGCTTGTACAAAGTGTAATTCCAAGTTCCTTAAGTATCGAACTCAAACTCCATCATCATATTTTAAGTAGTTGTCTTGCCCGTCTGCCCAGCGTGTTCGTAGCGCGTTGGACTACGGGTGACTATCCCTCTGTGTGTGCGGGTTCAATTCCGCGGGATGGCAGAAAAAGCCACAGATTCCCCAGATTTACGGTGTTCGTGGCACCGAACCGAAGGGTTCCGATGTCCATGGCACCGAGCCGAAGAGCTGAAAAGCTCAAGTGCTTCTGAATCGGAGAAAAAAGAAGAAAAAAGTAGTTGTCTTGTATGTTTCAAATTTGATAATTGGGTCCAATCCGCTGCTGGACCTTGATTACAAAAATATATATGTATGGTTTTAGAGAATAAGGAAGACCAAACGACGGGTGGCTATATGACATTGTAAACATCTTGTAGCATAAAGGGTTTACAGCAACTAATGAGACAAGATAAAGATGGACATACAACATTGCAGGCATCTAACAACATAATATCTGGCAATCTCAAGACCTTAGTATATGAACAAAAGTTAAATTGTTTAGGTCATGTTTGATTCCTGTACTGACCTACGGTTGTGACAGTTGGAAATCAACAAAGAAAATTAATAAGAAACTGGACAGCTTTGAGAATAAATGTCTCCGAAAATTATTAAAAGTCAAATGGAGTGATTTCGTTTCTAACAACACAGTGAGAGATAGAACACACCAACAACCGGTATCAAATATTATAAGGAAACGAAGGTGGAAATATTTAGGTCATGTTCTTAGATCAGACGAAAAGAGACTAAATCGACAAGTCTTATGTGGTCACCAGTTGGGAAAAGAAAACGTGGGAGACCAAAGACCACTCTTCGAAGAACCATCCAACAAAAAGTAAACTATTGGGATGTAAAACCATACGAGATCTCCAACTGCTAGCAACGAACCGCATCACATGAAGATCTAAAACCTCTGCCATATGTGCCGCTTTGGCACGAAAGGAACAAACTAACTAAACTAACTAACAACATAAACGTTTATAGCAACCAATGATTCATAAGGAAGACCAAGAGATAGATGGATATATAACATTGCAGACATATTGCAACATACGTGCTAGCAACAACCAAAGATGAAAGAGATAAATGGATACACATCATTGCAGTTCAATAAGACAAAAAAAAAGATGAACATAAAAATATTGCAAGATTCTAACAACAACGTTTGTAAAACCAATGAGACATAAGGAAGGCCAAGAGATAGACATCATTGCAGACATATTGCAACTTACGGGTTTACAACCGCTTATGCACGTGAAGAAAAACAAACGGAACACTGGACATACTAGACGTCCTTGGGCTCAATTAGTTCATCGCCAGATGTCAATTAGTTCATCGCCAGATGTCAATTAGTTCATCGCCCAGATGTCAATTAGTTCATTGCCAGCTGAAAGTATCCAAGTCTGATTTCCAACAAAATAGCTTGGACGAAAATTCTTCGAAAATCGAATATATCCGAATTTGAACAATCATTCACCGTTACGAAAATCCAGCTCACTGTCACTGAACTACACCGGTTTATTTACGGGAAGACTAAGAGCTTTACAGATAGACTACACTTTTAAAAACCTACAAAACACGGGCTCACCAATATAACACTGTTGGCTAAGAACCGGAAACTCCATCACGCCATGACACCACGTTGCGAAATGACAACGAAAAAGTAATGTTATGTATAGATTAACACAAGCACAAATCGTGTGCTCCAACTTCCTGCTCAATTTAGTTACGAAACCCGACCCCGAATTCCCGAATGAATATATGTGATTGTCAAACCAATGAAACATCGTTTCCTGATTTCGGAGTGCCGTAACTAACCAATGGATGTTGTCAATGGTGGTTAGTAGTTTCATTCAAATACTATTTTTAGCACTAATGTATGTGTGGTTATTGGAAACTAGGCCTGTGACTAGTAAGGTAGGGGAGCTGTCAGTGTTTTCTTTAGGGAAGTCACACTGGTTGGGGATGAGAAGGGTGGCTAATTATGGACTATTATCTATGTAAGATGTAGAACTATCCTTCAAGTCAAAAATAACATTTCAGAATGTTTTAGATGGTCAGGAAGACATTCAGGTGGACATTAGTGATGTGCGTTTCAGTTACTTTTAAGTACGTGCATCTGATCGTTACTTTTATTGGTTAGTGCACTTGCTTCTTGTGCGCATGGTCCGGGTTCAATTTCACAGTGGGAGTGGAAGTTTTTTACCTACGGTAATTACTCTCATGTCGACCCAGCCTCAATTGGGTGTCAGAAAATAATTGGAAGTAAAGATGGTTAGCTTGATGTTAACCACACGTTGCGTGCAGATGGTCAATGAATAATACATGTCTAACACCGTTTCCTCAATATACCTCATAGTAGGACAAATGGTTCCTTTAGTACTCGTTACTTAGCAATTGTGAACCGTGTACAGTCCACGGCAAGGCTAATGATTTTTTTCTGTAGAGGCATAAAAGAAAACATCCTCACTTGAACAACTTCGCAGCGACTGCACTAGCCATGCAGCCATTAAATTTATCAGGCTCATATCCCTACTATTCTACTTTCTTTCTTTTCTTTCTTTCTTTGTCCTCTCTGCTTTTTGCGCTAGGCGTAGCAGGTTTAACCGATGATCGGTTTCCGAGATAATGCACGCTCGGTCGCTTGATATGGTGTAGTATTGTGGAGTTTTAAGATGTATGTAACTCCATCAACCCATCTTTTCTTGGTCTGCCCTTTCCTCTTGATGATTCCATTTTCAGGTTGTACGCTCTGCAACTGGTGTATTCGGGTTCATTCTGACCAAGTGGCCAAACCATTTGAGTCTCTGTTTTCAATAAATCTAATAGCAGGTGTTGTTCCGACTGTTCTTCTAATTTCCTCATTTCTTATATGGTCTCTTCTTGTTTTATTTACTGCTTTCCTCAGGCATCTCATTTCGCATGTGGTAATTTTCCTTGTTCTACACAAAAAGCGATATTACAGACAGTAATGACAACACCGACTTAGCAATTGTTACTCAGTCACTGGTGGTGATTTGTAATAATACTCAATAAGATATTTGTATAATAATACTCAATAAGATATTTGTATAATAATTTAGAAATATTATAATAAGACTAATACAAATATAAAATAATTATAAATAATATGTCTAAATGGTCTAAAGACCAGGATTGATTTCACTACACCGGTTTTCACCCTGGAACCCCACGGCTACGTAGCCAATGCACTTACTACTGTGCTACCGCGGCTGTCAATATTTGACTCATATTGTTGATTTTTTTCGTCCAGAAGCACTTGAGCTTTCAGCTCTTCGGCTCGGTGCCATGGACATCGTAACCGTTCGGTTCGGGCCACGAACACCGTAAATCTGGAGAATCTGTGACTTTTCTGTCTGCCCGCGGAATTGAACCGCACTCACAGGGGGCTTGTCACCTATTGTCCAACGCGCTACGAACACGCTGTGCAGGCGGGCATATTGTTGAATATAGTTTAAGGAAACCTGTTTAATACCTCAGTTAATATAGGGCAATACGGTGTTAAACCCATATTGACCGTCGGCACACGATGGCTGATGTGGCCGGCCGCCTTTACTTCCCAGTGCTTTTTCTGCTACCCAATTAAGGCTGGGTCTACCTGCGAGCTGTTATGGTCGGAAAGGCAGTCCACGTCCACTGTGGAATTGAACCTGGATGACTAGCATAAGAAGAGCACTCCTCTACTGCCGCTCTCTGAATATAGTTTTTTGATATTATATTTATCTGTTATTGTGTATCCAAGAAGTGAGAATCATCCATGATGACTTCCTGGTTAAGAGAAGAAAATGATGATGGATACCCTGCGGAAGTCACAGTCAAGCGTTACCAGACATGCATTTGAACCCGCAAATGCCTGCTGCCTTGCAGGTCGACCAGGGACAGTCAAAGACTGACGGAGAGCGAACCCAGTAAACACTGGTTGAAATCGGACACATCGCCGAAGAACAAGCACCAGATTTTCAAATGGTACTGAAGATTGTGACGTAAAATTACGTTCTTGGCAAAGGTTGTTTATATGTCACAAAAGGAATGATAAAAATGGCCAAAAGAACGATCGCGAGAGAGAGAGAGAGAGAGAGAGAGAGAACCCGCAAGGAAGACGGAAAGAGGGACTACCTAACCAGACCTGGAGACAAAGTCTTCTTGAGGAACTGATGGATGCTAGACTATCCTGGGAAGTCAGGAGAAAAAACAGCTAGAGGCCGAGAATGGTAACAAACAACTGTTGAGGCCCTATGCTCCACGAGAAGAGGAAAATAATACGCAAATATCTTCTACTTCTGGCGTTCGTCCTCTATATTCTTCTTCTACGAACGCTCCATATCGACCACTTGTTAAATGATTCTTTGGGATTTGTATGTGATCTGAGCCTAAGAACGATTGTACATTGTGCCAGTTATGCGCCTACAACTAGGCCAGCACATCCGATTTCTGCGACACTTTTTATTTACTAGGTTAGCTTCCCTAGGCCCCTACCTCAATGATCTCTTACAACATGCCTTGTAGGTCGCAGTGTTACTATTCTTGCTCCCCTTGCGAGCCCAGACAACACATGGACGTTCGTCCGCTCTGAATTCAAGCGTAGAGGGCCTGGTTTGACTCTTCTGATTTTTTCGTGAAGGCGTGTTTTTCTTATTATCCGTGTCCTTCGCCATACAGGCGTGCCTTCTCTGACTTCAGAGGCATTAACTAGCTGAGGCCATATGTCCCACGAGGAGCGGACTGGAATAACTAACTATAGTCCGTTCAACTTGACATGCCCACAAATAACAATTTGTATCTTTGTCACCATTTGATGAAATAACTTGAAAACTTGCATGTGAACTACACATGTTGCCGACGCTACAAAATATTTTTGACATTCAAACAATCATACCATCTAGAAGTTTCCTTCTTTGTGCTATATATTTAACGTGTCCATTGGCATGGTTGGAGAAAACTAATGTTTACAGCCATTTTATACATTGATGACAAAAATAGCAACATTCAGGACGAATTTCATGGTTTTTAAAAAAAAGTCTTGCATTTTTCATGCACCAAATAGACTTGGGCTTGAACATGATAAACAAATGACGTCATTGGTGGGAAATGGACTTTTAGTTAAAGGCGTATATCGAAATTAGTGTAAGGCTATTGGGTCATATTGTTGACTTCTCAAAACAGACATTGATATAACATTTCTAATGACTTTGAAGTTACAAAGTAAAAAGTATCATTAATGCTATACGCTCATTTCCGCAAAGAGGCATATATGGGCCATCTGTATCACAGTATACAAGAACCAGATAAAAGAGCTATTTTATTGTAGTGATACCTCCCTACCACATATGTTAACACACGCACATTGTAACGAGAAGTAGCATTTGAAACGAATCCTCCATAGCTCGCTATAACAAGGTGCTATAGAAAAGTTCTTAGAACATCATTGACAGAGAAGAGAAAAAAACAAAGACATCCTACAAGACCTGAATATCAAGGAACATTGGCTCATAAATAACATCATGTCCCGGAAGATGAAATATTTTGGCCCCATTAAACGCCACAGTGGTCTGGAGAGAAAGGTAATGGGAGGCATGGTTCCTCGAAAATGAGGCAGGTGACGACCAAGACGAAGATGGCAGCAGGACATCAAAGAAACCGTGTACATGACGCTGGAAGAGGCAGGAGAACTTGTAAGAGACATAGAGCTTATCTGGCGGGCTGAAATGAATGCGACGTTCCGCAAGGAACATGCTACTACTTGAGCTCCGCCATTGCCAGTCCCAAGCCTGGACGTGAAGGGGGATGGCATTATGACATGACAGCTAACGTTAACTGTAATGTAAGTTATTTAAAAACAATAATACAACTATGTCTACATTTCTTGTTTATTTCATGACTGTATTTCAAGTATCAACATTGGCCCCATGTATAAGCTGAGATGATACGCCTTTGCATGAGACTTGTCATCAAATGTCATATGTGTGCGTTTACTGTAAAAACTAAAATGCTGTTTCAGACTAGCCAAATATGCCGCCAACATCAAAGGAAACCGTTATATTACAAAATCCAGGTTTCCTATAGCAATTTCTTCCATCAGACATTTGCGTCGGTATAATTCTAAAGTTGGGTGCAAAGCGAAACTGATGGTTTTGCTACAATTCGCATTGGACTGTGGGCATGAGTTGTTGAACAGACTATAACTACAATTTCCCTCGCCGTATGAAGCGAATGATATATTAAGAAATATACGATGTTCCTACATCTAAAAACATAAAGTTTTATCCAATCTCAATTACCCTTATCTTCTAGAATAGATAAGTAAAGAGCATATTGGGATAAAGATAACTCAACTGTTGAAATCGTGTATCGTGTAGTAAACAATGTTGGAGTATGTGTAAACAGGATACAATGAAAGTGGGTGCGGAGAGACACTATTACTATAATATGTCAGTGCTGTACACATTTTTGTAATATAATGGTGCGCATGTGATTAGTCTCTCGCCCGTGTAGTGCCGGGATCCGCAAGGGAAGCAAAGAAAAGTACCACTGCATTCTACAAGACATGTCGTAAAAGACGACCTGAGTAACGGCATAAGGAATCTACCCTAGTAAATAAAAAGCATCGCAGAAATCGAATGTGCTGGTCTACTTGTAGGTGCATAACTAGTACAACGTAGAATCGCTCTTAGACTCAGATTACATACAAATCACACAGAGTGGTTAACAAGTGGTCGATATGGAGCGTTGGAAAAAGAAAAAGAAGAAGAAGATTAGTCACTGTGGTTAAAGAGGTTAAGACATTCTGTGAAGATTTTGGGCTCGAATTCGAATGACCTCATTTAGCTCATATATGTATTTTTTATTGGAGATCTCTAGGATTGTTGCTGGAGGTACGGAGTTCGTGCTTTGTGCAACACTTTATACAGGTTGCTTGCCATTTCTGCCGAGAGATACGGAGCCATATAGGAAAATCTGGTGCAATGGAGTCAACCCTTCGCCTTTAGACCCTTATGATCAGTGGCGGCTCGTCATTAAGGGCCAGAGGGGCCTGGACCCACCAAAAATAATGTGTAACATGTATTTATTATGTAATGGATTAAAATATAACCTAACCCAAAGCCATGATTTTCACGAAAATGTGTGTCTGGCCCCACCAACAAAAACGATCACGAGCCACCACTGCTTATGATTATTGACTTTGGAGGCGCGGACACCGTGTGGTTATTAGTAATCATAATAATAATAATAATATGAAGAATAAAGTAATGGTTGCAGTAAAAATGAACGCAAGCCTTCGCGCAAAATTCAATTGTAGGCACTATGACTAAGCTTGAATTTATAACAAGCGAACAATGACCAAAAAAATAGTGACTTTAGTAGAAATAATAACAGACTAAAATGTAATCCTAACTAAACGCTTAATATTTTGTTTTACCATATATTGCGTTTACGAAAAAAAACTGAAACATGCTGTTACTAAGTGATACTTTTTTCTTGAAATTCTGATTCACATTAGATCCGGTTAAGTAAAAAATGGCTGCAGGCATTAATCACACGAACGACGCGTTCGAATTCACTGCTATAAGCATTCAACATATGGTAGGTACACTTTTAATACGAAGGCGGAACATGTAGATACTTTTACTGTACTTTGAATACATTTTCTCATTTCGTATGTAAAAATTGTGTTGTCAAAATGCACAAAAGGTATTCAATTTTACTGTAGTGCATCGTATATTTTAATCCAAAGAAAATAATGTTTCATAAGGAACGGTAAAACTGAACGGTAACCCAGGGGCGTGGTCGCACTTTTAAAAAAATGTAATCATGAGTCTCTCAAAACGAAAGCTAAAATTTAGTTTGAAAATTTGTTTTATTCAACATTTGTTGTTGTCCTTATCTCAACATAACAGTTAAGATAAAGTTAAAATAATTTTTCTGGTGCGGAGAAAATAACACTGGTGACCTGCAAATGCCTGGCGACAGCCTCGGGCAAGCGGCCTTAATTCATCTGTCTTTCAGTATCTTCTTCTTTGAACATATTCAAGCTGACTGCCGAGAGTGTTCACAGATGAAAAAAATGGAAGAAAAAGCTGAAATTAATAAATGAATCTTCAAATAGAGAATCCGTTTACTGTGAATATCGTACATTTTATCTTTACAGTATTGATTTGATAATATTCACGTCAATCACGGAGATAATAATGCTAGCCAATAGAAAGAAAAAGTCATCCCATATAGAAGGGATAAAAACACGAATATTGATTGAGATATTATTACCATAATGTAGCGTACCAGCTGTCGTGTTCGATCATGGATCTCCTCCATGAACGTATCTCATGGCTACTATCAGACTGCAGTGGTGACATTTTTCTGCACGGATTATAGTACTGCGTATATAGTGTTCGTTCATATAGTTTGTGGGCGTCTGTAACTTAAGCGGTAGAAGCTCGATCACAACCCAAGCATACATTGTTCAAACTCCGCGGCGGTCTAGTTTGGAAGCACATTCGTTTCCATGGGCTTTCTACGAAAGGTAAAAATTGACATCACCGTTCAAAAAGCAATGGCAAACCCGTGAAAGTATAAGTGGGGGGTAGAAAATCAACGACTCGTTTACTGTGGTTGATGGCTACGTCCTGTAAAGGATATGCCACGATTTTCATTTTTTATAGAGTCTAGAAATGAATGGAGGTTCATTTCCAGCACCCAACTCTCCATATGCGAGGATAGGAATCATCCCTACCACTCCTGCATAATCACCAAATAGCTTGTCCTGAGCTGAACTTTGCCACCCCAACAGTCCTTCGAAATTTCTCTCTCCCATAAGCCAGATAATATGGATGTGGTATGATGAACGAAAATGGGAACGTTTAGTAAACTTCTGCAGCATGAACAATCTCGTTATAGGAGGAACCCTATTTCAACATTTAGATATCCACAAATTAACATGGTATTCCCTAATGGCAGAGATAAAACCAAATAGACCATATAATGATCAATGGACCCTGGAGACGCTCGCTGCTAGATGTTGTAGTCAAGAGAGGTGCAGATGTTGGTAGTGACCACCACCTAGTCACAGCTTATGTCAAACTTAAACTAAGAAAAACAGGACAACAGAAAAACTTCCAAAGAGGTTCGATGTGGATAGACTAAAAGACACGGAAGTAAGGGATATGTTTATAATGCAGATAAAGAACAGATTCCAAGCCCTAGAAAGTAATGAAACTAGGATGAAACTGACAACATAGATAGAACATGGGACAACATAGCATCTATATATAGCAAGAGCAGTGAAACATGTCTAAGGTACCGCACAAAGAAAAGAAAAGAATGGATAACACCAACAACATGGAAAATAATAGACAGTCGAAGAATATTAAAAGAAATTGTTAGAAGCAAAGTCCGAAAGACTGAAAGCAAGATACCAAGAACAGTACAAAAGCGCAAGTAAAGAAATCAAACGGGCTGTGAGAGCCGACAAAAGAATGTATGTTGAAGACCTGGCAGTACAGGCAGAAGAAGCAGCAAAAAAGTGTGATCAAGGAACAGTGTACAAAATTACAAAGCTAATAAGCGGGAAACATTACAGAAGATCAAATACTCTCATAAAGGATAAGAATGGAATACTATTGACAACGGAAAAGGAACAAGAAATACGATGGACAGAGCATTTTAAAGAATTGCTAAACAGACCACCTCCAACGGTAGTAGCAGACATACCAGAACCAACAGAGGAGTTAGAAATTGGCATTGAAACACCCAGCCAGGATGAGATCATTACAGCAATTAAATCTCTTAAGAATAACAAGGCACCAGGGAATGATAACTTAAACGCAGAACTATTCAAAATAGACCCAGAACTTGCAGCTAATATATTGCAAACCTTGTTTACTACTATATGGAATGCCCAAATAATACCTGATGCATGGAACAGAGGAGTCATCATCAAGATACCCAAAAGGGCTCCCTTGCCGATTGTAATAATTGGCGTGGAATAACACTGCTTTCCGTCCCAAGTAAAATCTTAAGCAAAATCATCGTACAACGTATTACTGACGCTGTGGATAAGAAACTGAGAAAGGAACAAGCAGGATTTCGCAGAGGACGGAGCTGTATAGGCCAAATATTTGCTCTTAGAAATATCATAGAACAATGCACAGAATGGCAAAGCAAACTCTATATCAACTTTGTAGATTTTGAAAAGGCTTTTGATAGCATACACCGCGAAAGTCTATGGCGTATCTTAAGATGGTATGGAATCCCACTGTGTTTTATAAATATTATAAAAGCTGCTACAGCAAGTTTGCATGCAGTGTTGAAACTTCAGAACTAAAGTTTGAAGTAAAAACAGGCGTGCGACAAGGATGTGTTATGTCAGCCTATTATTCAACACTGTCATAGATTGGGTGATGCGTAAAACAACGGAAGATAAGGCAAGAGGTATTAGATGGACGCTCACAACCACTCTGGAAGACCTAGATTTTGCAGATGACATCGCACTCTATCTCTACACATAGAGATATCCAGGAAAAGACCTGCCGCCTTAACCAATATAGTGAGATGGTTGGGCTGAAAATAAATCAGAAGAAAACTGAAGTAATGACTCTGAACATAGCAACCCAGCACCAGTCAAACTAGAAGGTAAAACCCTCCGAGATACAACCGCTTTCACATACCTTGGAAGTGTTATTAGCAATGAAGGAGGCGCTGGATCTGACATTAAAAACAGACTGAGTAAGGCACGAAGTGCATTCCTGACCCTTCAGACCGCCTGGAAATCTGCCCAATACAGCATCAGAACCAAGACTAGTATCTATAACAGCTGTGTGCTGTCAACTTTGCTGTACGGATCGGAATGCTGGAGAATGACAGAACAGGATATGTCCAGACTCTCCGCCTTTCATACAACTTGTCTGCGAAAAATCTTACGCGTGTACTGGCCGACTACTATCTCGAATCAAGAATTGCTTGCACGATGCCAACAAGAGAATATGGGCACTATCATCCGAAGACGACGCTGGAGATGGATTGGACATGTGATGCGCATGGAGACTGGCTCCGACACGAAAACTGCACTGAGATGGACTCAGAGGGTAGGCGAAAGCGTGGAAGACCCAAGACAACCTGGAGGAGAACGATAGAGCAAGAGCTGAAGGAAATGAATCATAGCTGGAACACAATACAGAGGAAGGCCATGAACAGGGAAGAATGGTGTACGTTTGTTGCTGCCCTAAACGCCAGGGGCGTAACAGGCTAAAGAGAGGATAAGCCAGATGTCCCGCCTCTGCAGCCGTTATGTTCAAACCATCAATTACATCATGAATACATCTTCTCCGTGGTCTTCCTCTTCTTCTCTTCGCCTGTATACCTCCTTCCTTGCCTTGCATACTGTGGTCTAGAATTGTAAAGCGATAGACACTACGTACCATACGATCTACAATATCCACGGAACATTTCAATTTTCATCATTCTCTATCTTGTCCCCACTAGATTAACACGAGTCTCACGACGTGGTCTAACCCTCATTTTCCCGGGTCTCATTCTAACATTCATTTACTTCTGATAAGACAACAATCATTTACGTTTCCGCATAGATGGTTAGTTGTAAACTGTCTTCAACATGTCCTCTACCCCGTTGTACATCCTACAATCTATGTGCCTGTCAACCTCCTGATGTCTTTATCGTGCTCTTCTGCATTCTATCTTCCATTCCAATATGATTTTCATGTATCTTACTTATTTATTCCTCTCCGGTCCTAGTGAAGCATAGGACTTTAACAGTGTTTCACAATTTTTCCAGGTCTCTAGATATTTTCTTTATGGCTTCCCATGACAGTCAAGCATCCTTCAGTTCTTCAAGAAGGCTCCATATTTAGATATGTTTAGGACATCCCTTTTTCCGTTTTTCTTGTGGGTTCCACTCACTGCTTGTCTAGTGACACTCCGATGTATCTTCCGTAGGGTATGCCCAACTCATCATCGCCATTTTCAACTCTTAATCTGGGTGTCTTGAATCGTAATGTTATCAAAATTTCTAAATTGTCTAATTCAGCGTTTCCCAAACTGAGGTCTGCGAGGTACTCACAGCGAGTCATCAAGCGTTTGAAGAAATATTATGATCTTTGACATTTCAAACAGAAATTTTTTTTTTTTTTTAAATATGTATAAAAACAATGGTAAACTAGTTCCGCTACGAAATCAAAAGAGCTGGACAAGACCGGAGTCTGACAGGACAAAATAAAATATCATTTGAAGTTTCCCAGTTTGTGAACATTGTTTACTATTGTAACACAAAGATAATTCATTCCTGTCCATTTTCATATATAGAAACTTGTGGGTGTCCCGCAGCAGCATGTATTTAAAGAGGTCCGAGGTAATGCAAAGTTTGGGAACCGCTGGTCTAATTTATGTGTCATGAAGCACTTTTGTTTTCTCTCCTAGTTGTTGAAATACTTGTTTATTAGTTTTCTTCTCTTTTCATGACAGTCACCTGATTCTTCTGTATATCCATGTTTCACAAGGTTCAATTCTTCTCTCTATCTGTTCGTTCATTCTCCACGTTCCCGCTCCAAACAAAAGTGATGTATGTAAGTAGCACTTGACAAGTCTTATCTTTTGTGTGTTTATTATTTTTCTTGATGTTAATACACTTTTCCTGTTGTTAAATGTGTTCTTGGCCATTTCTATTATCTTCTGAACTTCCTTTTCCCATCTGCCATCTTCTATTATTATATCTTCTTCTTCTTTCTGTTTTCATCACACTGCTACCAGGCTGTTGCCAAGTGTCGTGGTTTTCTGTTTTTGTCTTGCGCTGTTCTAGTGGCTTGGACGATAGTTATTTTTGCTCGATAGTTATTTTTGCTCTTTGACAGGATTCTACTGTGCCATCTAGCCATCTTTTTCGTGACCTCATCTCGCCTTCTTTCCTGGTGTTCTGTTATAGAAGACTATGTATACTGTAGACATATTATATATGTCTAATACAGTGGTTCTAAAACTTTTGTAAGTTGTAGCACACTCTACAAAAAATTGTGAGCGCATTACATATAAAAAAATGTAATAATAACATGCACAAATCAAAGAAATACAGAAATAACTGGAAAATGCCGCATACCTTTATTCATCATTTAATTTCTGCTCATGAGAAGCATGGGCCTGATGTGTCTTGGCGATTTTTTCCCTTGTTGCCCGTTGACACCTCGTTTCCGACCCCTGATCTGGGGTTTCCTAGGACGCACCTAGAAATGTCACCGGACCCACTGGTGCGCATGGACACACCCTTTGAAAACCACTGGTCTAATATATACATAACTTAACACTTGTTCCAGTCTTTCTTCATTTAGTTCGTTTTCCTTATTTCCATTGTTTTTGTGTTCTCAATATTAATATCCAAGAATGCATATATTTGACTTCTGTAACTTACTTCTTCTAACCGTTCTTGTATTTTTTGCTCGTTGTACGTTAATATCATTGTATAATCCGCGTATCTTAAGTTATTTATTGTTCATTCATTTTCTCATGATACGCCCATGAAATGAAGATTGTCTATTTTTGATGTTGATAATGAGTTTCTTCTCTGTGATGACCTCTCTTATCACATTAACATTGCCATATTTTTTTTAGCATTCCATTGCAATCTCAGCATTCACAAAAGAACATCACTGTGGCTTACAGAAATCAAGTTGTTTATTTCAATATCATCCATGACTTGCTTTATATACCAGGATGGACTCCACTGAAAACCACCCATTCTTCTTCTTCTTCTTTTGTCGTCACACTGCCACCGAGTTGTTGCCTAGTGTCGTCACACTGCTACCTGAGCTGTTGCCTGTGTCGTCACACTGCTACCGAGCTGTTGCCTAGTGTCGTCACACTGCTACCGAGCTGTTGCCTAGTGTCGTCACACTGCTACCGAGCTGTTGCCTAGTGTCGTCACCTACTACGAGCTGTTGCCTAGTGTCGTGGTTTCTGTTTTGTCTTGCGCTTCTTCTACTTCTTTTGTCGTCACACTGCTACCGAGCTGTTGCCTAGTGTCGTCACACTGCTACCGAGATGTTGCCTAGTGTCGTCACTGCTCCGAGATGTTGCTAGTGTCTCACACTGCCCACCGAGCTGTTGCCTAGTGTCGTGGTTTTCTGTTTTTGTCTTGCGCTTCTTCTACTTCTTGCGTTCGTCAGCTATGAATCCAAGCGTAGTCAGAACACCTGCATTGCGCCTCTGAATTTCGCGTGAAGGCTTGCTTTCATTTTGATGTGTCCCTCGCCATAGAGACGAGCCTTCTCAGACTTTAGAGCTTTTTTTACGCTGTTCTAGTGGCTTGGGTGATTGCTCTTTTTGCTCTTTGAGAGGATTCTGTTATGCAATCTAACCATTTTTTTCTTGGTCTTTCTCTCGCCTTCTTTCCTGATGTTTTGTTGTAGAATAATCTGTATACCGTGGAGTTTGGATGCATTCTTATTAAGTTGCCAAACCACTTCATTCGTTGTTTCTCAATGTAATTCAAGCAAGGTTCTGTGCCAACTTTCTTTCTTATGCTGATGTTGGTGACTCTTGTCTTTTCTGGTGTTGTTAACCACTCATTGTAGCTTTTAAAGACAGCTTCTTCTTCGAACGCTCCATATCGACCACTTTTTAACCACTCTTTGTGATTTGTATGTGATCCGAGCATAAGAGCGATTGTACATTATGCCAGTTATGCGTCTACAAGTAGGCCAACACATCAGATTTCTGCGACGCTTTTTATTTACTAGGATAGCTTCCCTAACCGATACCTCAGTCGCCTCTTAAAACATGCCTTGTAGATGGCAGTGTTAATATTCTTTGCTCCCTCTGTAAGCCCGGCAACACACAGGCAAGAGTGTCGATATAATATAGAAAATAGTGTGCTCATATATAGTAACTACATTGTCACACACACTTACATAGTCTAGAAATAAGTTTAAAAGTTCTTTGCCTGTGTCAACAACCTGTAGATAGAACCAGACAGAAAACCATGATGACGCAGGTTAAGAGGAGAAAATGGCAATGGGTTGGCCATACCCTACGGAAGACACGGTCAGTGTCACTAGACAACATGATGGAACCGCAAGGAAACGAAAAGGGACACCCTAAACAGACATGGAGACGAAGTCTTCTTGAGAAACAAGATAAGAGTGCTCGACTATCCTGGGAGACCATAATGAAAACAGCTAGAGACTGGGAAATGTGACAAACAACTGTTGAGGCCCTATACTCCACGAGGAGCGGAGAGGAATAAGTCCATGTCAACAAGAGTAACGGACACTGGGGCATATCCTGCGTGACTGTTCTCTCCTGGGTGAGCTGAGAAGCAACAAGTGGCCACATCCAGTCGACATAAAAACTAAGATTTGGCGAAACCTGACAGACCTGAAGCTGACTGCTCAGTTTGTGGTCCACAGTAAACTAAGCGCATAACCAGAGATCGCTGAAGAAGGAAACCTGACAGACCTGAAGCTGGCTGCCCAGTTTGTGGTCCACAGTAAACTAAGCGCATGACCAGAGACCGCTGAAGAAGGAAACCTGACAGAGCTGAAGCTGACTGCCCAGTTTGTGGTCACAGTAAATTAAGCGCATGACCAGAGATCGCTGAAGAGGGAAACCTGACTGAGCTGAAGCTGACTGCCCAGTTTGTGGTCCACAGTAAACTAAGCGCATGACCAGAGATCACTGAAGAAGGAAACCTGACAGAGCTGAAGCTGACTGCCCAGTTTGTGGTCCACAGTAAACTAAGCGCATGACCAGAGACCGCTGAAGAAGGAAACCTGACAGAGCTGAAGCTGACTGCCCAGTTTGTGGTCCACAGTAAACTAAGCGCATGACCAGAGATCACTGAAGAAGAAGAATATATTGCAAGTCTGCTCTTGTTGATTGATATATTGATAGGACCATCATCATTGCACTTTGGTGAGTAACCATGTGTGCTCCGATCTCTTTCTTACATAGGAAGATCTCAGCTGCAGTGCACGACCTCCGTAGCATCTGCGAGGGTCCCCGATGTAATTTTGAAGATGGTGACGATATTGATGTAGGAATTTTATTTTTAATCTTGTCTAATGAATTTTGCCCGGGCATCGGCCTTTCAACTTGCCCTTTTCGATTTTGAACTGCCAAGGGTTATTTTGCGTGCTCAAATTTAACACGGGACCTACGTTTTATCGTCCGTCTCCGATAGGACTAGGAACTCGATCTCACCAACACTTAGATCAAGAATATCTGGAAAAATATATAGATGGTTCCACGAGGAAGGGAACCTGGCACCTTTGAAAGGAGAGACGAGCACCAGAGACCCCAAGTCTGCTCAAGTATACATCCAGAGCCAACTATAAACTTACGGGTCTTCGGACTTAGGTAAGAATTATGGGAAATCAGACCCCAACTACACCACGTGACCTCGCATTCCAGTATTGGTGTATATAGACGAATTCATTTTAAAATCAACACAAAATGCTAAATCGAAGTCATATTATGCAACAAGTTAAGTTTAACAATAAGGAATATCAATATTATGAATATTTTTCACGAATAAATAACCATAGACTCACAGAATTGAGTAAAATTGCAAAAAGCTTGCAGTGTTCTATCAAACCTCTATATTTTCCGGCCCCCTTTTCTGATCTAGGTTAGGGAACCCCTTATCAGTTGTCTGACCTAGTTATCTAGAGTTGGCTGTGATACATCTCAAATCGAATATTGTGAAAACAGTCTTCGCACCAGAAAAATCTGAGATAATTTGTGGGAGTATCCGCACTAGATTTCCTCAAAATGAACTCAAGAACACCAATTCTCATGAAATAAAAAATAATATTTTTCTTTTATGTAGCAACAATGATGCAAGAATTCATTTCTTTGCTTCATTCACGGTACAGACTTCTTCTCTACGTCTGAGCGCGTCTTCTAACTAGCTATGCGTTCTTTTCACGTTTCTTGTGCATTGATCTGGGTCCAAATTACGTAGGCGTGTTGCATTATCCTTCGTTGTGCTTTTTCTTACATTTTACAGGTTTAAGTAATTCGCATGAACTTGTTATAACAATATACAATACAGACGGCTTGTGAAAACATTGAACACAAATCAAGAATGCTGTTCAAATTAAACAAAGAAAGTAAGGACTGAAGATAAACAAATTGTAAATTATCCTCAGGGCATCTTGGCTACGTTTTACTTCTACATGGTGTTCAAGATAAAAGTAACCACGGCAAGGGAGTAAATCCACAGTCAACTATAAACTCATAGGGCCTGCAGAGTCGGGTTAAAATTATGGGAAATCAGACCACAACCGGTCACGTGACCTCGTATTCCAGTATTGTTGTATATAGACGAATTTATTTTAAAATCAACACAAAATGCTAAATCGAAGTTATATTATGCAACAAGTTAAGTTTAACAATAAGGAATATCAATATAATGAATATTTTTCACCAATAAATAACCATAGACTCACAGAATTGAGTAAAATTGCATAATAGCTTGCAGTGTTCTATCAAACATATATACATTCCAACCCCCTCCCCAACTGAAACTGTGTCAGGGGTTTCCCCGTGAGTCCGCATGCCCATAAGTTTATAGTTGGCTGTGGTAAATCTGGCATATGTTTATGAAAATGAGAAGGTTCAATTATGACGTAGTATAGGTCAAATGGGCGAGTCTGTTTGTGATTGTGTGTAATTATAAGTGCGGGAAGGGGTGATGAACAAATGTGACGAAATGACGAGCTAGTCAGAACCGGTTTAAATAGTAAAAAACCAAAACGCAATGAGTATCCGACAACTTTTGATTTGTCAGTGGCGCTGCTTTTATCTTGAACACCATGTAGAAAACGGAAGCACAAAACTGACATTTAGGAAACAGCACATACATCAGAGTTGTTTTTTAATATGAAATATTTACTTGCATTCTGCTTTTTCGTTTGAATATTAACTCTTGGTTCGGTTAACTTTAAGTCTAACACATGTGGGTGTGTGGGTGTGATGTTTCCGGGCTTGTCCGCTGTATCCTTCTTGATTTGAAGTATTTTTTATAAAAGAGGACACGTGTTATGAAATTTAATATGAAACAAACTGCACCTTTCTTTACTGCGATGCAACAAGGAACTAACATTTTGAAAGTAAGAAAAACAAAAAACTTTAAAATACGCATAAAAACACTTTCTCTGCAATACCTTGACATAAGCACAGTGGCGTCTCCTGCTCAGAACTGTATACTCTATGAAATCGATTTTTCTAGAATGACTTTAACACAGAACATTTTCATTTTAACATATTAATATTATTATTATTATATAATACTGGTAAACATTATAGTGTCTCATTATCATCATCATCAAGTAGCTTATCCTTTCCGGAACTTGGTTCCCATGACACCAGTCCTGAAAAACTCTCTATTGTGTGCAAGTTGACCGGCGTCAGTAGCAGTCATTCTCAGATCGTCAATGACATCTTGCATCCATCGTCTTCTATGTCTTCATCGCATTCTTCTTTCAGGCATGATTTCCTTCAAAATTGTGTTTTGGTGCTCATGTCGTTTAATGTGTAATATTTAATTTTCCATGAGTTTATGTTCTTTAATAGTCAACTCTCTTTAATATTAAGATGTTGGAGAGCAGAAGCATTTAATCTTATAGTGTTTACTTAATCTTATTTTTAATTGTAGTAAAGTGTTTTATAGTTCGGTAAAAATATATAAGTCTTAACTAATTCATTCTTCTATTCCAATATACTGGTTAGCGATATCCTTGATTGATTTTGATTGATTGATTGATAGGACCATCATCATTGCACTTCGGTGAGCAACCACATGTATGCTCCGATCTCTTTCTTACACATGAATATCTCAGCTGCGTGCATGAATTACGTAGCACCGGCGAGGTCATCGATGTAATTTTGACATCCCCGACAACACACAGGCGTGTCAATTTTCAACTTTGAACAATTTGTACCTTTTTTAAAATTTATATTATTCAATTCCACAACAGCATCAAATAGAAGAAATTTTAATATTAACATGTATATAACACATTCCATTTATATATATATATATATATATATATATATATATATATATATATATATATATATACTAATAAATCATATGCTCTCACAACAGTAATTAAACTAGTATGCATATTGAGGTCTGCTATTGTATCACGCAATCGAATTCAACAATTAAAATGATATCTAAACTTATCAAATTGTTAACATTTGTATTAAAATTCCTAGAATAGACTAAATCAGTACGACAGTAAAACTGTTCAATAATCAATGATATATTAGAAGTGGTTGAGCAACAGAAGCGAATGGCCGATGGCCTAATGGATTAGAACGTGGCTCCCATGCGGAAACTGGTGTTCAATTCACGGTAAGGCCAATTTTTTTTTTGGTGGTAATTAACACATCTGGTCACTATTCGCTTAGTTTTTCCGTGCGAAGAACGGGTATATCTGCTAGTACTGTATATGGCATGTTCTTTGCAGAACGTCGTTCTCATCACATCCCACTTGAAAGACGTCCGATATCAAGTAAGCTCTACTGCCTCCACCAACGTCAAGTTCAAAGGTTTTTATTTTCTTTTGCCACCATCGGTATTGTTCGTTTCATACCTCGTCTTTCAGGAACCATTTTTGTTGATCTACGTATTAATATTATTTTATTAACATTATTAGTATTACTATTGCAACTGTCACATGACGACCAGACGTCCAGAATCATTATTCAGATGTGCCCCAATATATATAAACCGTAGCCTCCGATAACATAAGACCGACTAGCTCAGGCAAAAATTCGAGAAAATAATACTACAACCGTCGCTTGACCTCGCATTCCAGTATTGTTAGATAAAGAATAAGTTCTGTTAAAAACAACAACACAGGCTAAATCAAGATTATATTATGTTACAAGTTAAGTTTAACACTAAGGAATATCAGTATTATGAACATTTTTCATCAATAAATAACCATAGTAATAATAATAATTCCTCTCGTACCGTTATACGTTACATAGGGTCTGCAAGTAATTTCTCCATACCGCTCTATCCTGCGCAACTCGTTCAATCGCCTCCATGGAACTGAGACCGATATTTCCTGCCTCTCTCAGCAAAGTTTGTTTCAGGGTCTCTTTAGGTCGATCTCTCTTTCTTGAACCCTTTGCATCCCACTTCAATGTCTGCTTTGATATTCGTTGATCTTTTCTCCTCAAGGTGTGCCCAACATATCTCCATCTTCTCTTTCTTATAACAGTTGTCACTAGTGGTTGAGCAGACATTTCTCTGATCACATCAATTCTCATGAATTCGTTCCATTTTATATTCATTATTTTTCGCAAACATCTATTTTCAAATGCATTCAACTTGCTTTCTATATCTTTAGTCATTTTCCAATAAATAACCATGGACCCGTAAAATTGTATAAGATTGTAGAAAACCTTACAGTGTTCTATAAAACACCTATAAAATCAACCCCACTAAACATAAATTTTGATTTTCCCGTTTGAGCTAGTCGGTCTTATATTGCCAGGGGGCCACTATAAAAACGTTGGTTACATATACATTGAATATAAAGTTAGCCACGAATACTTGGCTACTGAACAAATAGTGGTTCGTACCAATGAAGGGTAAAATAACGAATATGTTTTCCTACTCGTTACAATCAAGTGGTAAAAATAAATAGGTATTCGAGTAACAAATGATTACTATTCGCATAGTTCTCCTATCTAGCAATTTCGCACAAGCCCACAAGCATCCTGTTAGTTGATGCTCACCAGAAAGGAGTGGGCAGTACTTATGGGTCAAGCAACTAACTTGTTATCTGCTAGCTTTTTTATTGACGGGGCCGTACATCCTTCTCTAAATAGCCACTTCCGATCGTCCACGAACATCAAGTCAGTAAATCTGAGTAAAACGATGAGGCAGTACTAATAAGTTTAGTTAAGAGTTCAAACAAGTGCCATGCTTGCCGGCGTAGGCGATCATATCTTTCCACAACTCTCTCTCTCTCTCTCTCTCTCTCTCTCCTTGGTACAGTTAATTAGTTCTGACGTCGATATTTTGTTGAACCACAATGTCAGACCATCCAACATCTTCTCCCTCTATCTGACAAAATTCCAGATACCGAAGTCCTCACAAGAGCAAAAATCCCATGCGTCAACACCTTGTTGCAGAAAGCCCAAGCGAGATGGGCTGGTGACGTTGCTCAGATGCCTGATAAACGCATCCCAAAACAGTTGATGTATGACGAGCTTGAAAGGGGCAGACGTTCTGCTGGTGGACAGAAAAACGCTTTAAAGACACCCTTAAAGTGTCTCTGAAATTGCTTCGATATAGACACCACATGCTGGCACAAGATCGCCAAATGTGGTGCTGTAACAACACAAGAGGAACCCGCATAGCTGAGAATCATCGTGCCGTTGAGGCACGGAGAAAACGAACTGCGCGAAAAGACAGAACACACAACACCCACATGTCTAACCTTGATCATGTATGCCCCACCTGTGGTAGGGGATTGTGTTCTAGGATTGGACTCTACAGTCACCTCCGCACACACCAAAGAGGTGCAGCAGCACACGTCTGAGGCTGTTGTCATCATCGCTTGCGATGGACGGCTATTATTAATACTATTATGGAATTAAGCCGTCTCTTTAGATTTCTGTTTTTGATTCTATGAACTTAAGTTCTGCGAATTTGTATTGTTGACAAGTAACTAAATATTTGTTTCGTAAAAAAAAAAAATGAAAAACTTGATAAAGTATGACGCCTTCAGATTTAATGTAAGTAAACCTGGCAGAAATGACACTGTTTGCTCACGTGGTAGGGACCATCTCACTTTGAGAAAGTCCTGGTATTTTTGCGAGATTTAGTATGTAGGTGTATATTTTTGGGCACAATTAAACATAATGGCAAGACGGAACAAGAAAATAGCAGGTTCTATGTAGCAAAGAAATGGAATAATAAAAAGGATTGGTAAGTATGTGGTGTGTAAATATGAGGAGCTAGAGTATTAGTGGACGTGTCAATTTATTTACACACCAATTATTAGGATCAATGTTTGTTTTGAATTAAAGATGAAAATTGAATCTTTAGAAATCAAGTATTGTATTGTATTTTATTCATCTCGTACCGTTATATGTTACCGTCGGACCTGCAAGTATTTTCTCCATACCTTTTTTCAGTGGGTACCGCCCACTTTGGGAGCCCATGGTCTAGACGTTGCCACTTGGAGATAATGATCGTCTGATGTGCATCAATTCTCCTATAATGCGCAGAAGCGTATACACTACCACACAAACGTATGAGTGGTATTTCCTTCGATCCCTATTCGTTTTGCTAGACTCAGTATGTTACTAGAGACCCCACGTGGAAGTGGGAAAGGGTCTTGGTCAGGGATGTTTCCAAACTGGAAAAACGTAAATCTATATTTTGTTAATAATGGGAGTAGTTGTCTTTCTCTTTTAGGTCTAAGGATCTACTGTTTACTCCATTTGGCTTGGTTTTCTCTTCAGAAATTGCAGGCCACCTGCAGAAGTATTACACAAATACGACCTCCGTAGCTCCGGCAACCGTCCTATGGATTTCTGGAAAAAATGCAGTAGTGTAAAGAACGGCAGGGTTCGGATTTGAAACTACGACCTTGGAAACCCAATGCAACAGCTTAACCACATAGCCACAGAGAACTGCAGGGGAAACATTGTGGGTGAAAGTTCAAATTGGCAGTGAGTGGTTAGTTCACTGTGTAGAAGAAATATGTCGGTAATACTTTTAACAAAATAATTATCAATTTGTTTGCACAAATCAAACTCGGATCCACTCATGTCTCAGTTATGCACAGTTATGTAATAAACCACCACGAGATATCAGCATGTGACAGGTGATCACCCCCGGGCAACTGATTTGCCAGGCCGGTTAAACCAGGTGAAGATGACTGATTGGTTAAACCTTCAATGAATTTAGAATTAGTTACCCATGCATGGTGGCGTCTGTGGCTTAGGGGATAGTGACTCGGTCTATTAATCCCGACGTTCTGAGTTCGAATCACGCTGCGGACAGTTTGGTTTTAAATTGTTTAGCGTGGACTTTTACAAAAGGACGATGGCACCACCCGTTCAGAAAGCAATGGCAAATTACTGAACGTAATAATGCCTAGAAAAATCACAAACAGCGTTAAAAGCTGGGGTTGACTCACAAAGTCATGTAAAGGATATACAATTAACTCTACCCATGCATGGGAGAACTGGATTTGATTGAATGATTGAATAAAACTCTTGTTGGTTGAACAGGCCCTATAGTGACTACCAGCAGTGAACTGTAGAGTGTAACAAGCATGGGGAGGTATCTAATAAACCGTGAGAAGAGAATAAAGAGTTTTAAGAACTCAAGTGGAAACACCGCAGAAAATGAATACGATCAATAAATATACAGTGAATAAGTACCATCAATAAATATACAGTCAATAAGTGTTGAGGGCTTTCGAAATTTGTTTACTCAAACACAGTATTCGAACTACAACCCTTTATTTATTACGGCACCCATTGCTTAGCCCTTCAAGACGAGTAGTTTTTTTCAGCAAAACATTCGTGCGCTTTTCTCTTTTATATAAGTTAGCTCCATCTGGGGCAGTTAACACCACTGTTGTCACATAAAGAGATAACGCTAAAAACTAAAGCAAATCTCATAAGAACGATTTTCTGCCCAACACTATGTTACCAGTGTCAAACATGGCCAATAACAGCAGCTAATGAGCGGAAAATCATAACAACCGAGATGAGGTGTTTTAGAAAATCTGCAGGTGTGACAATAAGAGACAAAATTAGAAATGAAGAAATCTGAAGACTGGATGTGAAACCAGTCATGTGAACCAAGTTAAATGGTTTGGACACCTGACAAGAATTCCCTGGTATCGTCTACCACAGAGAGCCACACAGAAAAAGTATAATGAGTACAAAGCAATAGGAAGACCACGCAAAAGATGGAGCGACGTCATCAAGAACAGCCTTGCAAAAATGAATATCAGCTTACAAAGTGCCTTAAAACAAGCACACACAAAATTACTACGACCTCCCCTCCCCAACACTTCTACAGGGTGTTCAAGATAAATGCAGCCCCACTGAGAAATCGAAAGTTGCCAGTTAACCTATTGAGTTGTGTCTATTTACTATTTAAACTGGTTCTGACTAGCTCGTCCTACGTCACATTTGCTCATCGCCCCTTCTCGCACTACAATTATACACCATTACGCAACCTTGACCTATACTACGTCATAGCTGAACCTTCTCATTTTCATACATATATGCCAGATTAGCTTCCATTCACAGGCTGCTTTTATCTTGAACACCCTATATAAAGAAGTAAGTGATAGAAGAGAAGAAGAAGTTCAGTCTGGATAAATCTGCATCTACCTGTAAAAATTAAGTGTCATCGCAAATAAATTATGTGACTGTATTATGTGACTGTAGAAGTATTGAAACGTACTCTGAAACCGTGAAGATAGCACAGATCTTATTTGCTATTCCAGAATACAATGCGTCGGTAGAAAGACTATTTTCTTTAATCCATGCCCAATGTACCGATGAGAGAAATCGTCTTAGTATGGATTCAGTCAAGTCAATTTCGCTGGTAAAATTTAATTTCAAACATTTCCCATACAGGCAATTTTATGGACAAAAGAAAGACATTCTAAAACATATCAGGTCATCAGAAAGATATACATGGAACACAATTTAAATGAATTTTAATGGTAAGAGAAGTGTTATCATTTTGGAAGATCAAAATATGGCAACCCTATATGCAACTCATAAAATTTACTACCAATTTTATTTGACTAAGTTTGTGAAATATTTAGGAACATAACAATGAACAAAACCATGAACATAGCCACACACAAAAATCAAAGGCAGCTCTCACAAAACCTCTCATAAAGATTGTTTAGACAAGATGCGCCCATGCAAATAAACACCCCCATCAACACTCGGAGGCAACCTCCGACATTGTCAAACATTGACATACTCAAACACGCAATCCTATGATCTACCTAAAATCTATATAAATGATGTCTTTGAAAGTTTACCCTGTATTCATATTCAATAGTAAACATATATGATCTTCTTATAGGAGTAGAAGATTGTGATTTATGGCGAAAAGCGAACGATACTCAATAATCAAACTGGCTCAAGTTATTTTCTATTTCTTTTCTCTAATCTTGTTTTGTGTCACGATAAGACATTTATAGAATGTGTTTTTGTGCGTGCTTCATAAATAGTATTTGTCACTGTCCCTGTTATTACTGTAGTCCACCTTTTGCGTGCACGACCTTTTGATTTTATCAACTGTATCGAAATAACATTGCTTTTTGGATCGCACTGTCTGTTGGTAATCTGCTTATGTGGTCGAAGCATTTAATTTGATGTTTCTTGATGAAGTTCAGTACTGATTTTTTCCCACATTGTTTCTGATGTCTTTATTTTTAAATCAGTCTCTTCTTGATACGTTCTGTATTCTGCGTAGACACTTCATCTCCATTGTGTCTAGTTGTCTTCTATCGTTTGAAGTCAACGTCTAAGTTTGGTATTGATTGCATAATTTCGGGAGAAAGATTGTTGTTGTACAATGCTCATTAGAGCTCATGGTGACATGCTTGCATTTCAAAGTTGATGCCATTTGTCCTCAGATTTGATTAGCTTTATTCCATCTATGTTGCAATATAACCGATTTAATCAAATTAACGAATTCAGAAATAATTATTACAAGCTCGTAACTGTAGACAGAGAACTATTAGATATACAAGAGTTTTCCCACTGTCTTGTTAAATGTCCATGTTTCACACCTATACTTTGCCACTGGGAATACGCATGTTCTTAGTATTCTGATCAGTTCCATTCCACACTGTTTTTAGTTGTTTATTTTTTTTGTTATAGCTGGAAGCTTCTATTAAAAGAATAGGTAAAATATGGAAAAAATTTGAAAGGGATGGCAAGAGAAAGGAAGAACTGGAAGAAGTTTGTTGAAGACATGTGCTCCTTTGGGAGTTGAAGTACGAACTGAGTGAAAAGAGAATTGTTTTGTAAGGACATGTTTGTTCTTTTAATTTCCTTATCCCATTTCTATCTCTTGTTAGTAGTGTACCGTGATATTCAAAATTGTTCACATTAAAATCAGAAATACCGCAGTAAAACCACGCACTAAAAAACAAGATATGAAAACAAGATATAATATAGTTTAGGCAAAGCACAGGACGATAACCTCTTACGTACATGGGCCTAGAAATGTGAAGTGATAGGCACCGCATAACCTAAGAAATGCATAGACTACATAGACTACAGGACATTCTCATTCATGAGAAATATCACACGTTTGGCAATACAGTCGTTGATATGTATAGCATTCTATAAGCTCGCATACACCTACATATAGGCGTGCGTATACTTTCAAAACAAGTGTAACTATATAGATATACCGGAGCAGTGGCGACTCGTATCATTTTTGTTGGTGGGGCCAGACAGATATTTTCGGAAAAATCATGGTTTCGGTTAGGATATATTTTAATGTATAAAATAATAAATACACGTTACATTTTATATTTGGTGGGGCCCGGCCCCACTGGCCCTTAATGACGAGCCGCCCCTGTACCGGAGTATGTAAAAATGGATAGAGTTAGCGTTTTTAAAGTGTGTACGCCCCCTTAGACGTTCGAACTTTTTCAATCTCATAAACTTAGCAGTGCTAAATCTTTTACTCAATAACTCTGACGACTATTTCGAACGTTTTTCAAACTCAGAAGCAGACATTTTCGCTCAACAGACAAAGGAATCAACCACCGGAGAATTGTATGTATCTAAAGCAAGGGTCTAAAGCTGAAGGATTGACTTCATTGCACCAGGTTTTACCCCATATGGCTCGGTCATTCTCCGCAGAAATGGCACGCCATCTGCTGAGAGTATTGTACAAAGCATGAACTCCGTAGCTCTGGCAACAATCGTAAGGGTCTCTGAAAAAATACACTCGTGAACAGAACGTCACGGTGCGAATTTGAACCCACGACGTTCGGAACGCGTTGTATGTATATACATAGTTCATAAGTACGGTTCCAACTTCACTGCAACGGGTCACCCATAATTGTTCCGTTCCTGTGCCAATGAAAATCACACGAAATGCTAACAACTGTGAAATGTCTCCTGTGTGACTAATTCCAGAATGAAACAGCCGCGTACCGCCACAAAAGCAACCTGCACCGCATAAAATGCATATGGCGTCGCTAATGTAGCAACACAAAACTGTTCATCACTTGAATTGCAATTCTTGTCGAAGGGAACATCAATCACGACAAAATCCAGCTTTCTGCACCCGCAATATAACTGCATACGGCAGATTGAGCTTGTTCGTCATAACCGCTGTCCGCCATTTTCTGAATACATACAACAAACGCACGGTTGACACAGCAAAAAAGCATTCCATGTAACATTCATAGCTCACAGCGTTGTTCAAGCACTAACTCAGTAGCTCGGCAAACGAAACCGGAAAATACCCAACCAAACATGGCGGAAATGCGCTAGCAAAGTCGTGTTCAGAATCAAACAGTTCTGACTCTGAATGGCCCTCCCGTATTCCACCATTGCTGGCCAGATTTTTTCGTATGTATATACATTGGTAACTGCAACGATCACCCAGCCACTACTCCCGTTTTACAAACTGTGCCACTGACTACCCTACGTTTATTATCAAACATATATTGTAGAGCAGTAGTAAGAATAAAAGGATCTAACGACGAAAGACTGACTATACTGTTCTGGGTTTTCTCCATGTGGTTCTGTTCCTTACCGTAGACATGATATGAGACCTGCTAAGAGTATTATACGAAATCACGAGCTCCAAACTCCGGCAACAATCCTAGGGATATCTGAAAAAATGCACTTGTGAACAGAAAGTCACGGTCCGGATTCAAACCCACAGTTTCGAACGCAAGTCAACGGCTTAACCATTTTTAACCCTTTAGCTGCTAAGGACGTATATATACGTTTTCCCATTCACTTCTAGAGACTCATTAACACATCTGTAATTATCTCTCCTCTGTGGGCTGAAGACGTGTTAACATGTTATACATTGCTACTGTCACTGCTATAGGCCTACATTCACGTTTGCGACCTAGAAACAAAGAGTAGCTATTTTTAGCTCAGCCTTCTGAAAGTATGTAGCAGCGAAAGGGTTAAGGGCCACAGAGACCTTCAGGTAGAAATTATTTTTTTTTTGGTATCCAGAAGCACTTGAGCTTTTCAGCTCTTCGGCTCGGTGCCATGGACATCGTAACCCTTCGGTTCGGTGTCACGAACACTGAAATCTGGGGAATCTGTGGCTTTTTCTGCCATCCCGTGGAATTTAACCCGCACACACAGAGGGATAGTCACCCGTAGTCCAACGCACTATGAACACGCTGGGCAGACGGGCCCAGGTAGAAATAAGGAATACGTTTCCATGCCATGGGGTATGTTTGGGAATAAGTTCTTAGGGAACACTGTATTATTATTTGTCAACAGAACATGATGTGTGATGTAGTCACCATCACGTCAGCTGATTTTACTCCTTGTGTAGTGGTTCTCTGTGGAGAAGTGGTTGAACATTGCATTATGAAGGTGGTTGGTTCAAATCCAGACAGCGTTGTTCGGTTCTCGAGTACATTGTTTCCGGAGTTATCTAAGATTACTGCTGGAGCTACAGCGCTTTGTACATTACCCTCGGCATGTAGAGTGCCATTTATGTGAAGAGGGACGGAACCATGCGTGAAAACCAGAAGCATTGAGGTCAACCTTCTCATGTTGACCTTTTTTTTAAAAGATATCGAAATTCATGCACAAAATATAACAAATTCTCACCAGATTCAAGAAGCATTTGTGAAAAACAGTTAAAATGTTATGTATCCTTGATGTCAGTTTGTGTTGTGTAATCTGATACTGTAACACAGTAAAACATATTGTCTTTCGGAAATATTATATCGTGTACAATTAATCCAGAAAATGGCGACTCAAAAAAAAACCCATAACGAATACTAGACAAAAAAGTCAATGAGCTTATATTTAATGAAAGTAACGGTATGATAATTAGCAGTGGCGGTTCGTCATTAAGGGCCACTGGGGCCAGGCCCCACCAACAATAAGGTGTAACGTGTATTTATTATTTTATACATTAAAATATATCCTAACTGAAACCATGAATTTTTCGGAAATTTCTGTCTAGCCCCACCAACAAAAATGATCACGAGCCGCCACTGATAATTAGTATAACTAAGCAGCGACTAGGCACAATAACCTCTTCATGTTCTCTACACAGAAATGATTTGTCCTTCAGTAATTGCTTGTTATTCGGCACAGAGCTATCAAAATTATATCATTTCATGAGAGCTCCCGTTGTTGTTACAATTTACTTATGTGATCACAAAGAGTAGAGACAGAATTATTGTCAATGATAGTGCGATGTATGCCCGAGTGGTTACCGGGCCCAAATTAGGGGTGTAAAGAATAGAACCACTGTTACCTGCCACGCATGTCGTAGGAGGTGGGGCTAGCTACCACACTCTGTAAAAATCACTAGCTAGCTACAGAAACCAAAAACCAGGAAAATTCATAGCTTGCCACCGAGGAAAAGGACCCGCAAAGAGAGACTCATGGCAAGAAAATGTGGAGATAGTGGAGAGATCTGGTAAAGATCACCTTGGATAGGTGGGTTAGGAAGGTCTTGGTTGTGGACCTATGCCTCCCTAGGGGCAAAGAAGAAGTGCGATGTACGGACACTTACAGATCTGGGGTGGTCAGAATCTAATATGCTTTAATACAGACACTGCGTGCTGGGAATCCCTTGTGCAAAATCGCTAAATGTGGTGCTGCACCAACACAAGAGGAACTCGCAAATTTGAGAATCGTCGTACTGTTGAGGCGCAGAGAAAGCGGGCTGCGAGAAAAAACAGAACACACAACATTCACATGTCCAACCTTGATATGTACGCCCCACATTTGTTAGGGGATAGTGTTCCAGGATTAGACTCTACAGTCACCTCCCGCACACACCAGAGTGGTATCATGCTGTTGTCATTATCGTTTGCCGCCCGTGTGTTACCGGAGAGTAAAGAATAGTAACACTGCAACCTACAAGGCTTGTAGTAAGAGGCGACTGAGGTAGTGGTCTAGGGAAGCTACCCTAGTAAATAAAAAGCGTCTCAGAACTTGGATATGCTGGCCCACTTATAAGCGCATAACTGACACAACCTACACTCGCTTTTAGGATAATACTTTACGAAGGTCGCCACTGTTACCTACATACAAATGTAAAAAAAAAACCAATCATTTCTGATACGTGGATGATTTTATATCAGTCGGTAAAGATGATCACGAATTTTGGAACGAACTATAGCAGATGTACCAACTATAATATGAACTTCTGCATCTGGGGGAATGCCTATTTTGGTGTCGTACAGGTGACAGGGGACGGAACACTCATCCCGTGCGAAGGAAGATCAGCGGAAAAGAATAACAAATGTAACTTTAAAAGTGTTGAAATATTACAAGATTTAAACTAAATACAACTGATTCTGTACCCCACATGGAATATTGGTACAATTGGGTTAGATCCATATTTTTCCTTTACCCTATGATGTGTGTGTGAATTGGACACCGTTAAGTCGGCTGACTTTACTTTCCAGTGTGTACCAATATTTAAAATGCATTGTACTTAGAGGAAACAACTGCGATGCATCATGTAAGACCAAGTCACCAGGAGAGTAGAGCATTCGACGGTAACTATTAAAAGAGGACAAGAGGTGCACTGGATGACCAAGTTCATCAAAAGGCAGATGCTGAAGACATAAATATGTCTGCCTGCCCAGCGTGTTCGTAGCGCGTTGGACTGCTGGTGACTAGCCCTCTTTGAGTGCGGGTTCAATTCCGCGGGCTGGCATAAAAGCCACAGGTTCCCTAGATTCACGGTGTTTGTGGCACCGAACCGAAGGGTTACGATGTCCATGGCATCGAGCCGAAAGCTCAAGTGCTGCTGGATCGAAAAAAATAAAAAAAGACAGTTATAAAGAACCAAAACTCAGTCAAAAATAAACGAAATGGAGTTAGAGGACATGTGCCACGTAGAAGCAGAAAATCGAATGATTATTGGCAGGAAGATACTGAAGACAGATTAAAGGAATATGTAACCCTTTGTTGGTATCATGTCAGGCAGTGATCATGTGCATAGCATCTGTCAACACTTTGGTATGGATATATCTTTTACTTTTGTCGTCACACTGTTGTTACCAGGTTGTTGCCCAGTATCGTAGTTTTCGTCTTGTGCTGCTCTAGTGGCTTCTTCTGCTTCACCTTTCAACTCCCAACAAACTTCTTCCAGCTCTTCCTCTCTCTTGCCATCCCTTCCAATTCTTTCCATGTTTTACCTATCCTTTTAATATCAGCCTCCAGCTCTCTTCTCCAGGTCTGTCTAGGTCTTCCCTTACTTCTCTTTCTCTGCGGAGTCCAAAACAGTGCCTGTCTTGCAATGTTTCCGGTCGGTCTTCTCAATGTACGTCCTATCCATTGCCAGCGTCTCTACCGTAGCTCTTTCTCCACTGGTATCTGCTTAGTTCTTTGTGAGTTTCTCGTTCGTAATCGTATCATACCATCTCAGTCCCTCTATTCTACGTAACCATCTATCTATGAAGGTCTGTAGTTTTCTGGTGGTTTCTTTTGTTGTCTTCCATGTTTCGAGCCTAGAACAGCACTGACTTCACATTTGATTGAAATATTCTCAGCTTTGTGTTTGTTTTGATCTCCTTGACTTCCATATCTTACTCAGTGTAATAAAGTTTACCCTTGCTTTTTGTATTCTTATCTTGATATCTTTGTTTGTTCCCCTTTCTGTGCCTATGTTGCTACCAGTTCTGGTTATAGATATTTTTGCTTTTTGAAAGGATTCTGCTATGCCACCTGTCCGTCTTTTTGTGGTCTTCCTCTCGTCTTTTGTCCTGTTGTCAGAGACTCTGTTTACAGTAGAGTTTGGTTGCATTCTCATAAGTGAACCACTTCATTTATTTGTTTCTCAATGTAATTCAAGCAAGGTTCTGTCACAACTCTATTTCCTATGCTGATGACTCTTGTCTTTTTTGGTGTTGTTGGTAGCTTTCCGTCAGTTTTACATTTCATATGTAGTTTTTTTTTTTTTTTGCAACAGTGCTTTGTTCATTGTCCATGTTTGGCTCTGGTAACACAGAGTAGGCCTGAAAATTATATATATCAATGCTGTAAATAAAGATACAACAATTATCGATATACCTCTTCGCAAGAGGAGTTGATCTCTCTCAGTTCATGAATGAATAAGCTGCATGGCATGTGCAGCCAATGTTCTTTGTTTGCAACAATTGTACCCAGTAATACGTTTGTTCTATTCGTTTACAATTCGGCCCATTCAATATTTTTCCAACTTTATGTCAACACACCACTTTCAAGAAAATGTAAATAAAAGGTTACAGGGAGATAATTCTTGAAATATGTGACCCAAAACAAATGTGAAATAAATTTTGAAACAAGGCTTTTACCCTAGCTGCCCTTGGCAGGACGAACAAATTGTATAACTAAAAGTCCATTGAAGAGGCAAGTCAGATACTGAAAGTTAAAGACTAATGCTTATGAAAGTGTTTTATGAGATGTTTATTTCAAAATGTATATTTACATAATACAAAATAATAATAGGACAAATATATGCACTTAACATCAACTTTTTTCTTTGAGATCATTCTTATCAACCAAGTTAACTACTCTGTGATCTGTCTGGTTTCCTGCAGAGTTGAATACACAGCGCCACTGTTTTCAGGCTCCTACAGCGTGCAGGATAGACACATCCAAATTTTGATCTACTGTGTTGTGCTTGTGTGTGTTTTTCTTCACCATTCGCCTCTCTTTTGCATTTCAAACCAGTCGATGCACTTTGATAACATCATATCTGCATTTGAGTGGATAGTTGTAGGTTTTTGGCTAAGAACTGATCCTTCATCGTCATAAATCTTTTGTTTAGACGATGGCGGATAACAGAGACTGATGGTTAATCAAAGTTTTACTGTATTTACAAAACTCAGATTGTTACAGTACATGAAATAATCAATCACTTTGAATTATTGAAGTTGACATATTGTTCTGATTCTGTTTCTTCAGCTTCCAATGAACCATTCAATATTTTCGCTTCAATATCACTGGTGACAATCTCTGTGTTTTTCCATCTTGGCACTTTCCTGTTATCCCTGACATCATAAGTCAAAATTTCAGGCTCTTTCTCTACTATTTTGGAATAAGCGTCACAAATTTGTCCAATTTCCTGAACACTTAGTTCAAATGCACGCATCTGTGGATTCAGCCCGCACATTTCCATGATCTGACTACTGAGATCATCTCTCTCTACTGGAAACAGTGACCTGTTAGAATGAACCATTTTACATCATATTAATAAGAATATATAAATTATATTTTTTTTTAAATGTATCATATTTAACTGATTATCTCTTATAAAGCTTTTGAGAGCGCCACTATTTAGTTGTTTTAGAACGATCTTAACGAAATTCATTTACTTATAAAATGGTATATTACTCATAAAAAAACTTTTAACAATTAAGAAAACTGCAGCTGAATTTGTACGTACACCTGCAATGGGGAAATAGGACATACATTTAATTCAGCCACAACCCGTTTTTCAATTCAGTAGCTAATCAGTTAATGTTTTACAATAGTGAACTGCAATCAACATGTAACACTATAGTAACGTATATTAAAAAAACTACACAAATTATTTTTTAAGCGATTATTATAAATATTATTAACTCCTTCAACCTTCTAAGCTGATATACTGGCTTGTGACACTTAAGATGACATAAACCAAGCATACTTGCTTTAAGCATCTGGACGAATGGATTAGAGCGCAGCTCTCATGTGGGAGACCTGTATTAAATCCCAGTACGGCTAAGGATTTGTTAATGTCGAGGCATAAGAGAAAAATCATAACCTGAAAAATGTTGCTGCGACTGTACTAGCCATACGGTCATTAAATTCCTCAGGTTCATGTTCCCCCTGTTCTACGTCATAAAAAGTGGTTTTACAGGCAGTAACAATAGTTTTTAAGTGTACTTGCTAATTCAGTCTGATCATCAAATAGCTTGTCCTGAGCAGAACTTTGCCGCCCTAACAGTCCTTCTGAATCTCTCTCTCATAAGACATATGTCCTGCCTCTGCAGCTTTCCGGCTCAAATCATCAGTTACATCCTGAATCCATCTTCTCCCTGGTCTTCCACATTTCCTCTTTGCAGGGATGCCTCCTTCAATAATAGTCTTCTCCAACCCTTTGTCTTTTTACATATCCAAAATACTTTGGTTCCTTTTGTAGGAGACTGGGATAAAAGATTATTACAAGATATAGTAATTTGTCAAAAATAGATATTGAAGATAGATTTATTTTGATGAACTGAAGAACTCTGAAAGGCCATAATGAAAAAGGCCAGAGATTGGGAAAAGTGAAGAACAGCTGTTGAGTTCCTATGCTCCACGCGGAACAAAGAAGAGTAAGTAAGTAAATATAAAACATACTTTTTCTGTGATTCAGGCCTGAAGACATCCAGTTCACTCACACAACAACATTTGATTTTAAATTCCTTCAGTCACAATATAGATATGTCATCAACTGTTGATTCCTCATTCAAGTGTAGTTTGGACACCTGACAAGAATGCCCTGGTATTGTCTACCACAGAGAGTCAGACAGAAAAAGTATAAAGAGTACAGAGCAAGAGGAAGACCACACAAAAGATGGAGCAACGGCATCAAAAACAGCCTTAAGAAAATTTATAAAAGCTTACAAAATGCCTTAGAACAAGCACACAAAAGATCGTTACATTTCCCTCTAACACTACTATAAAGAAGTAAATGGTGGAAGAGAAGAAGAAGAGGTGCAGTATTTTCCTTTTTATCCATCTTTAACACCCTAACCATATGGGATTTCAGAATCTTAAGATATTATAAACAGAAAGCATACCTAACACCTCTGATAAAATACTTGTTTGGAGTGTTGAATAGGTGACGACAAACTTTTTCAACTAGTGCAAAAGGCTGGTGTATAAGTGGTTCCTTTAGTGGCACAAACTTAACCACACCTACATCAACTTCTGGTGGAGGGACAAATGCTTTGCCTGGAATTTAAATGAAGACAATAATATTTATTCATCTGAATGCCCAAAGTGTTGCAAGAATAAAACATCAAGTAATATGTTTCAGAGAGTACAGCAACATGTATTATGGATCTCAAAGGGTAGTTACAAAGTAAGGGACACACACACACAATAATAATAATGATGATGTGGTATAAAAAAAGATGGGTCTGTGCATCGTGATGGTGTCGCTGCAGTGACTCACACCAGTATGACATGACTGGTAAATATGTTGTTACACACTAGTACAAATAAAGGAACCCTCACTCATGCCTTTTTAACCCCAATTTGGGGCATAGGCCCTCAACCAACTGATGCCAAGTCTTCCTATCTATAGCTATCTCCTGCAGCTCCCTCCAGCTATCCTTTATATTGTTGATCTCTGACTCCAAATCCAATCTCCATTTATTTCTAGGCCTCCATCTCTTCTGCTGTCCCTGTGGGTTCCAGGAAAGGACCCTTCTTAAATAAAGGAACTGAGAAACTACAAATTTATGCATAAGAAAATAAGTATAAATGTGCTAGTGGTGAGACTAAATTACCTGGAATTGTAAACTTCAACTTGGTATCACACAAATACTGGCACATGACAGATAAACGGCATCTGTACTCTGATTTGGGTGGAGCAATTATGCGTTCTGCTACCTGTTAAAATGACAACTATGATTCAGCAAAAAATTAAAGGACACACCTGCGCACCTATGATGGTGAGGATGATAATGTTAAATAAACATAGAAACGGGTCTTGCTTCTTCTTCGAACGATCCATACCAACCACTTGTTAACAACTCTTTGTGATTTGTATGTGATTCAAGCCTAAGAGTGAGTGTACGTTGTGCCAGTTAAGCGCCTACAAGTAGGCCAGCACATTAGATTTCTGTGAAGCCTTTTATTTACTAGGGTAGCTTACCTAGGCGCCTACCTCAGTCACCTCTTACGACATGCCTTGTAGATCACAGTGATGCTATTATTTGTCGTTGGCAACACACAGGGTAAAAGGGTCTCAAGATGAAGGAATTCACAGAACCAGATTTGACCCCATATTGCTTGGTCTCTATCCGCAGAAATGACATGCCATCTGCCAAGTATTACACAAGGCACAAACTCTGTTTCTCCAGCAGCAATCATATGAATTTCTGGAAAACATGCACTCGCAAACAGAGCAGTCCAAATTTCAACCAATATAGTTAATATCTACCTCCAAATCTGTCCCTTTTTCACTTTTCCTGTGGGTTTCAAGAAAGGGTCCTTCTTGTTACATTCCCCTTGGGTTTTCTCAAACTGTGTTCTAGTCAGCGTCTTCACTTTCCCTCTTGGTTCACTGGGGTCTGTCTCATTCTCTCCATAAGCTCATCATTTGTGACCAAATTATAAGATACTATCAACTCATACAAAAACCAACCATTTTGGACCTTTCGAAGCATGGGCTCAGATTCTGACATCATAACTGCATTACAATGGAATCTTTGAAAGCCATTTGAAGTAAGTGAATTGGCCTTAATTTTCATTTACTATTTTCATATCATATAAACAGTTGCTCAATTTCCCTCAGTTATTACCATATTCTTGAGAGCTAGCCAGAAAACCCCAGCCAGATTTATCTCTAGGTCTGGTTTCATACGTGTCTACATTCTCTTTCAATGGTGATAAAAACATTATGGAAGCTTGTTATGCTCCCACCAGTTAGAATCCATTCTTTCCACATTGTAGAGACACAACTACGTAATTTAGTTTATTTCCTTCTCAGTCTGCATCTTTCCCAAACATCAAATGAACGACTTGTGATACTTATTTGTTTTATCCAGTTCGCCTGCTATGAATTCAGGCAAAATCATAACGTCTTATATGGTGCCTCTGGCTGATTTTAGCATGACTTTCTGCTTTCCTTATTACCAGTGTCCCTCTCCATTCAGGCACGCCTTTGACTTTAGAGGTACTTTTATAATTTATATACCCAAGTAAAGGATCAGAGTCTCATGCAGTCCAACTGTGTACCATATGTACACTTTTTGTGATTTTGTTTGCCACACTGGCTTCAAACCCCAGAATTTACGAGGCATGTGATCACTAGTGCAGAATATTACCAACGTTACTATTAATGACTCCTGTGCCACTAATAACAATAGTGCTTTCTGCATTGAGTATCTCTAATCTTCTGTAACACACATATAAACTTTGACTTGGACTTGAGAAAAACCGAACATGACAACACACTACATTTTCAGCCATAATTAAAAAATGCAATAAACTTTTTAATTCAATAAAACTGTCTTACCTCTTTTTGAAAAGTAAGTGTACAAGGAGTTCGACCATAACTCCAAGCACCCGACATTTTGGACATAGAGCGAAGCCACTGTATGATCAGTGGAGTAGATACACTAAATGGAAGGTTTCCAATAATGTGTATGTTTGGAAGTCTATCTTTCCATTCTGTCTTGTAATCCATTGATAATAGTGACTGCAGGTTAAAGTCGAGGACATCTCCATGGATAACTTCCATTCGATGATTACTAGTTTCTTTTAAAATCTGTAGAAATAAATAGACTGAGCAATTCATTTCCTGCATAAATTTGTTGTTGCATTTTAGTATGTATTAAATAGTATGAGAAATATATGGCATAAAAGTGCACAGATGAAGGATTGGATATTCATTGCCCTAGTTTTCTTTGTATGACTCAGTCCTTCCGCAAAACTGAATCCACCTGCTAAAGTATTGCACATAGCACTAACTATAGCTCCAGTCATATACAGCCTCTGGGACAAAATGCACCTGTGAATCAAGATGTGGTCTGATTTGAACCATGATCTTTAAGCAGGAAAACTGCTTGGCACTGCATCTTCCCTACCTATGGCATAACAGAGCAAATAAAAGTAAAGTTCTGAGGACATGCATTTACTAGATCAACACATGGCTGTAAATCATGGACTGTTCACAATCATTTTAAAAGACAATTAATCTCTTAACGATTGCTACAGAAATGCTAAACATTCAGACAGAAAAGAAAATCTAGACATCTGACAAGAATATCGAGGAAATCTGACTCATAAACTATCATACCTTGGAAACTGAAACATTGTGATCACAGTGTTTAGAGAAATCAACAATGGGTGCATGGTTCCTGGAAAGGCGGGGAGACCAAGGACGATGGTGGCAGCAGAACATCTGAAACATTGAAAATGATATAGGAGGAGGCAGAAGAACTTAGCAGAGATAGAAAGTTTTTCAGGTGGTCTGTGATGAGTGGCATTCTGCAATTACGCGCTACATGATAATGTAACTGAAATAAAAGTATATGAATCACACAATTCATTCAGAGCTGGTGGCAGTCACTGAAATATTTGATTTATATGTAAATAATGACACTGTGATCATAAACAGTTTCTACTGTACCTGCAAACTGGGTAAGAATCTTTTGTCTTTTTCAATAACAATCAACCTGCTTGCACTTGTGTTGAGAATAGAGCGTGTGATTCCACCAGGTCCTGGTCCAACTTCAATGACAACTCTACTATCTAATTTACCTGCGGCCCGTACAATTTTGTCTGTTAAATTCATGTCTAACAAAAAAATTTTGTGACAACTGTTTTCTTGCTGATAATCCATAGATCCGAATAATCTCTTGAATAGTTGGTAACGGAGGTAGTCGAGACATGATAAGTGAGCAATATTTATATATCTTTTACTGTTTATTTTCCATGTAGGGCATACATTAAGTTTCACTAACACTGAATCTGAAAGTGAAGTTACATTTCCTTTAACATTTAAATTTAAAGATTTGGTTATGAGTCTTCGTGAGTTAAGTAGACTTAGTTTCTACTAATTTCTAGTGATCCACTTCCATAATAATTTTAAAATTGTAATCATTATGCAATGACTGCATTCCCGTGTTCAGATGTTGATAAACGTATAAAAGTATTTGATTTGTAAACATGAAACTGTGAAAGTTATCACTTGGTATCAGAAGGAACTGGTAGACGTAGTGGTAGCAGCAGTAAGTAACTTCGTGAGTAACGAGTAAGAGTAGTAGACAGACTTGGTTATTATATTATAACTATGACTAATATAAATAACAGAGCAGTTCACCTATATGGGTAGCAATTTTGATTGCACAGGAAATGTTAAAAAGAAATTATGATACGAATTGGCAGGGCAACATCAGCTTTTAAAAGTCTAAATAAAATATGGAACTGCAAGTTATATAGTGTTAAAACTTAATTACGAATTTTCAATTCAAACGTTGTATCAATCCTAACATATGCTAGCGAGAGTTGGAAAATGACTAAGGATATAGAAAGCAAGTTGAATGCATTTGAAAATAGATGTCTGCGAAAAATAATGAATATAAAATGGAACAAATTTAGAAGTGATGAAATCAGAGACATGTCTGGTCAACCACTAGTGACAACTGTTATTTTTTTTCCGATCCAGAAGCACTTGAGCTTTTCAGCTCTTCGACTCAGTGCCATAGACATCGTAACCTTCGATTCGGTGCCACGAACACCGTAAATCTGGGGAATCTGTGGCTTTTCTGCCATCCCGCAGAATTGAACCTGCACACACAGAGGGATAGTCACCCGTAGTCCAACGCGCTACGAACACGCTGGGCAGACGGACAACTGTTATAAGAAAGAGAAGATGGAGATATGTTGGACACACCTTGAGGAGAAATGATCAACGAATATCAAAGCAGGCATTGAAGTGGGATGCAAAGGGTTCAAGAAAGAGAGGTCGACCTAAGGAGACCCTAAAGCGAACTTTGCTGGAGGCAGGAAATATCGGTCTCAGTTCCATGGAGGAGATTGAGCGAGTTGCCCAGGATAGAGCGGTATGGAGAAGTTACTTGCAGGCCCTATGTAACATATACGATGAGAGGAATTATTATTATTATTATTATAAATATGATCGATAGTATTAATTAATTGTTGTTTTGTGTTACTGAGTACCGAACCTATATTACTACACTACCAGTACTAGTTAGTACTATTAGAATTTAGTACCAATTAATAACCAACTTTACAACTTAGACTTCACTTAGCAACTATACTAACTATCAGTCAATGAGTATATAGTGTTACTCAGTTATTACTCACTGTACTCAACTGTAGTGTAGTAGATCTGGCCAACAGAAACAACCCTAGAAAGTTAAGAAAGAAGACAAACTTTCAAACTAAGACTCAATTACTGTAGACTAGTCACTAGTGTAGACTGTATCATGAGTATGTGAGTATATAATGGTATTGTTATCAATTATATCACTTCGACTTCACTATCATCCGTCTATCCCTATCAACAAATAATATATAATATACAAGAATTAAATCTCTTAGCTTTACACTCCTGGCAAACTGTTAGTAAGATTAAACATTACCAACATTGAAAAAAACTACACAAATTAATAAGAATATCACTAGTGGTTAAACGTAATTACACAGTGATGATATGATTGCGTAGCATATATATATATATATATATATATACATGTATCTAAATCTCATCAGGCATGTATTTTATCAATGAAAGCCATATTTGACCTTTCGCGTCCACAATTTTAGAGTGATTTCCCTTAGCTAAAACTATTGGCGGGTCTGTAGCTCAAGCGACAGTACGTGAGCTCGATCACCACCCAAGCGTTCGTGGCTCAACTCCGCGGTGGGCCAGTTTGAAGTAAATTCGTTCCTTGGGATTTTTACGAAAGGTAAAATAGACCTCACCGTTCAGAAAGCAATGGCAAACTACTGAACGTGTAAGTGGTGCCTAGAAAACCAATTACTCGTTTACTGTGGCTGATGGCTACGTCCTGTAAAGGATATGCCACGGTTTTTGAAAAAAGCTCTTTCCACTATTTCTGTAGTAGTAAGTCTTCAGCGATCTCTGGTCGTGCGCTTAATTTACTGTGGACCACAATCTGGGAAGTCAGTTTCACCAAAGCTTAGTTTTCATGTCGACTGGGTGTGGCCACATGTTGCTTCTCTCTATTACAGACACTTTAAGAATGTCTTTAAAGCGTTTTTCTGCCCACTAACCGATCGTTTGCCCCCTTTAAGGTCGCCAATACATCAACTATTTTGGGATGCGTTTATCAGACACTCGAGCAACGTGAACGGCCCATCTCACCTGGGCCTTCTGCTACCGGGTGTTGACGTTTGGGATCTTGGCTCTTATGAGGACTGCTATATCTGGAATTTTGTCCTGCTATGTTATTTTGATTAGTCTGTGTAGACAATTTGCGTGAAAGTGGTTTAGTTTTCTTGCATGTCTGATATACACTGTCCATGTATCGCTGGCGTGCAGCAGCTTGGTTGGCACTATAACCCGGTAAACTTTCAGTTTTGGGGCTACGCTTATCCCCTTCCGCCCAACACACAGTAACATACAACTTTCTAAATACTGCTCTGGCTTTGAATATCCTATTGTTGACTTCAGAGTCTATGTTTGCCGATCTGGAAAGATATTAGCTTACATGAGACGCTGGTGCTTAATATTGATGATTGGATTGTACTACTCTCTAGGGGTGGGCTGAAACATGACCTCATTTTTCTTGGTGTTAATAGTATATCCAAACATATCACAAGCCATGGAAAATCCATCTTTGTAGGTCTGCACATCTTCATCAGCGTTGGTAACGATGGCGCAGTCATCAGCAAACAACAGGTTTGAGATGTTTGATTTTTTCACCTTGGTGGAGGACTTTAACTCCTGAGATTTAATAAATTACTGTCTGTCCTGTATCGAATCTTTACCCCATGTTCATCGCATTCCAAAAAGACATTCGTGAGCATGGCAACAAACATAATGTTGAAGAGTGCTGGGACCAGTGGATAGTTCTGTTTTACGCCGTTGGTGACATGGAAGGCCTCCGATAGCTCCTCGTCATGAAGTTCACGAGCCATCATTCAGCATGCACTCCTGAAACTGTTGGACGATCTTTATGAATTTGACTGGACATCAAAATCTCATGATCTTTCCATACCCTCTCTGTTGACCGTGTCGAAAGCCGTCGTCAGATCGACAAAGACCATGTCCAGATCACATTATAGTAATTGAAAGGAACCACTATAATAATTTGCATTGAAAGTCATTAGACTAATTTTGAGTTCATTTCAAGACAGCGTTTTCGGCAGTTGAGTGTCGTAAATCTGTATTTAGCCCCATGAGGACTATTTCCGGCTTTATTAATGACGTCAAATTGATCCGCCAGCTAGACTGAGACTTGTTTATTTTTGAGACAACTATTTTCTAAGCCTTTATTCATTAGATTATCGCATTACAAATGTGAAAAATTGAGTGATGAGATGGCAGACTTTTTAAAATCAGCTTTAGGTGGTATAATCGGTAGTGGTCAAACTAGGGATGGTAATGAATTTGTTGGTCAGATAGTAGAACTTGGTAGCCAGAAGTTAAGAGTGAAACGTCTTATTGCCGAGGGTAAGTCTCATACTTTTAATAATGATTTTATGCACATGTTTACTCTTACTAATTAATTGTAGTTACCGCTTCTGTATCAACTATTGTATACACAGTTCATTTTTATGTCAAAATGTGTATGTCTCTGTGTTAGTTTCCTACCTGAAGACTTAGAAGTTAGACAATGACATCCTCTTGTATGGAAATGTATTGTTAATAATTGTTTCCTCCTTGACTTTGTCGTCAGGTTATATCATAAAATCATTATATATGTGATGTCTTTATAATATTATTATATGTATGTTAGTTGAAGTTAGGTTTTCTTGTGCATCGGCCGCCCTCATGTTAAATACAAAATGTTAACTGAGGACTTCCTTAATCATTATGGCTCTTTCTGTTTCTCTTTCGCCTCCAACCCACCCCTCTACTCTTTACATTACATTGATTACGTATATTTATAATAATCATAATGTTCTACCTCCCCTTCAATGAACATTACAAATATTTTACTGTGATTGTGATCAAATACAGTTCTTCTCATCATGATTAGACTCATCCTGTACCAGTGTACCCTTGCTTTGTGACTTTGATGTTGTATATAGAGTAGTTGGTCAGACTTTCAATTCCAGAACTTGCATGACCGTCCCCTCCCCCTTCTCCTGTCCATGTCTCAGAATGTCTGGCATTGGTCATTGGTAGCGCAGGGTTAGGAGAAGGTATCGTCATCATGGTGCGTATACTTTATAGGACGTTACTCTCTTTGCAGCACATCTTAAATTCACTGTCTCTAGCTAGTTCACCCACTTCACGATGGTCATATTCATGGTTTCTTTAATATCTTGTAGCCATCTTCTTCTTGGTCTGCATTCTGGGACCCTGCCCTCTAATATTGTTCTCTCCAGGCCATCATGACGCTTGATGTGACCAAAGATTGGAATTTTTCTTTATAGTATATTGTTTATCAGCCAATTGTCTTTAACATTCAATTCTTTCAGGCCGTCAGTGTTCTTCCTTTTTTCTGCCCATGGTATACGTAGGATCTTTCTGTAGCATTTCATTTTAAAGGACTGGATTTTCGTTCTTGTTATTTGTTTAATGGTCCATGATTCACAACCATAAGTAGCCACTGGAAAAATGCATGTTCTCAGTATTTTTAATTTTAATATTTTGCTGGTGCTTTGCCACGTGTTCTTCGTAGTGTTCTTCTTGAGATCTCTTTGGGGCAGTCACCGTTATTGTTAATCATTGAGCCCAGGTATTCGTAGCTCTCTACACGTTGAAGTTCTTCATTGTTTATTTGGATGTTAGGTGAGCCTTTTGCTTTGTCAGTTGACATTATTTTGTTTTTGTGTATTCAAATATAGATGTTGGTCTTCACTATGTCTTTTGGTCGTCATGATTAGGTTTTCCAAACCCTCTTTGCCGGTAGATAATAGTACTGTATCGTCTGCATATCTAAGCTCTGGTATGGATTTGCCGCCTATAATGGGAGAAGGTATACATTGTTCAATATTGATGCCCTCTGCCCAATAAGTTGGTTTGCTTTGTTACATCTGTTTTGTTTCCACTTTTGATTTGTCAGCAGACCTACTTCTTTTTCTTACGCTCCATACCGACCACTTGTTAAACCACTCTTTGTGATTTTAATGTGATCTGAGCCTAAGAGCAATTGTACATTATGCAAGTTATGCGCCACAAGTAGGCCAGCACATCCGATTTCTCGACACTTTTTTACTAGGTAGTTTCCAGGCCCCACTGTAGATCGCCTCTTACAAGATGCCTTGTAGGTTGCAGTGTTACTATTCTTGCTCCTTGAGCCCCATAAAGCTAAATGGCGTGTCAGCAGACGATGTTATACTTCCAAAAAATATTTTATAAATGATATATAAATCCATTCTTGGCATATGTTATTAGACATACACATAGTACATTCAGATACATTTCCGTAGAGTGTAGTCTCAACTTAGGCATATACAAATATACCAGGGGTGCTTTGTTGCTAATGAGATGTAAACAATGTAGCAAAGAAACCACCACAGACTGGCAAGTGGTTTATAAACGATTTGAACTAAGTGCATGTCCACGTCCATAGTTTCTGTAAAATGATAACAATTGTAACAATTTCAATGTGCCAAAGCATTCTGGCAGTACCAATTTTCCAACAAACCACCTCATGAAAAAAAAATAAAATGCAAAAAAATTATTTAGAGATCCACTTGACTATTTATGTATAATCCTTTGCAGAATACAGCAGTTGCATTTATAAAATAGAGCTTTCAACACTGTTTATTCTGATATATGAACTATTGCTCTCTTAGTATACGCACTGAAAAACCACATTTTTGCCCGCTGAGTTTTCACAATATAATTATATGTAAACCTACCATTAATAATTTCTTTTATTTGTAGTACCAATATAATATTTTATATATCAAAATGTGCAGAAATGAAGACTCTAGTCTATACATATAGTTGTACAATGTACGTAGTTACGAAAAAATCACAACATATTTAAAAAATACATACAAACAATTTTTTTTAAATTGTTGGGCGCTCAACGTAACAGCAAACCACAAAATTGAAATCCATCAAACAAGTTTCATTTAAGAGTATATCCAATTATAAAAATCTAGGAATGTTTTAATTATTTCTGATCACAAATACAGTTTTTATGTTCATTTGAAGAAATTCATCACATTGTGCATAAAGAACAAATTTACAATGTAAGCTTGGAAAGCGTCCCCAAGTCCAAACACGTTGTTTATTTCAGAATTATCAGTGATCATTAATGTTACCATTCTCAGAAATAATCCATAACTGAATTAGCTGTGAATGCTTGCATGAACAATAGACACTGTTTACGGACAAAATAAAAAGAATCCATACCTAGTTTAATGTGATATTATAAAAACTACTTTGTACGTGTCATAAGAAATATTTTTTAATGCTTGCTGGTCTCACACGCTTGTTTTAATATCAACACAAGAAAGACAGAAAGTCAGTCCACATTTTTAATAACCTAAACATAAATTTTCTTTAAAAACCTAGACTGAATCTAACACGAAGATCTACTGAATAGATCTCCCATGAAAATACGGTTGCCAGTATGGCAATTGAGTAGACTTGTTGTATGAAATGAGTTTGGGGGATTCTGGTCTGGAAACTTTTTTCGTTGCTTTCGTATTAATGAAGAATTTGTATTACAATTTTGAGATATTAGGACTTAAAAGAGTAGAAAAAGTTTCGTTTTCAAAAATATGTCACTGCGTTGCCATGAAAACAATAAAAATGGCAGCCAAACACAAATTTCAAATCCTAAGGTTCTGAGTCTAATGAATATAAATGAATTATGTTTTCACTCTAAGGTGAACAATTGTAATATCTAAAATATTACGCATGCATTTTAGGATATATTAAATATTGCATTTTTATGAATTTTTGGGTAACACCAAAAACCAGTTTTTTATATCAAATTAAGAATTTTACTGAAAAATTTATTAAAATTTAATATATTCTAAAAGCTATGTAATATTTTAGATATTACAATTGTTCACTTAGAGTGAAAACATAATTCATTTACATTCATTAGATTCGAGCCTAGGATTTGCAATTTTGTGTTTGCACCATTTGTATTTTTCCATTGAGCTTTGACATTTTTGTAAATACTTTTCTCTTCTAAGTCATAATCTTTCAAAATGGTTATACAAATTTTGCACTAATATGAAAACAAGAATAGCTCTTGTCCATCATTACGAATCTCCTTTAATATAGAAACTTAAACAGATTTTGAAGAGTACATCTGTAATAATTTTTCTGTCAAAACATGTATGGTTTTAGTGCATATACTAGAGTGAATTTCAATGAATGTATATCTTTTCTTTCTCTTATCAACCAGTGGGCATATTTCAACAACTCATCAAAGTCTTCCTATCTTAAGCTATCTCTGAGTCCTTCACTGCACTTCCATATATCATTAGTCTATGTCTGCAACTCTTTTTATGTATTTCAGACCTTTCTCAATGATTGTATATACGGAGTAAATGATGGTCAAATCTAATGTCTAATGTACTTTTAGATATTGTCACTTTTTAATGCAGATGTCACTTTTATCACTTTTGTTCACATTGAATCATAGGGTTACCATCACTGTCTCCAGTTTCATTTTGGCTCTCTTCTTCTTCTTTTGAGGTTTTAGTAATATCTACATGAAAGTCCACTACTCTGGATGCATGTTGTGTTTTCAGCTCTTCAAACTCCAATCTTTTTAGTTCTTGCCTCTTCATCCATTTGATTCTGTTTCTTTCCCTATTTTCTTCTTTGTGATTTCAGTCAATTTCATTACTAGTTACATTGTTAAGTTTTCATAGCACATTTTCAGTCCCAACTTTACTTTTTAATTACCAGCTGTAGTGGCTGTATTGTCTTTCTCGTAGAGTCTGGTTTGTTATTACTTCAGATCACCGTTTGGGAAGTATGTATAGAGGTTTGTAATTCAGCCGTATCGCTCACTAGTCATCTCCACACAGACAAACATGTGAACTACATTCCTTGATGAAATTTGTGTGTCATCATCCCCGTGATGGACGAATCATCATCATGTAATAGAGGATCTTATGCAAGTTTGCAGTTGTGATATAATATTGTTGATTGCATATACCATATTTCCTGGTCATATGACAATGTGGCATCTGTAGCTTAGCGATAGTCAGCTGATTACTGAAAATTCAGTCAGAAGCGCACATCCCAGCTACGCCTGAATTCATAGCAGACAAATGCAGAAGACCTCACAGTTCAGAAAGCAATGGCAAACTACTGAATGAAAGTAGTGCCTAGAAAATCAACTTGTTTACTGTGGTTGATGACGGCGTCCTGTAAAGGATATGCCTTGATTTCATGACAGAGTACACAAAAAGTGCATGCGGTAATCCAATACTGATTTATATACCCATTCCCTGAAATACACAAGTATCAGATAAGGTGCCCCTCCATATTAGACTACCTTATCGTGGTTGGAGGGTTTGTGTGCCTTAAGGATCCTTCAGGCTATGTCGGCGGGAGTCTAACTCCTGGCAGGTCTAATCAAGCCGAACAGACTGAAGGTGAAAGGCCAGACCAAAGGCGGGAGCAGGTTGGGGCCTCATAAGGTGACAGCGAGAACCCACCGGCGAGTGGTAAATGCTCTGGCTGCAACCAACCCATCCCCAGCTATGGGACAAATAGCACTTGTCCTCTCTCTCCCTTGAGGAGGACATCCTTTTCTTGTCTTGTCTTCTACTTCTATGACACTTTCCCTTAAGTATATGGGATTAAACTACAGTGTCCAGGGAGCACACCCTACATAAAAGCCTGGATTGGTGAGCCCGAAACAAAGGCTGAAGTCATCTAGAGTAGGACGACTCCAGACAAAACCGGGAAGACAGATCTCATCAGCAGGGGACTGCAACTGTCTAGAGAACAACCTAAAAAAGATGTCCTCAGAAACGGAATGTGTCAGCCATTATTGGCGGGAGGAATCGACACATACGAACAACTCAATGGCCATGCGCAAATATTTATATAACTGTGGTGCCACCACCATGGGAAACAGCCAGGTGGTGGTGGGACCGGACCCCATGCCTCGAAGGGGTCCACCCTTAGCTACTGGCGGCCCTGTTGATTCTTGCAAAGCCAGGGAGGACAGGGTATTACTACTGGCAGCAAGGACAAACTTTCACCCTCACAATTATGCAATGGAATGCAGAAGAGGTAACCAACAAAAACGAGAACTAGAGGAACGCTGCAGAGAAAGTTGCGTCTGCGAGCAGAAAAGATTGACATCTGCTGTATCCAAGAGACGCACCTTAATCCAGGAAATAGATTCAGCATTAGAGAATTTGAAACCTTCCGTCAGGATAGACAAAATATAGACTAAGAGTGGAGTAGTAACACTAATTCGCAATTCCATACCGGCAGTTGAACTACACAGGTCCAATCAGATGAGCACAGAATTCATAGCTGTTCAACTCCTTATCAACAACACTAAGATGACACTATACAATATCACCACCCTCCATTCAAACTGAGCTGGAAGCTATTAAAGTTCAAGATAACTTGCTTATAGTAGGAGACTTCAACAGCCACTCACCAAGCTGGGGCTATGACACGCTAGATCTTCGGGGTGAAAGCCTTGAAGAATGGTTGATCACCAACAGTCTCACCATTCTCAACCACCCAGATGATCCTCACACATATTACTCACGACGGTGGCGCACAACAAGCACCCCAGATCTGGCTTTTGCTACAGCCGACATTCACAGGATAACCGAAAGGCAAGTCTGCGACCAGATTGGAGGTAGTGACCATAGACAGGTGAAACTCCTCATAAATAACATTAACAAGGAGGAACTTACAAACTCTTCACCTAGTTGGAATTACAAAAGGCAGACTGGAAGCTATTCCAAGAACTAGCAGACAAATACTGTAAAGAAATTAATCAGGAAAAGTGGACAGAGATGCACGTGCATTCAATAAAGCCATTTTATATGCGAAAAGGCTATACCCAGAGGGAGGAGAAAAACTACAAGCCATATTGGACACCAGAGATGGAAGTTCTCCATAGCTCACTTTGCAGTGCCAGAAATACAATGGAACTCGCACCAACGGACCAAAATGTAATGCAACGCAATAGAGCAAGGGCCCTTTATGTTAGAGAAAGAAACCAGCAGTGTAGAAAATCCTGGAAAGAAAGACAGCCTCTTTGAACATGGAAAAAGATACTCAAAAGCTGTGGAGACTTACAAAAGCCCGGAACGATGACAACCCATCTAGAGGGAAAACAGTTCTCCAGCAAGGAGAACAACTTCTCACAGGAAAGCGAGCAGCCACCCTGATGGCCCAGTGTTACAAGCAAGAAAGCTCATGCTCAATAAGTCAGGAGCAAGGGAAATAAGTCAGAAGTGAGATAAATGCTACATTCAAAAAAGCAACAAGTGAACCCTGTATGGAGGTAGACATCACACTGACTGAGCTGCAGAGAGCACTGAAAAAGCTCAATCGTAAAAGGCCCGGGACCAGATGGAGTATCAAATGACATGCTCAAACAAATAGGCCCAATAGCACAGAGTCTTTTACTCCAGATATTTAACAATAGTTGGAGACAGGGGAGAGTCCCAGACATCTGGAAAATGCCACAATCCACCCAATTTTCAAAAGTGGAAAAGACAGAAAGGATCCACAGAGCTACAGAGCATAAGTCTGCTAAGTTGCACTGCAAAACTGCTGGAGAGAGTAATAACCACTAGACTCCAGTGGTTTTTAGAATCCAACCATAAATGGTCACTTTCAGCTAATTGAAAAGTATCAGCGGCAAAGAGCACTTACACAGTAACTTCCGCAACAGTTCTGAGAGAGACATGCACACACTTCTCAATTAATAAAAATCTGTGTGCCCATCTTCAGTTGATTGACTAGGAGCTGTACCAGAGATTGAACACCATCCACTAGTGCACAAATCCAGCCCACTACCACTCTACTGCACAGATACAGAGAAATATATTTCTATCGCAGATGTAGTCTATTCAGATTCTGATCCTCCTTAGTTAAGTCCCACATTAATGTAATTAATAACAATATGTCACTAGGGAACAGTATCAAGTCCTATACTGTTATTGCTACTCATGCCCAAATGGACTTTCAGAAATGTAACACCAGTAATCACTGAATGATTAGGAGTGCGTAGTGATAGTTGAAAGTTGGTAGTCGTACTTTGTCCTATTTCAAGTTTTTATCTCAGTGTTCTGTTAGTGTAACACACATGATGTGTTCTGTTAGTGTAACAAAATATTTCGAGTTAGGAACTAATTGTTTCACTGTGTCTATTATGTGTGTTGTATAGGACCATTATCTTGTATCCTGTTTGTTCTTCTCTGCATTGCCGCTGTGACTTTGTGTGTTAGCCATGGCACTTGGTATGGTGCCTACTTTACCGTTCGATTAGTTCCCCTCGCCATGCAGATGTGCCTTCGCCGACTTTATAGAGGTACTTGAAGTTTAGATCCTCAAGTGTGATGTTTTCATGAAACCTGTAGTCCGAACCACTTGCAGTGAGTCCTCGGAACTTTTACAGCAAGTGACAATTAGTGAAGTGCGGCTTCTCTATCAGATTTCCGCGCGTTCTGCCTGTGGTGTTTTGTTCCCTGTTTGTTCTAATATCTTTTACTTGATAAATGCCTTTTGGTTGAAATGTCACTGTATCTTGGTTTTGGGCTTTATAAAACTATATTGCATTGTGTGAGAGCGTCATAGTGTTTTTCAGTCACCTCTGTTATCCATGAGGTCCATCCACTTTTTACTTTTAGTGTTGTACTTTTGTGACTTAATGCACATCCAGACTATAAAGCACACCAAATATCAATTTATGAGAATTCTTTTTTTTTATTAATTTGAATGTACGCTGCATGTTTCGCACTTACAAAAATACTTGGTTAATGTCCGTTATGGAAAGATCAGGGTTATTCAGTCTTCCCTAATCATGATACAATTGGGTGTTAGTCCTTTCGAAGATGAGTGATAAAATTGAGTTCCAGTGATCAAGGCAAGTATGAAAAATAACGACTGGCAGTTTGAAATGGAAAAGAACAGGTCACAACAGTGCTGCAGATACTCTTTTTTTTTTTAAAATAATACATATACAAGTAGAACTGGATGCCTGAGGGGTAGAGTGAGGTAGTGAGTTTAACCAGAGCCACAGGAACCATCAGTGTGCATACTCTTCAATATCTGTTGAGGGAGACTGAGCACCTATAGCTCTGTTTGGAGTGCAATGACGTTAGTTTAGTAACCAACAATAATAGTAAATATCCTACTAAATATTGTTCAATTAATACAATTTTAATGATATGCTCCATCTGTTGTAGAGAATAAAACTTAAGTGGGCATTGCGTTGAGGGAAAAAGGCAAAACACCCAACAAGGTTGCTGGAACTGTAACAGTAACATTCTTGGAGACAGCTGCAGCTAACATATTTAATTGGTTGCAGACACTTCCTGATTTGTTTAATTGCTGTTTATTTTATGGATGTGTTATGCTTCATTTGACATCAGATCCACCAAGCTGGTTCATGCAAATTCCAATTATGTAATGGTCCTTGTTAAAACAGCAACAACTGATAAGATAGATAACATCAAAATAGAAATGACTAAATTACACATATACATAATGAGATTATGTGGATGGAAAAGATCAGGTACTCGCTCTCGCGATCACCGCTTAGACTGATGTACCAGATTTCCCCATAGATTCTGCAAATTTTTTTTCATATTCATGTGAAAATCTGATTCATGCAGCCTTAGCATGGGTGTTCTTCGTCACATCTCTAGTGTCATTTGGAGCTCTGATGCTTATCATTCGGTGATGTGTCCGGTTTTAGCCAGCATTTGCTGGGTTCGCTCTCCGTCAGCCTTGGGCTGTTCCCAGCCAACCTGCAAGGCAGCAGGTTGCTATTTTATTTTAGGATAGCTACCCTTAGACAACCTTCCCTCCTGGGTTGTTGAGCGTCATCTGCCCAGGTTCCCATTCTTTTTGGACTACTTGGTTTGCCTGCCATCCAGTTTTGTGTATGGTTTGCTCCGCTAGCCTTTGATTGTCCCTAATCGAACTACAAGGCAGTAGTAGTTCGCTGCGAGGGGAAACATGGTTATGGTTCTCTGGATGGAGACCCCATCTTTGAGGCTCGCCACCGTTTTTTCCACTTCCGTTTCTTTTGGGTGCCCCTTCGTCCATTTCTGCTTGTGCACTCATTCACCGACTGGGCCCGCCCAATGATTCTTCCTTTCGTTCACTTGAAATATTGTCCATATATTCAACTTTGTCTGTTGTATAAACTTCACTGTCTTTTATAGCTCACACTGAGAGTTATAGTAAAAAATATAGTCACAGAGAGTAATTCAAGATTGACAGACACTGCCTCAGTTTCCATTACCACCTTTCCCTAGAAGTAGTTATGCTGTATGTTCCATTTATAAAGAGTGATTGTATGTTGTGCCAGTTATGCGGCTACAAGTAGGCCAGCACATCCGATTTCTGGAACACTTTTTATTTACTAGGGTAGCTTGCCTAGGCCACTACCTCAGTCGCCTCTTACGACATGCCTTGTAGGTTGTAGTGTTACCATCCTTTGCTCCCCTTGTAGACCCCGGCAACACACTGGCATTTCAGTTATATGAGGACCATCATCATAGCTCTCCAGATATGTCCATAGGTGCTTCGATATCTGCCTCAACAAATCCAGCAGGCTGTACCAATATCGACACCCATCTCTCTCAATCTGGTCTGCGACTGGAATTCACAACCCTGAAACTCCTCTGTTTGGAAAGACTCTCTCAATGTGTCTACTTAACTGGATATGCAATGTCATCATCATCATCTCCAACATCTGCTTAGTCACTTCATTCTCATCAGGCCCTCTAGTAAACTTTTGCAATGACTCTTTGTTCTCCTCCTTCTTTTCTTGACTTCAGTGCTGTGTTCCATGTCAGAGATACTATGTACATTACTTTGTTCATCTTACTTCTGCAACCTTTTTTTATCTGTCTTTCTTTTCCTCTCTGGTCTCCAAGATAGCGCAATTCTTGCTCGTTCTTTTAACATGTCAGAGCAATTTTTATCTCCTTTTCCTTCAAATATTTCTATGTTTTCAAAACCCCAGATGATCACATTGCAATTGTAATATCGTAAGAATGTCTTGTCTGTAATCAGCCATGAAAAAACCTATTTATGAAACAAAAGGACAAACAGTATCTGTTCCATATGCACAGCTAAGATTGGCTTTAAGTAGTACAAGATCTTCCCAGCATCATTTGTTCAGTTTGGTGTTTGTATGACAAACAGTAACCGAAGGTTATCTCATGATAACGCAACCTGTCACAGCGGTTGAAGTTTTGCTCATTAAAGGCGATGTCATGGAATCACGCTTTCACTTTGACACTGTTCAATTAGCACTAAAACATTTGACATGTGAGCTGAAATCCTTACATCAATTTGGGATAGCTTGTTGATGTCTTTTGTATGTCTTGAACCATTTACTATCTATCCAACACATCCCTGTTCATCAGTGCCAGCAAAAGTTGATGACTGGCCTATCATTGTGGATTGAATTATGGCCGCTGTTGTCACTGAACAACACACAGAGTCTGACTTTCATTTTGCTAAGAGTAGAGTCCTATCCATCAAAGAAACAATGATTCAGCTCACCATCAAAGCATTGATTCCACTTTTCATACATTGTGTCTAGCAGAGTTAAGGTTGGCTAGTCTCTTATAGGAAAGGGGAAAATTAGTATTCTGCTGGTGACCTGTAGAGAACGCAAATTAACCCCCACCTCCCAGGGGTGTATACAGGAAAATGTGAGTTAGATTCAAGTCGAACAGGGCTGTGGCTCGTCTAGGGGGTGGGCCTCCTAGGTCAGTTCTTTTTCCTCGACTTATGGGAGCGAACCCGCACAAAACTGAATGTTCTGGCCTATAGGCGCCTAACTGACACACCGGACTCACTCTCTAAGACGCAAATCACATACAAACCACAGAGTGATTTAATAAGTGGTTGATGTGGCGTTAACATAGTAGAAGATTCATTGTGATTGACAGAAATTCATAAAATAGTGTCCAATAATATCTGGTTACATGTCTATTCCCTAACCTGTTCACCTTTCAGACATAAGAATATAATAGTGAAATGTGTCAGCTGTTTGTGCCACATGATAAAAGAACTTGCAGCAGAAACCTGACTTGAAATACACCTGTTTTGTCTTAATTATAAGGCCGTTAAAAAAGGCAGTTAAAAATCCTTTCAGTGAATCCGTTAGACAGTGAAAAGAATGACAAGAGTTAAGAAATACAAAATAAATTAATAAATTCTTTGTTTTGTTTTGGCAACCTGTTTGTATTGCACAATTTTTGGAAGGTGTTATATTAAACGGTTAATATTGTGTGCATACTTTTTAAAAATGATGTAAAATATAATGAGATGTCTCCTGCATTAAAGGATTGCAGAAGTGTTGGAAGTTAACAGTAATGTCTGAAAATACACACAATCTCTTCATTAAATAGAATTTTACATTTCCTATTCACTCAAAAACTCGTCCCAACACACACTGGCTAAATTGATTAAAGCTGAAGTTTCCATAGCTTCTGACGGCACTAATCCCAGTCAATACAGGACCCACAGTCTGTGGCACGAGTATTGAATTATTGATTTCTCGATGCTGCAGCTGAGCTAGAGAGCTGAGGCATTGACAAGGCATGGTATAATTGATGTAGTGTTTGTCTCATGCAGTTGTGCTGTTTATCCAACATTAACACAATCTCTACCTTCTTGGTGTGTTTACTATGGATATTCTGGGATACATGTTGTGATGTGATGCTTCTCCTTTATTGACAGTATTAGAGTGAAATCCTGTGTGTTAAAATTAGAAACCACAACCTGTTCTTTTAGTAATTGTTACTACATTGGTACAGATAGTATACATAGTGAAATGATCACCTTTGTAGCACATATTGCTTCACATGTGTTTGTTGTTGATGTTAAAGCATTTGTTTTGCGCTAGCTAGATTGCACCAAATCAATCACCAAAATGTTCTTACTTTCTTATGTTTTTGTAAACAATTTGAGCATGTAAAATTTTCAAATTTTATATTTATCTTTACAGGAGGTTTTGCTTTTGTTTTCGTTGCTCAGGATATCAACACAGGAAAGGAGTATGCTCTGAAGGTAGGAATATTTGTAATTTCACTGTAAATGTATGCCTCTAATCCAATGACATTTGTAATTTCACTGTAAGTGTCTAATCTAATGACATTTGTAATTTTGCTGTAAATCTGTGTCTAATCTAATGACATTTGTAATTTCACTGTAAATGTATGTCCCTAATCCAATGACATTTGTAATTTCACTGTAAATGTAAGTGTCTAATCTAATGACATTTGTAATTTTGCTGTAAATCTGTGTCTAATCCAATGACATTTGTCATTTTGCTATAAATGTATGTCTAATCCAATGACATTTGTCATTTTGCTGTTTGGCATGATATTTATTTGTAGGTTTCTTAAAGTTGAAAATTATTTAATGGTTCTTGTTATATAGTTGCTTCCTGTTATTCTTGTGATACAATTGATGTAGTGCTCCCCCCAACAGTGGTTGAAGGGGATGCATACCGGTGGTTCATGTATCCCACTGGTTAAACTCCTCATCATACCTCAGATCACAGTTTTACTGATAGAACGTTAAATCACACCCTCTTAAATATATAATATAGCCGTAATTCACAAGTGATCATGACAACAGCTTCAGATGCGTGCTGCTGCACCTCTCTGGTGTGTGCGGAGGTGACTGTATAGTCCAATCTCGACCACAACCCCTACCACAGGCAGGGCATACATGATCAAGATTTTAACTTTAGACATGTGGTTGTTGTGTGTTCTGTCTTTTCCGATCTCGCTTTCTCTTCTCAATGGCACAACGATACTCAGCCATGCAAGTTCTCAGCATTTTAGAGAGTGTCTTTAACGCATTTTTCTGTCTACCAACTGATCGTCTGCCCCCCTTCAAGCTTACCATCAACCTAAATACATTGTAACTGCATCATCAGTTGACACTTCATCATCCAACAGGCTGTTAAGCAACTACAGTATGTCCCCATTATCCTTTGCTAGCACTCCAAGTATAATTAATTTTGTTACAAGCCATCAGTGCTTCAGCTTCAAAGTTTTTGTAGTATTTCCCAGTGGCAGTTGATAATGATCCTTTCTTAGTTCATGGAGTCATTGTAAAAAGATAAAGAGTCAATCTTCGGGTACTGCAACAATCTGTATGCTAGTGTTGAAATTGTTATAACAGCGTTCATAACAATCCCATCAATCTGCTTGATTGAAGGATATTGGACACTAGGATTCATTGACAATGTTGTTACTGACTTTGAGTTCATAAAGGGTTTGTATCTATCTAGCTATATCCTCTTCATGTCCCACTTGACACATAAGGCATCCACAGTTTTGAATAAACACCTCTTACTATAAAAAAAATTGTGTGATTTCATATTTGGTGGTGATCCTTGGCTTCCTTTATGTATAAGTTTAAGTGTTTCCTTATAATCATGTACTACGAAAATAATTTTTAGAAAATTCAAATGTACGCAGCTTGAAAGTTTTTAAAAAATTCTCAATTTGACAGAGACTGCTTGCAAATGATGATGAGAAAAACAAAGCCATTGTAGAGGAAGTTAAATATTTGGTAAGTTAAAAACATAAATATTTTCTGTTTGTTTAACCCAGTCACTATGGTAGGCCTATAAGTGCTGAATATCTTTCAGTAACTGGCGATGCATGTGCATAAGGATGGTCAGGCTGAACCATCATCTAATTGACTCTCTCTCCTACTAGTGCCACATTTGATTCCAAATGCCTATTATCTCAACTTACCTACATGATCTATTGTTGTGTCCAATGGTTGGGGCGAAGGCCCTCAATCAGTTCATGACAAGTTTCTTATATTTTTCTCCTTAGTATTTTTAACAATTTAATATATTTATATATCTTATATATTATATATATTAAATAATTAATATTTTAAATAATTTCACTCCTTAAGTCTCCTTCCTGTTCATCTGTATATTGTTAATCTCTGCCACCATATCTTTTCTCCATGTGTTTCCAGGTTGTGCTCTCTTTCTTTGTGGATTCCAGGAAAAGGTTCTTGTTATATTCACCTCTTTTTTTTTTCATGGTGTGTCCTATTCTGTGCCAACTTCTTTTCATCACCTGTTGATTTACTGGGGTATACGGGGACTGCCTAGAGTAGTTGATAGTAGCTCTGCCTGCTAGCTGTGAGACGCCTCATAGCTCGGGTTCGAACCTACTGTCCGGCATTTGTTCGAGTCCCCTGGTCTTACTCAGGACGATAACTTGAGTACCTCTGAAGTCGGAGAAAATCTGCCTGTATGGCGAGGGAATACTAATTACTAGTACATTGAGCACACGGCTGCCAGTGTAAAGTAATTTACAATGTGCACACTGCTGCCATTGTAAGAAATTGAAAAACGGATTTTCACGCAAAAATCAGTTTCAGAGATGAAACTTCGTTTGAGTTGAAAGCGGACGAAAGAAAAGAAAAAGAAAAAAAACTGGGGTATGTCTCGTTCTCTCCATAAGTTCCTTATTTGTGACCCTATCATACCATCTCAGTCCCTCTTCTTCTTCTTTTGTCGTCACACTGCTACCGGGTTGTTGCCCAGTGTCGTGGTTTTCTGTTTTGTCTTGCGCTGTTCTGGTGGCTTGTGTGATTGTTATCTTTGCTCTTTCACAGGATGCTGCCACGCCATCTAACCATCTTTTCCGTGGTCTTCATCTTGCCCTCTTTCCCGATGTTCTGTTGTAGAAGACTCTGTATACTGTGGAGTTTGGATGCATTCTTATTAAGTGGCCAAACCACTTCATTCTTTGTTTATCTATATAATTCAAGCACGGTTTGTGCCAACTTTCTTTCTTATGCTGATGTTGGTGATTCTGTCTTTTCTTGTGTTGTTGGTAACTTTTCTCAGGCAACGCATTTCACATGTAGTTATTTTTGTGACTGCGCTTTGCTCAATGTCCATGTTTGGCTCTGGTAACACAAAGTAGGTATAAAAAAGCTGTTGATCATTTGTTTCTTAGCTGCCTGTGAAATTTTTGGGTGCCTTAACAATGGGGCTAGCTGGTAGGTTACAGCATTTGCTTTTGTACTCTAGCCTCTATTCAGTGCAAATAATGAATTTTCTCTGCCTACATCCAGTATCTGACATCACTAGTTATGTTATGCGATCGTGGTCATGGCACATTGGGCATTCCCATTTGGGCTCTGTCCTCCGCTGCAGCAGCCATCCCAATGTCCATTTGCTCACCGTACCACGGAAGTTGATTACTATAGCTCCTCTCTCTCTACCACAAAGATGACACTGTCTGGCATGTCCAAACGTAACGCCTAATTCTCTACCTCATTCCAGTGTCTGAGACTTGCCCATGTCACATAATAGAGAGCGTACGCATTGATGGATCAGCACTGTCATACTTCTGCCCACTTGAGCCAGGGCATTGTTTTCACATCACTAGTGTCTTTACCTTGCCATAATTTGACATCTTGCATGCCCCATCTGTTCTGAAAGTTATACCAGCACATGTTTGAGTTCAGCATGTAACTGAACATGTTGGTGTCAGACTAAAGCCTTCTAATCCAGGTTGGATGTTGAAGCATATAGTCAACAACATCATACATTTTTTTAAAAAGACAGTACATGGAAACAGCAGAAATCAGAATCAAGAATTGCTTAACAGGTGCAACCATGAGGAAAGGCACACATTAATAAAGGCACTGACTGAAGCTTATTTGGACATGTACTCAAAAGTGAGCAAAAATCCATCATAGGAACTGCCACACAGTCAACTCTATAACCTTAGGCATCAATTACAGTCTGACAGTGAACGACATGGGTCAGACTTGGAGTTCCCTGGAAAGAATGAACACTGACTAAGAAAGGTGAAGAGCTTTTATTGCTGTCCAAATTATGCCTATGTATATTGTGTATAGTGAGCGTCTGTAGCTCAAGCGGTTGTGAGCTCGATCACAAACTCATGCGTACCTGGTTCAAACCCTGCGATGGGCAAGTTTGGAAGCAAATTCATTTCTGTGGGAGTTTTACGAAAGGTAAAATAGACCTCGCCATTCAGAAAGCAATGGCAAACTACTGAACATATAAGGGGTGCCTAGAAAATCAACGACTCATTCTTCATCCTGTAAAAGATATACCACAATTTTCATTTCATATTGTGTATAAATTTCATGTTTTTTTTTATTAAATGGTTCAAGAGAAAACTGATGTGATGCATTACTTTCTGAACATTCTTCATATATTGGGGGATGTATGATGGCATCAAGAAAGCTGTGAACACCACAAGAAAGGTCACATCGCTTTTAAAATCTGCATCAATCAAGATCATCCAGGACAAAAATTTGCAAATTAAAAAAAAAAGGTGGGCGGAGCATTACTTCAAACTGTCTTCATGTAGAAGCACAGTTGCAGACACTGGTCTCAACTCAATAGATCTACCACTGATGGCAGAGCTTGATGAAAAACCATCTGTGGAGTAGGTGAGAAAGTTCATAAAAGATATGCCGGAAGGAAGAGCTCCAGGAAAGAACAGTGTCCCAAAGAAGTAATCAAGTGTGGAGGCAACATCCCTTTACAGCGCCTGCTCAACTTCCTTTACAGGGCTAAGATGAAGGGCAGTCATCATAGACCAGATGTCCTGCCTCTGCAGCCATATGCTCAAACCATCAGTTACATCCTGAATCCATCTTCTCCATGGTCTTCCTCTTTTCTGGCATACCTCCTTCCATGATGGTCTTATCCAGCCCCTCGTGTCTTTATATATTCAAAATACCTCAGTTTTCTCTTTCTTATTTGCAGCATCAGCCAGTTTTCTTTGATTTTGTGTTCTTTCTTTTTTTACCTCAAGATATGATGGACTCAAATATTGTTACTCTGTACAAGAACAAAGGTAATAGAGAAAATTGTAACAATTACAGGGCAATAACTCTTCTGAATAATGTGGGGAAATATATGCATGTCATCCTGAACAGAATGAAAATCAAACTGACTGACACGATGTACCCTGGAAAATCACATTGGCTGACAGGTTGTACCCTCAGTTACAGTGCGGGTTCCATGAAAAAAAAGACACTTTAGACATGATTTTCTCTGAGACAGATACAAGAAAATTTTAGGGAACAACATAAGCCACTCTTTATTGTCTTATTTGACCTCATCATTTGAAACAGATTATTCAGGATAATGTACCCCATCAGGAAGAATTGCCTGGTGATCCATCATCATGGAGTCAAAATTACCAACTTCACTACCTGACACAGGGAAAAGGAGTTAAAACTCTAACCTCCTTGGGGATCGAAACAAGAGTCAGAAGAATTTCATTTTTTTGAAGTTGTTCATTGCTTGGAGATAGAAATTAACATGTAACATTTCTATTTTTACAGAAAAAGCTTTCAGGACATCCAAATATCATCCAATTTGTTACTGCTGCTGCCATTGGTAAAGCTCAGTCTGATCATGGCCAGTCAGAATACTTGCTTTTAACGGAATTGTGTTCAGGTCAGTTTGGGTGTTGTTTTTTTCCATGTCTAAAAAGTTTCAAAGTAGAAGGATTGACTTCAATGCACCTGGTTTTGCCCCATATGGCTTGATCCCTCTTTGCAAAAATGGCACATCGCCTGCCGAAAGTATTGCACAAACTCCATAGCTCCTGCATCAATCCTAGGTATCTCTGAAAAAAATGCACTTGTGAACAGTACTGCGGGGTCTGGATTTGAACCCACGACCTTCTAAATGCAAGGTAAAGGTGTAACCACTTAGCCACAGAGAAGTAAGGGAAAATAACATAGACTTCATCAGTACAGCTGTTAAGTGACATCTTTCTGTGAGATGGAGGAGAATGTCCCAGATTCAACCACTGGCTGCGTGGTTATTTAAATAAATAATTATGTGGTTTTGATAGTTTTTTGTTTCACCTTTGGTTATTGACTGTACGTAAGATTCTGTCTTCATAAATATGTTAGTGAAATAAATAGCATAGCATGCAGTTTTGTTTTCTCTAATCCTGTTTTGCCTCACACTGTCTGGATAAGAACAGATTTTCTAGAACTGTCTTTTATGTGCGGTTCATAAATAGTGTTTTTCCCCGCCTCTGTTATTTCTGAGATCCACCTTTTGTGTGGATGGCCTTTTGCTTTGTATCCACAGCATACAGTGTGTTTGCTTTTTAAATTGAAATAATTGTTTGTTGGTGGTTCATTTCATGGAACTAATATTCCACAAGTGAGGAAAGGTATTGACACACGATCTCCCATATATGTAAGATTAGAAATGTGAAGTGACAGGTATTTAACACCATATGGTCTGCATAGACTATGAGACATTCATATTTTTAATCTACTGACAATGGTGTTGTTATCTGACCATATATGATGTGAAGCATAATGGGATGCTCAAGTGGCCTTCAGGGGTCTCTGTGGCATAAAGGCTAGGTGCTCGCCTCTCATGCCAAAGGTAACAGGTTCGCTCCCTCTTGGAGATGATCTGGATATTTTTCCAGAGATCCCTGATCTCACTGTAGGTGAGATCGAGTTCCTAGTCCTATCGGAGATGAATGATAAAACATATGTCCAGTGCTCAATTTGAGCATGTAAAATAATCCCAGGCCGCTTCCCGGGCAAAATTCATTAGAATAGATTAAAAATTCCTACAAAAATATCTTCACCATCTTCAAATTACATTTGGGACCCTCGCCGGTGCTATGGAGTTTGTGCACTGCCGCTGAGATCTTCCTGCGTAAGAAAGAGATAGGAGCACACATGGTTACTCACCGAAGTGCAATGATGATTGTCCAATCAATCAATCGGCCTTCATGTGACAACCCCGGAAGAAGACTGCAAAGTAATTTGGGAAAGTAAGTAATGATTGAACAGGACGCTATCATGCTACTCATGAGATGTGGTAGAAGTGTAAGTGCAACTGTCACTAATATAAGGTTTGATCACACATCAGATGAGCAGCACTCATTTCATAGTGGCTGTGTTTATATGATTTACCTGACCAAGACTTAGAGACCATCAAGCTTCAACATAGTTGTTGTTTGCTCTTTTCTGTGACCTTGTCTTTGTATCTTTGTCATGTGGCTCATAAAGGTAATAGTGCAGTGGTCTTCATATTCTCTCTCTCTCTCTCTCTCTCTCTCTCTCTCTCTTGCGCTCACCACCCAGACCGATGTACCAGATCTCCCCATAAATTCTATTCATGTGGAAATCTGATTCATGCAGCCTTAGCATTGGTGTGTTTTATGTCACATCTTCAGCACCATTTGGAGCTCTGGTGCTTATCCTTCGCCGATGTGTCCGGTTTCAGCCAGCGTTTACTCTGTTCGCTCTCCGTTCTGTAGCCATCTAGTGTTTTTCACGGTGTGGGGTAGCTAGCCCCACGACCTACCTCCCTACTCGCCTCTTACGACATGTGTGGCAGGCAACAGTGGTTTCACTCTTTACACTCCAATTTGGGCCCTGGTAACCACTCGGGCAGTCTTCATAGTAGGTTCTATATGTATCCATTGCTGTAGATGTTATGTAAAAGTTTTTTAATCACTTTTATTCTCCAGAGAATGGTTTCTTCCACTTATATTATCTGAGCCTGGAACCTTTTCTCTCTTAGTGTGTTTAATAGCATCATTAACCTCCACAGCAAGTGCTGGTAATACCCCACTCTTATATCCTACTCTCTCCACATTCACTTGTATATGTTCATGGTCTGTTATCATCATGAATCTCTCTCTGATATTTCCTTCCATCTTTCTGTTGCGTTCTCTTCCCAGATTGCCACTCCTCCTTTTGATTTCAGGCATCCATTCTTCTTCTTTAGATGCTCCATATCCACCAATCTTTGCGATTTGTATGTGATCCGAGTCTAATAGCGATTGTACGCGGAGCCAGTTATGTGCCTACATGTAGGCCAGCACATTCAGTTTGTGCTATGCTTTTTATTTACTAGGTAGCTTCCCTAGGCCCCTACCTCAGTCGCCTCTTGCCTTGTAGGTCGCAGTGTTACTATTCTTTGCTCCTCTTGCGAGCCCCGACGACACACAGGCGTATGCATCTATTGATTGTGTGTGTTATTTTTGTCTGTTATTTAATTTATTTGCCCGGGCAAGATTTGGTATGCACTACCCCCTTGGTGTCACTTTATGCTGTTTTTCCTCTCAAATTCACTATATCTCATATTTAGTAAATATTTTTTCACTTTTCTGCACTTGTCTCATATTTCCTTATTTATTCTGTTATATTCTTCCATAGCTCGCTTCTTTTTTCTTTCATCCATTAACTGCAAAAGTTAATGTCATAACTTTCTTTCATTGCTATTTTATTTTCAGAATAATTTCACATCTTTGATGTATTGATTCCTTTAGCAACTCTATAACAGTAATTTCTACAGGTCTTCCATTAAATTTCACTAACAGGGCCATTATCTGAGCTTGTTCAGAATTTATTTAATGCTTTTGATCTTTCTGAATCCATTACTATTCTTATTTCTCTGTCATATATTCCTTTCAGAATAAATTATTTGATAATCATTGCAACCTCCCACCAGTGACTCGATTTACTGCAGCATTTGGCTTTAAAAGTTTATTCTTCAAAAGGTGTAAAACTACAGTGTTCATTATGAATGGATGGCATATGTAGATCCCTTTAAAGTCCATGATCTTACATGGATATACTATCCTGAACATGCTATTGTTCACAGTCATTAAAATGCTGAAAAGGCTGACTTTTAAAGTGATTTCAGTGTGGGTGCAAACTGATGTTGCTTAGTAACACCTGTTGGATGATGACACAGCAATTCAGGATGAATCTATACAGCTATTGAAAAAATTGAGTGTCGCTCACAATGATCCTCTTCCTGTCCATTTGATACATAAGGCTTCCACAAAAGATTTCCATTGTTGTCATTCTGCCGCCTTTCTACCAAGTGTTTCCCATGTCAGGCCACAATCTCAACTCTTTTTCTGCAGTTCTTCTCAATGTTTCCTTTGGATATCCAGGCCTTCTTTTCCCATCCACTGTGCATCTGTGAGCTGTCCTAGCCAATGACCCTACTGGCATACACCATACGTGACCAATCCACCACCATCTTAGTCTCTTAATGATGGTATCCATTGATGCAGTTTGTTCGTTTTAAATATACATGTTCCTTTTTTTTTATTACTAGGAGGTCAACTGATAGATGAGTTAAACAGAAGAGGACGGCCATTACCATTTGATGAAGTCCTTCGTGTATTCTTTCAAACATGCAGAGCTGTTCAGCACATGCATAAACAGCAACCTCCAGTTGTTCACAGAGATTTGAAGGTAAAGCTTTATTGTTGTAATTGTAGGATTTACTTCTAGTAATCTTCTTCTTCTTCAAATGCTCCATATCGACCACTAGTTAAACCACTTTTTGTGGTTTATATGTGATCTGAGCCTAAGAGCGATTGAACATTGTGTCAATTATGCGCCTACAAGTAGGCCAGCACATCCAATTTCTGTGACACTTTTTATTTACTGGGGTAGTTTCTGTAGGTCCCTACCTTAGTCACCTCTTATGACATGCCTTGTAGGTCGCAGTGTTACAATTCTTTGCTCCTCTTACAGACCCCAGCAACAAACAAGCTATTTTTGGTAATCCAGATCTCCCATTAATTTGTTTATATGCATGTGGTACTTGGATACTGACATCAAACTATGAGAATAAAATTCAAGCGATATGAGCCATGAGAGTATACTGGTTTTTTTTTGCATACATGGACTGAGTGTCACAAACTAAGAAATCTATTAATTCATTGAGAAACCTGTTCCATACAAAATAAACACATTCTCAGTCATGATTTAAAAAAAAAAAGATAGACACTGCAGGGATATAGGCATGTGACTATTTGGACCTTGCTAAAGATATTCTTGGAGGAACCTTAGAAGGGATAAGAAATAAATTTGACAACATAAAGGAGTTTGACTGATCTCTGTGCAGATGATGTTAAAATAAATGTTGACAAACCAGATTTTTAGCTTGCCTCTCATTACAAAGGTACTCGTACTTTCCCCTGAGTGGATCATTCAGGATATTTTCCTCAGGGATCTCAGTGTTGGTGTGAGATCAAGTTCCTAGTCCTGCCTGGGTCCTTTCTTCTTCTCCTTCTTTGCGTTCGTTCTTTACCACCAATTTTAATCACTGTGATATGCTTGATCTTTGCCAAGAACGTGTATAGTTGCACATTGGTTTGGTAGGCCCCTAAACGCATAGACTTTTACACGTTTAGGACATGTGCATCCGATTTCAGCCAAACCTCCTTAGTCGCCTCTTACGACATGCATGGCAGGTAACAGTGGTTCTATTCTTTACACCCCAAATTTGGGCCCCGGTAACCACTCGGGCGCCTGGGTCCTTTATAAAACATAGATCCTGTGATCAAGTTGAGCACATAAAAGAATCCTTGGCAGTTAAAAAAAATTGATGCGAGTAAGGTGCAAAACTGCTATCCCAGTCAAAATTCATTAGTGAGAAAAAATATAAATCTTTGCAAAAATTGTCACTACATTCAAGACTTCTTCGGGACCCTCGTAGGCAACAAAGTTCATGCACTGATGCTGAGATATTCCTCTAAGTAAACTAGGAACACACTTGACTATTTGCCGAAGTGCAATGATGATGGTCTTTTCAATCAATTAAACTTAAATGAAGCTGACATGAATATCATGCTCACATTAGATGAAGAAGAAAGTGAACATTAAATAAGTTATATGTTACAAATATGTAGTAACACGTACTTGCACATCTGATGCCAAGTCATATGTCTGTGTAACTTTGGTTATGTATTAACTGAACCTTTTTTTTGTATGATAGTATGTGTATAGTGAGTGCTGGAAAATGGACAGACATCATCATATACAAGTTGGAGACATTCCAAAATAAATGTTTCAGAAGATTCCTGCAAATTTTCTGGTCAAATGGAGAGCTTTTAAAGAAACTGTTCGTTGTTAAAGAGCATCAGTAAAATACCATGATGGAATGGGCTTGGACATGTATGTTGTATGCCAGTAGAAGCATTTGCTAGACAGCTCTCTGATGGACAACGGAGGGAAAGAAAAGTTCTAACTTCCAAAAGAAACAGAGAAGAACTGGGGAAAGAGAGTTAAAAGATTGTGACCTGACTTATGAAATAATTTGTAGAAGTGCGGCAGAATGGCAACAATGGAAATCTATTGTGGAAACATTATGTGTCAAACATGATACATTGAGGATGTGGATAGATAGATATCTCTGTGTATGTCTTCTTCTTCATCTTTTAACTCCCAATGGAGCACAGGTCTTCAACAAAGCTCTTACAGTCATTTTTCTCTCTTACCATTCCTTCCAACTCTTTTCCCATCTTGCTTATCATTTTAATATCAGTCTCAGCTCTTTCTCCGGGTATTTGAAGGCCTTCCCCATCTCCTCTTTCTCTCCGCATTCCAAAAACACTGCCTGTCTTTAAATGCTTCATGTCTGTCTTTTCAATGTGCAGTCTGTATGTGTGTGTGAATGTAAATAAATGTATCCTTTATGACATTAACTTGGTTGTTTTTTTTGCTGTAATCTATAACAGGCTGAGAACCTTCTAATAAGTTCACAAGCAACCATTAAGCTCTGTGACTTTGGGAGTGCTACAACTGATACTCATTATCCTGATACCTCTTGGACTGCTATCCAGAGAAGCTTGGTGGAAGATGAGGTACTTTCTTTGTTGGTTTCGGAATACAAATAGTTATAGAATTTTTTTGTGAATAGTTAGAGTTATAAGTTGTGGAGTAACTGTTGTGCAATGCACACATTTTCTCTTGGTTCTGTCTCAATATCAGTTTGCTCAAGGTATGATCCATTCACTTCCAATTATTCTACACAATCCCCAATCTATCTATATTCTCTTCGTGTCCTCTTTGACATGTTATGCTTCCACAAAAGATTTCCATTCTTTCTGCCAATTGTTTCCCCACATCAGGTCACAATTGTTATACTCTCTTTCCACAGTTATTATTCATGTTTCTTTTAAACATTCAACCAGTCTTATTGAGCTCACCATCTTGACTGAATTCTACAAATTTACCTCTTGCTTCATTTTCCACAACACAATATTTTTTATAGAAATAGTTTGCCTAACCTGGAGGACCAGGAGGTCACATTTTGTCTACCATTTATCCTTCACCCTTTCAGGATTGGGTGTCCCTATCAGGAGCAAACCTTCTGTCATCAAAACTTTCTGGATCATGGAAGTGTGCAAGATTCCCACCACTTCAAGGTAGAGACCTCGTAGAGAGTCTAATCCTCAATGGTTCCCTACAAATTCTATTTTTTTTAAAAAGTCAAGAATTTGTATTCATTTAGTATATTGAGAAATGCAGTTTAAGATGGCCACCTTACTTCACAGAGCTGTTCTGGTACCCAATTGAGGCTGGGTTCACCCACAGGCCTTTGCAGCTAAAAATAACCCACAGCTTACAATATGCATGTATTGTTAATCATGGGTAATATATAACCAAGCAAGAGACTATCATTAAAAGATGGTAGATTGGGTATGAATGTTGTATGTCAATATGGACATTGGCTATGACAGCTCTTTGGTGGACAGCGGATCAGAAGTGTAGACCTGGATGTCCAAAGGAAACATGGAGAAGACCAGTGGAAAGAGAGTTGAATGATTTTGACCTGACTTGGGAACAATTAATAGAAAGGAGGTTGAACGGCAGCAATGGAAATCTTTGTGGGTGCTTATGTATCAAATGGGACATGAATAGAATGTAGATAGAAATAGTATTGGAGTACCTAATGATTTGTTTAGTCTCTTTATTGTTAAAAAGAATATTAACATGTTTTCAATAATGTATAGTCATCTGAATGTTTATTCTTCCACTTATTCTTTGTACCTTTTCTTATTTTTAGATCGCCAAAAATACAACTCCAATGTACAGAGCTCCTGAAATGCTCGACTTGTACCAGAACTATTCCATCAACCAAGCTTGTGATATATGGGTAAGCATGTGAAATTAAAATGATTGTAATGAAATGTATTAGTAAACATAAAATGGGAAGAAATGCCTTTTGTAATATCTAAAGGTGTGAGAAAAATATAATAATGAAATGCATGATTGGTTGTGCTCCCAGTGGGAGCACAATTTTTGTCACTCACTTTTTCGTTGTGCCAGACATTCTGCAAATATTCTTTGCTTTGAAAATGACATTTCCTGACAACGCATTTGAACAGGGTGGTTTTCCAGAGTTTTTTTTTCAAATTCCAAAAACATTGTTGCTTGACTTAATTTGGTGAAAGATGCAATGCCACAAGATAAGCAGTTTTCTACTCAAGATTTGACATGAGTCTTTGAAGTGCAGCTTTTCTGTTTGTAAAATTTTACACTTGCCTGTTTGTACAAATTTGTGTCCTGTTGGATAATATACATTTTGGCCGAAATATGAATGTGCATGTCCTATATGCCGTATGGATGAAAGTAACACAAGCGTACAACATTCTTGTATTTAGAGAATTGCATAGACAAGTTCCTTCTTTAATAACATCTCTCCATGTGTTCTTACATGCTGTTGAACATTATTGTTTATGTTTCTATTCAGGCTTTAGGATGTCTTCTGTTCAAGTTGTGTTTTTATGATCATCCATTTGAAGACTCTGCTAAGTTGCGAATCTTGAATGCTAATTATGTCATCCCAGAGTCTGACCAAGAGTTTGATCTTTTTCATGACCTTATACGTAAGCTAATAATAAATGTTGTATCTGTAATAGCTTATATCAATAGCGAGACATGGACACCGTATAGCAGACATGCAAGAAAACTAAACCACTTACACACAAGCTGTCTATGCAGAATACTAAAAATAAGCTGGCAGGACAAAACTCCAGATACCGAAGCCCAACAGATATATGAGTAGGCTCATCAATCAACATCGTACTGGCACAATCAGCCGCTGAACGCTGTTGAAGATATTGCGAAGGAAACCGGAGTACCTATGGACTTGTCCCAAGTGCAATGAAGATATTCCAAACTGAAACAAGACAAATGGAAAACAGACAATGGTCCTATACACCAGTCATCATACATGTTTTTCTGTAAACTAGCAGTACAATGTACTCATGTCTACATCACAAAAAGGTGTTTATAAATTATTATTCTATAGCATTAACAGGCTTGCTGGTATGGCTACTATAGAAAACGGATTAGCAATTGACCAGACTGATATTCTGAATTCCTTACAGGAGATAGGATGTATAATTCAAGGCTAACTGCAATAATTTGATATCAAGTGAGGTTTATTCAGATTAAGAACACTGCTGAAACCAAAGAAGAATAGTGAATCAACACAGATTTGTCAACACTGTAGATTTGTCAACACTGTATTGTTAATCATCCCACACTGAGAGATATACTGAGAAAGAAATCAGAGCAATTATGTACTAATTGGTTTGGTATGCAATGAGAAAGATCTGTCTATTAAATTAAACCATTCTACAGGGTGTTCAAGATTAAAGCAGCCCCATTGACAAATCGAAAGTTGCCAGATAATCTATCGTGGTATGTTTATGTACTATTTAAACCGGTTCTGACTAGCTCGCTTTACGTCACATTTGTTCATCGCCCTTCCCGCACTACAATTACATACCGTCACATAACCTTGACCTATACTACGTCATAACTGAACCTTCTCATTTTCATACATATATGCCAGATTGACTCCATTCACAGGCTGCTATTATCTTGAACACCCTGTAGAACAAACACAAAAGTGTTTTTAGCCATAATTATGTGTTAAATACAATTCACTGTGTAAAACAATCTTGTACTTCTTAGTTTTTTTCTGTCTAAATGTGTATATATTGGTTTTACAGGAGGTATGCTACAGGTGAATCCAGAAGATCGACCAACTGTGAATGATATCTTGGAGAGATTGCAAGAAATTGCTCAAGCAAAAAGTATAAATTTGAAAGAACCGTTGAGCTTTCCAGGAATGATTTATCAATCACCTCCAGGTTATTCATTTTCCTCATAACTTGATGTGGTCTTAGTTTTTTTTATCAAGAAAAATGTGACGCTATGTGGTCATTATACATTCTCAATTTTGTACTGTCATTGTTCACTCTCTATGACATCTCCATGCTTATCTGAGAACTGCTAACTCATAGCCATTCTTCTTCACCCCTAGGGAGACATAGGTCAGCAACCAAGGTTTTCCAAGCCCTCCTGTCTAAGGCCATCTTTCCCAGATCTCTCAATTCATTCCCCATTTTCTTGCATTCCTTTTCCAACTCCGCCTCCAGGTGTTCCTGGGTCTTCCTTACAAAATACGAGGAGAATACAATTTCGGGAAATATTTTTTTTTTTTTAAACTGGTTAGTTAGATGGTTTTCTAGTTATGTTTTCTTTGTTACACAATCTTTCCCAAACTCTGCAGTATAAGTGTTCTTTTAGTTATCGATTGGATCAGATCATTTCAATTCTCTAGATAAACATGTACGGACATTTGACAAGTTTATGCATGCTTCATTCTCCAATGTGACAATCATCACAATGTTTCCACATTCAATGTGCTTAAGTGATGTTGATTAGCACATCTCTCTCTACATTGTAGAAAGCACCATCTATTTATCCATGTTTAGCCCCCATTTCAGTCAATCAGTTCAATGTCTGATTCTGTTTCCCTATAAGTGGGGTAGTGCTATATTGAACCAATACTTATGTAAGGCAGCAATCATGAACAAGCAATCAATAAGATCATTGGAAGCCACAGAGATGTGGTTTTACAGAAGAATGCTGAAAATTCTATGGACAGTAAAGAAAACAAATAATGAGGATTTAAAACAGGCCTGCACACCAAAAACTGTATCATAAGAATCAGACAATAAGGTTTTTGGACATATAATGCGAAGAGGAGGCTTAGAACATTTGGTGACATCTAAAATTCAGGGAAGGAGATATCGTGAAAGGCAGAGGGAGAAGATGTTGGATGGTCTGACATCGTGGTTCGACAAGAGACCGGCATCAGAACTGATTAACTGCACCAATGAGAGAGAGTTGTGGAGAGACATGGTTGCTTATGCTGGGCAGGCATGGCACTTAATTTATTGATAAGTCGCTCGTGTGGTGCAGTAAATAAAAAGCAGCACAGAAATTCGATGTGCTGGCCTACTTGTAGGCACATAACTGACACAACGTACAATTGCTCTTTGGCTCAGATCACATACAAATGACTGACAAGTGGTCGATATGGAGCGTTCGAAGAAGAAGAATGATAAGTGGAGCAAATGACATTTATGATGTCTGCTGTGCATAGATATGGCTTCAGCTAGTTTATCTGCCCTATCATATCACCCCCATATGGCTTATGTGTATGACCAGACGTGTAAAGCCAAGTCACTTTCTTGAGACAAGGTTGCTGATTACTGTTTGCCCACATAATGCAAAATTTACCTGTGTCATTCCTCCTAAACTTGCTCATCAAGCCAGTATCTGTCTCCATCGTCTAGCTTGAAGTAGTTGAATTGAATGCACACAGCTTTCCTTCTATACTGTCCACCCATTCACCTGCACAGTGTAAATCAATTCTACTTGTTATTCAAGTGACCTCATAGCAGACAAAACCATAGGTACTCAGTATCCCTTAACAAATATAGAAGAGCATGCATGCCTATAGTTCCCGCGACTGCTTGGTTAAACCAACGTTTTCATTTGCCCAGTTCTACTCAACAGTAGCTTGATTCTAAATCCTTGAATCACAGTATAAAACATCAGTTGTCATGCCATCACCCAATAAGTGGTCAGTCGCTAAACAACTTAGTTACAGTATATTTGTTCTACATTTGTCTGCTTTGGTCAGATTAAATATTATTATTATTCTTCTTCTTCTTTCTCGAATCCTGTATGCCTCACAGCGTCAGGTCAGGAAGAGATTATTATTATTATGTTATTAAAGTATTATGTATTGTAAGCCTTATGTTATTGAAAAGTTGTATTTTTCAACAGTCACCCCGGAAAGAAGAGTTGGGTATAACAACCCACCGCCTGTTAGTGATAATGGCTCTGGGGCAAGCTCCACAGCAGGTGCACTGTTTAATTCTTTGAAAGGAGGTGCTGGAAGCATGTTCAAAAACATTAAAGATGCCTCAAGCAAAGTCATGGAGACTGTTACAAAGTAGGTTATTGAAGGTTTATTGTATAAATAGTATATGGGCAGACTGGGGTTAAACTTAATCCCAGGGTTGAGAGAAAAATCACATAGTAGAGTAGATTTACTAATTATCTGTTACAGTACCCTGTAATATTATTTTACATTGTGTTTTGATATTTAGTGTGTAGAAATATTAATATTTTTAAAACAAGTATTAGGATTCCTAATATACAGAAATTTGCTTCCTTTCTTTTGTCCTTCTCTGCTTTTTGCTGTTAGGCATCACATGTTTAACTGATGATAAGTTTCCAAGATAGTGCACGCTCTATATTCTGTGATATTGGCAAGTTTTAGGATGTCTGCAACTCCATTAATTCATCTGTTTCTTGGTCTGATGTTTCTTGGTCTGTCTCTTGATGATTCCACTTTCAGAAAGTTGCAGCAAGTGGTAATGAAGTCATAATTCTTCTCTCAGATGTGTAAGTTTTTTGATGATTGGACAAAAGTTGTTTATAGGCTGCTGCCACATTGCAGTCTCTTGTGAATGTTTTCTTCTGCTATCAACTTCAGCTTTGCTTCTATTCCACCGCATTGATATTGAACAGCTTCACACACCTGACGTCTTCCTCCTCCTCATGGTTACTAGGGAAGCTTGTAATCAACTTCACAGTTGACACCCCTAACATTTGTTTTAATAGATGTTCTAGTAACTTTAACACAACTATTATCCTCAGTACGATTAACAAGACAGACTTGGATATATCCTACATTACATCAAGACTTGTTGGTGAGCAATTTTATTTGACTTACCTTTCAATTACCTTGTTATGGTATAACTCCAGATGGGGTGCTTTAAAGTGGAGTTTTCTGTTATTAAAATCTTGTTTTCCTTTCTGTACGAATTTGTGTCCTGTTGAATAATTAATATATAGATATACTTTAACAGAAATTTGGATATGCATGTCGTACATGTCATAGGGTCCTAATGGGGAGGGAGAGGCAACATACTTATGTTCTCAACATAAACCACACATATCCCAAAGCGTGGTTAACTTGGTTGATAAGAGTAAACAACCAAACACATAATTGTAGTAACAGACCGAAACAACATTGTGACCCATGAGATGTGACCGCAAAATCTCTTTCAAGAATAAGACATTTGTTGGGTTTTTTTTAAAAACACTCCACAGAGAAGCAGATAACCAACATAATTATTGAGCAAGCAATTTTTTTGTACATCATTCTTGAATGAATAAGCCTTATAAATTTCAAAATGTCTCACAAGAATTGAGACCTTATAAAGACATTTGTGTTGAAATGATAGATTTAAACAAAATATGCTTCAATCTAAAACTGTTTTACAATAGTTTTGCTCATCATTCGATGTTGATACTGAGTTTTACTTTAGTCACTCTCATATTTTATCTTGTAAACTTGTTCAGACAAAAAAATGTCTTTATTTTCTTCTCCAGTAATGTCCTACCCTGCAGAAGGAGTAGAGTCTGCATTTAAAAACAGCATTGATGAAGTCCACAACTTTCTGGAATCAAAACACAGAGGATCCTATGCTGTATATAATCTAAGTCAAAGATCTTACAGAGCTGCTAAGTTTGAGAACAGGGTGAGTTTCATAATGTCTCGCATGATTTTCGTTTGAATTACACAAGAAAAAAGTGGACAGTCACATTGAGATAACAAGCTGAGGTATAGCAGACTATTTCAGCAGAAAGAAATTATATTGATCTGCTCCTAAAAAAGAAAATTGTCTTTACTGCCTGTGCAATATCACTTTTTACGGCAGTGTAGAACTGGGGGACAAAAGCCTGATGAAATTAATGGCCACATGTCTAGTGCAGTTACCACAAAACTGTTCAGGTTAGACTGTGACATACAAGGCATGTTGTAAGAGGCGACTGATGTAGGACCTATGGAAGCTACTTTACTACTTTAGTAAATAAAAAGGATCGCAGAAATTGGATGTGCTGGCATACTTGTAGGCGCATAACTGGCACAATGTACAATCGCTCTTATGCTCAGATCATATACAAATCACACAGAGTGGTTAACAAGTGGTCGATATGGAGTGTTCGAAGAAGTAGGATCACAACGTACAGTCGCTCTTGGGCTCGGATCATGTACAAATCACAAGGAGTAGTTAACAAGTAATCGATGTGGTGTGTTCGGAGAAGAAAGGTAGGGAAAGGTCAGAAAGTGGACAGGCAATAGTCTGGCAGAGTGTACATCAGGACAAGGGACAGAGCTTGTTGGAGTCATTATGGCCAACCTTCAATGAGGAGACGGCACATGGTTGATTGAGGAAATGCCACCTGAGAGGAGGAATAATGTCATAAGAAAAAACAACTACTGTCATTACTGACTGTAGTATCGCTTTTTTAGGGCGGTGTGGGACAAGAGCCTGAGGAATTTAATGGTTGCATGGCTAGCGCAGTTGCCACGAAGCTGTTCAGGCTAGGATTTTTCATTTATGTCCACAACAGAAAAAATCCTTAGCTGTACCTTGAATTGAACACGGGTCTCCCGTATGGGAGCCCCATTCACTGAAACTATCAACATGCATAATCTTCACTATCTGCTGAAAGATAGAGCCCTTATTCGTCTGTTCGATGTACTGCCATTAAAAAATCAATAATTTTCAATTTAGTTTAATGTAGAACAGCTGCTCTTTGACATTATGTGATGTATAATCTCACATGTAACACAATTTAGCACATAAATCACATTATTTGTCTCTAGGTCTCAGAATGTGGATGGACACCCAAGAAAGCACCACCCCTGACAAACCTGTATGCAATATGCAAGAATATGCACTTATGGTTACGACAAAAACCCAAAAATGTGTGTGTAGTGCATTGTTTGGTAAGTTTCTCTACATCTGCAAGTTTTATTGTCACAAATTATTATTTAAGATGTTTACTTAAACAATTTTGTAATGTCTTCTTTGCGTTCGTTCTTTATGACCAATCTTAATCACTCTTAGTGATACGCTTGATCTTTGCCAAGAACGTGTATATGTTGCACATTGGTTTGTTCGGCCCCTAAACGCATAGACTTCTACATATTTAGAGGCGACTAAGGAGGTTTGGCTGAAATCAGATGCACATGTCCTGAACATGTACAAGTCTATGCATTTAGGGGCCTACCAAACCAATGTGCAACGTATACATGTTCTTGGCAAAAAGAAACATATCACAAAGAGTGATTAAAGTTGGTCGTAAAGAACGAACGCAGAGAAGGAGTGCCTTGAATCCAGGTTGTCGAATTATTTCTCTCTCTGCTGTCCTCTGTTTCACCTCTGATTAATTTTGCCGGTTGTCACTATATATTCGAAACCATCCTTTCCCATTGCATTATATATAGTAGCTATTACCATTGCTCGGACATTCCTAAATCCAATTTCAGTGTCTCTTTTTAAACCAGATAATGTTTGTGTAATGTAAGTAATATACTTTTATGAAAATAAAAAAAAAACATGGGGTGTTTATCGTTAAACCTTTGACTTGCGTTCCGAAGGTCGTGGGTTCGAATCCGGACAGTGACGTTTTATTCAAGAGCATTTTTTCCAGACATCCCTAGGATTGTTGCAGGAGCTACGTAATTGCTTTGTGAAATACTCTCGGCAGGAGGGCATGCCATTTCTGTGGATATGGACTAAGCCATATTGGGTAAAACCCAATGCAATTACGCAATCCTTTGAAAACACCATCATTGACCTCTTTGTCTCAGGAGACAATAGGTTTTACATCACGTAGTTTGTTATGTGCTGAATCACTTTTCTTGTAAATGTAATGACCTATTCTGGAGTGGCAATCCTTGCCTTTGAAAAACACACTGTGCGGGAATTCACTACAAACGCCGAGGTGAAACGGTGTTGTGCATCCGATTTCAGCCAAACCTCCATAGTCACCTCTTACAACATGCGTGGCATGTAACAGTGGTTCTATTCTTTACACCCCAAATTTGGGTCCGGTAACCACTCAGGCTTGCACAACATCATCAAATAGTTTGTCCTGAGCAGAACTTTGCCACCTTAACAGTCCATGAAATTTCTTCTCTCTCATATTCCAGAAGTTCCACCTCAGCTTGTTCATCGCATGTATCAACCAAATCTGTAAAATAAATACTTATAGAGAACTCACAAGGAACTCCTACCGACATGCAGCTTAATAGAGGCAACCCATCTGATGGTTTAGACAAGCATACTAAACCGATTGTAATGATGAAGTAAAATAAATGACACCATTGAAGGAGACGGCCTTGAGAAACTCCTAAATGAATTGCTTTTTGTCAACGATGGCAGCTATATCATCAACAAAAGAGCAGTTACAACAACAGATTAACTTACTTTAGTTAACATGCAACAACTACATTGTAACATGAAAATCAACCTAGACATGCCCTTGTGTTGCTGGGGCTCAAGGCTGGGGTGCAAGGGAGCAAAGAATAGTAACACTGCTACCTACAAGGCTTGTTGTAAGAGACGACTGAGGTAGGGGCCTAGGAAAGCTACCCTAGTCAATAAAAACATCGCAAAAATTGGATGTGCTGGCCTACTTGTAGGCACATAACTGGCACACGATCAATCGCTCTTAGGCTCAGATCACATACAAATCACAAAGTGTGATTAACAAGTGGTCGTTATGGAACATTCGAAGAAGAAGAGCATAGACCAAACTGAAATAATGATATTCTCTATAGGGAAAACTAACAATTTCTCCATCGGCAAGCATCAATAAACAAGTTTAAAATTTTACATATCTGGGGAACATTTTTCAGTTCATGGAAGAATAACTAACGAAATCCAACAAAGATGCAATAAATCAAATCATAGAACAAATGGCCCCAATTTAAAAATACAAACATGTCATCATGAACACCAAAAGAGCAACACAATTTTTCTCCTGAAATTATGCTATCAGTGCCCAGCATGCATGTTGACAGCAAATGACAGAAGAAAACTACTCAAAACAGAGATGAAGATCTATGTAAAGTGCTGGGAGTATTAAGAATAGACTGGTTTAGGAATGAAGACATCGGGACCAAATGGGGTGTACAACATCAGTATTGAACTTCATCAAGAGACAACACATTGAGTGATTCTGCCACATAACCATATTATTAATAGACAGTGCGCTTCATCTGCAATGCTATTCAGATACAAAGAAAACAAGGCAAAAGATTACCCACGTAAAATATGGACATCAGAACTAGCAGAGACAGTGAAAGACACCATGTGTGAGGCGCACTCAAGCGTCTCTTTCTAGAAATCTCTTATCCTGACCCTGAGCGGCAACAAAGGATTATGGACAAAAATAAAACGATAAAGAAATGGTCCACGTCTGGTCCTACTTGTCATTAAAGGGGGATTCTGGTCTGGAAATTGTTTCCGTTGCTTTCATATTAATGTAGAATTTGTATTACAATTTTGAGATATTATGACTTAAAAGAGTAAAAAAAAATTTATGTCAACAAGTTGCCATGGAAACAATAAAATGGCAGCCAAACACAAAATTTTTAATTCCTAAGGCTCTGAAAGTAATGAATATAAATGAATTTTGTTTTCACTCTAAGGTGAGCAATTGTAATATCTAAAAATTACACATGCTTTTTAGGATATATTAAATATTACATTTTTATGAATTTTTGGGAAACACAAAAACAGCTTTTTTTACCGAATTTTTAGGAATTTTACCCAACAATTTATTTAAATATTTAATATATCCTAAAAATCATGTGTAATATTTTAGATATTACAATTTCGTACCTTAGAGTGAAAACAATTCATTTACATTCATTAGATTCAGAGCCTTAGGGATTTGAAATTTTATTTTTGGTGGCCATTTTGTATTGTTTTCATGGCAATGCTTTGACATTTTTACTATTTTTTCTACTATTTTAAGTCATAATCTTTCAAAATGGTTATACAAATTTTACATTAATGTGAAAACAATGAAAATAGCTTCATGATCCCCACACTACCAAATACCCCCTTAATGGTAAAACAAACAAACCAGAATTAAAACTGTTACTACTTCTTCTTCAAATGCTCCATATCAATCACTTGTTAACCACTCTGTATGATCTGTAAGTGACCTGAGCCTATGAGCGATTGTACACATTGCCAGTTATGCGCCTTTAAGTAGGCCAGCACATCCGATTTCTGCTGCGCTTTTTATTTACTAGGTAGCTTCCTAGGCCCCTCCCTCAGTCACTTTTTACGACATGCCTAGTAGGTAGCAGTGGTACTATTCTTTGCTTCCCTTGCAGGTCACAGCACAACACAGCGAAAGCTGTTACTGATCATACCGATCTAAGAATGTAGACTAGACATGTATAATGTATTTTTACCAGCTACTATAAATATATTTTCTTTTACTCAACAGGATGGAAAAGCCAGTTCAGCATGTGTAATAGGAGCTTTCTTAGTATTTTGTAGACTGTTTGAGAATGCATCAGCTGCATGCACCTTTTATAGCCAGACGTTCTGTACCTGGCATTTCTCCATCTCAAAAAAGGTCAGATTGCTGGTCATTTTTAACTTGTCATTTGATTTTTTTTTTTCACGAATGTTGAATTCCATATCCATGTGAGACGCATGCAATCAATGAGGGAATCACTGAAAGTACAAAACAAACATCATTGATACCATTTCTGATATGTTTACACTGATGGAAACCACAAGGAAAGAGAAGAGAGAAGAAAAAAGAACACATGGATAATAGAGTTGGCATCAGACTCTTTTAGAAAACATGGAATGATCTGGAGAGGATGTTGCTCGATAGAAGGGAATGGCAATATTTGCTGAGGACTTGTGCTCAAGGGTGAGATGAAAAGCTTATTATTCTTATTGTTTCTTTATGTATCAAAAATACGTTATTATCACTTTAAATAATTCCATTTTGATCCCTAACTAACCTACCGTCTGTAGTGGTTTCCCATTTGTAGAATGCACATTCCCAAAAATAACATCTGTACCAGGAAACCACTGTGGAAATGGTGGCAATTTTCAATTTTTAGTCATGATTGATTTTTTCTGTAAATTATTCACATTGTACTGCTACCTCCACCTCTAATAGATAAATACTGTTCTAGACAAAACTCTCACAGTGTATTTCAATAAAAGCTTAACTCTTTCCACGCTTTAAGCCGCACACTGCGCCACGGCGGAAGTCCGTTGCACGCTTTAAGCGCACACTGCGCCATAGAGTTGCTTCCCTTATAAGAAGTCTTTTTAGTTTTACTTCTACTATTTTACTTCTACTACTTTTTAACCTTGTTATTCTATTGGGTTGTCTAGTTTTCTTCAATTTAGTATATAATAATATATATATGTTTATTTATTGACGAGTAGTTGGGATCGTAATTTAATTTTTTTTTTTTTTTTTAAACTTCCCTTGAATTAACTGCTTAAAAATTGAGGAAATAAATGGGCGTGGAAAGAGTTAAGGGGGATTTGGGGTATGGGGATCATTAAGCTATTTTCGTTGTTTTCACATTAATGTAAATTTTGTATAACCATTTTGAAAGATTATGACTTAGAATAGTAGAAAAAATTAGTTTAAAAAAATGTCTAAACTTTGCCATGGAAACAATACAAAATGGCGGCCAAAAACAAAATTTCAAATCCCTACGGCTCTGAATCTAATGAATGTAAATGAATTCTGTTTTTACTCTAACGTGCACAATTGTAATATCTAAAATATTACACATCTTTTTATGATATATTAAATATTTAATTTTTATAAATTTTTGGGCAAAATTGGTCAAAAATAGCTGTTGGGGGGTGTTTACCAAAATTCATTAAAAATGTAATATTTAATATATCCTAAAAATCATGTGTAATTTTTAGATATTACAATTGCTCACCTTAGAGTGAAAACAGAATTCATTTATATTCATTAACTTCAGCGCTTAGGGATTTGAAATTTTGTGTTTGTGGCCATCTTTATTGTTTCCATGGCAGCGCATTGACATTTTTTTTTACTATTTTTTTCTACTATTCTAAGTCATAATCTTTCAAAATTGTTATACAAATTCGACATTAATACCAAAGCAATGAAAAAAGTTTGAAGACCAGAATCCCCCCTTAAGAATATTTAATCAGCTGACAGAGGGAAATTGAGTATGGAAAAAAATATTAACTGATTGAAGTGAGAACAAGAATCTAACATGATGTTTGAAATGTTTGTGGATATGATCCAAAAAACAGTAACAATACACAGCAACATTTCAATCAAAAGGCCTTTATCAAGCTGGGATATGATACAAATTTTGGACCAAAAAAATCAGTAATTCATAAATCTTTCTTAGCAAAAACTTTACCATTCTACATAAAAGACCCTGTTGGTTGCTTAGCCACTGCCGGCATTTCTTTTGGGGGTCAATGGGGCACTTAGCCTTGACTTCCAGAGTCAACAGATGAGAGAAATATTTTTGTACGAATAAGAAAACATTGACTCTTTGTTTGACATCATTTACTCAATACATTGTAACAATTTGAACAGTAGTGGTAAACAAAATGATGATAGTCTAATGAATGTTTTTGTAGATATTATCTAATAAACTTGAACATATCTCTCTCAGGTATATTGACTACATTGGTCAAATGGTTGGCGACAGTCCAGTAATGCCTCATGCTCGACCTGTACATATTGTGGGAATTACCCTTAGACCACTTCCTTTGTTCAATAAAATGAAGTAAGTGGACATTTGTTAGGTTATGTTATGTGATCGCGTTATGGCACATTGGGCATTCCCATTCGTGCTCTGTCCTCCTTTCCATTGCCATCCTAACGTCCATTTGCTCACCATACCCATGAGAAGTTAATTAGTATACCTTCGCTCTCTACCACGAAGACGACATTGTCTTTCATGTCCAAACTTAACTCCTAATTCGCGCACTCGTTGCAGTGTCTGAGACTCGCCCATATCAAATAAATGAGAGTGTACCGCATTGATGACATCGGCTGTCCATAATTCTGCCCGCTTGAGTCGGGGCAAGTTGGCATTTAACCTAATTTGCATACATACTAACTAATATGGGTTGCCCATAATTTGTACACATTTTTTAATGCGATTTTCAGATCGGTATGACCATACATACTCATGCAATTGTAAAAATTTACACACTGAATGCAAAAATAGATTTAATAATGACACTGTGATATCGTCTTTGCCGTGTTAAATAAACACAAGTCTCGCATTTCTAAGTTGTAACTTACCACACCATATTGGATGTTCATTGAAGTCATAAGTCATCTGTGCTTGATCGCAGGGACAGACCTTCATCTTGTTGATATTTAACTTATTGGACATGTTGTGACTAAAGTCTGAATATTGAGATCTGATGCTTTTGTGGGAGTATATTGTTATTTCGTCCGAGTGGTTACTGGTGCCTAGATTAGGGTCGTAAAGAATATAATCACTGTTACCTGCCAGCATGTCTTAACTCTTAGTGGACCAGGGCAAAAGCCATGTTTTTACAAGCCATTTGTTTTTAAAATAAAAACGCCCTTTAGTATGGCTCCTGGTAAAGAGCGTCAACCCAAAGCCACGTAGTGTGGCGTTTGGTCCATAAAGAGTTAAGAGGCGACTTAGGAGGTTGGGCATGGAGCTAGCTACCCAACCATGTAAAAAACACTAGATAGCTACAGAAACCACAACCAGGGAAATTTATAGCTTGCCGCCCGAGGAAGAAGAAGAAGAAGGACCCCGCAAGGAAGGACTCATGAAGTGATCTGATGAAATCTGAAAGGAAATCAGGCTGCTGACTCACCTTCTTTGTAATAGAGGTAATGGAAGACCCAGGAACATCTCGAGATGGGAGTTGGAGATGGAATGCAAGAAAATGGGAAGAGATTAGAAAGATCTGGAAAAGATGGCCTTGTATAGGCGGGCTTGGAAGACCTTGGTTGGGACCTATGCCCCCTAGAGGGGAATGGTGAAGAAGAAAAAGGAGATATTGTCATTTGATTATTGTCTGAGCGATTTTCCATCCGTTGTCACATAATAGCTGCAGTAATTTGCATCTTGGATTCTTCATGTGAATAGCTTAAGATTGGTTGTTTCAAGGAGAGACACACAACCACCACATGTTAGGAAGTCAGCCTTTCTTTTCTTGCTATATTGTAATGTCCTGCTAGTTATTGGAGAATCACTTGTTTAACCAGCCAGCTTATTGAAACATAGTAAAAGACGCATAACATGAAGGCTGAGGCCCTTTTGAATGACAATGCGAGTGAAACAGCCGTTGATATTTACAGCAATCGTTCAGTCATTATGCTGCAATGATATGTGTGGGCTTTTTTGGCACGTTCAGGAGAAAAAATAAGGGAAACCTGTGAGGCCTACGTGACAACCACAAGTAGTTTGACAATTGACAATGGAGGTACAGGCATTGATGTGATTGGCATCTCATAACTACCATTGTGTTTTTCGTACCCAATGACTTCATGGGTACGATTTGTAAAATCGATAAAGGAGTGATGAGACAACGTGGGGTGGAGGTATTGGTACAGACTGGGGTCAGAGAAATCACCTTCATTTTCATCCCTGGACACATTGAAGTCAGGGACAATGAATATACTGATAGATTGACTGATATAGCTAAAATATCAGAGTAAATTGCAATCAACTGAAATATCTGTGTTTTCCAAGATCGTGGTTTTGAATACATGATGTTCTGTTAATGCATTTTTTCTGGAGATCCCTAGTATTGTTGCTGGAACTACTTTGTGCTTTGTGCACTCGGTAGGGGATGTGAATTTCTGCGGAAAGGGACTGAGCAATATTGGGAAACTAGGTGCAGTGAAGTTGATCCTTCGTTCTTAGATCATTTTTTTAAATTATTAATTTTCTGACATTACTTTTGTTTATTTCATTGAACATGCTAGTTGTCCACTTTGGATGCATTCAAGTGTTATCTTCTGTTTTTTTTCTTTTCTCACAGGAATGGTTGTACACCATTTGTAGAGGTGTATGTTGGTGAAGAGAGAATTTTATCAACATCCCAGGAGTACTGGAAGTTGAGGTGAGATTTGACTCTAGCTTCAGATGTTAGGTGTGGAGGTGAGGGTTGTACCTCATAGACAGTGACAGCCAAATCTACTTGTCTAAATGGCTCACAAATTCAAACATATGTTGGAAACATTCCAAAATAAATGTTCAGAAGAATCCTGCAAGTTTCTGGTGAATTACGATAACAAATTAAGAGCTTTTTTCAGGCAAACTGTGCATCATTGGAGATCATCATTAGAAGATGGAGATGGATTGGGTATGTGTTTCGTGGACCAGTAGAGGCATTACTAGGACAGCTCAACTATGGTATGATAAAATTATGAACGAGGAAAAACTTAGAAAAATAACTAAGCAGATACCAGTGGAGAAAGAGCTAAGGAAGAGATGCTTGCAATGGATTGAGAAAACCGACTTGAAGCATGGCAAGACAGGTACTGTTTTAGAACCCACAGGAAAGAGAAATAGGGAAGGCCTAGACATACCTGGAGAAGAGAGCTGGAGGCTGATATTAAAAGGATAGATAAAACATGGAAATAATTGGAAGGGATGGCAGGAGAGAGGAAGAGCTGGAAGAAGTTTGTTGAAAACCTGTGCTCCATTGGGAGTTGAAAGATGAAGAAGAGGAAGTATTTGTACTTTCATTAATTTCTCATTAGTACTTGTGTCACACCATTTCAACCATTCTTTTCTGTACAAGAACACATTTATGGAGCTTCTACTTTCTTGATCCTTGTTGCTGTTCTCAATGTTTCCAAGCGAAGAAGAAGAAGTATTTGTTTTGTACTTTCCATGAATTTCTCATTAGTGCCTTTGTCACACCATTTCAACCGTTCTTTTCTGTACAAGAACACATTTATGGAGCTTCTACTTTCTTGATCCTTGTTGCTGTTCTCCAATGTTTCCATAGGCAACAATAGAAGTGGGTAGGTAACATTGAATGAATGGAGAACAGCTTTGGCAGAATATGCAACCCCTACAAGTGATGGAAAATGTTGGTTTCTCACAGTTGATCTTTGATGCGAAGATGTCTCTGTGGCTAAGTGGTTACGCCCTTTGCCTTGTGAGTTGAAGGTCGTGGGTTCAAGTCCGGACTACGCCATTCTGTTCGCAGTGCAGTTTTTTCTAGAGACCCTAGGATTGTTGCTGGAGCTACGGAGTTTGTGCTTTGTGCAATACTCTCGGCAGGTGGTGTGCCATTTATGTGGAGAGGGAATGAGCCATATGGGTTAAAACCCGGTGCAATGAAGTCAATCCTGTGGCGTTTAAACCCTTTTTTATCTGATTGTTTGTAGAGTTTTATAATTTAATGTTTTAAATATACTTTTATTCATCTCTCAACTTTTTTTTATGAAACAAATTTTCAGTCTCTATTTTCTTGCAGGCAATTTGTTGTAGAAGATGGAAAGGCTGTGATACCCCTCGGCACATCTGTCTCTGGAGATGTGACCATTATTGTTTACCACGCTCGTTCGACTTTTGGTGATAAAATTCAGGGCAAGGTAAATGAGAAATTGAAGAGGTATCTTGTTTCTGTCATGCTAAAATTTAACTCAAAGATCAAGGATGTCCTTCTATATGGAGCGGAGACATGGAGAACAACTAGGGTGACACCAAAAGTTGCAGACATTCATCAATAAATGCCTGGGCAGGATACTCCATCTGCAATGGTATGACAGGACTACAAACAGGGAACTCTGGGATAGAACAGGACAACGACAGGTAAAACAAGAGATAAGGAGCAGAAGGTGGCGATGGATAGGACACACACTGAGGAAACCCCTAATAGCATCACAAGACGAGCTCTCCGATGGAACCCCTAGGGCAATAAAGGTAGGAGAAAACCCAGGAACACCTGGAGACGGAATGCAAGAAAATGGGGAGAGATCTGGAAAAGATGGCCTTGGATAGGCGGACTTGGAAGGCCTTGGTTGCAGACCTATGCTTCCCTAGAGGCGAAGGGTGAAGAATTCATGCTAAACTCAGGTAAATAGCATTTCAGAAATATATGCAATAGTTTACAAGGCATTACCTGACTGTCCCCACTTTAAAATAATAATTCCTCTCATACTGTTATTTGTTACATAGAGCCTGCAAGTAATTTCTCTATCCTAGGCTATCCCTACTTTACTATCTGATATTTCATTATAGACTTGTCAGAGAGTCTCTGTGGCTGAGTGGTTTGCATAGTGTTCTGAAGGTTTTTGGGTTTTTTTATCTATACCACACTATTAGGTTCATGGGTGTATTTTGCTAGGATTGTTGCTGGATCTACAGAATTTGTAATTCGTGCCATACGCTCAGCAAGTTGCATGCTGTTTCAGCGAAGAGGGACTGACCTACATGGAAAAACCCGGTGCAGTGAAGTCAATCCTTTGCATTTACCCCCTGTGAGAGTTCAGAATATTAGCTTGTGGAACTTTATATTCTATATAAGAATGTTTGGTCTACTATATAACCAAATCAGATTTGACACCATGCTACAGTATAACTCAGTACATGTGGTGGTACTCTATTGAGGGGTTTTATAATAGAGTACAACAGTGCTCTTCTAACAACTTGCTCCAAGACAAACCTTGATTCCCTGGACAGAGTACAGAACAATGCCTTACGTCTAATCAGCGGAGCAATGAGGTCAACACCAACCGACCCATGTGAAATACACACAAATGTGGAACCTCTTGGGTTGCGTAGGGACAAAGCTGCTGTTGAAGCTTATGAAAGGAGCAAAAGAATGAATCAAGATCACCCCAATAAACTACTTGTTGAGAAGTGGAAACAGAGAAACAGAATTAAACAAAAGTAAATCGTCCACCACGTCAGTGAAATCAAAGACAGATACCACCTTCCAGAAACAAGACAGCAGCTGCAGAGAGTAATAGCAAACTTACCACCACATACACTCTTGAATACACCTGAAATTAGAACAAAATTGATAGATGAAGCAACTAAACGCTCCGACCCAGTCAGCCTTATGATAGCATCTCAAAGAACCATTGATGCCTATCCCCAAGAATGGATACATGTCTATACTGATGGATCTGCATTTAAAGCCACCATCAAAGCAGGTTACGGAGCATATATACAATACCCAGACAGATCATCCGAAGAGCTGTTTGGTGCATGCGGGGAGATATGCTCCAATTATGTGGCTGAAATTCATGCGATAGAAGCAGCGTTGTACCACCTGAAGACTGTTTTCGATGCCTTTCCATCAAAGGCACAAAACATAATTATCTTCACAGATTCAATGTCTGCCCTTCAAGCCCTAGAGGATGGTGGACATGGTAAATCTGAACTATCCCATATAGCCCTAGATATTGACAGACTTATTACATCACATGACATCAAAATAACCATGCAGTGGATCCCTGGACATTCAAACACACCTGGAAATGACAAAGCAGATAGGCTAGCCAAGAAAGGGTCAACACAGGAACAACCAATCACAGCAACAACTCTCCATACAGCAAAGCAAATCCTAATGACAACAAATAAGGAAATTTGGCTGAACAGATGGGCCATGGGAAACACAGGAAGAGATGTGTACACCCATATGGCCAGCCCTAACCTTAATGACAACATCAACCACCTTACAAGAAGAGATCAGAGCACCATTTTTAGACTCGAACCCAACACATAACACTTAATAATCACTTGAACAGAATTCATCCACAACACACTCCAGAGTGCCAACTGTGTGCACATCATCATGAAACCGTTCACCACCACCTCTTCAAGTGTCAAGCACTAGAAGACATCAGAAAGACCCTCCTTCCTCTAAGGCCAGATAAATGGAACACACTATACGGAACAAAAGAACAACTTACAGACACATGCAGATACCACTACATAGCATTGGGCGAAGGGCAAAAGCTCAAATGTCGCTGGATCATTGAAGATGAAGAAGAAGAAGAGGGGTTTTATGTTTGTAAAATCCTATCAGTAACCCAGCTGTACAAATGTATGTCCTTTCGACTTCTTCTTTGAACGCTCCATATCGACCACTTGTTAACCACTCTGTGTGATTTGGATGTGATCTGAGCCCAAGATCGATTGTACGTTGTGCCAGTTATGTGCCAACAAGTAGGCCAGCAGATCCTATTTCTGCTATGCTTTTTATTTACTAGGGTAGCTCCCTAGGTCCTACATCAGTCGCCTCTTATGACATGCCTAGTAGGTCGCAGTGGTACTATTCTTTGCTTCTCTGGCACCAAATGGGCGCCTGTCCTTTGGACAATATGCATGCATTATCTGTGGTTGGAAAGAAGCCAGGATGATACTAACCAGACCTGAGGATAGAGAACCAGTATTTTCAGCTTTCTGATGACTGACACCAATCGTAAAGGTGCAGTGACGATGTCTTATCTTGAATATTTGGACACATGTCTAGAGTATAGTAGAGCTTGGTCATGACCAGCAGGCAATCTGGTGGTGGGGAATGAGCACAGTGAACCCTGCCTTGACTGATCCTTCCTTCCTTTCGTTCGATTGAAATATTGTTTATATATTCAACGTTATCTCTTGTATAAACTTCACTATCTTTTGTAGTTGAAGTATGTGCTCTGCAGTCTGATGTGCCTGTACACATGGCTAAATTGCCAATCTTGAATACAGATGGCTGCGGATTCGATCGTTTCCTGCTCTAAGGCGCAGAATGACAACTCGTTCTAATCAGCTCATATTAAAGTAGTTATCTTGTGTTGGTACTTGTGGCTTACTGATACCTTGACTGATGTATTATTGAGAGGCCTCACGTTCCCTAGCACTAGAGCCCAATGGTTGTGTAAAAAATCCAGTCATCCCATTCTTCAATGGTATCTCTCTATCTCTTGTGTTTTTTAACACTGATTGAGGCATATGCCCTCAACCAAGTCATGTCTAGTCTTCATATCTTTAGTTATCTCTTGCTACTATTTCCTGCTATACCATATATCTGTAGCGGGGTCTCTGTGGAGTAGAAGTTAGATGGTCGCCTCTCGCTCCAAAGGTACTCAGTTTGCTCCCTCATGGAGCCATCAGGATATTTTTCCAGTACTCCCTGATCTCAATGTAGATGAGATTGAGTAGTAAAAGTAAAGGAACCCTTTCATACCTTGTGGTTTATAGGGCAATACAGTGTTAGGCATGTATTTTTCATTGACCGTCGGCACATGATGGGTGATGTGGTCAGCATCACACCGGCTGCCTTTACTTTCCCAGAGCATGTCTGGTACCCAGTTGAGGCTGGGTCGGCCTGAGAGCTGCCGTGGTCGGGAAAAATTCCACGCGCACTGCGGGAGTTGAACCCGGCCACCAGCCTTGAGAAGCGAGTTCACTAACAACTGCGCTACCGCGGCTCTCTGAGATTGAGTAGACAAACAATAAAAATGTAGGTCCTGTGTTCAAGTACGTAAAAGAACCCATGACAGTTCAAATTTAGAAGAGCAGGCTGGAAAGCTGCTGCCCGGCAAACTTCTTTTGAAAAATACAAATATAAAATTCCAGCAAAATATTTTCACCATCTTCTAAATTACATAGGGTACCCTCACCTGTGATACACAGTTTGTGCACTGCTGCTGAGATCTTCATGTGTAAGAAAGAGATTGGAGCACACATGCTTACTCACTGAAGTGCAATGATGATGGTCATATCAATCAAATCAAATATGTGGAAAGATCACTTCATCAGATATACTTACTTTGTCATTTATTGCTATAAGTACATGCTCATAAGCCAAGTGGTTACGGGCCCAAATTGGGGTGTAAGGAATAGAACCACTGTTACCTGCCATGCATGTCGTAAGAGGCGACTAAGGGAGTTGGGTGTGGGGCTAGCTACCCCACCTTGTAAAAAACACTAGATAGCTGTTACGCCCGAGTGGTTACGGGGTCCCAAATTTGGGGTGTAAAGAATAGAACCACTGTTACGTGTCATGCATGTCGTAAGAGGCGACTAATTGGGTTTAGCTGAAATCTGATGCACATGTCCTAAACATGTAGAAGTCTATGCATTTAGGGGCCTACCAAACCAATGTGAACGTATACACGTTCTTGGCAAAGATCAAACATATCACAAAGAGTGATTAAAATTGGTCGTAAAGAATGAACGCAAAGAAGGAGAAGATTAGATAACTACAGATCAACGAAAAGAGAGATAACTACAGAAACCACAACCAGGAAAATTCATAGCTTGCCACCCGATGAAGAAGAAGGACCCTGCAAGGAGGAGATCTGGAAAAGATGGCCTTGGTTGCGGACCTATGCCTCCCTGGGGGTGAAGAAGAAGACATTCTCATGCATTCCATTTCTATTCCTCCTTCCTACAGCTCTATTTTATGCTTGCGTGACAGACTACCTATAACTAAGAATGACTTGTCTCTTCATTTCAGATAACTTCCATGAAAATATTTCAAGTGCAGTTTTTTACTGGTTTTATTCCTGAAGAAACGTTAGAATTACAATATCACCAGTAAGTGTTTGTGTTTTTGGGGTTAGTACCACAATGTCTGTGTGTGCAAGCATGCATGTTGCACAATCTTTAATGAGTTGCTGCTGTCTCTGGCAAGTGTTTTAACTGACTGTTCCTTTGTTCTTGCAATAGTATTACCGATGTAAGGGAAGACTGCAGTAAAACTATGAGCAATTTACCAAACTGTAAAACTACAGTAGCTTTGTTTTACGTGTTTACTTGTTATGTCAACACTGTGTGACAACACTAGAGATTAGACTGCAGTAACATGTAGCAATTTGCGAAACTGGTAGACTACAGTATTTGTTTTACGGTTCTGATTATAACACATGTCAAACATAGAGTATGATTAGACTGCAGTAAAACATCAATTTGCAAACGGTAAAGACTACAGTACTTTGTTTTTGTGTTCAAATTGTTTTTCAACACTATGTGACAACACTAGAGTGATTAGACTGAGTAAAACTATGTAGCAATTTCGAAACTGGTAAGGACAAGATTTGTTTACTGTTTCACAGATCACAGTGTGAACACTAGAGGATGACTGCAGTAAACTGGATTAGAAACTGGTAAAGGACTAAGTATTTGCTCGTGTTTCACAATTGTTATTCAACACTAGTGACAACACTAGAGGATAGCTGCAGTAACAGTAGCAATTAAACTGGAAAAACAGTATTGTTCGGTCACTTGTTATGTCAACACTATGTACAACACTGGTGATTAGACGCAAGTAAACTATGTAGCAATTCAAACTGTAAGACTCAGTATTTCTTTTACATGTTTCAATTGTTATGTCCCTGGTGACAACACTAGATATTAGACTGCAAAGTAAAACTATGTGCAATTCTCAGAAACTGTAAGAAAGTATTTCTGTTTTTACTGTTATTGTTATGTCCACTGTTGACAACACTAGAGTGATTAGACTGCAGTAAACTATGTGCATTTGGGGTAAACTACAGTACTTTGTTTCGTGTTTCAATTATGTCAATGTGTGACACACTAGAGTGATTGGGACTGCCTAGAGTAGTTGATCCTGGCATCTGTTACCTCAAGCTGGTTCGAACCTACTGTCCGCATTTGTTGAGTCCGGTCTTACCTAGCGATAAGTGAAGTACTCAGTCGAAAATCTGCTGTAGGCGAGAATCTATTTCAGTACATTACAGCTGCCAGTGAAAGTAATTACAATGTGCACTGTTGTTGTAGAAATTGAAACAGATTTTCACGTAAAATCAGTTTCAAAATGGCACTGAGTTGACGAGAAAACAAAAACTAGAGTGATTAGACTGCAGTAAAACTATGTAGCAATTTGCGAAACTGGTAAAGACTACAGTATTTTTTTTACGTGTTTCACAATTGTTATGTCAACACTGTGTGACAACACTAGAGTGATTTTTTCCAGGGTAGTTTTTTGGGGGGGACATGTTGATATGGAGAATCTATATAGCCCATGCACATTTCTCACTCCTCACACATTGATTGTTAAAAAAAAAGGTTTAAAGGCGAAGGATTGACTTCATTGCACCTGATTTCCCTGGTTTTCCCATACTTCTCTGTCATTCTCTTGGGAAATGGCACCCACCTGCTGAGAGTATTGCACAAATTCTGTAGCTCGAGCGATTTCTGGAAAACATACTCGTAAACGATAGATGCAGTCTGGATTTAAACCCTCAACCTTCAGAACACATAGTTTTGTTTTAAATATATATATCTAAAAACTGCTATACTTTGACTAGGACTTGACAGCAACAGAGGCATTAATAACCAATAAGATTGCAAACTGTAGGGCTCTAAAGCTAGTTAGTTACTATGAACTGTATAGTTGTCACATTTGAATGCACTCTAGATTTGTTACAACATAAATGTAAAGCTGTTGAGTAAGATACATGATTGATGTTATTTTAGCAATTTTTTTCTATTATATATTCCTCTCGCACCTTATTATATGTTACATAACGACTGCAAGCAATTTCTCCATACCTCTCTAACCTGGGCAGATTGTTCCATCTGCTCCTTGGAATTGAGTTTGATATTTATTGGCTCTAAGTTAAGTTCAATTCAGGGTGTCCTTTCTTAAATACATTGCCTCCCACTTCAATGCCTGCTTTGTGATTCCTTAATTACTTCTTCTCAACATATTGCCAACCTTTTCTTTCTTATAACAGTTGCGACTAGTGGTTGACCAGACATTTCTTTGATTTCATCACTTATTCTGAATTCATCTGATTTTTATGTTCATCATTTTTTGTCGACATCTATTTTCCAAATGTGTTCAACTTACTTTTCTATATCGTTAGTCATTTTCCAACTCTCACTGGCATATGTTAGAATTGATACAACATTGGAATTGAAAATTCGTAATTTGTTTTAAAACTATATAACTTGCAGTTATATTACTTGCAGAGGGGCACAGAGATGTGGTTTTACAGAAGAATGATGAGAATCCCATGGACTGCCAAAATGGCTAATGTTGAGGTGTTGAATGAGATCAAGACACAGAGAAAGCTTATCATCAATTAAGAAAGAGGCAGTCATCATTTTTGGGCATGTGATGAGGAGGGGAGGTTTAGAACACATTGTGACAACCGTAAAATCGAGGGTAGACGAGACAGGGAAGACAGAGAGAGAAAATGTTGGATGGCCTGACTTCATGGCACGGTAGAATGTCAATATCTGAGTTGATAGCAAACACCAAATTTGTGGAAATCCATGATCGTCTACACCAACCGGCACGACACATGATGATGATGAACTTGCAGTTCCAAATTTTATTTACATTTTTAAAAGTTGATGTTTGAGTAATTAAGGCAATGTTAAAAACAGTATTGCCTTTATCACTCTTCTTGATCTATGTTTTGATTTTGTCGTTGTTCTGGGGGACATGTGTGATATAACATCTACAGGTATGATCTAGATCAGCTTGACACTTCAGAAAAGTATCCAGAAATGTTTACTGCAACACTAGAAGTCTTAGTTTCTCCAAATGAGAAGAGCAGTGGAGACAGGCGTCTACCATGGGAGAATTTCCCTGCTGCGAAGCTGACACCAAAAATCTTATTTTCTTCAAAAGAAGAAGCCCATCAGATCTTTACTGAATTTGGTAAGTTTGTCTTCCAGCAATTGTATTTTTGTGTTTCCAGTATGAAATCAGACATGGTAAATTTTTGTATGTCATATATTCACTTGGTGAAGTAGTGGAACATATCAGATCACAAAGTCTAAGTCCAAGCGCACCTGGTTCAAACTCCGCTGCGGGCAGTTTGAAAGCAAATTCATTATCATGGTTTTTACTAACGGTAAAATAGACCTCACCATTCAGAAAGCAATGGCAAACTACTGAACGTATAAATGGTGCCTAGAAAATTGATGACTCGTTTACTGTGGTTGATGGCTAAATCCTGTAAAGGATAAGGCCACGATTTCCATTTTCAGAAGTCTAAGATGCCTGGGACATGAAAGAAGAATGGATAACAAGCACATACTCGAGCAGGTTTTGTTTGGTGAACTTTAACTAAAGGAAGAAGCTTCAAGGCTGACCACTGCTCAGATATAAAGATATCTATATAGCCTCAATGAAGGACTTGTTTTATCGATCCGAACAAAAGAGAAAAACTAGCTGATTACTGAGTTGTATGGAAAACAACATTATGCAAGGAGAGTCTCTTTCTTTATGGGACAAACTAATAATACATATAAACTAAAGCAGCGAGTCTGTTTTCATACCGTGGGGTATATGGGAAAATATGTTTTATAGATGTGTATTTTTCTTTGATCAACTGCACATGGTTGCTGATGTAATCAACACTAGCATTAACCTGATTTGTAAATAAGCAGACCATAAACAAGCATTTGGCGCCACCAGAAAAAATATTTACCAAACACTGAAATGGAACCACTACCCATATCTCTCTCGGCCATTGCCTTAACTTTGTGGATTGCTTCATACATTTCCTGTATAATTTTTATAAATTTCTTGGGTGTTCCATGTTTCAATATTTTCTATATCACTGTGTGGTCTATACTGTTGAATACCTTTTTTAAAGTTTATATATAAAGGTTGTTATCATTCCTTTGATTGTGCTATGGTAATTCAGAGTTCTTTGGTTGTCTCTGGTAAACTGATCAAGCCATTTACTTTGTCTTCTGAAAGTCATGGGATGAATCCAGACGAAATCATTCAGTTCACGGGGCATTTTTTCAGATTTCTATTATTGTTGCTGAAGCTACGAAGATCACGATAAGTGCAATACTCTCAGCATGTTGCATCTCATGTCTGCAGAGGATTAAGTCATATGGGAAAAGTCAGTGCAATGAAGTCAATCTTTTACCTGTCAGTTGTATAAGAACTATCATCATAGCACTCCCAGACATGTCTATAGGTGCTCCCATCTCTGCCTCAACAAATCCAGCAGCGCCAAACGCAAAACATGCCAGTTCAATGTTGGTTAATCATTTTTGGGGGGGCATATTTGGTATGCCGTTCTTTTTGGGTTGTACCAATATCAACACCCATCTCTCTCAATCTGGTCAGCGATTTGTATTCACAACACTGAAACTCCTCTATTCAAAAAGACTCTCCCAATGCGTTAAGAATATCATTTCGGTCCATTGCAGCTCCCTCTGATATTGTTTATTATTCAAATAACCTTTTATCTTTAGACAATTAACCTCCAATTCTGAGTATGGCTATCTGACTTGTCTTTTTGACCTAAAAATTACCTCCTTATATTATTTAGAGTTATTCTTGATCACTACTAGAAGTCTTGATTTATTGGTTAGGTAACATCATATGTCAAGTTCATTGTATCTCCAATGCTTCATCTCTCATTCTATGATGTTGTATTCTATCTCTCTCTTGGATCACGCCCAGACTGATGTACCAGACCTCCCATAAATTCTATTAATGTGGAAATCTGATTCATGCAGCCTTAGCATTGGTGTGTTTTTCTTCACATCTTCAGCACCATTTGGAGCTCTGGTGCTTATCCTTCGGTGATGTGTCCGGTTTCAGCCAGCGTTACTCGGTTCGCTCTCCGCTCTGTAGCCATCTAGTGTTTTTACAGTGTGGGGTAGCTAGCCTCCTTAGTCACCTCTTACAAAATGCGTGGCATGTAACAATGGTTCAAATTCTTTACACCCCAATTTGGGCCCCGGTAACTATTTGGGCGTGATGTTGTATTCTGAAAACTCATCTGTGTGGTACCGGGGCCCACAAGGGAAGCACAGAATAGTACCACTGCAACCTACAAGGCATGTCGTAAGAGGCAACTGATGTAGGACCTAGGGAAGCTACCCTAGTAAATAAAAAGCATCGCTGAAATCGGATGTGCTGGCTACTTGTAGGTACATAGCTGACAACGCACAATCAATCTTAGGCTCAGATCACATAGAGATCACACAGAGTGGTTAACAAGTGGTCGATGTAGAGCGTACGAAGAAGAAGACTTCTTAGCATGTGGCACACAAATTGCATTGACAATGGCAAAGAAGTGTGTGTGTTGCCAACATATCTAAAGGATTTTGATACGGATTACAAGGGTCATAAATTTTTATGTTCATTTGAAAAGTTAGTTTATGCTAAACTGGTCGATGTTCTGGACTTAACTCTGTGTTTGGATATCAGAAAATGTGACTAAATTGTATTCATCTAAAAATGACTTAGACAAAAGAAACAGAAAATCCGGTCTGCTAAAAACAGTCGTATTAAGCAGATTTAATGTAGATCAGCATAAGTGGGCCTTATTGTGCAAAGAACAAGAGCTTAACACAAAATGCTGACCTTTCTATAGAACATCCATTAAGAAGACCAGTAAATTAAGAAGACATGCCTTGTTCTGGAACATATTTTTCCATATGTTGCAAAAAACAAGAGCTTAACACAAAATGCTGACCTTTCTATAGAACATCCATTAAGAAGACCAGTAAATTAAGAAGACATGCCTTGTTCTGGAATCCCCAGAGAATAAGAAACAAGAGAACGGACAAAAATTATGGAAACGAAAGTTGGGATCAGATCTTAAGGTGATTCGGAAAGCAAGGTAAACCTGGATTAGATAGTACTAGACATTAAAAAATGATGTATATTTGTTGAGGACCTATGCTCAAGAGAAAGTTGAAAGGATTATTGTTTTGACCAATAATATAGGTAATAAATAACATTTTTCGTAGCTCTTTCAGACCATAGGGTATGAAGCCATCTCACTTTTCTTGTTCCGAGTGTGTAGGAGGCAGAAGTGCCAATTCCTTTCCTCGCATGTGGAATTGAACCCACAACCCTCTTGTGTTCGATAGGCGAATGCTCATGCATTATGCTAATCTGTCCCACAATAATATCTCAAGTAAATAATGCCTCATAGTGCCAATTTCTTTCCTTGCTTGTGGAATTGAACCGACAACCCTCTTGTGTCCGAGTCAATAGACAAACGCTCATGCATTATGCTAATCTGTCCCACAATAATATCTCAAATATATAATGCCTCATAATAAAACATTTAGAAGCCTTGTTGGTAAGGAAATGAGCAACTCATATAGTATCTTTTTGAATAATATACATAACTGAACATATTTATTTCTCAAGGTGTTTCTGAAAGAGTCAGGAGTCGTCTGAGTCGAGCCTCTAGTTTTGATACAGAATCAACAACAGACACAACTGGTACACCTGTTAGACAGCCAGCTCAGCAGCAAGGACAGCAAAAGAGGACAGAGCCACCTGTTTCATCCACAAATGGAAACGCAGGAGGAATGGGAAGCTTCTTTTCAACACTACAATGGTCGGATGATTACAAGGAGACAGATCCACAAGCTGGGCCCTCAGAATCACATTTGGGGTTACTAAATAATGATTCTGATGATGATGAGTTTGGTAGTCTTAGAACAAATATAATAGTAAGTGACGTGCCTGCAGGATATGAGGCTGTCACTCATGTTCCAAAAGTAAAGGATGATAAACCAGTAGATTTCTTCAGTAGCGAACTCAATGCTCATTCTGATGATGAAAGGGAAGAGATTGACTTGCTCAATATGAACACTGAAAAATCAAATACTGTAACAGACCAAATGGACTTACTCAAGATTGGTGGTGACCCTTCAAATTTTGATTTGTTGAGTGGACATGACTCAAATCAGCTGCCTAAAGTAAGTTCGCACGAGCCTGATTTGTTGGGAATGTCTGCTGCAGATGATACATTTGAACCCTTCCCAGAGTTTTCAAGAGGCTCTGTGCCAGTTCCAACCAAACCCGACCTCATGACATCAGCTGATCCATCTTCAAACAATGCTTTTGATCCATTCCAAAACTTCACCAGTGTCAATCAAGCAGCTAGTACATCATCTTCAAGTCAAGTCAACACATCAAAGAAAGCTAATCCTGTTAGTTCTGACGACACTTCTTTGCCTTCATGGAAAGCACGCAGTCATCCAGTAAAGATACAGAACCAGACTTAATGGCAAACTGGACAGCAGCAAGTGTTACAAATCTGAATAAACAACCCAATACGTTTGCAGCCACTAACAACTTAAGCCCTGGTCTTGGAGGCATGCATAAAAGTGCAAGCACAGGTTCAGCTATGAATTTCAGTAGCATGCTGATAGGGCCCAAAGGAGGTAGAGCATCACCTCAGCCAGGAATGATGGGAATGAGCAGTGGCATAGGGCAGGTACCAAGAGCAGATCCATTTGCAGACTTAGGTAAGTATAACTGTGAAATTTACTTAAAGATGTTAACCACTAACTACATAAAACATAAAGTCTGCTAAACGTAGTAGATGTCAACGGCTAACTACATAAAACGGGAAGTCTGATAGACGTAGCAAAGATATTACCCGCTAACTACATAAAACACGAAGTCTGCTAAATGTAGTAAAAGATGTTAACCGCTAACTACATAAAACATGAAGTCTGCTAAATGTAGTAAAAGATGTCAACCGCTAACTACATAAAACATGAAGTCTTCTAAAATGTAAGACATGAGATTGCTGGGGGTAAATCTTCTGATATGATCATCATTCACCATAGACTGAGCTTTTAGATTCTCTGATATAGTCTGCTGCCTGTTTCAGAAGTTCCGTCTACCTTCTTTTCGAAGGTAGGGGTATAGACCACATTATTTTCCTCATTTCCACATTATTGTCTGCCTGCAGTAGAATAATTTTAAAAGACAAGTTCTACAGTCATATCTGCTAATTCACAGTGACGGTGGCTATATATATATATATATATATATATATATATATATATATATATATATATATATATATATATATATATATATATATATATATATATATATATATATATATATATATACATATATATATATATAATAAATTCGTACTTATTTATACTTTACATAAGGCCTGCAAGTAATTTCACCATACCGATCTGTCCTGGACAACTCGTTCAATCTATTCCATAGAATTGAGTCTGATATTTCTTGCCTCTCTCAACAAAGTTCATCTCAGGATTTCTCTGTCATCATCATCTCTTTCTTGAACCCTTTGCCTCCCATTTCAATGCCTGCTTTGGTATTCTTTGATCATTTCTTCTCAAGGTATGTCCAACATAGCTCCATCTTCTCCTTCTTATAACAGTTGTTATTAGTGGTTGCCAGACATTTCTCCGATTTCCTCACCTCCTGAATTCGTTCCATTTTATGTTCATTATTTTTCGCAGACGTCTATTTTCAAATGCATTCAACTTACTTTCTATATCTTTAGTTATTTTCCAACTCTCGCTGGCATATGTTAGGATTGATACAACATTTGAATTGACAATTTTTAAATTTACTTTTAATAGTATATCTAGTTTAATGGCTAAAGATGTTTATCTTGAATTTGTTGCTTGCGTGATATCTAATTTTGTTGTGTTCTGTTCTGTTCTGAGACAAAGTATAAGAAGTATAACTATCATGTCCCTACTGAACAATTGGTAATATCCATCTCCTGCAAATTCAACACTTTTTTTCTTATGTATGATAAAATGTAGGTCCTGTGTTCAATTTGAGTACGTAAAAGAACCTATGGCAGCTCAAAATTGAGAAAAGTAGGCTAGAAAGCCGCTGCCATGGCAAAATTCATTAGAAAAGGTTTTAAATTAAAAAATTCATACCAAAATATCTTCTTCACTATACTCAAAAACCATCTTCAAAATTACATCGGTGACCATTGCCGTTGCTACTGAGTTCATGAACTGCAGCTGAAATCTTCCTGTGTAAAAAAAAAAAAGAGATCGTAATGCACACATGGTTACTCACAGAAGTGCAATGATGATGGTCCAATCAATCAATCCATCTTCTGAATTCTGCTTGTGATGAGTTTTCTCTTTGCATTATATTTCCTGCAATTTAGATTCCTCATATCTGAGCAGATATTCTTCTTATGGCAGTTTTATCCTTTTTTTTTGGGCCAAGACTATCAACTATTTAATTTCCCCTACTGTTGCACTGTGAGCGTCTGTAGCTTAAGCGGTAGTGAGCTCGACCACAACCCAAGCATACCTGTTTCAGAATCTGCGCATGAAGTTTGGAAGCAAATTAGAACCCTTGGATTTTTCAAATGATAAAAATAGACATCACCGTTCAGAAAGCAATGGCAAACTACTGAATGTATAAGTGGTGCCTAGAAAATCGACACTCGTTACTGTTGTTGATGGCTAAGTCCTGTAAAGGATATGCCATGATTTTCATTTTTTCGCTGTCGCACTGTACCACTACTCTCAGAAAGTTATGAGTCATCCCCCTTAGAATTTCTCCCAGATACTATACCTATATCTTCTTCTTCTTCAAAGACTCCATATCGACCACTTGTTAAACCACTCTTTGTGATTTGTATGCGATCTGAGCCTCAGAGCAATTGTATGTTGTGCCAGTTATACACCTACAAGTAGGCCAGCACATCCAATTTCTGCTACATTTTTATTTACCAGGATAACTTCCTAGGCCCCTACCTCAGTCGCCTCTAACGACATGCCTTGTAGGTCACATTGGTACTATTCTTTACTCCCTTTGTGAGCCCTGGCAGTACATGGGTGGGGTACTAGACATATATGAAAATCTTCTTCACAAAACAAATTGTTCTTATTGTTCTAGTAAATATTGTTCTAGTAAATATTGTTCTAGTAAATATTGTTCTAGAAATATGACAGCTTGAAATCACAACCTTGTAAACCATATTTCTTGTTTGTCTGCTAACAGGAAACTTAGGAGTTAAAAGTTCTTTCAAAGGTTCTGGATCTAACTTATCCCAAAAGTCACAACAGATGACCACAGGTGGAACAACACCAGGTACATATATTGTGTTAGTAGTGTACCACAGGCAAAACACATATAAACAAAGTAAGGTAGTTTTAAAAGTACCAAAAAAAACCACTCATGTTGTGCCAAGGCCCACAAGGGAAGCAAAGAATAGTACCACTGCGACCTACAAGGCATGTCGTAAGAGGCAACTGATGTAGGACCTAGGGAAACTACCCGAGTAAATAAAAAACATCGCATAAATCTGATGTGCTGGCCTACTTGTAGGCACATTAACTGGCATAACGTACAATTGCTCTTAGGCTCATATCATATACAAATCACACAGAGTGGTTAACAAGTAGTCGTTCTGGAGTGTTCGAAGAAGAAGAAAAGTACCAAAATATAAAGCGACATTTTGACCAAAAGGCCTTTATCAAACAACGGATACAGGTCAAACAAGATACAAGCGATGGTCCAATACAACAGACATCATAGACACAGTGAAACAATTCATTTCATGACTGCCCTAAAATGAAAATATGTGACTACAAATGAAAATGAAATTAATATGAACAAACTAGAAATGGAAAGTAAAAATATATATATAAAACAATAATAGTAAAATATTTACATAAAATATATGTAGGGAGCGAACACCTGCATGCTCGGAACAGTAGATCCTCATGAGTCTCTGGGGGTTGGAAACCTGGAATTGCAAAGTAATGAAAAGTCTACCAATCATGTACAAACTGAATTAGGTGGACTGTGCCCGGTGCTGGCAATCTTATTTTAAAACACATAATCATTTACTGTAAGAGCACAGAACAGATGATGTATATTTCCTGCTAGCAATAAATTACAATAGTAGCTCCCAGGAAGCAAATAGAAAGGCTGATAATTACAATGAACTGAACCTGTTGATGCTTTTTCAGAAGCTCCTACAGTCATACTTTATATCTACTGTATTGGAGTAACATTGCTTTTTGAGGCGCAGTCTGTTAGTAATCTGCTTATGTGGCTGAACAATTTAATTTATTGTTTTTTTTATGAAGTTCAGTACTGATATTGTACGGACTTTTTTCCTGATGTCTGCATAGACACTTCATCTCTGTCGTGACTAGTTTTCTTCTATCGTTTTATGTCAGAATCCAGGTTTGACGGCACTGATAGCATAGTGTTGGAAGAAAGATTGTGTTGAACAATGCTCTTTTTGTGTTCATGGTGATATGTTTGCATTTTTCTATTATATTTCAGTGATGTTACATTCTGCAAAACTTTCTCTATGTTTTCTTCATGTCATAGTTCACACAAATCCCATTGCTGTTAGTCTGCAGCATTTCTGCCCATGATATCCCATATCAGTCCACTCTTTTATTTTACACTGTCCTTCTTCAGATTTCCTTTGTGTCTGCAAAGTCTTCTACTTCCGTCTACTGTCCTTCAAAGAGTTGTACTTTTACCAAGGTGCATTGTGTAGTTTTGTACACATTTTACACTGATGTTTCCTTACCACTCTTATCATTGTCTTGCTCATGTCCTCAACTTTGCCCTATCCAAAATAAAGTATTCAAGTTATTAATGAATCTTAAATGTCATCTAAACAGGTTTTCAACAGGGCAGGAGTCAGGGCCAGTCAGGTTTTCAACCTCCTTTCATGGGCCAGCAAACAAAAATTGCCCCACAACAGTCACCACAGCATCGACCACAGCAGCAACCAGCTGTCCCTAAACCTACATACTCCAGTGTGATAGGAGACCGTACTGACAGAGGGCCACGAAAAAACTTTGGTATACTTTAAATTTACAATGGGTCAAACACCTGTACATTGCACATACCAAATTCATATAGATATTAGCACAACTTTACAACTAAAATTGTATGTTTTGACTATCTATTTTTTGTATCTGGCGTCTGTGACTTTGCGGTGGTGAACTCGATCACACCCCAAGAGTGTCTGGTTCAAACTCAACAACGTGCAGTTTGGAAGCAAATTTGTTCCAGTGGACTATTACGAACGTTAAAAATGAACTTCACCGTTCAGAAATCAGTTGCAAACTACTGAGTGTATAAGTATTGCCTATAAAATCAACAATTCATTTACTATGGTTGATGGTGACGTCCTGTTAAGGATATGCCACGATTTTCATTCATCTTGTATCAAATAAGATAGTATCAAAAGTTACTCTGTCTGAAAAGTTCAATAAAGAATACATTCGAACACCAGGAGATACAGTCTTAGACCCATAATTTTCTTTGACTATGGAACACAATGGGTTATGTAGTCAACTTCACACTGACTGCATTTGCTTCCACTATACTTTCTCTGGCTTGTAATTGAATTTGAATTGATCTTCCACTGTGGGATCTCTGTAGCGAAGTTGATAACACGCTGCACTAGTAACAACATGCTGTTAAAATTCTGTGGGTCGAGACCAGCTTGGCCTAAAACCTTTGGAGCACACATGGTATGCAGTTGAGTAATAGGAAACCCTAATTCCTTTAGTTAGGAATCTAAATTACATGTACTTCTAAGTTGGAGTATGGCTTGCCTGAATGTGTGTCATATCTATTGTCAGCGTCTCTTCCTTAGCTCTTTTAGAGACCCCTCATGGAAGAGGATATGTGTATGCCTAGAGAAGAACTGTGAAACTATAGACATTCACTAACTGATATCTTGCTGCATACTACGTATTGCATAGGTGCCGCCGTGTGGTGCTGGGGTCCGAAGGAAGCAAAGAATAATACCACTGTGACCTACAACACTTGTCGTAAGAGGCGACTGATGTAGAACCTAGGAAAGCTACCATAGTAAATAAAAAGCATTGTAAAAATCAGATGTACTGGCCTACTTGTAGGCGTATAACTGGCACAACGTACACTCGCTCTTATGCGCAGATCACATACAAATCACAGAGTGGTTAACATGTGGTCGATATGGAGCTTTCGAAGAAGATGGGCGGAAATGGTAACAAGTACAGATTTGTGGAAGAGAACAGAGTAGAAACCAACCTCTGAAGTCGGAGAAAGCTTGTCTCAATGGTGAGGAACACTGATGATAGGAAAGCAAGCCTTCACCCAAAAATCAGCCAGAAGCACCATACTGGCCTCACTGACTACGCCTGAGTTCATAGCGGGTGAACGAGAAGAAGAGTAGAAACCATTACAGCTGGAGATTAAATAGAGAATGTGATGATGGATTCAATTCACTCTCAGTAAATAGTTACACAACATAACCAAACATGCGCTTGACTAGGACAGACAAGGAAAGACAGGTGTGGCAAACCCAAAAGAATACCATGCTAAGAAACAGTAGATGTAAGAGATGTCAAAACTGCATGGACAGAGATGAAGAAGAGGGTCCAGAATAGAATTATGTGGAGAGTGACAGTTGCAGTGTTATGTTCCACAGGGAACAAGGTTTAGTAGTAGTTTAGTACACCTTCCTTCATTGCATGGTAGTTGTAGTGCTATGTTCCACAGGGAACAAGGTTTAGTAGTAGTGGTAGTAGTAAAGTACAACTTCCTTTACCTTTATTGAATGACAGTTGCAGTGCTATGTTCCACATGGAACAAGGTTCATTGATAGTAGTAGAGTAGAATTTCCTTCATTTGCATAACAATGACCCAGCAGCAGTAAAATAATAACATCCTACTATTGACTGATTATAACATCAAGTAGTTTGACAATGGAGGTCCGGGTGGTTACAGAGGCAGTGAAATGTTTGGCATCTCATAACTGCTCTCGTGTTTTCATACTCAGTGACTTCATGAGCATGATTTATAAAGTCGCATCAGGAATGGTGGGTCGAAACTGGGTGGAAGTACTGGTACAGACAGGGATCAGTGAAATCACCTTCATTTTGTTTCTAGGCACGCAGAAGTCAGAGGTAATGAACGAGCTGATAGATTGGCTGGCATGGCTACAATATCAGAAGGAGCTGCTATGGACCGAAATGACATTCTTAACTCTTACAATACGCATACTAAAACCGCCTTTTTTACGCACTGTTTTTGAGGAACAAATTTTAAGGCGCAGGTGTCCTTACAAAATTTGTTATAACTTCTGCATTCAACAGCAGATACAAACTGCATACACCAAAATGTGCGCAATTGAAAGATCTATTACAAACACCCACTTGCTGTATTTGAATGTTAAAAATACACTTAAAGCATTAAATGTATTTAGGAAGTTAAAACAAGTGGTTAGAATCATATGGTCCGTGAAGTGGCTCTTCGTGAAATGGGAACTAACTTTATGGTCTGTCAGGTGCGTTGATGATAGAGTTAATGCACTGAGAGAGTCTTTCCGATCAGAGGAGTTTCAAGGTTGTGAATCACAGTCGCTGACCAGATTGAGAGAGATGGGTGTCAATATTGGTACAGCCCGAAAAGAACGACATGCCAAATATGCTAAGAGATTGATTAATCAACCATGAACTGGCATGTTGGGCTGCTGGACACTGCTGGATTTGTTGAGGCAGAGATCGGAGCAAGGGCTATAATGATAGTCCTCATATAACTGATAACATCCGACTATTGACTAATAATAATAACATCTTACTGTTGACTAATTTCACAATTGATTCCATCCTACAGGACCAAAGCCCAAAGTTACAGCAGATACTTTCAATGATCTTCTCGGAGATCATCAGTTTACAAGTCGCAAGGACAATGAACCAAAAACCCTTGGAGATATGAAAAAGAAAACATTGATTGAGGAGATGGATCCGGAGAAGCTAAGGGTAAAATCTTCAGTCTCTTTTTAGTCAGACTTTTGAAGGTTCATGATTGTATACACAGTTAAGTTCTTTGGAATAGTTAACAATGTTAGACTTATTGTTTTTATTTATTTCCTCCATTCCTGTTCTGCCTCACAGCGTCAGGATAAGAAATTTCAAGCACAGACATTTGTGTGCGCTACATAAATAGTGTCTTTAGTGGCCTCTGTTATCTCTGAGGTCCTTTTTTGAGTGGCCGGCCTTTTGCTTTGTATCCATTGTTGTTTTTATTGAACATGTTTATATTTTGGATTTTATTCTTCTCATTTGCCCGCTATGAATTCAGGTGTAGTCATGAAGCCTAATATGTCACCTCTGACTAATTTTTACATTAAGGTTTACTTTCCTTATCACCAGTGTCCTGTGCCATTCAGGCGAGCCTCCGTTCAACTTCAGAGGTATTTGTAATTTGGATTCCCAGGTAAGAAATCAAGGTTTCTTGTAGCCCAGCCACATGAAGTGTGTACACTGAGAACTTCACTTTGCTATTGGCAGCCCATTCTTCTTTGTCGCAAACTGCTACTTGGTTGTTGCCCAATGTCGTGATTTTCTGTTTTTGTCTTGTGCAATTCTGGTGGCTTGGGTGATTGTTATTTTTGCTCTTTGACAGGATTCTGCTATGCCACCTAACCATCTTTTTCATGTTCTACCTTTCGTCTTCTTCCCTAATGTTCTGTTTTAGAAGACTCTGTATACTGTGGAGTTTGGATGCATTCTTAAGTGACCAAGCCACTACCTTTCTGTCAATTGTTTAATGAAGGGGTTTAAAAGCGAAAGATTGATTTAAATATAATGAGTTTCCGTATATCGCTGGGCCCTCTCCTAAAAATCACATGCCGCATTTCAAGAGTAATGCCCAGACTTTGTAGCTCCAGCAACAATCCTAGGGAACTCCTGAAAAAATGGACTTGTGAACTAAACGATATGGTCTGGTTTCGAACCCAGGACACAAGGCAAATATCTTCACCAGCTAGACCCCCACCGATCTAACATATCCAATGTATTACTCCATTCTGACTATTGTTAATATTCCAGGTGCTGGAGTGGATAAGGGGGAAAGAGAAGAACATCCGGGCACTGCTGTGTTCACTGGGAACTGTGCTATGGGATGGAGAGGAACGATGGAAACCGATTGGCATGCACCAGCTTGTAACACCAGATCAGGTGAAAAAGGTGTACAGGAAAGCTGTCTTGTCGGTGCATCCCGATAAGGTAAGAATATTGTTATAGTATACAATTATTATCACCTTGATTGTGCTTTCCATGCAGCATGACATATTGTCTTGTAGCAACAATGGTTTATTTGTGTCCTGTTGCATTTCTTTCTTGTAGTTCATTTAGAAAAGGAAAAAAAAATGATGTGTGAACTTTATCAAGTACTGTTATATTAAGATTCTTGTTATTACCAATCTTATCTGTATCTTATTTTTGTTCCTTCTAAAAATACTGTCCTTCATTTTTATGTGTTTCGCGTATCATGTATGCCAGCTTATTACATCCCATGAGAACAATATAACTATACAATGAATCTCTGGACATTCATATACACCTAGAAATGATACGGCAGACAAGTTAGCTATGAAGGAATCAATACAGGAAAAACCATTCACAACTCCATACAGTAAAGCAAATCCTAAATACAACAAATTAAGAAATTTGGCTGAACAGATGGACACTGGAATAGAGGTCTACATATACATGGTCAACCTGAACCCCATCGACCATCTTACAAGGAGAGGTCAGAGCAGCATTTTTCTCCATACTCACCACTGAAAAGAATTCAACCACAAAACACCCCAGCTGTGCATACATCACCATGAAACTGCCCACCACCATCTCTTCAGGTGCCAAGTGTTGGATATTATCAGGATTCTTCTTTATCCAGGGCTAGATAAATGAAACACATACAAAACAAAACAACTTACAAACACAAAGATACTACAACATCCAATCGGCCAGACATTAAAGAAGAAAAATGAATGAATGTGCTAGTTTTATCAATTACCTTCTTTCATTTCAGCTCACAGACGACCCTAATCAGTCCTTGGCTCGGATGATTTTCATAGAACTGAATGATGCATGGGCCAAATTTGAAGAGGAGGGTTGCAAGCCACTATATTAATCATTCATTGTCATGTGTATTTGATATGCAGTAGTTAATGTACATAGACTGTATGCAAAAAATAGTCATTGGTGAGCTATCATATTAGCAGCTACATAGGCAGGCAGTAGTAATTTATATTAGATGAGCTCTAGGTAAATATGGGTAGACTTAGTTGATGCTTCATGCTTCTATTTGTATTTGTATTTCAATTGGCATTTATGGTATCTTTTTTCTTCTTATTAACCAGCATTGGACTGTTATACATAATGATGATAAAGTGTCATTTACTCTTATATTTTCTACTATCAACTAGTCTTTGGGATGTCTAACATAGTAATGATAAAGTGTCATTTATTGTATCTATTCATCTGTCAACTAGTTTTTGGGATGTCTAATATAATGATGATAAAGTGTCATTTACTCTTATTTTTTCTTCTATCAACTAGTCTTTGGGATGAGATGTCTGACTTAGAAATGAGAAAGTGTCTTTTATTGTATCTATTTATCTATCCTACACTATCTACTTATCTATCCTCCAGTCATTTATTGCATCCACTCATCTATCCTTCAGTCATTGGTCTATTCTAACAACATGCCATTCATTCATTGCATCTACTCATCTATCCTCCAGTCATAGGTCTAATCTAATGGTGATGACATATCATTTATTGCATCCACTCATTTTCATAGCATTTTTAATACATACCATCCATTTTTTGGAGGGTTGAAAAATTCCATTGATTTGAACAGCAAGCCTATTTAAATGCTGACTAGTGCTCTTTCTTGTGTATTACTTATGTTGTTTTATTTATGTGTGAAATATTTATCTATCTGTACTATTTATACCAAAGGTTTGTGATGACAGACACATATGTACATTACTTAACAATTGCTGATAGAATTACTCATGAAGAATTTCATATTGAATTGTGTGTTGTTACAGTGTCTGTTAGATACTGAACGCAAAAGCTTACAAGTTTCACATTTTTGCTGAAGTGTCATATTTTTTTTAGTTTGAATTCAATGTAATTGTCAGGGGACAATCGTGGCATATCCGTAACAGGATGTTGCCATGCCATCAACCACAGTAAACATGTCGTCGATTTTCTAGGCACCACTTATATTTTCTGTAATTTTCAGCTTACTAAAAAGTGAGGTTGAATTAACGGTTCGTAAAAATCCACGAGAACTAATTTGCTTCCAAATTGCCAGCCGCGGAGTTTGAACCATGTCCACTTGGGTTGTGATCGAGCTCACTACCGCTTAAGCTACAGGTGCCCACATTGTCAGTAGCAACTCTAAAGCAGAAGTTAATGCCTGGAATCGGTTCTTTATTGTCTATTGTCATTTCTCAGGTGGATGATGGAGTTGGTTGTCCACTGTTGTCATTAAGCGTAAGGGTGGTAGCTTTCATTTACGTTCTAGGGCCAGATGAGTCACCATTGTTGTGTTATATCAGTGTTTGTTTAGTGTAGTCTTGATATTGCCTATCCATCCTTTTCTCGGTTTTCCCTTGGTTCTATAACCTGATCTCTTTCTATTGTATGCTGTTACTGTTAAGTTCTTTATTTTTCCCAACATTAATATTATGTTCATATCCACCTTTGGTTCCCTTCATTTCCCCAACAAATATTGTTTATGATCATTTGTGGTTCTTTATTCCCCAACATTAATATTTTTGCATCATATACAATTTTCAGTATTATTATTTTACTTGAAAAAACAAACAAACTGAAGTATTGACTTCATTGCAATGAGTTTGACTCCATATGACCTGGTCCCTCTCTGCAGAAATGGCATGCCATCTGCCGAGAGTATTGCACAAACTTGTAGCCCTGCAACAATCCTAGGTGGTCTCTGGAAAAAAATGCAATCGTGAACAGAATGTAACAGTCTGGATTTGAACCCACGACCTTTGGGACACACAGCAAGGTCTTAACCACTTAGACAAGAAATGTCAGACTCAATTCCATGGAGGGGATTGAACAGGTTGCCCAGAATAAAGCTGTATGAACAAAAAGGTTGCAGGTTTTATGTAACATAACAGTATGAGAGGAATATAATAATATTTTGTTAAATCCTACAATAATATTGTCACATCCTTCTTCGTTCCCTTACGATGAAATCAGGCGTAGTCAGATCGCCTAATATGTCGCTTCTGACTGATTTTTGCATGAAGGCCTCCTTTCCTTGTTATCAGTGTCCCCCGCCTTACAGGCAAGCCTTCTCCAACTTCAGATGTTATTGCCGTATTCAATTATGGTTCCTTATTTCCGTAACTAATGTTTTTCTCGTCCTGCATTGTACCTCAGTGAAAGGTGTTGGGGAACCACTAATGTTATCATTCCCAAATTAGTCTTTATTCCCACATTGTCACCAAATGCTAGTCTTGTAAATCGTCATTAACGTTATCATATTTAATTTTGTTTCTTTTTTGGGGGAAACTAATGTAGGGGGATCGAGTTCTTTTTTCTCCCATTAGAGAGAATTGTCATATCCAATTTTAGTTTGTTAGATCCCCATTAATATTGTTATATCCAATGTGGAGCGTATGGCCAAATGTATTAGAGTGTACTCCGCTCGAGAGACCAGGTTCAATCCCTGTTAATGCTAAGTTTTTTCTATCTGGGGCATATAGAAAAAATCCTAACCTGCAACGCTTTATGGCGACTGCACTAGCCATGCGGCCATTAAATTCTGCAGGCTCATGTCCCCACTGTCCTACAACGCTATAAAAAGTGATAGTAAGATTTTCATTTTTAATCCACTTTTAGTTTGTTGAATACCCCATAAGAATAAGACAATTAAGGTTATTCAGGCATATAATGGGAAGAGAAGGTTTAGAACATTTGGTGACAACAGGTAAAATTCAAGGAAGGAGAGATCGTGGAAGACGGAGATGTTAGATGGCCTGGCATTGTGGTTTGACAAAAGATCAACCAACGTCAGAACTGATTACCTGTACCAATGAGAGTTATGGGGAGACATGGTCGCCTACGTAGTCAGGCATGGCACTTGATTGATTGAGATCTTCTTCTTTGCGTTCGTTCTTACAACCAATTTTAATCACTCTTTGTGATATGTTTGATCTTTGCCAAGAACGTGTATACGATGCACATTGGTTTGGTAGGCCCCTAAACACATTGACTTTTACACGTTTAGGATATGTGCATCCGATTTCAGCCAAACCTCCTTAGTCGCCTCTTACGACATGCGTGGCAGGTTACAGTGGTTCTATTCGTTACATTGCAAATTTGGGTCCCGATAACCACTTGGGCGGATTGATTGAGATGACACACCCCCACCCCTTAATATTGTTATACCCAATAATTTTGTTGTTTACATCCTCACTAACGTTATTGTATCTACTTTGGTTCTTGGTTATCCTCTCATTAAAACTTGGTGACATATTATCAGTTTACATGTAGCAGTGTTCGACTCTCAAAAAATAACCTTATAATTTTGTGTTTGTATTTAAAAAAAATTAAATGCTATTATAGTAGATTATCAAAATGTGTGATTAGCACAAATGAGCCAAATAAAATTGTTGATTTGGCATGTACACATCTTCAAAATATGGTTGAGATGTCTAAACAGAACAATACGTCTTCAGTATTTCATATTCACATACAGATAATATATATATATATGAGACACAAATGTATACCTACTTAATAAGTTAGATGACTTGAAGGTTGTGGTATGTTATTTTTTTTCAATGTTTGTTCCATCTTTGTTGTGTACAAGTATCTAATTTGTATATTTCTGTTTGCATTGTCGGAGATGACGTGACTTTTCATTCCAATAACTGCTTCTTTATATATATAATAGCATTTTAAAACAATTAACAGCTGTTGTCTCTGAACAGATGACTATTGTTTGTCATTTATTGTAGAGCTGTTCATGTGCTGTATGTCATTTATTGTAGTGCTTTTTGTCATTATTGTAGAGCTGTTCATGTACTGTTTTGTCCTTCATTGTAGAGCTGTTTGTTCTATTGAGATCATCATGACTGCTCACTCACTGTAGTTGTTTATATTTGTCCCATTGACAAAATATCATGCCTTTTATTTGTTCTTATTGTAGTGAATGTGATGTTTGTTCTTTATTGTAGATTTAAAATGTGATGTTTGTTCTTTATTGTAGAGTTAAAGTGATGTGTGTTCTTTATTGTAGAGTTTGTGTGATGTTTGATCGTTATTGTAGAGATGTTCATATGTTTGTCCCATTGAACAAATTATGTTTATTTTTCATTGTATGGTCCAACAGTATTATGGGACTTGACTTAGCCTGCTGTAACAATTGTATGTCAAATTTGGATCAGAATATACTGAACATTTGTGTATGTTTGTTATAAGCCTGTACCCATATAATGTTGTATAGATCAAAAGTGAATTTGCTGAACTGCACAGCTGATAGTTTCATCTCACCAGAACATGGTATTGGTACATTGCACTAGTCACATGATTTTCTCAATATTTTGTGACATAATAATGACAGTAGCTGACCAGTGTTAGATAACTTCCTCTAGCTATTAGAAATCTGTATCTCTAGTAGGTATGTATGCACAATTAGAAACCTTCAGTGTTCTATATCATTTTTTCTTCTGTGTTCACCGTAGAATAACCATTTATAAACCACTCTGTGTTTTGAGATAATAAGTGCATGTTAGTTTGCAGCATGATATATGAAAAAATGAAAATCGTGGCATATCCTTTACAGGGCGTAGCCATCAACCACAGTAAACAAGTCGTTTATTTTCTAGGCACCACTTATGAGTTCAGTAGTTTGCCATTGCTTTCTGAATGGTGAGGTCTATTTTTACCTTTCGTAAAAATCCCATGGAAACAAATTTGCTTCCAAACTGCCTGCCGCAGAATTTTAACCAGGTACGTTTGGGTTGTGATCGAGCTCACTACCCCGTTAAGCTACAGACGCAAGATATACATACCTTTCAAATGGTTTTTCCCCTGCCCCTAGCCTGTGACTATCTGCATACTGATAATGTGATAGTAGTGCCTGTGTTTTTGAACCAATAAGTGCATTGTGAGTTTCTAGCAGATATACATACCTTTCAAATGGTTTTTCCCCTTCCCTTAGCCTTTGACTATCTCATACTGACAATGTGATAGTAGTGCCTGTGTTTTTGAGCCAATAAGTGCATTGTGAGTTTGTAGCAGGGTATAGACACACCGTTCAAATGGATTGTTCCCCTTCTAGCCTGTGACTGTCTCTTCATCATCATCAAGTAGCTTGTCCCTTCTGGAACTTGGCTCCCATGACATCAGTCCCAAAGAACTCTATTCTGTGCAAGTTGGCCGGCATCAGTTGCAGCCATTCTCAGATAGTCAATGACATCTTTCACCCATCATCTTTTAAGTCTTCCTCGGATTCTTCTTCCAGACACCATTCCATCCAAAAATGATCTTCTCTAGGCACTCATGTCGTTGGATGTGTCCAAAATATCTACACACTGACAGTGTGACAGTAGTACCAGTGTTTTTGAGTGCATTGTGAGTTTGCAGCAAGATATACACACCTTTCAAATGGTTTTTCCCCCATAGCCGCCTGTGTCTGCACACTGTCTGACAGTAGTACCTGTGTTTCTTCTGTACAAATGGACTTGGCGGTGTCCTGAAAAATTTAGTCAATCTCTCTGAGAAAGTGTTCTGCACAAAAATTACCGCCACAGTTATTTGGTACAAAGGTCACTGGAGTCCAAGTCACAGTGACCACTTCTGGGAAGTCATTTTGTATAAAGAACATACTCATCACATTATTTTTTGGAATGCAGATTATTTGTGATAATTTCTGCAGAGTTCTCACTGTTTTATTTTCCTGTAAGGATTATGGAAACAAAGGATACCGACAGAACTGGTCGAGATCAGCCACACCGACATTATTATTCAGACGTCTATCACTTTGACGGGTCAATGAACTTCGGTCATCCAAGGTGTTCACCGGTGCAAACAAATCTCATTCCAGAGATATCTGCCGGAGGCCGCCGAGTGGTTACTGGGCCCCAAATTGGGGTGTAAAGAATAGAACCACTGCTACCTGCCACGCATGTCGTAAGAGGTGACTAAGGAGGTTTGAGTGGGGCTAGCTACCCCACACCGTAAAAACACTAGATGACTACAGAACGGAGAGCGAACCAAGTAAGCGCTGGCTGAAACCGGACACATCGTCAAAGGATAAGCACCTGATCTCCAAATGGTGCTGAAGACGTAAAACACACCAATGCTAAGGCTGCATGAATCAGATTTCCACATGAATAGAATTTATGGGGAAATCTGGTACATCGGCCTGGGCGTGATCGCAGAGAGAGACCTGGATGCCTGTTGTTGTACAATGTGTTTGCGCCCTCGCCTCCTTATCTTGTGCACTAAACAATTGTTGAGTGAATCCAATATGTACATTTTCTAGTTCACTTGTGTCATATTAGAAGTTCATTTGTGATAGCATATTGAGCCTTGTTTGTGATCTAATGATCTTATTAATACTCTGTGAGAAATGTACATTTTTGAGTTATATTTGGTGTGATTGTATTCTGTTCAATAGATAGAATGTCAACAAGATTGAGAAATGTATAATTCTTGGGATTATTGTTACTGTTTATAAATAAATAGCTGATATAGCAAACATCATACTCTACTCCGTGTTAATGTCACACAGGTGCTGCATGTTTGAACTGTTGCTGACACTTGACGGAAGTGACATGACAATCATCAAATAGCTTGTCCTAAGCATAACTTTACCACCCTAACAGTCCTTGCATGTTTGAACTGTTGATGACGCTGTGGACAGAAGTGATAATCATCATCAAATTTGCCACCCTAACAGTCCTTCAGAGTTTCTCTCATAGGCTAGATGTCCCGCCTCTGCAGCCATCATGCTCAAACCATCAGTTACATCATGAATCCATCTTCTCTATGGTCTTCTCTTTGCTGGGACGCCTCCTTCCATGATAGTCTTCTTCAACCCGTGTCTCTTTATATGTCCAAAATATTTCAATTTTCTCTTTCTTATTTGTAGCATCAGCCAGTTTTCTTTGATTCTGAGTTCTTTCTGGATAGATCAAATAGATCTATTTGTTCTCATCTCTGTCCATGATATATGGAAAACTCTTCTGTTGTAACACTTATTCAAAAGCATGTTTTCCCACTGCCTTGTCCATGCTTCACACCTATATTTTGCCACTGGGAATATGTATGTGCTTAGTATTCTGATCTTTGTTTTCTTATCAGAAGTGACAATACTGGACTCATCAGTCTACAGAAGTGACAGCATTGTGGTTAAGAGTAATGACACAGGTATACAGAACCAAAATTAAATAGCTGACAAAGCTTAATTACATTGAAGACCATTAAAAATTAGGACATACTGCCAATTCAATGAAATAACAGATTATTAAATACTAATGTCATTACTGTTAATGAAATGAATATCATTAAATATTTACGCCAGAGTGGTTACCGGGCCCAAATTTGGGGTGTAAAGAATAGAACCACTGTTACCTGCCACGCGCTCGTAAGAGGCGACTAAGGAGGTTTGGCTGAAATCGGATGCATGTGTCCTAAATGTGTAGAAGTTATGCGTTTAGGGACCTACCAAACCAGTGTGCAACATATACATGTTCTTGGCAAAGATCAAGCGTATTACAGAGTGATTAAGATTGGTCGTAAAGAACGAACACTAAGAAGGAGGAGAAGATTAAATATTTACGTATTATACTGTTGAATAAAATAAAGGATCATTAAATATTTACGAATTATAATGCCAATTAAAATGAAATAACGGATCATTAAATATTAACCATTTATTGTTAATTTAATAAAAATGGCAGATGATTAATCTTATCAGTCATCCTTGCTCCGAAGGCAGAGACGAAAAACTTAAGACTCAATTTGGTCTTGTGTCTTTCTCTACTATGGCATCTGGATATTCAAGACCAGTTTGGGATTTGCTGTTCGTTCCTTTTTTACGGTGCAGGGGTCGCTGACCACATATCAAAACTTTCCTAGTTGCCTTTTACGACATTCGAGAGGAGACAGGGGTTCTGCATGAGATTCATTTTATACTGATAATTAAATGAAAAATCATATTAATCTAACATTGTTAATTAAATGGAATGATGATGATCATGGCGATATCCTGTTAATGGATGTTTTTAGAGCCTGTCTCATACTGGACGTAGAGTATCTAAAGCCGAAAGATTGACATATAGCTCGGTCTCTCTCGCAGAAATGACACGCCATCTGCCGAGAGTATTGCACAAAACATGGACTCCTTAGCTCCTGCAACAATCCTAGGGTCTCTCGAAAAATACACTTGTAAAAAGAACGGTGCTATCCCAATTCCAACCCCCGATCTTTGGAAGGCAAGGGCTCAACCACTTAGCCACAGCTGTCCCTGGCAAGCTTCTCACGCTTGTGTAGTCATGGCAAGTATCTAGAAACCCCAATTGTTTACATCTTTATAACGAAGGAATGGTCGCCTAACCTTTCTTTTGCCAGAAGCCAGCTCTCCCATAAGAGAGCACGCTGTAGCGTAGTTGTTAGTGAACTCGCCGCAAGGCTGGTGGTCTGGGTTCAGCTCCGCACTGCGCGTGGAATTTTTCCCGACCACGACGGTCTCAGGTCGACTCCAGCCTCAACTGGGTACCAGGACATGCTCTGGGAAAGTAAAGGCGGCCGGCGTGATGCTGACCACATCACCCATTGTGTGCCGACGGTCAATGAAAATACAGGCCTAACACTGTATTGACCTATATACCACGAGGTATGAAAGGTTCCTTTACTTTTTTTACAGCTCCCCATACAAATTATCCTTATGGATCCGGCCTTACCTATCTGGGTCAGGTGACTCATCCATCAGCATATTCTACTACTTTATTAAACAAAATAAATTGACAGATCATAAAAAAAATGATACAGATAACTGTTACAGCACCTGATTCTACGTCAAATTTTAAATGACTAGGACCCAGTGCAAGAGAGACAACAACAGTGGTAATGGAAATTTCAGTGTAAAAGTTTGCAGTGTAAGATCAAGCTGGTGGACAGAAATAATGTGATTTTCATGGATCAATTAAAATGGCGGCGATTTAACCCCTTTGCTCTTCTGAGCCGAGATACTAGCTCGCAGCATTTTTTTAAAAGATGCAAAGTCAGTACGCTGGCTAATTCCGTATACATTGCAAAATAAATGTGTCCGGATGTAAAAATAAAAGTCCGTTTAACTTGTCATGCCCACAGATACAAATTTATAGCTTTGCAACCATTTGATTAAATAGCTTGCAAACTTGCATGTGAACTACACATGTTCCCAACGCTACAAAATATTTTTTGCCATTCAAACAATCATGCCATTTTTAAAAAACAATTCTTGCATTTCCCGTGCATCAATTCAACTCGGGGTTAACCATGGTAAACAAATAAGTGCGACGCGGACTTTTAGTTGAGGGTGTATATCGAAATTAGTGTGAAGCTATTTACGATCATATTGTTGACTTCTAAAAACAGACAAGGATATAACATTTCTAATGAGTTTAAAGTTACAATGCAAACAGTGTCATTAATACTATACACACATTTTCGCAAAGAGGTGCATCTGTACCACAGTATACAAGAACCAGAGAAAATAGCTCCATACCACATATGTTAACGCACGCACATTGTACAGAAGAAGTACCGATTTGAAAAGAACGGCTCTAGGTAGCTCCGTCATTGCCAGTCCCAAGCCTGAATGTAAAATGGGGACGGCATTATGACATGGAAGCTAACTTAGACTGTAATGTAAGTTATTTAAAAACAATAATACAACTAAGTCTACATTTCTTGTTTATTTCATGACTATTGTAAATATAATCATTGGCCACTATGTATGAGCTGGGATGATACGCCTTTGCATAAGACTTGTCATCAAATGTGATATTGGTGCGTTTACTGTAAAAACTAAAATTTTGTTTCAGACTCGCCACATATGCTGCCAACATCAAAGGAAACCATTATATTACAAAATCCTGGTTTCCTATAGCAATTTCTTCTATGAGACATTTGTGTCAGTATAATTCTAAGATTGGACGCACAGTTTCACTACTGTAGAATTGATGGTTTTGCTGCAATTCGCATTGGACTGTGGGCATGAGTTATTGAACGGACTAAAGAGTGAAATGTTTAGGTATCAAAAATAATGGAAAATACTGAAGATAACAATTCTTGCAGTAAATTAATATCAATATAGATGTAAAACTATGTAGAATTATCTAATACGTCACAACGAAGAGTTGCAGTAAAATGACGAAATAATATCAAAATAGATGGAGACTGAAAACTGTCACAGTAAATTAGCAAAACACGTAATCACAAAGTACTGTAGTTTTACAAATTATCAAAACAATGACAAAATACAGCAACGTTTCGACCAACAAGGCTTTTATCAAGCAAACGAACAACAGGAGTGACGAATAAAAAAAAAAAGACACAGTAAATTAACAATATTAAACAATGATTATAACAACAATGTAGATACAATTGAATTAATAACGCATAATGAACATCCCATGATTTATTTCATATCTTGAGTTCTCAGCCTATCTGCAAGGCCATTAACCACATACTGCAATCGATAAGGGTCTGTGTGGAAGAGAGTAAAGAGTTCTCTTTCTTTGCTCAGAAGCAAGTTGTTTTTCAGTGCCTGAAATGAGATTGAAAAATATGTGGCCACGTAATCTTCAAATTCTAAAAATAAAGTAAACAGTGGATGTAACACAAATAGACCAGAGTTTAGTCATAAAATATTTGTCTTCAACCATACTCTATGAAGAAGAAAAAAAAGAATTATGAAGGAAACTGTTGTAGTAAGTCTCAGTCCTGAGAGACCACAGTGCTGCTGGACAGGTACTTTACCGCTCTGTTGGTATCTGTAAAGTCTGATGTGGAAGTGAAGTCTCTGTCATAATTCTCACACCTAACTGATGAGGTAGATCTAACAAGATAGGATAGCATCCTATCCAGGATCAGTGAAAACTGTAAGCGCACTGCGATGTTTATAGCACAACCAGAGCATAACAGAAGTTGATTGCAGATAAAGAAGAAAGACTATCTGTATTTCTCTTGGTGCTAATCGCCTGGCCGTGAAGACGAGCATTTTCAAGACCACACCTAGCTAGTTCTCCATAAAAATAGCTTCCCCTTTTTCATGTCTTTCCAACAACATTGACTACTTCTTTCTTTTCTCTAATCCTGTTTTGTCTCACAGCATCAGGATAACAAGAGATTTCTAGAATGGGCATTTGTATGCGCTTCATAAATTGTGGTTTTCCCCAATATCGACTACACAAAGTAGAAAATCAGGTCGTATTCTAACAGTGTTGCAGCACAAGCAAAGACGTATGTGCTTATATATATATATTAGATAAAACAAGTACACACAAGAATTATATTTAACATGAAAAAATGTACCATTTTCTTGTTATTGATTTCTGTCACCATTCCTGCAAGGTCAGCTTCCAGATTTCCAATCATCAATGTCAACTCAGCCATAGTTGACTGAAGCTCAGGTGGAGACAATGAAGGTTGACCACTTGATGTACTTGAACCAACATAAAGTGCTGACATGGAGTCCTTAACACAGCTTTCCCTGTGTGTATTCAAAAAAGAATATGTTATTAGTTATTGATTACAAAACAATATAAACCTGTCAACAACGGGCATTCAATATTATATCTGATTAATAAGTGTAAATTTCAAAAATATACAACAGTGTATTATTAATAGATTTTTTTTTGCTAAGTAAATTGATAGTAAGAATAATATGTTTGATTGATTCTCTGGAAAACCATGGCAGGTTATGTAATAAATAAAATATCACTTTTGATGTTAAATGAAACAGCTCTGAATGAAATCGCATGCTTAGAAAGATTTATTATACCAATGATAACAGTAGAATTGTCAAATGTACTCACAACTGGGAAACTTTGGTTAGGTACTTCTCATCCATGGTTTTATCTGATGCTTTGGCACTGTTGTACTGGCTATCAAGCAATTTAGCCTTCTCCACAACCTTTTGTTTTGACAGGTACAACATTCTGTCATCATCTGGTGATTCTCCTTACAACATAAAAAATAGCCACATAAGAAACTGCAAATTGTGATAAATAATTGTAAGAAATATTGATAATTATTCTATTATTATTCTTTGATGTTTCTCAGTCGCAAAAATAACTACATGTGAAATGCGGTGCCTGCAAAAAGTTAGCAACAACACCAGAAAAGACAGACTCACCAACATCACCATAAGAAAGAAAGTTGGCACAGAACCTTGTTTGAATTACATTAAGAAACAAAGAATGAAGTGGTTTGACCACTTAATAAGAATGCATACAAACTCCAAAGTATACAGAGTCTTCTACAATAGAACATCAGGAAAGAAGGCGAGAGGAAGACCACGCAAAAGATGGTTAGATGGCATAGCAGAATCCTGTCAAAGAGCAAAAATGTCAGTCATCCAAGCCACCAGAACAGCGCAAGACAAAAACAGAAAACCACGACACTGGGCAAAACCTGGTAGCATTGTGATGATAAAAGGTGTTTCTCTAGTGGTGAAGACGTTTGCCTTGTGTTCTGAAGGTTGTGGTACGATTCCTGATCACATCATTCAGTTCTCATGTGCATTTTTTTCAGAGATCCATAGGATTATTGCTGGAGCTATGGAGTTTGTTCTTTGTATGACACTCTCGACAGGTGGAGTGCCATTTCTGTCAAGAGGGACAGTTATATGGGGAAACCTGATGCAATGAAGTCAATCCTTCGTGTTTAGACCCTTCTTTTTAGATGTTTCTCCTGATAAATTGTCTTTCTATTATATTTAATACTGATAATAAGAGCAGTGTATTGTGGAACAGTTAGTAGCTGTGAGATGTGTAATGATACATCAGATTGGTTTAATACAAGACAGGGAGTCAGGCTAGGTTCCATTCTGTCCCCATATATAATTTTTTTTTACATTCGCCAGCTATAAATTCTTCTTCGAACGCTCCATATCAACCATCATTAACCACTTTCTGATTTGTATGTGATCCGAGCGATTGTACGTTGTGCCAGTTATGTGCCTACAAGTATGACAGCACATCCGATTTCTGCTACTCTTTTTATTTACTAGGGTAGCTTCCCTAGGCCCGTACCTCAGTCGCCTCTTATGACATGCCTTGTAGGTCACAGTGTTACTATTCTTTGCTCACCTAGCGGGCTAGGCAACACATAGGTGTCTATCAATTCAGGCATAGCCTAATATGCCTCTGAATGACTTTTACATGAAGGCTTGCTTTCCATATCACCAGTGTCCCTTGCCATTCAGGCAAGCTTTACTCTGACTTCAGAGGTACTTGTAATTTAGATTGCCAAGTAAAAGATCAGGATCTCCTATAGTCCAACCGGCCCTTGTGTGCACACCAAGAATTTTGGGGGACGGCCAAGCTGGTCTTGAACCCCAGGATTTCCACTGCACACTAGAGCAAAGCGTTATCAGCTGCGCTATCAGAGATCCCAATCATATATGTTTATTATAAGCAACAGGCGATGAAAAATAATAATATGAACCTTTTTTAATTGGAGGAAAAGTAATACCTCAACTGTTATGTACTTATTTCTGTTTTCAAGACAAGTTACATACCCAGCAAATGATAAAGTCTCATTGATGATTTATCTCTTGTATCAACAACACTGCGTTCCAATCTCTTCACACTGAGATCTGGGTCTTCAAGATCTTTCTGTGATTAAAGGATGTGTAAATGGTTTCTACATGCATACAAGGAAATATGTCGGAGCATACATGGTTACTCACCAAAGTGCAATGATGATAGTCCTATCAATCAATCAATCAATAAACAAGGAAATATATAAAATAATAATGTTAAGAGAGTGGCCTAAGACATGATGACAGCTTACATTACTTGGCTGTTACAGTGCACTATGTAGCTGCTTGTGGCAAAGCACCAGAAAAATATTAAAATTAAAAATATTGAGAACATGCATTTTTTCCCGTGGCTACTTATGGTTGTGAATCATGGACCATTACACAAAAAACAAGAATGAAAATCCAGTCCTTCGAAACTAAATGCTAAGGAAAGATCCTACGAATATCATGGACAGAAAAATAAAGAACACTGATGTCCTGAAAGAACTAAATGTTAAAGAAAATTGGCTCATAAACAATATACTATACAGAAAAATTAGATACTTTGGTCACATTAAGCGTCACGATGGCCTGGCAAGAACAATACAAGAGGGCAGGGTCCCAGGACGCAGAGGCAGACCAAGAAGAAGATGGCTACAAGATATTAAAGAAACCATGAATATGACTATCAACAAGTGGGTTAACTGGCTAGAGACAGAATGAATTTCAGATGCGTTGCAAAGAGAGCAATGTCCTATAACGGATACGCACCTTGATGATGATGTAGCTGCTACAGTACACTACTTGGCTGTTACAGTACACTGTTTGGCTGTTAGAGTACATTACTTGGCCATTACAGTACACTACTCACCTGTTACAGTACACTAGTCAGCAGTTACGGTAAATTACTTGACTGTTACAGTAAATTACTTGGCTGTTATGGTAAATTACTTGGCTGTTACTGTAAATTACTTGGCTGTTACAGTAAATTACTGGGCTGTTACAGTAAATTATTTAGCTGTTACAGTACACCAATTGGCTGTTAAGGTAAATTATTTAGCTGTTACAGGACACCAATTGGCTGTTAAGGTAAATTATTTAGCTGTTACAGGACACCAATTGGCTGTTACGTTAAATTAATTAGGTAAAGTTTGGGGATCTGGGAAAGTCAGGGATTAGTAGTACCTTTGGTAAGGATGGTTGTCACGCCCTTCTCAGGGTCCATCCCCTTTTGGTACAAACCTGACTTCCAGCCCATGCCTATGGCTCCTAGTAGTTGTCAGCATGCTTCATAATTGTTTGTTAATTTTTTTCTTCATATCATGATCAGCTTTATCCATAGTAAATAATGCATTTTTTTTCTCTTCAACATTTTCAAGATATTCATCTCTGTTTAAGGGGGGACTCTGGTCTTGAAACTTTTTCGTTGCTTTGGTATTAATGTAGAATTTGTATAACAATTTTGAAAGATTATGACTTGGAATAGTAGAAAAAAATTAGTAAAAAAAAAAAAAAGTCAACGCGTTGCCATGGAAACAATACAAAATGGTCACCAAGCACAAATTTTCAAATCCCTAAGGCTCTGAAGTTAATGAATATAAATTAATTCTGTTTTCAATCAAAGGTGAGCAATTGTAATATCTACAAAATTACACATTCTTTTTAGGATATATTAAATATTACATTTTTTATGAATTTTGTGTAAACACACCCTCCAAAAACAGCTTTTATTTGACCAAATTTTGAGGGAATTTTTACTCAAAAATTTATAAAAAATTAAATATTTAATATATCCTAAAAAAGATGTGTAATATTTTAGATATTACAATTTTGCACCTTAGAGTGAAAACAGAATTCATTTACATTCATTAGATTCAGAGCCTTAGGGATTTGAAAATTTGTGCTAGTGGCCATTTTTATTGTTTCCATGGCAACACTTTGACATTTTTTTTTTTACTAATTTTTTCTACTATTCTAAGTCATACTCTTTCAAAATGCTTATATAAATTTTATATTAATATGAAAACAACGAAAATAGATTCTTGATTTTCAAGACCCGAATCCCCCCTTAAATCATGCAAAAATCAGAGAGTACTATATGAAGTTGTTATACAAGAGCAAATAAAAGAAGAAAGTAAAATATCTATACAGTTCAAAAATATGATACTTACCATTCGCTGCTTCCAATGTTTCAAGTTTTCCTCCAATACTTGTTTGGCAGCTGACAGGAGATGATGTATCTCTCTGTGACATCTGGACTCGAGTTCATACAACATAATGAGGAACTCATTACGAGATCTTTGAGTAATGAGCTGCTCTATGACCTGTATAGGAAAAACACACAAACTTATACAAAGCAACACAAAAGATAATGATAATCAAAACAGTTCTCCACTCAACACTGACTCACCAAGTCTACAGGTAACAATGTCCCGAGAAACCTCACTCTGTTTCCCACAAATACTGAACTAGTTTCATCGTCATCAAATAGCTTGTCCTGAGCATAACTTTGTCACTCTAACAATCCACCTCAATTTCTCTCTCATAAGCCTCTGCAGCCAAGATGCTCAAACCATCAGTTACATCCTGAATCCATCTTCTCTGTGGTCTTTCTCTTCTCTTCTTTGCCTGGATGCCTTCTTCTATGATGATCTTCTCCAACCCTTCGTGTCTATTTACGAGGCGCATTGAAAAGTAATGCCTCCAAGTCCATAACTTTGTTAATATACATAATTTACAAATGAAACATACATTTTCAGAAAGCTTGAGATGTCCACTACACAATAGAGTCATTATTTTTCGACATAGTCACCTCCACGTTCCACACACACACGCCAACGTCGAACTAGTTGTTGCATCCCGTCGAAGAAAAAATCTGATGATTTTCACAAAGCCAGGTACGCACATCTGCTGCCACATCCTCGTCAGAAGCATATCTGTTTCCCTTCAGATGTTCCTTGAGCTTTGGGAACAGGAAAAAGTCACAAGGTGCCAAATGCGGGCTATATGGTGGGTGCGCTAAAATGTCGTCAAAATTGAGACGCTCTAATGCTGCCGCTGTTTGTCTACTGGTGTGTGGACGAGCATTGTCATGTTGAAGGACTGCGTGTTTTCCAGGACGAACACGTAGCAGTCTTGCCTGTAGTTTCTTCGTGCTTTCACATACCGATCAGAATTGACAGTATTGACGCGTTCCAAAAATTCTGTGTGGATTACGCCTGGCAGTCCCGAAAATGGTCATCAAAACCTTTCCGCTAACGCAACAGTTTTAATTTTTTTGGGTGGGTGAGTTTTGTGCCTGTATTCCATAGACTGGCGCTTGTTTTCAGGGTCGTAATGATGCACCCATGACTCATCGCCAGTAACATTTCTGCAGATAAAGTCATCGCCTTCTCGTTCATATTGCATCAGGTGTTCCTGACACGCCTGATGTCATCAGATTTTTCTTCGACGGGATGCAACAACTAGTTCGACGTTGGCGTGTGTGTGGAACGTGGAGGTGACTATGTCGAAAATAATGACTCTATTGTGTAGTGGACATCTCAAGCTTTCTGAAAATGTATGTTTCATTTGTAAATTATGTATATTAACAAAGTTATGGACTTGGAGGTATTACTTTTCAATGCGCCCTCGTATATGTCCAAAATACTTCAATTTTCTCATTCTTATTTGTAGTATGAGCCAGTTTTCTTTGATTTTGAGTTCTTTCTGGATAGATCTATTTGTTTTCTTCTCTGTCCATGATATACGGAGGACTCTTCCGTACCATATATTCAAAAGTACATATGTTTTTCCACTGCTTTGTTAAATGTCCATGTTTCACACCCATACGTTGTCACCAGCAATATATGCATGCTCTTAGTTAGTTAGTCTTTCCTCTTGGGCCTGTGGGCGGCATAGGTAGAGGTCATAGTTCTCCATGTCTCAGTGTTCGTGCTATCTGTTTTAGGTCTTTAATGTTTACTAGGCCCATCGTTGAGCCTTCTCTGGTGATGGTTCTACGCAGAGTCTCTCTTGGTCTTCCTCGCTTTCTTTTTCCCTCTGGTGTCCATATGAGGGATTGGTAAGGAGTCTTCTCTCATCCATTCTAAGTGTGTGGCCGATGTAGTTCCAGCGGCGCTTTCTTATAAAATTTGATACATTTTCTTGCTTGGTCTCTTGTCTTATTTGTGTATTGGGTCTGAAATCTGACCATTTGAGGTTCAATATTCTTCTAAGACATTTATTCTCAAAGTTATCTAATTTTTTTTCTAGAGCTTTTGTTGCTTTTCAACTCTCGCATCCATAAGTTAATACTGGAATCACACAAGAGTTAAAGATCTTTAATTTTAAGTGCTTGCTGAGTGAATTGGACTTCCATATATTTGACAATTTGTTAAAAGCACTTGATGCCAATGCGATTCTGTGTGGAATTTCTGGCGCTGTATCCCCGTAGATGTCATCATACTCCCTAGGTATGTAAAATTTTTGACTTTTTCAAGAGTGTAGTTTTTAGTTGAATATTTTCTGGACTGCTGGTAAGGTCAACAATTTTGTTTTTGTGGTGTTTATTTGGAGACCAATTTGTCCTGAGATATTTTGGAGAAGGTTTGTTTTCATTTGAATATCTTGATGTGATGAACTCAAAAGGGCATGCTCTTAGTATAACAACAAATAATATTGCCTGGAGTCAGTTCAATAACCAATAACAAATGGTGGGGGGTCACCCTGTGCATAGACAAGAAGTTTGATCATTTCTCCAGTAAGATTTACACACTGACAAAACTATCATTTACCTTATCTTGTTTTTTAATGAAGTAGTCCTGGCGATGAAGTTTCAAATCGTAATCTCCAGTCAGAATTTCAGTTCCTTGCAAACCTCCTAATTCTCTAATCAAATCTGGCAGTTCTGATGTTATAGAAGATGCTTCAGCCTTAGCACTATCTATGTTTTGCTCCACTTTGTGATGAAGTCGGCTAGAAAGTTGAATAACTCAATGTGAGATTTATCTTTTTATTTACACATATAATAGCAAGACTAAAAAATTAATAATACAAAATACTTTTTTCACATCAATTCTTTATTGAACCGTCTGTGGTGCCGGGGCCCATAAGGAAAGCAAAGAATAGTACCATGGTGACCTACAAGGTATGTCGTAAGAGGCGACTGATGTAGGACCTAGGAAGCTACCCTAGTAAATAAAATGCATCGTAGAAATCGGATGTGCTGGCCTACTTGTAGGAGCATAACTGGCACAGCGTACAATTGCTCTTAACCTCAAATCACAGAGTGGTTAACAAGTGGTCAATATGGAGCTTTCGAAGAAGAAGTTTATGAACTAGGAATGAAACAAGTTGTGAAATTTATTAAAGCACAACAGATCAAGTGGTTTGGACATCTTCTTCGAACACTCTGTATCGACCATTTGTTAAACTACTGTGATGTGTATGTGATCTGAACCTAAGAGCAATAGTACGCTGTGCCAGTTATACGCCTACAAGTAGGTCAGCATATCCGATTTCTGTGACACTTGTTATTTACTAGGGTAATTTTTCTAGGCCGCAGTGTTACTATTCTTTGCTCCCCTTGTGAGCCCCGGCAACAGACTGGCTGTTTGGACATCTTACATGAATGTCCTAGTAGTTTCAACCACAAAGAGCTTGATTCCTATTCATTGATTAGGCAGCACAATAGTTGAGGTTGCCTGTTTCCGGCTACACCGCCGGTGTGCCTTTGGGTCTTGGCTGGTAATCTTCTGTGATCATCATTTATTTTAGACTGAAATTCAGAATTTTCTAATACAGTCTTCTGTCTTTTCAGGATTTCTTGGTTTTTTACTTCCTTGAATTAGCTGTTTGAAAATTGAGGAAATAAATCGGCATGGAAAGAGTTAACTAGCTGAAAATGATGTTATCCCATACCTGACTTCCGTTGCTGATGTAGGAAACTGATTTGACTTCAGAATATGAAGAATAGATCTAGCTTCATTCACTGCACTGAGTGCCTTGCTAGCACCTACCAGTGCATTTATGCGGTCACACTCACTTTTAGGAAATCTGCAAACATATATTATTTTACATTTGCTGAGTAAGCAGATACAGTCAGACAGCTAGGTTAAAAAAAAAAATGAAAGAATACATTTTTTACATTCGTCTGCTGTGAATTCAAGCATAGCCCTAATATGGCACTTCTGACTGATTTTTACGTGAAGGCTTGCCATTCATGCGAGCCTTACTCCAATTTCAGAGGTACTTGTAATTTAGAACCCCAAGAAAATGGATCAGGGTCTCCCGTAGTTCAACCTCGAACCCCAGAAATTCCATGGCATGTAGTCACTAGTACAGCATTAACAACTTCACTATTGGTGACCTACAAAGAACAAAATTCTAAAAAGGGTATCAAATGTCTTTTTTTTTAAATTGGTAATATTTCTTGTAGGTGTCTGTAGCTTAAGTGGTAATGACCCGCATGCCCAGCATGCTTGTAACGCATTGGACGACGGGTGACAAGCTCCCTGTGCGTGCGGGTTCAATTCTACGGGCTGGCAGAAAAGCCACAGGTTCTCCAGATTTAGGGTGTTCATGGCACTGAACCAAAGGGTTACTATGTCTATGGCACCGAACCGAAGAGCTGAAAGCTCAAGTACTTCTGGATCAGGAAAAAAAAAATAAGCGGTAATGAGCTCGACCACAACCCAAAAGTACCTGGTTCAAACTCCGCTCTGAGCAGTTTGGAAGCACATTCATTCCTGTGGAAAAGAACAGTAAAAATATACCTTACCGTTTAGAAAGCAATGACAACTACTGAATTTATAAGTGGTGTCTACAAAATTGAAGACTCGTTTACTGTGGTTGATGGACAAGTCCTGTAAAGGATACGTCACGATTTTCATTTTTCAAAATGGCTTGATATAAGAACAAAGACTTGACTGTGGCAGACAGGTGCATACCATGTCTAAGAGTCAGAGACCAAAAAAAATGTTTCTTTAATGCTGATATTGTCTGTACAAAATCAGTCATGATTTACGTGAATGATGACAATCCTCATCAGTCCTTGTTGTACCCAAGGACACATAGGGCAGAGACAAAAACATTTAACTCAATTAATGATGGTAAATCACAATGTATTTGATTTCCTTTTTTCATTATTAAAATGAAAAGTGTTTGAAATGTAAACATGTCACCATGAACACTAAAAGAGCATTGTTTAACACAATCTTTCTCCCAACATTATGTTGTCAGTGCCAAACCTGGACGCTGACATCAAACGATAGAAGAAAGAGTCAAGACAGATATGAAGTGGATCGGCAGAATGCTGGGAGTATCAAGAAAAGACTGGTTTAGAAATGAAGATATCAGGAAAAAAGTGGGTACGACATCATCACTGAACTTCATCAAGAAACCACAAAAATAAATGGTTCGGCCACATTAGCATATTACCAACAGACTGCGCTTCATAGAGAAATATTACTCCAATCCAGAGGATACAAAGCAAAAGGCTGTTCACGCAAAACAAAAGGTGGACAACCGAGGTAACAGAGGCGGCAAAAAACACTGTTTATGAGAGAGAGAGAGAGATGAAATAAAATAAGTTATGAAAATAATGTAAATAGAGAGAAACATGAGATAACAGAAGCTATGCATAATCTTACAGATCACTAGTAGGAACCTACATTTTCTGCAAACAGAGAATTCTGACAGTCCTCCAAAAAATTATCATCATTACTTAGGGATACTTTTTCTGGCAGACTCATATTGACAAGATCATAGCGTTCTGGAACTGGATCTCCTGTCATGTCTGATACACCCTGAAATTTATGAACACACAAGAAGCATGTTACTGGAAGGAATATATCCATATAGTATCATTTCTAAATTTAAACATCAAAAACTGAATCCTTCCTTCCTTTCTAAACAAAGGGTATAAAACTGAAATATTGACTTCATTGCACTATATTTGATTCCATATGGCCTGTTCTCACTCTGCAGAAATGGCTTGCCACCTGCCGAGAGTATTGCACAAACTCCGTAGCTCCTGCAAATGCATTCGTCAACAGAATGGCGTTGTCCAGATTCGAACCCATGACCTTCAACTCGCGAGGCAAGGGCTTAAGCACTTAGCCAGAGACACTCCAGTAATAATTTTAATTGTAGGTAAACATATCTAGGCATACTGGCAAAGAGAATAAGAGGACGACCATGGAGAAGATGGGTTCAGGGTGTAACTGATGGGTTGAACATGACGGCTGCAGAGGCAGGACATCTGGCCTACGAAAGAAAGAAATTCCGGAGGACTGTTGGGGTGGCAAAGTTCTGCTCAGGACAAGCTATTTCTTCTTTCTTTCTTCTTTTGTCGTCACACTGCTACCGGGTTGTTGCCCAGTGTCATGGTCTTCTGTTTTTGTCTTGCGCTGTTCTGGTGGCTTGTGTGATTGTTATCTTTGCTCTTTCACAGGATTCTGCTACGCCATCTAACCATCTTTTCCGTGGTCTTCCTCTTGCCTTCTTTCCCGATGTTCTGTTGTAGAAGACTGTATACTGTGGAGTTTGGATGCATTCTTATTAAGTGGCCAAACCACTTCATTCTTTGTTTCTCTATGTAATTCAAGCACGGTTTTGTGCCAACTTTCTTTCTTATGCTGATGTTGGTGACTCTGTCTTTTCTGGTGTTGTTGGCAACTTTGCGCAGGCAACGCATTTCACATGTAGTTATTTTTTGTGGCTGCGCTTTGCTCATTGTCCATGTTTGGCTCTGGTAACACAAAGTAGGTATAAAAATGCTGTTGATCATCTGTTGCTTAGCTGCCTGTGAAATTTTGGGTGCCTTAACAATGGGGCTAGCTGGTAGGTTACAGCATTTGCTTTGTGTACTCTAGCCTCTATCTCTCTATCCAGTTTTCCGTCTTCTGTGAATATGCTTCCTAAGTATTTGAATTCTTTCACTTGGTTTATTTTAGTGCCATTGACATGGATGTCTAGATTATTATGTTTTCTTCCCATATTCATTATTTCTGTTTTAGTGTTGTTGATTTTCATGTCATGTTTTACACAATTTTTGTTCAAGGTGTCAATATGATGTTGTAGATCTTGTTCATTTTGATGTATCAGGCACTGATCATCTGCAAACAGCAGTTCATTTATTTCATCATTATCTGAATTTGACTCTACAAGCTATTTGATGATGATAAATCATATCTGACTACAAGTTTAGTTGTATTTTACACAATGACATAGTTCTGATTAGTCATATGGGAATACCATCAGAGCTGACTTATGCCTATGGGTTTCTATTTGCAAGCCCAGTAATATGTTATTTTCCTACGAGTGTTATTATACAGTAGTGAGTGCTAGATAAGTAACCACTGCATGACAAGTTGAAGACATTCCAAAATAAATGTTTAAGAAGAATCCTGCACATTTTCTGGCTAAATACAATAGCAAATGAAGTGCTTTTAAAATGAATAAATTGTGCGTCATTGAAGACCACCATTAAAATGATAAAGACGGAGGTGGATTAGGCATGTATTCATGAAACAAGAATAACGAATGGCATATGCCAATAGGGACATTGGCTAGGACAGCTCTCCAATGGACAGTGAATGGGAAAAGGTCTTGACATCCAAAGAAAACATGGAGAGGAACTGTGGAGAGTTGAAAGATTGCGGCCTGACGTGGGAAACAGTAGAAAGACAACAGAACAGACACCTGTCAAACAGGACACAAAAAGTATATAGATATAATATGCTGTCCAGTATTGTTATCTTATATGGTTTTAACAATGGGAAAAATGATCAGAAAATTTAAGACATATCTAACCTCAAAAATTGCTTTTGGTGAAGGCAGTTAAATCACGAGAGAACTTTTCTTCTGTTTCATGAAATGCTGTCAGGTCACATTGTGTTAGGAAATGACCACTGTCCACTGTCTGGCCTTCTTTTTGATCCCCGGAAGGTGCACTGTATAAATCAATCAATTTCTGTACACTTTCAGTCAAACTTTGCAAGGTAGCAGTCATCTAATATAACATACAAAAAAGAAGAAAGCAATAAAGAAAAAGGTGATAACATACTGGCATCATTTAAAATAGCTGTTATCAATAACAATGTTTCATCAATAAAAGCAACAATATGCAGTAAGTAAAATAACCCTTTTTCATAACATGAGGTACATTAAGGAATACAGTTTTGGGCCCCTATTTTTCATAGACCATCAGCAAACGTCTGTTTTTTTTAAAAGGTTCAGGGACAATGGATGGAGTCGCTGAGGAGATCTAGGCTGACAAAAACCAGTTTTATTTTTGTGCCAGGGCATGCAGTTGTAAGGGGAAATGAGCATGCTGATAGGCTTGCAGGTATGGCTGCTGTACAAAAGCAGGCGAGCAATGGACCAGTTAGTTTGTTCCTTTCGTACCAAAGGCGGCACATAGGGCAGAGGTTTTAGATTTCCATGTCATGCAGTTCATTGCTAGCAGTTGGAGATCTTGTATGGTTTTACATCCCAACAGTTTACTTTCTTGTAGGATTGTTCTTGAAGAGTGGTCTTTGGTCTTCCATGTTTTTTTCCCAACTGGTGACCACATAAGGACTTATCGATTTAGTCTCTTTTCATCTGATCTAAGAACATGACCTAAATATTTCCACCTTCGTTTCCTTATATTTGATACAGGTTGTTGGTATGTTTTATCTCTCACTGTGTTGTTCGAAATGAAATCACTCCATTTTACTTTCAATAATTTTCGGAGACATGTATTCTCAAAGCTGTCCAGTTTCTTATCAATTTTCTTTGTTGATTTTCAACTTTCACAGCTGTAGGTCAGTACAGAAATCACACATAACCAAAATCATTTATTTTTGTACATATACTAAGGTCTTGAGATTGCAGATATTTGTTAACAGTGAATGGACCAGACTGATATTATAAATTCCCTAAGGGAGAGAGGATGTTACATGATTCAATAGTGGTAAATATGGTGGTAATATCCAGTAATAGTGTGAATCTACAACACTAACAAAGTCCAAGTCAAATGTGACATTGCTAGACAAGAATATGCTGGTAGCCAAAGAAGAATAGTAAACCAACAAAGAACCGGTGTCGTTAGTCACTGAGAGGGCGAGATCTACTGAGGAGGAGATCAGAGCACTTATCGACTAATTGGTTCGAAGTGCAGTGATGATGATCCTACTACTAAACTAAACCGCCTATTTGTACAGCCATATTTTGGACTGGTGGTTGCTAGGGTAAAATACATGTGTGCTATCCTCATAGCAATATGCACACCAAAATGCAGAGAGAATTTGCAGGCAGGCACCATTATCTTGGGAGGCACCAGGTAGCAGTGTGATAATTGAGATATCTCTTGAACTTACCTAATCGGGAACTACAGGATTAAAATGTGGCAAGCAAGAGTGTATCTTAAGGTAAATGCAGTCTCAATCATTACACAAGAAAGTAGAGCAAAGAGTAGCATACTGAAGAGATCAAATCATGAATTGGACATGCAGATGATATTGTATGTCTGGTATATAAGACACTGATCCTGGCGAGGAATGGATTTCTAATCCTACTGTATTCCAAACTATCATTATTACTCTACAGAAGATTTGGGAACTGCATCTCAGTGGCAGTGGACCAGAGATTAGAGCACTAATTATGAGAACACTGATGCCAGTAATGTCATCATATATACTAATGGATCTATCATACAAAATCACAATTGCACTTGTGCCTTCTCCTCAAACTAGATGGTAAAATGGTTGCTGAGGCCAGTGGCGCTTCATGTTAAGAACATCTTAGCTATAATAGAAGTTAGAGAAATGACAGAGACCATGTCATGGCTTGTGTCACTGAACCATACTGGTGCATGCGTACTGAGTAATTCTATGTGTATGCCCCCAAAAGTCAAGTCAAGGTCAGTATGCAGACAATGGGAGGAATTACTACAGCATTCTGAGATAAAATGATCACTTTTATTTTCGTGCTAAGATATGTCGGGTGCTGAGGGCAACTGGACATGTGGGAGTTGGAGTTGATTGCTATACATTGAGTAGAACATTGGGAGTAGAGTTGAGGGCAATGGACATGTTGGAGTTGAGGGCAACATGAGTTGAGGCAAAGTACATTGGAGTTGAGGCATGGCAAGAGTTGAAATACATGGGAATTGAGGACAATGGGCATGTTGGGGTTGAGCAATGACATGAGTTAGGCAAACAGGTGCTGAGGATTTCAGCTGTGTTAGAAGAGCATGTAACCGTCCATACATACTGAATGCACTGAGAGACTCCGCTAGAGTAGTGAACTTTAAAATATGTAAATCGTGGTTGCTAGCAAGGAAGCAAGAGATGGGAGTTCAACTTGATGCAGCCTGTAAGGACAACTACAACTTAAATATGAAACGACTTTGCTTACAAAGCAGAACTGGTATTGTAAAGCACTATAATCTGAATAAAGATGCGAAGACAAGGAGAGGAGCACCCATGGACCTGTCAAGAGTGCAGTGTATAATTTCTCAAAAATTGTAATGGACAGCGAAGAAAACAAATGATGAGGTTTTAAATCAGGCACGCACACAAACAAACCTTATCAAAATAATAGGAATCAGACAACCAAGGTTCTTGGGAATATAATGTGAAGAGGAGGTTTAGAACATTTGGTGACAACGGGTAAAATTCAGGGAAGGAGATATTGTGGAAGACATAGGAGAAGATGTTGGATGGTCTGACATCGTGGTTTGACAAAAGATCGATGTCAGAACTGATTACCTGCAAGAATGAGAGAAAGTTGTGGAGAGACATGATTGCCTACACCAGCAGGCATGACACTTGATTGATTGTAAGTTTAAAACATTAACAACGTGAGACTACCTTTTCATTTTGAGAACTACATGCATCCATTGTTCTCCTTAAAGTTTTTGCTTCAAGTTTCTCTGCTTCCTCCATTCTTAATACTCTGTTGCGTAGGGTCATGTGATGGATACTGAATAATTATAAATAAATGTATGCAAAAAATAGTGGTAATGATGCAATGACAAAAATAGTAGTATATATATATATATATATATATATATATAATTCCTCTCGCACGCTATAATGTACATAAGGCCTGCAAGTAATTTCTCCATACCGTTCTGTCCTGGGCAACTCACTCCATCTCCTCCATGGAACTGAGACTGATATTTCTTGCTTCTCTCAGCAAAGTTCGTTTCATGGTCTCCTTAGGTCGTCCTCTCTTTCTTGAACCCTTTGCATCCCACTTCAATGCCTGCTTTGATATTCTTTGATCCTTTCTTCTCAAGGTGTGTCCAACTTTTTCTTATAATAGTTGTTACTAGTGGTAGTAGAATCAAACAATAAGTTCCTAACAGCCCTAAAATGAAAATCTGTGACTAAAAACAAACAATGAAATAGATGAAAAAAAAACTAGAAGTGAAAAAAAGAGATAAACAATAAAAATCAAATATATATATATATATATAGCGAATCTATAATGTATACGCCCATGTGGACAAACTCCATATTGCAGATAACTGGGATTTCCTTGAGAAGCTCTCAGATGTAACACGCACAAAGTTTCTTATAGCAGGGATTTCAATGCACGATCAAAGGAGGGGCAACGCTACCGAGAATAGACAGGGCATCGCTTTGAGTTCTGCTCTACTAAACTCTGACTTGACGATATTGAATGACGGCCGCCCAACTCGGTTAGCTTCTAGACCTGAGGACACTGATGGTGTCATTGATCTGGCACTGATCTCCACAACTGATGCTACTTTTGCTAGATGGAATGTTCTTGGGGCTCAAGATAGTGATCATCTCCCTGCGTTGTTCTTCTTAATAAGGCCAATAATTTGCGACACAGAAGACCCAAATCTGTCTTTCAGTACACGCCATGCCACTCTAATCACGAAAACCCATTACGTATACTGCGACAGGCTGCCAGAAAGAAGACTGCTAGGACTCCTTTTCTGCAACCACCTTGGTGGAATGAAAATGTTGAAAAAGCATGGCTGGAAAAAGAGGCTGCTACAAAGTCATGGCAGAGAGCACGAAAGAAGCGACCTAGAAATATGTGTGATGTGGCTGAAAAGTCTGCTATTCGCCACAAAGCCACTGGGGATTTCAAAGTATTGGCTAGTGAGGCAAAGAGTGGGTTATGGGAGACTTTCATAACGCAAGTCTGTGGCGACAAGTCTCTATATCAATTCTGGCAGTTTCATCGCAAAATGAACAAGAGGAATACCAGCCAGTGTTTTCCTACTTTACGTGACTCGTCAGGATCCGTCTTGACAACAGATGCAGAAAAGGGGAAGGGTTCCTTCATCGTTTCGTGGAACAGACAGAAAAAGGTGATAAAACTGACCGCCATAATATCATAAGTGCTCTTCGTGATATTACTAGCTCTGGAGAACCTTACATTGACTTAATAACAAAGGAGGATGTTGTTAATGCACTCAAGGCAAGCAACAGCACCGCTCCAGGGCCTGATGGTGTCCAATATCATCACATCAAACAGCTGGACGAGACTGTTATTAATGCAGTTGTGATGGATTTTAATAAAAGTGTACAGAATGCTGTGGTACCCGAGGATTGGCTTCATAGTTATTTACGACCGCTCCACAAACATGGGAAGGATCCTAAACTGCTCAGCAGCTACCGCATACTCACCTTGCAAAATGTATATGGCAAATTACTAGAGAAGATAGTGGCCAGAAAAGTAATGTGTCACTTGGAGAATGACCACATTCTCCCTGACACTTTGGGTAGCTACGGCCAATGAAAGGGACATGGGACAATGCTGTCACGTTTGCATATGATGTTTATGAAGGCTTCCAATCCAAGCAAGAGACTGTTGCTGTGGCCATCGACTTGGAGGATGCTTATAACAAGGTGAATTTTTCAATAATGGTGCGCTCTTTGATTAAATGTAAAGTTAATCCTTGGCTGGTAAACTGGATAGCTGCTTCTTTAATGGAGAGAACCGTTGCACTCCGCTTAGGAACATGGACATCGGATCCTGCGCGTATATGCCAGGGATTACCCCAGGGTTCTCCTCTATCACCCGTGTTGTTTAATATTTACACAGCAAATGTAGCTAAAATTCAGCCAACCGGATTGGGTCGGACATTGACATTTTCAGATGATATCTTAATATATAGGACTGGGTCAGATAGACGACAGATGGTTGACGACATTCAGAAAACATTGCATACCATCTCGGGTTGGGGTAGAGAGTCTCGCTCTCAGGTCAATCCTGAAAAAGCGTGTATGTTGTGGTGCTCGTTGAATAATCACATCGTCAAGGCTGACCTACCCTCTGTAATCTTTGATGAACATACCATAGAGCGCAGAGACAGGCTGCGCTATCTTGGAATAATCTTTGATCGTAGTCTATCTTTCAAACACCATATTGAACAGACAATACAACGGTGCAAGCGTGGTCTTGCGCTCTCAAAGTTATGGTGGCCGCACACCTTGAGCAGAGACTACTTGCCATTTTGTTCAATCGACTGGTAATGTCAGTGGTAGATTACGGACTCGGAATTCTTACGATATCTAGATCACAATGTGAACGACTCGAACGGGTTCAGAATGAAGGTATGCTATAGTTCTGGGCTGCACTAGAGATACCCCATTGTGAAGATGAGATATATGCTTGGCCTTCTGTCACTACGCTCCGTCATGCAATCGCCCAAACCAAGGCATATATGCGGGTTACTTCGGATAAGAGACATCCACTTCACAAGAACACTAATGATGTTAAGGGCACGAGAATCAAGCGTGGCATGTCGTGGATGGCCCAGGCTGAGAGAACAATTGGCCAGGTGACTACGGTTGAGACTCTACCAAAAGGGGAAGAATAGATCCCAACAGATGATAGCATGATGAACGTTATCTCAACGTTATCATTACTCTTGGAAGAGAATGTAGAGACTGGGGCAACATGAAGGCTGATCTCGCAGTTAAGCAGCTGATAGAAGATAATGCAAGGGATGATGATGTTGTTGTATATATTGATGGGTCGGTTCAACGTGGTGAGAAATCCGGCTGGGGTTTCTTGGCTAATGCGCATGGTAGGGTTGTTGAAGCGAAGTGGGGCATACAGGACAACTACTTCAGTATGAGGATGGAGGCTTGAGGTCTACATGCTGCCCTCCATTGGCTTTCTGGGACTTCATTTACTGGGGCAGTTGTTGTATCTGACTCTCAGTCGATGCTTCACAAGATCCAGAAGGGCAGTTTTGCATGAGTGGATGTCGTCTATAGAAGTTTCTCACCTCCAGCAGCTTACGTGGATATGCTGTCCTGGGCATGCGGGTGTTTACGGTAATGAGAGAGCGGACAGGCTTGCATCAACAGCATCGATTGTTGGGGAGTTGAAGATGGATAAGGGGATATTCTTCGGTCTCTTCGAGACTCTGTTGGATGAGGACACTAAAATCGATGTTGAATCGATCAGCGATTTAAGCAGTTTGGAGTTACCCGTTGTTCAAGTCGAACTGGATGCCTGAGAGGCAGAGTGAGAGGTGTGTTTAATCAGCGAGCCACAGGAATCATCAGTATGCATACTCTTCGATATCTGTTGGGGGAGACTGAGCACCTATGGGTCTGCCCGAGTGCAATGACGTCAGTTTAGTAACCAATAACCAATATATATATATTTATATATATATATATATATATATATATATATATATAACATATACATTTAACACACACATAGAATATGGAGCCAGAGAATATATTCTACATGTTTTAGTGTGTGTGAGAAGTGAAATTCTTCACTTCTTTTGTATCCATTGCTTGATAAAGGCATTTTGGTTGAAATGTTGCTGTCTTCTTCTTCTACTTTAGTCTGTTTACTTTACACAATTTTAATCACTCTTTGTGATATGTTTGATCTTTGCCAAGAACGTGTATACGTTGCACATTGGTTTGGTAGGCCCCTAAATGCATAGACTTCTACAAGTTTAGGACATGTGCATCCGATTTCAGCCAAATCTCCTTAGTCGCCTCCTACGACATGCGTGGCAGGTAACAGTGGTCTATTCTTTACACCCCAAATTTGGGCCCCGGTAATCACTTGGGCGAAAAATGTTGCTGTGTATTGTTATTGTTCTTTGTAAAACTACAGTACTTTGTTTTCATGTGTTTCATCATTGCTACATACTGCAGTCTTCCCTTATAACGATAATGCTATCCAATAAGTACCTTAGCTTGTTACAACGTGCCATTAAGACTTCCTTCTGGGCCCTAGCCCGTGTCAGAGATTCTTTCAACTGGTCTACATCAGATCTGTAAAATAAAGAGTTTTTATAATGAGAAAATAATAACATATCATCACAGATACAGAAGATGTGACTCAAGTACACTATCTAAAAAACATAGCCATTATTTAAAATGTTGTTGTTGACCAGACAAAACTGTTGCTGAATGACAAAATTAACAACTTCTTTTTTGCAATCGCTATTTTGATGATTATACCGTCAGATGCATTCTTATGATGAAGTCGACTGTTGTCTGGAGTTCATCTTTGGTGCTATGTAGTTTTGAATGTAGTGTTATATTGTAGGGCCAGCATTCCTTTCTAGGAGGACATACAGGGGACAGTCTTGCAGGACATGTTCTGTGGTTTGAACAGCTGTGCCAAAGGGACACAGAGGGGATGGGGAGAATTGTAGCTTGTGCAGGTGTTTGCTCAATCTGTTAGTGTCTATCCTGAGTCAGAAGATGATAGTCTAGGTTCTTTTCTAATGTCCAGGATAGCTCTTTTTTTTTCAAAGTATGTGATTTCGTTTCCTACTTGTTCACATTCTGCTCCCTTTTTTAGGATGTTTGTCTGCCTGCTCGTTACCTGGCACTCCACAGTGGTATCCATTGGAGTGTAACTCTCATGTTAGCAGAAATCTTGCTGTGCTCTTTTCCAGGGATGTAAGGTGCTCTTTTCAGGGATGTAAGTGTGCTCTGAAGGGCTTGCAAAATGGATAGTGCATCTATGAAAAATAGCACTTGTTGGAAGTCAGAGTTGGTGTTATTCATCATGATCGCAGCCTATAGTAGTGCTTGAGCCAAAATCAGTAACAATAATACAATAATGCTTGAAGAACTGTGAGAATCATTCAAAGACACTCATGGCAGAAGCTAAGGAAGTGTGTGGCTGTATATGTATTGATATAATAGACAGATATTGTTCCACTAAATTGCTTAGTATCTACTAAATTGTTTAACAAGAAAAGCTTCACTAGTTTTAAGAATAAATTGCCTATAGAAGAGATAGTACTGATCACTGAAGCATATCCCATGATTGACAAAGAAAAGCTTGAAACTGAATTTACAATACTCTATTGTAGATCCGATAAGCATGTATATTCCAAATTAATTGAGCTACTGAAATTTATCTTAGAAAATAATCTAGATGATGTTCTTAGTGAAATTACAAAAGTGATAAAAATCCTCTTTACATTTCCTATGACAATATCAGGCAGAAGAATGCTTTTCAACACTGAAAAGAATAACAACTTTTCTAAGCAGTGCCTGAAAGACTAATGCACTTGAGTGGAGAAAATTTCTCCACAGTATTCCATAGAACAAGGAGAAAATTATTACATTTTGAAAGTAAAACAAGAATAACAAATTTTGTTTTTTTTAAATGAATGGATCAAGCTTCAACAGTAACACTTTAGACTATTAGTAAGTAAAAATGTATTTTTAATTACGATTTTATCAAGTTTATGTATAAATGTTCTTTTTATATGTTTGTTTTGTTTTACACAATATTAAAACGGCTAAAAATTTTCTAAGCAGACCCACCTGCACAAATTTTAGCTACAAGCCGCCACATGTAACAGCAATGATTTATGGTTGTCTAAATATAGTAAAGTTGAGAGTGGAATAATAAATGTCAAACTTATTGTTGTATATGACAAAAAAGGACGCATTGTCTGCCATACTCTCTTTCAATGCCCTACACTCAGTCACTTATGTTGAAGTACTCTACCCCTGTACCCAGAAGTTGAAAACACTCTCTAGGCAAATGCACAACTGAAGCGGACCTGCAAATTTAGTCATGGCTGCAGGTTGAAGAGCATATGCTCTGAAGACAGCTAAATTGGAAAACTACACTAAAATCTCTGCCATACAGGTTTAACCCAAATTCTGATAACAGTATTTACTCTGACAGAGTAATCATTTAAAACAAAGTCCTAAAAATATCAAGGTCCAATGTAATGTTTGCAAACTGTTATGAATGTTAAAAAAATTAGTGGTTTCTACTGAAATCTGACAACATTACTGTTAATAATGGAGACATGAGTACTCAGGGGTGGTGGTAGCCAAGTGGTAATAAAGAAAACAAAACTATAAGGATCAACATCCAGGAAAATATTCACAAATTTATTCTGGTATGTCTGTACAGCCTGTGCACTACTGCTTTTTAGGGCGGTGTAGAACATGAGCCTGAGGAATGATTTAATAGCCATATGGCTAATGCAGTCACAGCGAAACTGTTCAGGTTATGATTTTTTCATTATGCCCATGACATAAAAAACTAATTAAACTTACCGGGGATTGAAACAGGATCTTCCGAATGGGAGCCCAAGCTCATATTCATTTGGTCAGACTTTTCATTTATAGTATACGCTAAAAATTTACATACAGAAAAGTAAAAAGCCTGTTTTATACCATAAGGTATATTGGGGAATAGGTATTGGCCAGTATTTGTCTTTGATCAATTGCAAGCGATGTGTAATGTAGTCAACATCATGCAAACTGCCTTCACTCTCCAATCTTCCTTTGGTACCAAACTGAGGCTGGGATGAGCTGAGAACCGTTACAGTTAGAACAAATTCCACTCTCACTGTGAAATTAGATCCCAGGACCACCTGCCTACAAAGCAATTGCACTAATCACTACACTATTGCAACTCTCATTTCCATACAAACTTCCAGCCAAATATTAAGCAAAACTGCTTGTACAGTTCAGTTACAAGTATAATAATAAACAATGTCATTTAAAAAACTGTCACTACTCCCTGTAATACCGCTTTTAGGGAGGCATGTGCATGTGGAATTCCACATGGCTAGTGTAATCGCCGTGAAACTGTTCAGGTTGGATTTTCTTTATGCCCCAGACAGAAAAGAACTCTTTAGTCTTGTCAGGGATTGAACCGGTAATCAAAACTAATAACTAATGATCTAAGCTGGAATAATTTCAATCAAAGCTTACTCTAAGTTCTGAGCATCAGGTTCTGTAGTGTTATCTCCAAATGCATGTAGTGCTTCCTCTAAGTGAGTTCCACTTACAGCAGCTCCTGCATCTTGTATGTATTTGTACCTAGAGAAACGCATATTACAAGAATCAAGTGAAACCATGCAAGAACTTAATAAGTGAATTTAAAATAAATATGATAAACAATGGAGAAGATGGAGATATGTTGGACACATAGTAAGAGGAAATGATCAAAGAATACAAATCAGGCAATGAAGTGGGAGGCAAAGGGTTAAAGAAAGAGAGGATGCGTTAGGGAAACGAACTTTGCGGAGAGAGGCAAGTAATATCAGACTAATTCAATGGAAGAGATTGAGCGAGTTGTTCAGGACAGAGCAGCATGGAAAAATTACTTGCAGGCCATATGTAACGTATAACGGTGCGAGATCTATATATAAATATATAAAATGAGAAATAACAAAAATATCAGAAAATGCAATTTTGTTACAAAATGAAATCATAGAGTAGGTTCAGGATTTTATATACCGTTGAACTAGCATATCTCAGGATGGTGGTTGAAAAAAAACATTGAGTCAAACGTTCAACATACTCAACAAAATCTGGAAAGTCAAAGTATTAAATCTTACAACAAAACTAGGAGGAATATATATAGAAGCAGTGTCCTGGGAGTGTTATTATACAGTAGTGAATGATGGAAAATGACCTAAAACATAGCACAAAAGATACTATAATAGATGTGGCACTATAAAGTTGGGTTTTATATTCCCAAAAATTTTCAAAAACAATCTGTACAAATGTGTCCTATTAAACAATTTTATCTCCAGGTTATTGGGCACTGAGTTTGGGCTAATAATCCATATCTATACAAATGAGTTTGTTACAGAAACTGCAAATGAAAAATTAACAAAGTGTTAGTAGGAACAATCTCAGCACTAGGTTTTATTAGAAATGCTGATTTGAACAACTAATATAAATGTTAGTGATAAGTTGAAATATCAGGCTAACAAATTTGCAAGAACTGGAGGGAGTATGTAACACAACCCCACCAAAAACAAAACTTTACAGAAGCAAAGACTTCCACCAAAAACAAAACTTTACAGAAGCAAAGACTCCCACCAAAAACAAAACTTTACAGAAGCAAAGACTCCCACCAAAAACAAAACTTTACAGAAGCAAAGACTCCCACCAAAAACAAAACTTTACAGAAGCAAAGACTCTCCTGAAACAGTTCAGAAAAATTATGTGGAGTAAAACAAATGTAGGATATAACCCAGAGCATGACAATATAAAAACATTAAACAGAAAAGCGCAGACCTTGTTCTTCAGACTTAGAACAGGACACTGCAGTCTCAGAGCACACCTCTATAGAATGGATCTCTGGGACACTGCTGCCTGTTCCTGTGAAGCACAGAAACAGACCGCAGAGCACATCCTGCAAGACAGCCCCAGCCTGAGTAGCATTAGAATGGAAATCTGATCAACTGTTAAGAACAAACTATTGGGGACTGGTGAAGAAATAAAGTGCACTGCCCTGTTTATGACACATACTGGAGTAGTCGTACAGTAGAAGTTGATAGCAGAAGATGTAATAAGTTGGAGCCTTATATTCCATTGTGAATGGAAAGAAAGCAAGTGTTACTAGTATTGGAAGAAATTAAATGTCACAAATCAAAGAAAAAATCTGAAAATAAATAACAAAATTGCTTAATATTTTGGAAGACACTAATGAAGACACAACTACCATTAATAATGGAAAACATTACAAAAAGTTTGTGGAACTTACTCATGAATTTCTGAAGCTGATACAAAATTATCTTCTCCGACACAGTTGCAGAACCACTTGAGGAAGGGTAAAGTTGCATCTAACTCATATGCCCACTCCAAAGCTTGTGGATCCAAGTCATCAGTCTTAGGGTACCCAATGCGTCGAAGAGTCTCAATGAAATTACTAGAGCTCATATCAAGTTATTTATCTCTGTAAACTCTTTACAATGGTGGATAGTAGAAGATCCTACTGTCCAGGTTATGTCTTTATTTTGTCTACTGCAATGTGAGAAATGGTTAGTAGTTTAAGCTAATTAATATCACACTAGTGGGGGTCTCTGCAGCCAAGCCATTTGCCTTCCGTTTATGAGTGCATTTTTTCCAGAGATCCCTAGGACTGTTGCCAGAGTTACAGAGTTTGTGCAACACTCTGCAGGTGTTGTGCCATTTTTACAGAGAGGGATCAAGCCATATGAGGAAACCTGGTGCTGTAACAGTATTACTGTTCCTGGGGGATAAATTCTTGCTTATTGTAGTTGGTTGTTCCCCTTTGGTTTTATTCCCTTGTGTCTATTTTGTTGTGATGACAGTTGTTGACAGCTCATGAGTTGTCACGAAGATAGGTGAAGGAACTCAGAGGATTGGAGATTATTATTTTTGAGCGGACAGTCAGTGAGAGAGTAGATAGAGTCAGGGACGTAGCACACGTGGGGGACAGGATTTCATGGACCTAGATAGCGTATGGGTTCTTATGTATTTCATATAGACAGTTAGAAAGAGTGGAGCAGAATTTATATACTGAAATATATCCAGTGTTGTGGATCTTATGAGTGACCGGATTCGTTAGTGAGAGTGGGACACCTGTGCCTGTTATTATACTATTTTAGATAGACAGTTAGAAAGAGTGGAGCAGAATTTATATACTGAAATATATCCAGAGTTGTGGATTTTGAGAGTGACCGGATTCGTTAGTGAGAGTGGGACACCTGTGCCTGTTATTATACTATTTTAGATAGACAGTTAGAAAGAGTGGAGCAGAATTTATATACTGAAATATATCCAGAGTTGTGGATTTTGAGAGTGGCCGGATTCGTTAGTGAGAGTGGGACACCTGTACCTGTTATTTTGCTATTTCAGATAGACAGTTAGAAAGAGTGGAGCAGAATTTATATACTGAACTTTTTCCAGAGTTGTGGATTTTGAGAGTGGCCGTATTCGTTAGTGAGAATGGGACACCTGTACCTGTCATTAGGCTATTTCAGATAGACCGTCAGAAAAGGTGGAGCAGAATTTATATACTGAACTATATCCAGTGTTGCGGATTTTGAGAGTGGCCGTATTCGTTGAGAGAGGACAAGTGTACCGGCGTCTAGCTGACTTGGAAAAGGGTTTGCTGTTCGAGGCCGAAAGTAGAAAGAAGCCAGAACGCCCTTGGTTCCCAGCTGTTGAGGAGGAAAACGGATCCAGGGACTTAGTGAGCTCACGAGTTCATCACGATATTTAAGTAGGCGTTAGGAAGGTGGGGGACAGACGGTTCTACATGTGATTAAAAACCCATCTTTGACTTTATACGTCAGTTGCTGATTAAATTTGACTATTGTTAACGTTTTGGATTTATGTGAGATGTGTTTTCGTAATGGTTTTTTTTTTTTTTTTTTTCAAATAACAAAAGTATAATAATATAATAGTATAATAACAGGCACCGGTGTCCCACTCTAACGAATCCGGTCACTCATAAGATCCACAACACTGGATATATTTCAGTATATAAATTCTGCTCCACTCTTTCTAACTGTCTATATGAAATACATAAGAACCCATACGCTATCTAGGTCCATGAAATCCTGTCCCCCACTCGTGCTACTGTCCCGGACTCTATCTACTCTCTCACTGACTGTCCGCTCAAAAATAATAATCTCCAATCCTCTGAGTTCGTTCACCTATCTTCGTGACAACTCATGAGCTGTCAACAACTGTCATCACAACAAAATAGACACAAGGGAATAAAACCAAAGGGGAACAACCAACTACAATAAGCAGAATTTATCCCCCTTATCCCCAGGAACAGTAATACTGTTACAGTGCAATGCAGCCACTTCATCTGCTTCAGACCCTTTTTTAAAACCATGTCTTTGACATAACAATACGTTCAAATATAATATTAAGAGTAATCAAAACTAAAAATACTAACAGAAACAAAGTCCTCTATGTTGTATATATCCTGCTAAACAGTACGGCATTGAAAATTGCAACTCGGTCAGCAACTACAAGCAGTGTCGAACACTAATCAGATTCAGTTATGAATGACTTGGGTATGTGGCGTATGTTTAGTCCAGTATTTGAAACCATAATAAACATTTATTTGATAGACTGAGGTGAAGCTAAGGCACAAATGAGCATTGATAAAAATGTTGATAAGTTAAGATGACTGAATATGTTAAATCTACTCATATTCATAAAAGCTGTATAATGATGGGGTCTCTGTGACTAAGTGGTAAAGCTATTGCTGTGTGCTGCGAAGGTAGTGGGTTCGAATATTGACTGTGATGACTGTTTCTGCTCATGAATGCTTTTTTAGGTCACCCCTAAGATTGTTGTCGGTGCTACAGAGATTATGCTTTGTGTTATTTTCTCGGAATGTGGCATGCTATTTCTGGAGTGGAATTGAGCCATACAGAGTAAAACTCAGAGCAATGATAAAATCAAGGCTTCTTCTTTAGACCCTTTATGTTCAGGAAAAACTGGAACAATAGAGACCTGAAGGAACGTAAAAGAAAGACAGAAGAGAACCATAGGAACGACAACATTTACACATTTATTTGATAGGACCATCATCACTGCTCTTAACAACTCATCAACAGACGTGTTGTCTCACCCAAAAAACTATGGAATAGCATAATCATCTTTTTAGTTACATTGGTCACATCCAGGTTCATATATGTCTGTGAGAATCCCCAAAACAAACCCCAAGAAGATATCAGAGAAATTAGAGCAACGCCCATGTAGGTGGGCGTGATCTGCTACAACTATAAGAAATTGATTAATAACATAAATTACATGTGGTGAACATTCATTAGTCGGTGTTAATGACATTCCAGTTGAATCTGTAGAAAGTTCATGACAAGGCAGGAAAGAGCTAAAAGCATATTGGGTCATCTACTCTGAATCCACAACAGTATCACAACCAAGCGACATCATATGAAGTAGAAACGCCCAAAAACATTCATTTTCATTCTCAATAGGCTGAAAAGGAGTTGTCTGTTGTGTATATTTGACATAGAGTTACACTGTTCTAGCAAATTTTCTTGACTACCCTGTTATCTATTAATATTATATTAATATATTATACTTTTAATTTACATTTTTGTTACGCTGAGTCAATATGAATCGTAATTATTTATTAGTTATTAGTTTACTAATCCTAGTAATTAGTTAGTAGTAGACTATTCCTTTAGTAATCTAAGCATATTAATATTATAATTACTAACCACGACCCTCTATATTTATAGAGTAGGTCGTGGACTAACTAACTTAATTAACAAAGTGCTTAAGTACTATTAGAATTCAATTAACGGTAACTTTTTGGTGGATTAGTTGGATCGACGAATTATAAATATAATATAATATAATAATCGGAATTTTAAATTTTATTTAATTCAAATTGATTAAATTGTAAATTTTCAATTATCAATAAGTTGAATAACCATCACGCACAATCTAGACTCCTAATTAATGAATGGTTGATCATGTATTACAAATATTATAGAAAGAAGTGCCAGACCTTAAATCTATTACTATTCACAGCGACGATAGTTACTTATTTTATCAATAACGTTTAAATGCAGTTTCTTTCCATTTCTGGTAGCCATGTTATGTTTACCCGCTAATGATTTATAACTTATTTAACTTCAAGACTAGTGATGTACGAATAGTAAATGCTCGTTACTCAAATACTTACTATCGTCGATTCTAAAGTACGGAATAGCTCCTACCCCAAAATTATTCGTTACTTTGCCACTACTCAATTTTTCAAGTGCCATGACTACCGGCGTAGGCGACCATATATCTCCCGAACTTTCTCTCACTGGTGCATTTCTGATGTCGATCTTTTGTCAAACCACGATGTCAGATTATCCAACATCTTCTCCTTCTGCCTTCCACCATCTCTCCTTTCCTAAATTACTCGTTTCTGCAATGTCATTTGTAGTGAATTGACGCATATCACGTGTTTTTCATTTTCATAAGAGATGCTTGAGCTATTCTACTCATAATTTCTGTTTTACATCTTTCATCTGATCTTAGAAATGTTCCCAGATACTTGAATCGATGGACTTATTTCAGTGGTGTTATTTATTTTGATACTTCCTTGTAGTATTTCTTGCTTCTTGAAAATAACCATTAACTCTATTTTCTTGATATCCATTATCATCATTTCTTATCCATTTCTCTCACTATAAAGTCTATCAAGTCATGTCATTACTATGTCCCCTGATTTGCAATTAATAATAATAATAATTCCTCTCGTACCGTTATACGTTACATAGGGCTTGCAAGCAATTTCTCCATACCGTTCTATTCTGGGCAACTCGCTCAATCTCATCCATGGAACTGAGACCGATATTTCTTGCCTCTCTCAGCAAAGTTCGTTTCAGGGTCTTCTTAGGTCGTTCTCTCTTTCTTGAACCCTTTGCATCCCACTTCATGCCTGCTTTGATATTCGTTGATCATTTCTCCTTTAGACCCCATTATTATTGGTGAAAATATGTTGTTGGTGGCGATTTATCTCTTTTGGTAATATTGTCTATATGTTAATATAAGACTATTATTGATAAAGATATTTTATTGATGAAGACATGTTATTGATAAAGATGTCAGCCTGCTCAACGTGTTCGTAGCGCGTTGGACGACGGGTGACAAGCCCCCTGTGAGTGCAGTTCAATTCCGCGGGCTGGCAGAAAAGCCAAGGTTCTCCAGATTTACGGTGTTCGTGGCACCGAACCGAAGGGTTACGATGTCCATGGCACGGGGTGAAAGCTCAAGTGCTTCTGGATCAGAAAAAATGTTGATAAAGATATGTTATTGATGAAGATATTTTATTGATGAAGATATTTCTTCTTCTATTTCTTCTTTGCGTTCGTTCTTTACGACCAATTTTAATCGCTCTCTGTGATATGTTTGATCTTTGCCAAGAACGTGTATACGTTGCACATTGGTAGGTCCTAAACGCATAGACTTCTACACGTTTAGGACATGTGCATCCAATTTCAGCCAAACCTCCTTAGTCGGCACTTACGACGTGCGTGACGTAACAGTGGTTATATTCTTTACACCCAAATTTGGACCCCGGTAACCACTCGGGGGATGAAGACATTTATTGATAAAGATATGTTATTGATGAAGATATGTTATGTGTAAAGATATGTTATTGGTTATCTGTTATTAGTGAAGATGTATTATTGGTGAGGTTCTGTTATTAGTGAATATCTGTTATTGGAAGTTATCTGTTATTGGTGAAGATCTACAAGGGCTGAAGTTCTGAAATGGATTTTGTTTCTGGAAAACTATAATATACAGTGGCGGCTCGTCATTAAGGCCAGTGGGGCGGACCCACCAAAATAATGTATAACGTGTATTTATTATGTTATAAATTAAAATATAGCAACCAAAAACCTTGATATATCCGGAAACAAATGTCTGGCCCCACCAACAAAAATGATCATGAGCCGCCACTGATAATATATATAAATGACTTTCCCAAAGCATATGTAACAACCATTTTGCTAAACACGTGACAAATCGAAAACTGATATCTCTGCGCACATTTGCTGACTGCAAGCTTGTGATTGGCCGTGATATTTCACTTTCGACTAGTTTTTTCAATGACGTGAATTTTAGTAATGTGTGTGCATTGACTTCTGCTTTCGTCTTGGAAAAACTTGTTCTGAAACTTTCAAATGCTTTAATCAGCTCTTGGAGAGTCCTAGCTAAGTTGGTTAAAGACAGTTGAGTAATATTCTCGTTTCCAAAGTGAATGTTGATCATTTGTTGATGATCACATCAATGAAGACAAACAACATCCAACACTGACCAAAACGTATCACATGTGCAATAGATCTTACTCTCTGATAAAAGTCTGACTATCAAAGAGGTTGCAGAAGATGTTGAAATTTCATATAGTACTTGAAAGAAAATACTCATTGACAATTTACAGATGACACGGGTGGCCGAAAAATATGTGCCTCGTCTCTTGATAGTGGACCAGAATGAGGATCATTTGTCAATTTTCAATGGCCTTCTTGAGAGAGCCCCAAACAATTCCATATTCTTGTCTTCGTTTATTACTAGTGATGAAGGCTGGATGTACGGATGTGATACAGAAACAAAACAAATCTCACAGTGACAAACAGCATAATCCCATCAACCAAAGTATATCATCAAGTACATCATCAAATACATCATCAAGTACACCAAAGAAAGCACAACAGGCCAAGCCCGATGTTAAATCTGTTGACTGTGTTCTTTGACGTTGATGGGCTAGTTCATCACGAGTATGTCATTAGAGTTTAGATTGCAGATGCTGAATTGTTTAAAACAGTTCTGCAATGCCTCCGCGACTGTGTGTGCAGACATTGCACAGAGAAGTGGCGCACAAGCAGGTGGATTTGCATCATGACCATGCTCATTCTCACAGGTCTTTCTTCACAAACATGTTTTCGCCAAAACAACATTCCATTGCTCTCGCACCCTCCATTATTCTTGTTCATTGTAACGTCTTCTTGTTCCCACAACTTAAAGAAAACACTGAAAGATCGTCGATTCTGTGGCTTTCAAGATATTCAAGCCAATACGGCAAGACAACTGAGAGCTATTAGAAAAAAGTGTCTACCAGAGGGGTTATCGTTACTGGCAAGAACGTTGGAGTAAGTGTATACAATCACAAGAGATAAATTAACTAACGTTTACATCTACAAACTTATGCGGAAAACAATCGATCCTGGAACTTATTGATCAGCCCTCGTATTATTGGTAAAGATTTATTATTGATAGATGTATTATTGGTAAATATTTATTATTGGTAGATGCATTGTTGGTAAGGATGTATTATTGGTAAAGATGTATTATTGGTAAAGATGTATTATTGGTAAAGATGCATTATTGGTAAAGATGTATTATTGGAAAATATGTATTATTGGTAACGATTTATTATTGGTAGATGTATTATTTTTAAAGATGTATTATTGGTAAAGCTGTATTATTGGTAAAGATGTATTATTGGTAAAGATGTATTATTGGTAAACACTGTAATGTTGACAGTGACAAATTTTGTGAAATGTGTAAACAATATATGTACACTACGATTTATATGACCTCTGAGGATAGATAGCAATTACTTATCAGATTGGCAATAAAATGCAATAGCGTGTACGTAATGTTAAAACATACCCGACTCACGTACACACTATCAGCTGATTGATTTTAAAAGTTGAAAAAAAGAGTTGTATGTGATCTTCACGTAGATGGTTTTCCTTCCAGAGTTTTTGAGTTCCATCAGCCAATGTTTGGTTTGACATGATTCTTTTTTCCGCGGAATTGTATCTTTATAAGGGTATGAATCGTTGTAAGGGTACGTTCAACATTTTTGGAATAATGTTATATAATAGCGATTGTGAACTATGTTAGACATTATATACAAATTATAGATTTTTCAAAACAATTTTTTACGGCGAATCCTGCAAATCATACAAGCTTACAAATGAAAGAATGGGGAAAAAGACAAATTGCTGGTAACCATCAACAGAAAAGGAAGATATAGATGGCTTGGACAAGTGTGCAGAATACCACCAGACACTGTGACAAAGACAACATTTACACCAACAGCAGCCGGACGAAGGAGATGGAGCGACCAAAGGAAACCTGGAGAATGACAGTTTACAGGGAAATATGTCTGGATTAACATATAATATCATGGGTAGAAGATGCGACAGATCGGAAGCAATGGTGATCACTTGTGAATGCTTTACGAGTCAGCTGGAGAGCTACAACATCAGGGGGATATCATCATCATGTATTACCGTCACACTGCGGAATACCTGGAAATTAAACAGCAGACCGACTACTGGAGAGCAGGGGGATGCAATAGTTATCTACCACCAAAAGTACAGGATGATCAAATCTCACAGAAAGCTACCAAAACTAACACAGGACGACTAACAAAATATGTGCAGTTTTAGAACAAGTTGACATTCTGTCAGAACAGGATACAATCAACTATGTGGCCAGATGTATACAAAATTACAAATTGACAATTCAGTCATAATTGAACATTGTGGACAGACACCCCAGACTGTAGTATACTTCAAGACTGCCCCAAATATGATACTGTAAGACAAACTCACTAACCTAATGAAACTGCACTGAAAAGAAAACTACTTCACATATTTCTGTGTAAGCTACAAACAAAAAATAAAGTTTATAAAAGAGACACCATTGAATATATAGATTATAATTCATGCGAACAAAAGGAAAAAGATCATCATGTACCAAGCCGGTTGACGTAGACAATCATGGATCTCCACAAACATATGTCCTGAGTACGGGCAATCATTTCGTTTGCTGACACTCTTTCGTGCCCTGAAGTTAATCTGTCCTGAATTTCCTTTTTCTTTTGTCCGCTGTCTTCTCTACTATTGATTTGACGGTTGCCACTATGTGTTTTAAACCGAAGAGGATATAGACAAAAAATGTTTACCCTCATTCTAGTTATGCTAATCAGTTCAAATTGTCTCCGAAAAGTGGCCACGGGAAGTCAAGTTAGCTAGGTGATGAGATAGGAATCAAATTGGAACATGATCTATTCATTCTATCTATCACTGACACTATCACTCTTTCTTTACCCAACACTCCATTCAAAGTAAACACGAAACTAAATCGATAATGTAGAGATATCAGGAGATTTTTTTTTTAAATTATACCAGTGCGATCACATGCATTAGAAGATAAAACAGAACATTTTTTTTTTAAAGTGCAAGATAACATTGCCGCAATAAATACGAGTATCTCAAGCAGTGGCAGATTTATTGTTTAAAAAATGTGAATTAAAAAGACAGAGTATTGCTTCAATGTGTAATAAAATTGTACAATTCCCTGTTTCCTGCTTGCTTGGATAAGACACATTTTAATTATGTGTCAATATACCGGTGCTGGCTTAGTCAAGTGCTAGAGTTATATATTCCACCAAAATTGCGATTGTTGATCCTGTTGTTGTAAATAGGAAATGTTAGTATCTCACGAAATAGTGGTTCTCAGACTTGGTGAACATCAAACCCCTTTAATTACTGCAGCTTTGTTATGTTCATCTTTAATGACTTATTCATAACAAGAAGAACATCAAGGCAAAAGAGGAGAGGACCAAGGAAAATATGGATAGATTGAGTGTCTTTTTCATGCAAAAAGATGCAGAAATCCATCACTCCGAGAAGCGCAGGATAAATACCTAAGATCACGCAACACTGCATAGCAGTGTAACGACAAAATAAAGAATGACCCATAGCAAGAAACAAACAACATGCAACAATAATATATCCAGATGTACTCTGACCTAAATGGAGCAACTATATACATGGTAAAAGATAAAATCATCATTTCTCGGACGACGTTATAAAAGGAGGGTTATAAGACATCGTGACAACCAAACGGACAAATTATGGGTATTGTGACAGAGGACGATAGAAAGAGGAAATTCTGAACAGCTTAACTTCATGGGATGTAAAATGTCAGCATCTGAAGTGATAGTAAGTTCTCATGACAGACGTTTGTGGAGATCCAAGATCACCTTCACAAGTCGACATGGCACATGATGATGAGAAACATGGTTCAGTAGAGATTAATGATAAGATAACTGTATCATCAGTCTTCTTTGTAAAATGACGATGACAATATGGAAGAAATAATGCAATTCCTGGAAATTTGATTGGCAAAATGGTTGACAAATACAATTTAAAATAACAATCAATGAACATAAATAACTACAATTTCCAAGCCTTTCGCATCATAAGATCAAAATATGCATCATTATCAATAGAAGCACTGACTCCAGTGTAGTAGTTTTCAAATTCGTCTTGTGTGACCTGTAAAGAAATATGCATTTATGACAACATTGAATCTACTCTACAGCACTTTAACATATTTATTTGAAGGATTTGTTTATTTTGTAATACAAAATAACATGTACGTTATTATAATATTATTGTACATATGTTATTATATATAATAATGTGTATATCAGATTTTAGCATGTATGTTTTATGTGTGTATCTGTGTGTATGGGTGCAGTTGTTTCATCTCATATACATAAGCAAAAAGTTAAATACTGCTGTACTGGTGAAAGCACTGTTAGAATCTGACCTGATTGTCCATGTTTTGTAGTCAATGCTGTTGGAAGGAAATGACAAAGCGAGGCTCTTTCTTGGGAGAGCTAGTGGTTGTCTTAAAAACGCTCGTCCTCATGGTTAGATGATAGGCATTTGTTTCCGATATAGAAGAACTTGAGCTTTCAGCTCTTCGGTTCGGTGACATGGACATCGTAACCCTTCGGTTTGGTGCCACAAACACCTTAAATCTGGAAAACCTGTGGCTTTTCTGCCAGCCCGCGGAATTGAACCGCGCTCACAAGGAGCTTGTTACCCGTCGTCCAACGCGCTACGGACGATACGTTTCAAAGAAAACGTGGAGAAAACTTGAGAGTTGAAAGATTTATGTCCTACATTTTTATTATTTTTTCGATCCAGAAGCACTTGAGCTTTCAGCTCTTCGGCTCTGTGCCATGGACATCGTAACACTTCGGTTTGGTGCCACGAACACCGTCAATCTGGAGAACCTGTGGCTTATCTGCCAGCCCGCGAAATTGAACAGCGCTCATAGGGGCTTGTCGCCCGTCGTCAAACGCATTACGAACACGCTAGGCAGACTGAACATCTTTTTCTTCTCCAATCCTGTTAGCCCCACTGCGTCAGGTGATCTCAATGTCAAACGGGACACAAAAAGGATATATATATATATATAAATTAAAAGTGCAAGAATTAATTACAATTATTATTTATAATTTACGGAATCGAGATGTGTGTTCATAGTCACCAAAAGTAGCCCCTGAATGACAAACATGCTTACCTTTCCATCTTTCTCTTGGCTGTCAAATGAATCTAAAAACTGACGAAACACCTGATCCCTTGTCCACTCACCACTGAGATATTTGGGATGCTTTTCTGCACTATAGACGCCATATAAATCTTCAACTGTCACAACTCCATCTCCTGTTCTGTCTAACTTTCTAAAAGCTTGATATATCAGGTTTTTTCTATTCTGATTCATTGGAGGCTGCAGATGATCAAGAAGAAGTACTCTAACAACAAAATAAAACATTTTTAGATGAAAGCAAATGTAAAACTTTAGAATAAACATCGAGCAGTGATGGCGCTACGATTCGTGCTTAGTCTTTTCATTTCAGCTTGTCCAACATGTCATCAGTGTAGCTATAGCGATTTCTCCAATTTAGAAAATGTGGGTGCCCGTTTTCATCTCGGTAGACTAGGACATCAACCAAACCAGGAATTCAACTACGTTCATATGAATCCAATCGCATCCAACATATTTTGGAAATGTCTGTTCAAGATATCCAGAAAACTACACGAGTATTTAAAGTAGCTAAGAAAACAATATTTCTATACTCTTACAAGATGAAGAAATATAATTATTTAAGAAATTATATGTAAGAAATTATACTGGCTATAAATTCTAATAAAGGCATACATATTAATTAAAATAAGAATCATACACTGTTTGATAGTGTCAGTCAGTGCGGCTCGTGATCATTTTTGTTGGTGGGGCCAGACATTTTTTTTCAGGATAAATCGTGGTTTTTGGCTGCTATATTTTAATTTATAAAATAATAAATACACGTTATACGTTATTTCTGGTGGGCCGGCCCCACTGGCCCTTAATGACGAGCCGCCACTGGTGTCAGTATTTAGATTAGTTATAGTATAAGCAACGAAAAAAGAAGATTCTGAGTGAAATAATTATGTGAAATTACCCGAAGTTTGGTCAAAAATTCATCAAAATCAATTTTTCCATCGCCATCTCTATCAAAAATCTGGAAAAGTTGATCACACTGCTCCTTGTCAAACTCGGTAACACCATAATCATGAATTCCTTTAGCAAACTCTCTTCTGTCTAAACTCCTGTTTTCATCGTCATCCATTATTTTAAATGCCCTATTTAAAAAAGAAAGAAGGAAAATATATTGCATGTAATAATAGTCGTCTATTTCAAGTAAGAAAAGTATCATGTTAAAAGTATCATTCAGTCCTGATGTATGGATCACAATGTTGGATAAAGGCAATAAAAGAAGGGAGATTGTTTACGTTACACAACTCATGTCTGCCCAGAATCCTGATCAAAATGCTTATCCATATAACCAAGCAGAAAACAATGAATTTCTTTCTTTTCTTTCTTCAATTCTGTTTTGCCTCATAGCGTCAGGATAAGAAGAGATTTCTAAAAAGGACTTTTATGTGCGCTTCATAAATAGCGTTTTATGCTGCCTTTGTTACCTCTGATGTCCACCTTTTGCGTGGCCGGCCTTTTGCTTTGTATCAATTGTGTCGTAGCAATATTGCTCGTTGAGGTGCATTGTCTGTTATAGTAATCTGTTTATGTGGCCGAACCATTTAATGTGTTGTTTTTTCATGAAGTTCAGTACTGATGCTGTACCCACTTTTTCTGATGTCTTTATTTCTCAATCTGTTTTTCTTGTTCCCTAACATTCTGCGTAGACATTTCATCTCTGTCGTGACTAGTTTTCTTCTATCATTTGTTGTCAGCGTTCAGGTTTGGCATAGATAGCATAATGTGGGGAGAAATATTGTGTTGAATATTGCTTTTTTAAAAATTCCTTTATGACATGTTTGCATTTTAAAATTGGCATTGAAAACAATGAATAACAACATAAACGAAAAACATATTGAAATGGTTTGGCCATGTTATGCGAAGGAATTCGGCTATAGAAGCGAAAATAGCCCACACACTGACTCATACTGAACAGGACGATTACTAAATCAATCAGAAAGTTACCATTACTAGTGCTGGGCGACTATCAAAACATGAGCAGATGAAAACAAGTTGTCATTCTGCGACTCAGAACAGGACACAATCGACCCCGCTTACATATGTATACATAATTCAAGATTGGCAATTCAGCCATGTGTTCATATGGAAAGACATCCCGTACTGTAGAGCACATATTTCAGAACTGTCCCGAACATGCTATATTGATGCAAACTCACTGACCTAGCGAAACTACACTGGTAAGAAAACTATACGTCCTCTGTGAGCTGCAAAAGACAGTGAAGTGTATACAAGAGACAATATTGAATATATAGACAATATTTCAAATTAACGAACGAAATAAAGGGCGGAATGAAGAAAGGAAGGGATGAATGAAAAAAGGAGGGAAGGACAGTAATCTACTGAGTTATACAGCAGCACGATACCAGGCCTGATTAGTCTTAAACGAAATAATCAAAGCTTTCTCGTGTCGAATATTTGATACAAATTAGTTACATAAATAATGAGAAATCATCAAATTTGTTTCAAATATAATTTTACAAACCTGTACATATAAGAAGCTGCAATTTATCCAAAATTGTGTTGATCAATTAACTACAGTATCTTTCTTACCTTGCTAAGCCTTTTATTCCACATGTTCCCCTAGTTAAACATGCTAGTCTTAATCTTTCAACTGGGTCTGTTGTACTCTGAAGGGCTTTCTTTGCCTTCATTTGCATCTCCGTCTGTGTTCTGTATGTCGCTGCCATTATGAGTGTATGTTCTTACAAGATAGTAAAATATTTTCTCACAATGAAATCTGGGCCACAGTTCAATGGGCTTGAAGAAAATTTTCTTTTTAAAGTAGCAGTTCTTCTTATATTATTAAAGGACATACACGCAGCCACACAGAAAAAGTATAATGAGTACAAAGCAAGAGGAAGACCACGCAAAGATGGAGCGACGGCATCAAGAACAGTCTTACGAAAATGAATATAAGCTTACAAGTGCCTTAAAACATGCACACACAAGATCACTTCCTCCCCCCCTCCCCAACACTTCTATAAAGAAGTAAATGAGGGAAGAGAAGAAGAATACACGCAAGTATCATGAAAATTACTTTCTGTAGTCATTTTAACAACAACAAAATGTAATAGTTATTTTTCTGTAAAGTTATATTCAATTACAAATCATTTTATGTCAAATACGCATGTGTCGCGTCACTATAGTACAAGCAATTGATAACTAAGAAACAACAAGTCTGTGCATGGTAAGAAACTCAATTATTGGAATTTGGACCACCACTAAAAATTGTTTTGTTTTTAGTCTACTGTATGTAGCTTGTCTTGTCTTGTTTTTTCCACATGTGCCTTGAAGCGACGTAAGGAATTTCAGTTTTCTATCCTGTGCCAGGTGTTTTGCATATGTAGTTGTTAGTCTTTGATGTCACAGGATATATGTAATATTATCTATACATCTGGTTTTTGGTCTTCCTCTGGCTCTGCGTCCGAGTTACCGGTTGTTATAAGCACGAGATGGTAATGGATGTGGATTCATTATCATTAGGTGACCTAACCATTTTATTTTGTATGTGGGCTACTGTGGACAATGTATGTTTTATTTTTATGTTTACTTGGTGGGAAAGGAACCGTATCGGGATTCGAACCCTTCCTCGCTCGTTAGGAGGTTAACATTGTTTAAATATCGTATATATTGCTAAGCTCCCCTTCCCTAGCTAAGTGAGCCAGGTCTTATTTCTACACCTGTGTCTGTTCAAGTCTGTCCATATCTTGCAATGTTTTCTCTACCTTTCTGCTAACTACTAAAGAATGTCCATATCTGGGAGTGTTTCCTGTATGTTTCTGCTAATGAGAACTACTAAAGAATGTCCATGTCTGGGAGTGTTTCCTGTATGTTTCTGCTAGTGAGAACTACTAAAGAATGTCCATGTCTGGGAGTGTTTCCTGTATGTTTCTGATATTGAGAACTACTAAAGAATGTCCATATCTGGGAGTGTTTCCTGTATGTTTCTGCTATTGAGAACTACTAAAGAATGTCCATATCTGGGAGTGTTTCCTGTATGTTTCTGCTATTGAGAACTACTAAAGAATGTCCATATCTGGGAGTGTTTCCTGTATGTTTCTGCTATTGAGAACTACTAAAGAATGTCCATATCTGGGAGTGTTTCCTGTATGTTTCTGCTATTGAGAACTACTAAAGAATGTCCATATCTGGGAGTGTTTCCTGTATGTTTCTGCTATTGAGAATCAAACAAATCACAATGGCTGGTTAACAAGTAGTTGATTAAAACGAACGCAAAAGAAGAAGAAGACAAAACTGTGATGATCGCATATCTCTAGTATCAACTGTATCAGAGATTTAAGTCTGATCCAACTGACTGTATCTGTGACGTTTATTGTATAAGAATAGTCTCAATATCGTCGTTTCTTTTGTATCCTTTGCTTTATAAAGGCCTTTTGGTAGAAACGTCGCTGGATCATGTTTATGTACTTTGTAAAACTACATTATTTCTCTTCTACGTGTTTCGCCTTTACTACATAGTTGTACTGTAGCAAAGATTTTACATAGTTTAGTGACAGTTTTGGCTAACAATTACGTGATATACGCAAATGCTAAGGCATATATGGGCGAAACAGGCAAAATGCTTAGTGAACGTTTCGATCAACACTTACATGATACACGCAAATGCTCTGTAGCCAGTAATTTCAATGGAACTGACCATTTGGGAGCTCGCGATGTCTAGGTTACAGCAATCCGATCATGTTCTTCTGATGGTCGAAGTCGATTTGCTCCAGAGAATCGTTTTATATCTTTGTATGGTACTTTGCGACCTCATGGACTCAACGCACTACACTCCTATGCATCCTAATACTGTATCTCTTGCTCCATATTCTACATGTGTTTATGTTAAATGTATATAAGTTTATATATATATATATATATATATATATATATATATATATATATATATATATATATATATATATATATATATATATTGATTTTATTGTTTCTTCTTTTTCTACATCTAGTTTTTGCATTGATTTCGTTATTCGTTTTTAGTCACAGATTTTCATTTTATGGCCGTTAGGAACTTATTGTTTGATTCTACATGTTGTGTGAGAAGTGAAATTCTTCACTTCTGTTGTATCCTTTACTTGATAAAGGCCTTTTGGTCCAAACGTTGCTGTGTATTGTTATTGTTTTTGTATTGTGTAAAACTAGAGTACTTTGTTTTTATGTGTTTCGTTATAGCACATTAAAGTAGTATATCCAATTATTGTAGGATACCAACCCCTTTCTTCACTAACACAAAACATATTGATCCAAAGAAATTTAATATCGTAATTAAATTAATGAAATAAAAACAACAAACATTTGAAACTCAAATATATTTTGAAGAGGTAAACATACGAATTATGGCACTGTGCGTACAGAAAATAATGAATGCACAAATCTACAACAGTGTTGTCATACGTTGATACGAAGATCCATATCTGACGACATACGTCTTCTTCCTTATTCTCTAATACTATTTTGCCTGACAGCGTGAAATTCAACTTCTGACAAATCCAACAACAGAGACAACCTGGAACCACAGACACCAACCACAAAGTCCTCAGGTCTATACCACGATCAACACCCAACGTCTTTCTCAGAACTTCACACACATACCAGAACCCAATTCTCAACAAACAGTCCTTTTTAGGACTTGTCCCAGGCCACATGGTCATACCAAGAAAAAAAGACCAATACACTCTAATATAACCGAAAAAGACATCGTCGTAGGTTGAAATGCAAAACACGTAATTACAAAGTACTGTAGTTTACAAATTAAAAAAACAATGACAAATACAGCAACGTTTCGACCAACAAGGCCTTTATCAACAAACGAACAAACAGGAGTGACAAATTAAAATGAAACACAAATGGACGACCAAATACAAACGTATCTAAGGAAAATCTGAATAAAAACGAATAACGAAATAAATGTAACACAAAAACACACATAAAAACTAGAAATAGAAAGGAAAAGAACAATGAAACATCTAGTAAATATATAACTTGAATACATGCAACATATACCATATAGATTACAAAGCATAGGAAGAGAAAGTACTAAGAAGCATAAGAATGGAATATAACATGAATACATGCAACATATACCATATAGATTACAAAGCATGGGAAGAGAAAGTACTAAGAAGCATAAGAATACGTTGAGCCCGCGTGGTCGCAAGGTACCATACAAAGAATCAACCGATTCTCCAGAGCAAATCGACTGCGATCATCCGAGAACATGATCGGATGGCTTGACCTGACATCGTGAGCACCTAAATGGCCAGTGTCATTGAAATGGGTGGCTACATGGGTCACAGAGCATTGGCGTATGTCGCGTAAGTGTTTGGCGAATCGGTCACTGAGCCTCTTGCCTGTCTCGTCGATATAAGCCTTGTTACACCGCTTACAGATAATGGCATAGATAAGATTACGGACTCATGTGAACCCATCGTCAATAAGAAACGTGCCTAAAGGAAAAGATCAGTACGCGTCTGTATCACAAGCACACGTGTTGCAACGCCGACGACACTGACAGTGCCAAATGAGTCTGATATTGGACTTAAGGCGATTGTGTACCAACATATCCTTAAGACTTCTGTTCCGTCTGTAAGACACCAAAGGATAGTTGGGGAAGACAGAACGGGTCTCAGGATCCGATCTAAGCAGGCCCTTACCAGTCAGCATAGGACTACTAACTCTGACAGAGTAAAACTTATCTTAACTTACCACCCCATAGTTCCCTGGTGAAAAATGTTTTATTCCGTCATCTGTCTCTCCTTAGATCGGATCCTGAGACCCGTTCTGTCTTCCCAACTATCCTTGGTGTCTTACAGACGGACAAAGTCTTAAGGATATGTTGGTACACAGTCGCCTTAAGTCCAATATCCAGACTCATTTTGGCACTGTCCAGTGTGGTCGTCGGCGTTGCAACACGTGTGCTTATGTGATACAGACGCGTACTGTATCTTTCCTTTAGGCACGTTTCTTATTGACGATGGGTTCATGCGAGTCCTAATCTTATCTATGCCATTATCTGTAAGCGGTGTAACAAGGCTATATCGGCGAGACAGGCAAGAGGCTCAGTGACCGATTCGCCCAACACTTACGCGACATACGCCAATGCTCTGTGACCCTGTAGCACCCATTTCAATGACACTGGCCATTTAGGTGCTCACGATGTCCAGGTCACAGCCATCCGATCATGTTCTCGGATGATCGCAGTCGATTTGCTCTGGAGAATCGGTTGATTTCTTTGTATGGTACCTTGCGACCACGCGGGTTCAACGTATTACATTCTTATGCTTCTTAGTACTTTCTCTTCCCATGCTTTGTAATCTATATGGGTATATGTTGCATGTATTCATGTTATATTCCATTCTTATGCTTCTTAGTACTTTCTCTCCCATGCTTTGTAATCTATATGGTATATGTTGCATGTATTCAAGTATATTTTACTAGATGTTTCATTGTTTCTTTTCCTTTCTATTTCTAGTTTTTATGTGTGTTTTGTGTTACATTTATTTCGTTATTCGTTTTATTCCAGATTTTCCTTAGATACGTTTGTATTTGGTCGTCCATTTGTGTTTCATTTTAATTTGTCACTCCTGTTTGTTCGTTTGTGATAAAGGCCTTGCTGTCGAAACGTTGCTGTATTTGTCATTGTTTTGTAATTTGTAAACTACAGTACTTTGTAATTACGTGTTTGCCAATCAAATAGTTTTACTGCAGTTCCATATATATATACTGAATAGGTTGAAATGGCGTGTCTCGGCCACATAGATCCACCATTAAACAAACAAAACAAGCTTATGTGTGCGCTTCGTGCATGGTGTCTTTCACTGCCTCTGTTATTTCTGGGATCCAACTTTTGCGTAGATGACCTTTTATCTTGTGTCTAATGTATCCGATGAGTACCATTACCCTTTGAGGCGCAATGTCTGCTGTTAATTTTCATACGTTTTCGAACCATTTAATTTGTTGTTTTTTATTGAAGAAATTCATTATGGATTTTGTACCCACTTTTTTCCCCCTGATGTTATCATTACTAAACCAGTCTTTTCTTGATACTGCCAACACTCTGCCGTTATCACTTCATCTCTGTCGTGATTATGTTTACTCTGTTGTGGGATGTCAACGTCCAGGTTTGGCACTGATAGCATAATGTCGGTGAAAGATCGTTTTGGAAAATGCTCTTTTAGTGTTCATGGTGACATGCTTGCATTTTACAATTTGTGCCATTTGTCCTATGATTTGCTTTGTTGTCCTTATATTTGATTTCGTTCGTTACTTTTTCATTTGCTGCAAAAAATGCTCCCCAAATATGTAAAGTCTTTAACTTGTTTTAATGGATGTTTACCGATAGAGATATTGATAGCGCTTTCCTCTATAGCGAATGCCATTACTCTGATTTTGCCTATGTTGATTTTCAGACTGAACGAATTCGACATACGTATTAATGGAAAATGAAGATACATATCCGAACAGAGGAGTTTCAGGCTGTAATCCACTCGCTGACCAGATTGAAAGAGATGGGTGTCAATATTGGTGCAGCCCGAAAAGAACGACATACTAAATATGCAAAGAGATTGATTAATCAACATCGAACTGGCGTGTTGGGTCACTGGACGATGCTGGATTTGCTGAGGCGGAGATCGGAGCACCTATGGACGTGTCCGGAGTGCTATGATGATAGTCCTCTGATAACTGAAGATACATATACTAGTTAGTTATTTATATTTTTTTTATTTGATCGAGTCTGTATTTTGAAACATCTAACGGTGAAAGACACGCATGCCAATTAACCACTGCTATTGACTGCAAAACTTTGTCCCTTTAGTTTTGATTCTCTTCGACGAAACTTATAATAATCTTATATTATTAAGCGTCTAAGAACAAAGTTCACGTCATAAGCCTTCACCAAAACCATGTAATAAATCAGAATACGTACCAGCCCAACTGTACACTACACAGTTGCTAAGCTGAACTACTTAGTTTAGTGTATTAATTATTACACACTTATTGTTTTCTAATGTTTTTTGACGCAGCAATCAAAGTTTGCGGTGATGTAAGATACGTGTCATATTTGAAAACTTCATTTCCAGATTATGTCACATGTTCACTCGATAAATACATTTTGTGCGTATATCACATGGAATACAATATTTCAGTCTCTTTTACAGGGTGGGCCAAAAAAAAGAGAACATCGCGTAACATATGCGTTATTTAAAAATGTTATTTAATTTAATTATAATTTTGTTTGCCAAGTATTTAACTAATCAGAAAACATGTTCGATTTTTCTAATCATCGACCGACGTCACTCGTTTAATCCGAATACGGTTGTCTCGAAGTAATTTTTGTCATTCTTGGTAACAAATTTAAACCTGCAGATGTAAACAATTGGCATATTAAAAATCAAAGATTGTGCCCGGAAAATGTTGAAATAAAAACATCATATAGCTAAAGAGGTAAGTAAGTAAATGAGTAAACAATTTAAGCTATTATGGATACAGTTAAAACAATTTTGATGTAATTATATTGCTTGTTCTCTTTTTTTGGGCCCACCCTGAAAGTTTCAGGTGTGTGAAACTACATACATTTGTACATGATAAATTAATTCAGAACCAGATCACTGAAGATATGTGGTGTAACTTTGTTCTGCTCATATTGATATAGTTACAACGATGCTTTAACAAGGACATGACAGAAACAAAGGGACTTATTTATTTATAACTTTAAAAACTAGTATATACTACGCACTCAAGCTTCATTTGTTATTTAGTAAATTGTCAAAACATATGCACAAAAATCATGATATTCAAAAGACTGTATCTGTATACTGTTCACGCGCCTTCTAAGTGCGCATCAGGCTCATCATGAAACTACGCACGCATATATAGACCCAAGTAATTTGTTTGTATCTATATGATGAACAGAGTGATCTCCGTCATTCGTGATGGACGAACTACAACAACAACAAAACTATTACAGCTTCCGTAAGTCTTATTCTTGTTTGTTTATCTTATTACTGTTGATACTGTTTTCTGTAGATAAGTTTGTAACCTTGTTACTGCAAATATTTTCAGCAACGGATTTACGAATTTTTTTTTTAGAATATGACCTGTTAAAGGTAGCATTGGGGTCATCTTCATTGTAGATAGATAGACGAGTTAATGAACCCTCCAATTGTAATGACAAACTTGATGGTGTTGGGTACTCCAGTGCTGGCTCCTGAAAGAAATGAGATAATGTGATTAATGTATTTAATTCATTTAAGACAGTGTTTATCAAAATGGAGCTAAGATAGGGTTTTACATCAAATAACATAGGTGACATGGTAAAACGCGTGTAAGTAATAAGGTTAGTACACATAACTATAGCATAATTTGTGATTGCACTGTCACCAGAACTGTCATGTTATGGGCCCCAGATAGAAAACGAAAGCGAGACAGGTGGAAGTTTCAGTTTCAGTTTCAGTTTGGAATATCTTCATTGCACTCCGGACATGTCCATAGGTGCTCCGATCTCCTTCGCAATATCTCCAAAAGCGTTCAGTGACTGACCGTACCAGTTCTATTTTGATTGATGAGCCGACTCGTATACCTGTTGTACCGTTCTTTTCGTGCCACACCAATCTTCAAACCCAGTTATCGCAATCTAGTAGTTGACGTGGATTGGTTTAGATGAAGGTCTTCTCTGCCGCCACGCTCTATGAGGGCGTTCACGATGTCAGCTCTGTCCATTGGCTGGCCCTCTGATATAGCGGCAGAGCCAGCCAGTCTGTCTGCTCTCTCATTGCCAACGACACCCATGTGCCACGGAAGATGAATGACGGAAAATGTGGAAGCAGAGCATATCAGTTCTGTGGCATCCTACAAGACGTTCTATGGCATCCTATGAAGAAGTTCTGTGGCATCCACGAAGAAGTTCTGTGGCATCCTACGAAGAAGTTCTTGGCATCCATGTGACAGAAGAGTTCTTGCTGCGCACCCTCTACATGACAAGCTAAGCATCTCGATCGTTCATCTGTTGATAGTCAGGACAGAAGAAAAAAGAAAATACAGGACACATACTAGACTGGCCCTATTTTATCAAATTGAATAAATGCATTCTATATGTCAGCATACATTCTATATGTCAGCATGTATTCTATATGTCAGCATACATTCTATATGTCAGCATACATTCTATATGTCAGCATATATTCTATATGTCAGCATCATTCTATATGTCAGCTTATTCTATATGTCAGCATGCATTCTATATGTCAGCATGTATTTATATGTAATTTTCTAGTCAGCATAATTCTATATGTCAGCATAATTCTATATGTCAGCATAATTCTATATGTCAGCATATATTCTATATGTCAGCATATTATATGTCACATATTCTATATGTCAGCATGTATTCTATATGTCAGCATATATTCTATATGTCAGCATATATTCTATATGTCAGCATATATTCTATATGTCAGTATATATTCTATATGTCAGCATATATTCTATATGTCAGCATATATTCTATATGTCAGCATATATTCTATATGTCAGCTTATTCTATATGTCAGCATATATTCTATATGTCAGCATGTATTCTATATGTCAGCATGTATTCTATATGTCAGCATGTATTCTATATGTCAGCATGTATTCTATATGTCAGCATGTATTCTATATGTCAGCATGTATTCTATATGTCAGCATATATTCTATATGTCAGCATGTATTCTATATGTCAGCATATATTCTATATGTCAGCATATATTCTATATGTCAGCATATATTCTATATGTCAGCATATATTCTATATGTCAGCATATATTCTATATGTCAGCATATATATGTCTGTGGCTTAGCGGTAGTGAGCTCGATTACAACCCAAGAGTACCTGGTTCAAACGCCGCGGCGGGCACTCTATAAACAAATTTGTTCCCGTGGATTTTTACGAACGATAAAAATATACCTCACCGTTCAGAAAGCAATGGGTGGTGCCTTGAAAACCAACGACTCGTTTATTATGGTTGATGCTGACGTCCTATGAAGGATAATCCCTGATTTTCAATTGTCAGTGTCAGCATACACACGCGCATGCACGTCACACACACACACACACACACACCGTACGCACGCACCGCACTCACACATATATTTATATATATATAAGTAAATGAACCTTTTTTATACCACGTAGTATAACGAGTAATACGGTGTTAGGCACACATTTTTCATTGACCGACGGTACACGATGAGTGATGTGGTCAACATCACGCCGGACGCCTTTACTTACCAATGTTTTTCTTGGTGCACAATTGAGGCTGGGTCGACCTAAGAGTCGTTACGGTAAGAAAATATTTCACACCCACGTGTGGAATTGAACCCGCACCATTAGCCTAAGATCCATGCATATTTTCTTAGTGACTCGATGAGTATGCTCAGAAAGATTGAAACAGGCTGGGCTCGGAGTCAATTGTTGGAGTCGCTGAAGAGGTCTAGGCTGACAATAATCAGTTTTATTTTTGTGCCAGTGCATGCAGGTGTAAAGGGAAATGAACGCGTCGATAGACTTGCAGGTATGGCTGCTATAAAAAAAGACGAGCAATGGACCAAGCTGATATTCTAAGTTCACTAAGGGAGAGAGGTTGTGTACATAATTGAAGTAATACTGATGAATCTACAACCCTAACTAAACTGCAAGAATACCATGACAAATGTAATGTAGCTAGACAAGATCACTATACTGATAGCCAAAGAAGAATAGTAGACCAACATAGAACCGGTGTCGCTAGTTGTCACACGTTGACAGACTTACTGAGAAGGAGATCGGAGCAGTTATGAACTAATTGGTTCGATGTGCAGTGATGATGAACCGATGACTAAACTAAACTGAAAGACATACTGAGGAGGAGATCGGAGAACTTTTGAACTAATTGGTTCGATGTGCAGTGATTATGAACATATGAATAAACTAAACGATACTTACATCTTCATCAACACGACCAAGGGATACTGTTGACTGAATCATCTCGGAGCCATAGAACGATGAAGTCATGTAGCAGGCATGCAATCTTCTCCACTTCAAGTCTTCAATTTCTTCATTTAACGTTAGAAGCTGCTTCATCAGACACAGATCTTGATCCAATAGGATTGCCTGAAGGTGGAAGACAAAATGATTTCCAACCGCTAACAGAGAAGTGACACGTCACTATAGAAAAAGTGGAATCTTGTACAGTGTGCCAATATTTTGCAGATTATGTTGAGATTTGTTTTGGTTTATTTTCTTCTTTGTACATATGTTTTCATAAATCGTATATGATCTCTTACAATATCCCTAGCTTTCTTTTATAACTTTGATAAGACTATGAATTTGCTTCCCTGAACAATTCCTTTTTCTACACATCCATATCTCGATGTCTTCACTCGTTCGGGGAGGGGGCGCAGTTGGGTCTGAAACTCTTATTCTGGGGAAAAAATATTTAGTTCCACAACTTTTGAAAAAATGTTTAGTTCCACAACTCTTATTTTGGAAAACAGATATTTATTTCCTGAACTCTATTTACAGGGTGTTCAACATTAAAGTAGCCCAATTTACAGGCTTTGATTAGTCAATCGGGTTACTTTTATCTTGAACACCTTGTAGAAAACAGATATTTATTTCCTGAACTCTAATTCTAGAAAACAGATATTTATTTCCTGAACTCTAATTCTAGAAAACAGATATTTATTTCATAAACTTTAATTCTAGAAAACAGATATTTATTTCCAGAACTCTAATTCTAGAAAACAGATATTTATTTCCTGAACTCTAATTCTAGAAAACAGACATTTATTTTTGGAACTCTAATTCTGGAAAACAGACATTTATTTCTGGAACTCTAATTCTGGAAAACAGGCCTATGTTTCCGAAACTATTATTCTAAGGGGGAAAAACACTCTTTTTAAACTCGTTTACTAGGGAAAATACACATTTGTTTTCTAAACTTATTTTGAGTAAAAATATATTTGTTTCTGAAACTCGTATAATGGAAAAGAAACTACATTTGTTTCTTGAGCTCACTTTTGTAAAAAAAGGTTTTCTGGGTTTTTTTCGAAACTCTTATTCTAGAAAAAAAAATATTTGTTTCCGAAGCGCACTCAAGTTAAATAGAAGAGACCAACTAATGAAATGAATTGAAATGTCCGTACTTTTGTAGACCGTAGAGTATGAAGTCATCGTCACTTCCCATTTCTACACCCAGTACGCAGGAGGTAGGTAGACCAATTCCTTACCTCTCTTGTTGAACGTCCGGTGCAAGAAATTAACGTGGAACCTTTTTGTATCTGATTTGCTAAATATGATTTTTTGCTAAATAAGAATGCATCCAAACTCCACAGTATACAGAGTCTTCTACAACAGAACATCGGGAAAGAAGGCAAGAGGAAGACCACGGAAAAGATGGTTAGATGGCGTGGCAGCATCCTGTGAAAGAGCAAAGATAACAATCACACAAGCCACCAGAACAGCGCAAGACAAAACAGAAAACCACGACACTGGGCAACAACCCGGTAGCAGTGTGACGACAAAAGAAGAAGATGCACACAAAAACGATGAAAACGGCCAAGCTCTTAATGATCCAAAATGATAATGAACAGATGGCGACAATACTTTAGTGAACTTCTCAACCTACAACAAGAGGACCAACCGAACACTCAAGAACACACAGTAAATGTAACTCAGAAGTAGAACCAAGCATAACACTATCAGAGATCAGAAATGCTGTAAATATGGCCCACCTAATAAAACACCAGGCCCAGACAATATCCCGGCCGACCTAATCAAAGCAACTAAAGAGATAGGAATCAGCTGGCTCCATAGACTATTCAACCAAGTCTGGATCACACAAGAAACACCAGAAGATTGGAGGAATGCTACAATTGTTCCCATCTGGAAGAAGAAAGGTAGTAAGAGGGACTGTACAAAGTATAGAAGCATACTGCTACTGAGCCACACTGGGAAAATATTCTGCAAAGTACTTGAGAAAAGGCTCCGCCACATCATCGAGCCACAGCTAATGACTCCCAAATGGGATTCAGGAAGAACAAAAGCTGTACAGACGCAATATTCGCCCTCAGACAGTTAGTAGAAAGGACTATCGAATCCGACAAACATTTACACGTTGCATTTGTAGATCAGGAAAAAGCGTTCGACCGCGTAGATAGGCACAAGTTGTGGAAAATACTAACAACCTATGGGTTAATGAACACCTAATCAACCTTTGCAAGAACATTTATACTGACAGCCAATGTACGATTAGAACAAATACAGGATTATCAGAAAAGTTTCACGTAGGGTCAGGAGTAAGACAAGGCTGCGTACTATCCCCCTGCTATTCATCACGTACATTGACCACATTTGTAAAATAGCTAACACCAGCGAAGGAAACAACCTCGGAGAACTCTTAAATGAATTTCTTTTGCAGACGATCAGGCAATCATATCAACAACAGAAGAACAGCTACAACAACACATCAACAGACTCCAGTTAGCATGTAACGAATACAACATGAGAATTAACATCGACAAAACAGAAGTAATGACATTCGCCAGAGAGGAAAACACTACCAACATCTCCATCGATAATCATCTACTAAATCAAGTAAAAGATTTCACATACCTGGGGAGCATTTTTCAGCAAATGGAAGAATAACTAATGAAATTCAACACAGATGCAACAAAGCAAATCAAATGATAGGCAAATGGCGCCAATTTTAAGATGCAAACACGTCACCATGAACACAAAAAGAGCAATGTTCAACACAATCTTTCTCCCACATTATGTTACCAGTGCCAAACCTGGACGCTGACAACAAACGATAGAAGAAAACTAGTCACAACAGAGATGAAGTGTCTACGCAGAATGCTGGGTGTAACAAGAAGAGACCGGTTGAGAAATGAAGACATCAGGAAAAAGTGGGTACAACATCAGTACTAGACTTCATCAAGAAACAACAAATTAAATGGTTCGGTCACGTAAACAGATTACCATCAGACAGTGCACCCCAAAGAGCAATGCTGCCCGATACAATGGGTACAAAGCAAGCGGCCACGCAAAAGATGGACCTCTAGAGATAACAGAGGCGACGAAAGAGACTATCTACGAAGCGCATACTAGGACCTGTTTTAGAAATCTCTTCCTGGCCTGACGCTGTGAGGCATACAGGATTCGAGAAAGAAGAAGAAGATGCACACAAAAAGTGAATGATCTAAAATGAGCTTTCTTCAACAACAAAATGCAACATAGCAAGTCAGTATCAATTATTTTTCTACAACTTTTGCGACTTGTGTATATTGTTCTGAACTTGTGTATATTGTTCTGAACTTGTGTATATTGTTCTGAACTTGTGTATATTGTTCTGAACTTGTGTATATTGTTCTGAACTTGTGTATATTGTTCTGAACTTGTGGGCGTTCGTAGTAAAGTAAAGAGATAGAAGACATACTTCCACACGTAGCCTCCGATAGCCATACGGCCAGCGGACTCAGGTAACAATTCTAGGAAATAAGACCACAACCGTCGTGTGCACTCGCATTCCAGTATTGTTGTATAAATGTGATTTCATTTTAAAATCAACACATCATGCTAAATCAAGGTTATATTATGTTACAAGTTAAGTTTAACACTAAGGGATATCAGTATTATGAATCGCCCGAGTGGTTACCAGGGCCCAAATTTGGGGTGTAAAGAATAGAACCACTGTTACCTGCCATGCATGTCGTAAGAGGCGACTAAGGAGGTTTGGATGAAATCGGATGCACGTGTCCTAAACATGTAGAAGTATATGCGTTTAGGGCCTACCAGGGGACTGCCTAGAGTAGTTGATAGTAGCTCGGCCTGCTAGCTGTGAGACGCCTCATAGCTCGGGTTCGAACCTACTGTCCGGCATTTGTTCGAGTCCCTGGTCTTACTCAGGACGATAACTGAGTACCTCTGAAGTCGGAGAAAATCTGCCTTTATGGCGAGGGAATACTAATTACGAGTACATTGAGCACACGGCTGCCAGTGTAAAGTAATTTACAATGTGCACGCTGCTGCCATTGTAAGAAATTGGAAAAACAGATTTTCACGCAAAAATCAGTTTCAGAGGATGAAACTTCGTCTGAGTTGAAAGCGGACGAAAAAAAAAAAAAAAAAAGGGCCTACCAAACCAATGTGCAACGTATACACGTTCTTGACAAAGATCAAACATATCACAGTGATTAAAATTGGTCGTAAAGAACGATAGCAAAGAAGAAGAAGAAGGAGAGTATTATGAATATTTTTCACCAATAAGTAACCATAGACTCATAGAATTGAGTACAATTGCAAAAACATTTGCAGTGTTCTATTAAACATGTAATAAAAACGACCCTCAACTCAAAACTAGGTCATGGTTTCCCCGCTCAGTTACATGGCCCAATATTAGAGTTGACTGTGTTCCACATCAACATTACCGATGATCGGTATTATTGATTTTCTTCTTCACTTCTTCTTCTTCACCTTTCAACTCCCAATGGAGCACATGTCTTCAACAAACTTCTTTCAACTCTTCCTCTCTCTGCCATCCATTCCAATCGTTCCTGTTTTACCTATCCTTTCAATATCAGCCTCCAGCTCTCTTCTCCGGGTCTGTCTAGACCTTTCAATACTCCTCTTTCCCTGTGGGTTCCAAAACAGTGCCTGTCTTGTAATGCTTCTGGTCGGTCTTCTCAATGTATGTCTTATCCATCGCCAGCGTCTCTTCCGTAGCTCTTTCTCCACTAGTATCTGCTTAGTTCTTTCTCTAAGTTCATCATTTGTAATCTTATCATACCATCTCAGTCTTTTTATTTTACGTAAACTTCCATTTATGAAGGACTGTAGTTTTCTGGTGGTTTCTTTTGTTGTCTTCCATGTTTCCGAGCCCTAGAACAGCACTGACTTCACATTTGATTGAAATATTCTCAGCTTTGTGTTTGTTTTGATCTCCTTTGACTTCCATATCTTACTCAATGCAATAAAGTTTCCCCTTGCTTTTTGTATTCTTATCTTGACATCTTTGTTTGTTCCTCCTTCTGTACCTATGCTGCTATCATGGTATGCCAAATTATGCTGGAGGAACCTACTCTGGAGGAACTCTACAGTATGTCTCGTCACCAGCGCCGGATTAGCCTAGTAACAGAAGTAGCAAATGCTACGGGCCCCGCGCTTCTAGGGCCCCGCGCCTATGTGACAGATGAAAATGGGAAAAATAACCAGATGTTATATAAAAAACACGCAAGCTGTCTGTATTTTTAAATGTCGTGTGGGATGGTGCTGAATCCAACGAAATCGAAGCAGAAAATACAGAAGACGTGTTCCACTGTGTAGTAGATGAAGGCAGTGCTATAGAAGAATCATCATTACCAATATGACCATTAAGATCAGCAACTCTTCACGATTTAGCCACATTTTTCACAAGACAAACTGAAATCGAATGTACAGCAAGTTCTCCCAATTTAGCCATATTATTTTCAAGTCAAAGAGAGGCAGAAAGCACAGCACATGCTTCTAATGTAGCAACATCATCTACAAGCCAAAAACACAACGAAAGTAAAATGTACTCCAACGATATTGGTGAATGGCCAAACAACTTCAATCGAGACTATTGGATTGTGAAAGAAAGTAGCGAAGTGCAACATATGAACAGTGATTTCATGTCTTTAAAAAAAACCCCAAAAAACATATGATAAAGAAAACAATCCACGATCTTGTCGAAAGTCGTTTTCCACATACACGCATACACCAACAAACAAAACTCACGTGAGAGATTGGTTGTGTTATACAGAAACTAAAGGACAACTGTTCTGTTTTGTTTGCAAAGTTATTGATTTAGGCTGTACCATAGAGTGACTGGTGTATTTGGAATACTCCGGCAGTTAAAATATATTACAGCAGAAGAGATCTTGAAAAGAACTCCAAATATTGTCAGCTCTTACCAAGAGGATTTGGAAGAAAGCCTAGGCGACGAACTTATGCAGTTGACTGAACTTCTTAAAATTAATGTAGCTGCTGCTATTAGCAACGAAAAGCATGAGGCTCTTGAACTGCAATTTTATAAACTTATAATGGAAAATTCATTAGAGTCGTGTTTCCCAAATGTAGAAATAGTCTTACGAATTTATTTGTCTTTAATGATTACTAACTGCAGCGGAGAACGTTCTTTTTCAACATTAAAGCGTATTAAAAGTGAGTTAAGAAACATGATGGGACAAGATCGTCTAAATGACCTCACCTTAATGAACATTGAATGTAATTTACTTAGAGAAATTGATTTGTCTAGTATATCTCTAAATTTGCTCACATTAAATCAAGAAATGTTTGTTTGTAAAAGTTGTGTTTTATTTTATTATCATACAAAACCTAGTGCCCAGTGCTAAAATTTGCTACGGGCCCCGCGCTAGCCTAATCCGGCACTGCTCGTCACACACATACCTTGGTAGCATTGTTGATTTTACATACGCATTTTTGTGTCTGTTATAGCACGTGACTACATAGCAACTACCCATAATAGCAATTGTTGTGTCTCAGTTACCTCCCTCCCTCCTCCCTCTCTCTCTCTCTCTCTCTCTATCCTGTGGCGCTTAGGGCAGCAACATATGAGAGCCATTCTTCTTTGTTCTTGGTCGTCCACTGTAATGTGAACCAGCTGTGATTAATTTCTTTCAGTTCCTGTTCTACTCCACGTTTAACCTTCAGTATCTCAGATATAATTCAACCAACATGGTTAAAGAACGAATTGTGAATGTTCCGTTCTGAATGATAAGTAACGTTTTATATATGTTTCGCACGCAACGCGCTGGTCATAGTTTTTGTCAATGATCATAAAGAAGTAAAAGAAGAAAGTTCTAACTATAATTCTTCTTCTTCTTCTTTTGCCGTCACACTGCTACCGGGTTGTTGCCCAGTGTCGTGGTTTTCTGTTTTTGTCTCGCGCTGTTCTGGTAGCTTGTGTGATTGTTATTTTTGCTCTTTCACAGGATTCTGCTACGCCATCTAACCATATTTTCCGTGGTCTTCCTCTCGCCTTCTTTCCCGATGTTCTCATGTAGAAGACTCTGTATACTGTGGAGTTTGGATGCATTCTTATTAAGTGCCCAAACCACTTCATTCTTTGTTTCTCAATGTAATTCAAGCAAGGTTCTGTGTCAACTTTCTTTCTTATGCTGATGTTGGTGACTCTGTCTTTTCTGGTGTTGTTGGCAACTTTGCGCAGGCAACGCATTTCACATGTAGTTATTTTTTGTGGCTGCGCTTTGCTCATTGTCCATGTTTGGTTCTGGTAACACAAAGTAGGTATAAAAATGCTGTTGATCATCTGTTGCTTAGCTGCCTGTGAAATTTTTGGGTGCCTTAACAATGGGGCTAGCTGGCACCCAAAAACTATAATTAGCCACAGTAAAAGCTACTCATATTTGCAACGAACGTGGGAAGTATGCATCTGTTTTTTAAAAACAGGTTTTCCTGCTATCGTGCACTACGCAACTTATTCTATTGACCGGAGCTGCTACTCCAACGATTTGTCAGATCAAATCAATTGAAAAGGCTAGGGATATGATAAATGTGCAATGTTCATGTTACAGTGGAAAAAACATAAATGTGCTGAGAGATGGAAGTTCTTACTTTTCCTATTATTATATTCCTTTCCTACCGTTATACGTTACATAGGACCAGTAAGCAATTTTGCGAAAGATTTTACGCGTGTTCTGGCTAAACACTATGTCTAACTAAGAACTGTTTGCAGTGTGAACAAGAGAATATCAGCACCATCGTTCTAAAGAGACACTGAAGATCGATTTAAAGGGTTTTAAGTCGAAGGATTTACTTCATTGCACCGGGTTTTACCCCATATGGCTCGGTCCCTCTCCGTAGAAATGGCACGCCACCCGCCGAGAGAATTGCACAAAGCACGAAATCCGTAGCTCCAGCAACAATCCTAGTGGTCTCTGGAAAAACTGCACTCGTGAACAGAACGGCGCGGTCCGGATTCGAACCCACGACCTTGGACACACAAGGCAAAGGGCTTAACCACTCAGCCAAATCGATATGACATGTCTTACGCATGGGGACTAACTCTGTCACGAAAACTGCACTGAGGTGGACACCAAATAGGTAAACGAAAATGCAGAATTCCCAAAACGACATGGAAGAGGACAGTAGAACAAGAACTTTAAAAAATGAATCATTTCTAGAACATAATACAAATGACAGCCAAGAATAGAGAAGAATGGTATGCATTTGTTACTGCCCTAAGCGCCAGGGGTATCACAGACCAGAGATAGAGAATACGTCATACGGGTGAGTGATAGCTGGTTTAGTTCGAAAAATAGTGTTCTGTTTTCAAGATCTTTTCAAGGTCAAGCAAAAATGACAGAAGTATATCAATTCAGTTAGCTATATTAAAAATAAATAAACACTACGAAATTCAGCTCTCTCTGACATTCCCTTCATAATTAGCATACAGTTCCTTGTATTATTTCTGAATCTTACTAAACTTGGAAGAGCAAAACAATATATTATTGATATAAATATGCATATTATATCTTCATCTTTCTTCTTTACGTTCGGTTTTGTATGCTAGTCTAAACCATGAGATGAATTGCCTCTATGAAGCTGTATGTCAGTTGGAATTCCTCGAGAGTTCCCCATAGCTTGTTCTGTAAGTTCGTTCATAATGTCATGTTTCGTTTCGTTGGTGTATGTATGATGGACATGACTTCTAGATGTGCTCTGGAGTCTGTATTTCTGTCTTACATGCACAATGTGCGGTCTGGGCAGGCTTTATTATGTGCATGTGACGGTTGAGTCTGCAGTGACCTGTTCTTAGGCGAAAGATTATAAAGTTGGAACAACGGTACAGCTAACTTGACATATGTACAGTAGTAGTGATAATGAGTTTAATTACTTGAATGCTAGTAGCTATGAAAACTGGCCATTCATCATTCGACCGTGGCCAACGTTACTAACGTTCAATTTAATATGTCATAAATGCAAAACACTGAGTGTTATACCATTTTCTGTTATCTTTAGTTCTGACCAGATGGAACTGCTCAGCTGGGAATTGGAGTGTTTTCTCTGGCACAAAACTAATGCATGTTGTGGATGATAAACTAATTGCTTCAACCAGATTATCATGTGCCATTGTCATGTAATAGTCAATAGTTGGTGCTCTTCTAAATCTTTTCATGATTTGCATGGACAAGAGGTTTTCAACATGAAACCATCTCTCAATTTTTCCACTATTTGACAGCCAGTTAAAGGAACTCTTATCTATGGAAACTTTCTTTAGGTGAACAGTAAAAGACATGTCATGATCTATTTTAATACTGAGTCCTTTCAATAATTATACAATAGAATATGTTCCTTGTCTACATTTCGGTACACAACACTTTCTAGGCAGCGTTATTTTGTTGTTATGTTTATTAAAGAAGGTAATTGTTAAATTATACACATATAATTATAATCGTAATTTTATCTACATTTTGGTACACATTACTTACTAGCTAGGCATCGTTATTTTATTGTTATGTTTACAACACTGACAACAGTTAGGTTTACTGAAGAAGGTACTTGTTAAATTAACTTATATTATACATATATAATTACAATCGTAATTTGATCTACATTTTGGTACACAGCACTTACTAGGCATCGTTATTTTGTTGTTATGTTTACTAAAGAAGTCTGTTTGAGTTCGTATGTTTACTAAAATGTCCATATGTTTACTAAACACGTTTGAATAATCCGCCTCACCCTCCATCTTGAATAATATAGCGCTTAGGCCAGTAGTTACGTTGGCCACGATTCGACCCTCTCTCTGTCCATAGTATACATCCCACACTGCACAAAACATGCACGAGGAAGATAGAAAAAAAAAACCATGAAACGAGGTTACAGTTAACTTTTCAAAACGTAATATATCATCACAGTTTACACTAACCGTTCTAGAAATATTTTATTCTTTGTTGTAACCATTTTGAAATTGACTGACTGATTGAGTAACTGATTGATAGGACCATCATCATTGCACTTCGGTGAGTAGCCATGTATGCTCAGATCTCTTTCTTACACAAGATGACTTTAGCTGCAGTGCACAAACTTCACAACACCGGCGAGAATCCCCGATGTAATTTTTGAAGATGGTGAAGATATTTTGTAGGAATTTTATGTGTAATCTTCTTTTTCCAATGAATTTTGCTCGGACAGCGGCTTTCCAGCCTGCTCTTCTCGATTTTGAACTGCCAAGAGTTCTTTTACTTGTTCAAATTTAACACAGAACCTACGTTTTATCGTCCGTCTCCTATAGGACTGAGAGCCGCGGCAGTGTAGTTGTTAGTGAACTCGCTTCTCAAGGCTGGTGGTCTGGGTTCAGCTCCCGCAATGTGCGTGGAATTTTCCCGACCGCGACGGCTCTCAGGTCGACCCAGCCTCAACTGGGTCCAGACATGCTCTGGGAAAGTAAAGGCGGCCGGCGTGATGCTGACCACATCACCCATCGTGTGCCGATGGTCAATGAAAATACAGGCCTAACACTGTATTGCCCTATAAACCACAAGGTATGAAAGGGTTCCTTTACTTTTACTCCTATAGGACTAGGAACTCGATCTCACCTACACTGAGATCATGGATCTCTTGAAAAATATCCCGATGGCTCACGAGGAGCGAACCAAGTACCTAGGGAAAGAGAGGTGAGCACTTAACCTCGACGCCACAGTCCCTAAATAATTTTAGAAATAAAATACTTTAAAAAAAAATAAAACAATCACTTTACAAATGCTCTAAAATTTACGTTAACATCATAAAAGAGGGCACTTACCATCTCTCTTCTCAGCGTATCAATGGCAACAGTCAAAGATAGTGTTGATGTCTCCACACTGCTTTTACCTTCAGTTCCATTGATTTCTATTCCATTACTAGCACTTCTGTCACCACTTTTTCTATAACCACTATTCCATGTAAAATGTTCCTTGTTCATAGCGTTTGTTTCTTTCCATTTATCCTTTAGTTTTCTCGCACTTTCTAATCTTGATTGGTAGAATGAACGACAGGCATTAGACAGGTCTATTGAGTCTGTGTGTTTCCATGTGTAGAGTCTGTGATCTTCACGTTATTGAGTCTGTATGCTTCACAGTTGTGAATCTGCACGTCTCACAGATATTGAGTCTGTGTGTTTCTTATGTATACCATTGTCAGTCAGAAAATGTGCAGCATGTAACTCCATGAAGTCGCTCAAGATTTACTCGTGTGTAGGTGTATTTTAAACCTGTTCAGGATACAATAACCATTGAGTGATGAGTTCATGTGTTTGTATGTGTTGTAAATCTATTCTTCTTCGAACGCTCCATATCGACCACTTGTTAACCACTTGTGTGATTTGTATGTGATCTGAGCCTAAGAGCGATTTTACGCTGTTCCAGTTATGCGCCTACAAGTAGCCACACATCCGATTTCTCGCTGCTTTTTATTTACTAGGTAGCATCCTAGGTTCAACGTCAGTCGCCTCTTACGACATGCATTGTAGATCGCAGTGGTACTATTCTTTGCTTCCCTTGCGGGCCCCGGCACCACATGGGCGGTAAATCTATTTAGAGTACTGATTCACAATCACCCTTGAATGTTACGCTTGTGTGTGTGTGTGTGTTTATGTGTGTGTGTTTATGTGTGTGTATGTATGTGTGTGTTCGTGATGTACGTATACTTAGAACTCATTCCCCTTTCAATGATGTGTTGATATGTGTATTTTAAATCTAGCTAGAGAAAAATCGTTATTGAAAATTAAAGTTGACATATTAAATTTACTTAACGTACAATCCCCTTCGAATGCCGTCATCATCTTCGCTTATCATCTGGCATAATTCTATTCATCTACTGGCTATGTCTGCCATAATAATGAACATAAAATGGAATGAATGGAGTAAACATGGGAACTGCCAGACACGAACATTTTGTTAGTGACACTAGACGTTTCTTGCGTTCGTTCTTTACGAACAATTCTAATCACCCATTGTGATATGTTTGATCTTTGCCAAGAACGTGTATACGTTGCACATTGGTTTGGTAGGCCCCTAAACTCATAGACTTGTACACGTTCAGGACACGTGCATCCGATTTCAGCCAAATCTCCTTAGCTGCCTCTTACGATATGCGTGGCAGGTGACAGTGGTTCTATTCTTTACACTCCAAATTTGGGCCCTGGTAACCACTCGGGTGTACGAGACGTTTGATTACCCATCCCAGAACGGGTGTGATTAGTCATTATACGCTGGTTAAAATATTGAGGAGGAGATCGAGGCAGCTATGGACCTGTCCGGAGTGCTTTATGATGATCCACACTAACCATTAAGCACTAAAGAACTCTTTTTTTAACGTCCATGAAGAATTGCATGTTACGCTTAATGTTTGTCATTGAATTTAACTATGTCTTTGCTTTCTTTCTATTTTTCCCTGGACATGAACCGAGAAAGCATAAAATGGCCGGTACATTGTGTGTATCTTAGTGAACTCGCTCTATTGCTGATCATTGCATAACGTGCAGGATCAACTCAGGATCAACTCCAGGATCAGCTCGCAGGATCAACTGCAGGATCCATTACGGTCTATATTGCATCTTATCACTCCTGTTCAGGTATGTTGCTCTTTTCTATTTTTCAAACGACATTGATCAACTATGCTCTTGTCATCACTGCTACCGTTTCTTCCGTTGCTTGCCCTTTTATGCGGTATTGGTTCCATTGCATCGTGATCTCGCGGTTCTTCGATTGCCGTAACGTTTCAGGGCTGACTGTTGGATATGCATTGCATGGATCTCAACCTCTTCAATCCGTTCATTCTGTCACGTGGAGATGCTAATCTCCAGTTGGAACTTTCTCGCGTCTTCAGGTTAGTCATTGTTTCTAGCCTGATACGGACTTGTCCTGTGATAACATTTAGATTTGTGCCTTTGATTGTTGGTATTACCATCTGCAATGCACAGGACTGGTCGCACCTTCAACTGGAGTATCTGTTCTCTTCTTCCGTCTCCTATTGATTGATTCTAATAAAGCAGCCGTCTACTCATTATCAGCACAGTGTTTGTCTTGGACGCTGGTGTAAGTGGGCCACCTATTTCTTCTCAAGTCTGCATACTGGGGGCAGTTCTGTAGGATATAATTCCTATGATTTCTGCTTCCCCGTTTGTGCCGACCTCTTCCCGCAGTAAGTTTTGGCCATCCTCGTGATGGTAGGTCTGACATTGTTACTGCGTGGTTAAATCTCCGAGGCAGATTGCCGACCGTAGAATCCGTTATCTCATTGTGAGGAGTCGTTGCACCATGTTATGCGCCTTACGGCCTGGTGCATCTGTTTTCTGCAAGCATTTGTTTCGGGTTAGCATTCCCTAGCGGACACGTGCATCCGATTTTAGCCAAACCTCCCTAGTCGTCTCTTACGACATGCGTGACAGGTAACAGTGGTTCTATTCTTTACACCCCAAATTTGGGCCCGTAACCACTCGGGCGATATCTAAGTTCAAGAATAGTGGGAGGTAAGCAGGTCAGGTTCAGTAGTGTAGTCGTAAAATAAACAGTACTACCCCTGATTTACAAACTATATCCCAATACAAAATACTACAATAAATACATTAAGGTACATAATATGTTGTCAAGTGTGTATATATATATATAATATTTTTAGTAATAATATTTCCGTTACTGATATTTCCAGTTAGCAGTCTTCATGTAGTAATCGACTATATGATAATGTACATCTTAAAGAATGTCAAGTTTGTAACCGTTAGTTGTGTCGTGTGACTTGGTTCAGTTTTCAAACCCACAACCTTCAGAACGACAGGCAAACGTCTTAACCACTTGACTATAGAGACCCCTTCGCTTCTTGATCGTTTCTCGGCCTTTCACTAACGTTCAAAGTGTAGTGCCAACTTGATTGCGGCAAAAAGGTGGGGGACTTCATAAAACACTAAATGGCACAATCAAACACACTTAAGTCTAATGAATGAAGAACACATATGACAATTAATAAAGATATCACGCTGGAATCTAAGATGAGAAAAATAATAGAACAGTTCCCCTTTTATAGTTTTAAAAATAAATTACGAATTTTCAATTCCAATGTTGTATCAATCCTGAAACATGCAAGCTAGAGTGGAAAAATGACAAAAAATATAGAACGTTGAATGCATTTGAAAATAGATTTCTGCGAAAATAATGAGCATAAAATGAGACGAATTCAGGAGAAGTGACGAAATCAGAGACATGTCTTGACAACCACTAGTAATAATTGTTATAAGAAGGAGAAGATGGAGATATGTTGGGCAGACCATGAGAAGGAAGGATAAACCGAAGCAGGCATTGAAGTGGGAGGCAAAGGGTTCAAGAAAGAAAAGACGCCCTGGGGAAATCCTGAAATGAAGTTTACTAAGAGAGGCAAGACATATCGGACTCAATTCAATAGCAGAGATTGAGCGAGTTGCTCATGATAGAACGGTATGGAGAAATTGCTTACATGCCCTACTTAACGGATAACGATCGGTACGAGAGAAAAATAATAATAATAATAAACGAATCGTATGTACGTGTGCACAAACGCTTTAAACACGTAGTTTACGAATTGCGGAAACTTGTACACAGGTAGTTGACATTTATATAGAAATATATGAGTGATATGTACTTGTGTAAGCGTTCTTTATATATTGAACATAGTTCAACTGAATATAATAACATAACTTACCTGATCTTGATCTCGTCTGCTGATCTTCACACGCAGCATGAGAGACTGTATGGGCCTACCATTAGCAAAACAAGAAGAGACAGACTCTGGCCAGGTGTACGGTATCATCAGCCTAGCTGGAGGGGGTCGGACTAACTTCTGATAAGTATGTCGGCACGTGCAGGTGAGTTCTGATTCGAGACGACAGATTTTTCCGGTTTTTAGATGAATATTTTTAAGGGCAGTATGAGGTTTGGGGAGGGGGTGGAAAGAAAAGGGCGTGATGGGATTGTGTAAATTTCGAAAGAAAAGAGATGTTTCAATGGGAAAGATCGCCTTAAAACAACACTAGAGTGAATGGACCTGCTCGTTGTGTGAAACTGAACACATGGGATGGAAATGTGCATGGGAAGGGGAAGAGGGTTCAAAATTAAAATTAATGAGGGTACCATTTGTAATAGATATGTAAAAATATGAGTGTGTCTAATGGTTTCGGGAATGATCTCCGATGAACGTGTGGGGTTTGGGTTGCTTATGGGGTTTGGGCTGCGTGTGGGGTTTGGGCTGCGTGTGGGGTCTGGGTTGCGTGTGGGTGAATATCTAAAGGGTCTAAAGCCGATGGATTTACTTCATTGCACCGGGTTTTACCCCATATGGCTCTGTCCTCTCTGCAGAAATGGCACGCTTTCACCGAAGTATTGCACGAACTCCGTAGTTCCTGCAACAATCCTAGAGGTCTCTGTGGGGAATGCTGATCTCATGAATATAATAGCGATGTCCGTTGACCATGTCTGAAAGCAAAGCTCAACTTAACAAGAGCCATGATGGGAATATAAAGCAACAACAACAAGAAACCATCTGATGGTGAATATAAAGCAACAACTTACACAGAACCATCTGGGAATATAAAGTAACCCAACACAGAAACCCCATCTGATGGGTGAATATACCACAATTAAAGATGAATATAAGACTTGAAATTTGCAAGAAGTTGCAATGCTCCTCCAACAATAGTCTGGGTATAAGTCAGCTCTGAGCTACTCCTCGATGACCAATCGATCTGACACCATGCTGCAGTATAGCTCAATAGATGTGGTACTATATAGAAAGATTTTATGCTCGTTCAAAACTTTTCCTCATCAAATAGCTCAAAGAGCAGAACTTTGCCACCCCAGGAGTCCTTTGGAACTTATCTCTCTCTCTCTCGTAGGCCAGATGTTCCGCCTCTGCAGTCGTCATGTTCAAACCATCAGTTACATCCTGCATCCATCTTCTCCGTGGTCTTCCTCTACTTCTCTTTGTTGGTATGCCTCCTTCCATGATGGTCTTCTCAAGCCCTCGTGTCTTTTATGTATCCAAAATACCTAAATTTTCTCATTATTATTTGTAGCATCAGCAAGTTTTCTTTGATTTTGAGTTCTTTTGAATAAATCTATTTGTTTTCTTCTCTGTCCAAGATATACGAAGGACACTTCTGTAACACTTATAATCAAAAGCACATATATGTTTTTCCACTGCCTTGTTAAATATCCATGCTTCACACCCATGATTAGCCACTGGGATTATGCACGCTCTTAGTATTCTGATCTTTGTTTTCCTATCAGTTCCGTTCCATACTGTTTTTAGTTGTTTAATTTGTTGTAAAGCCATGTTTGTTCTTCTTGTAATTTCCTTCATCCCATTTCCATCTTTTGTTAGCAGTGAATCAAGATATTCAAAACTCTTCTGAAAATCGACAATATGTAGGCTACAAAGCCGCTGTCCCGGCAAAATACATTTTAAAAAAATATTAAAATAAAATTCCTGCAAAAATTCTCACCATCTTTGGTGGACTTTCTTATCATTAATCAGATCTGACACTATGATACAACATAACGCTGTAGCTGTGATACTTAAAAATAAGGTTTTCCTCTTCTTTTGTCGTCACACTGTTACTGGGCTGTTGCCTATTGTCGCGGTTTTCTGTTTTTGACCTGCGCTGCTCTAGCACGACCTACTATTATAGAGTAAGTCGTGGCTCTAGTGGCTTGGTGATAGATGTTTTTGCTTTTTGGGCAGGATTCTGCTATGTCATCTAGTCATCTTTTCCGTGGTCTTCCTCTCGCATTCTTTCAAGATGTTCTGTTGTAGAAGACTGTATACAATGAAGTTTGGTTGCATTCTTATTGTGGCCGAACCACTTTATTCTTTGTTTCTGAATGTAATTCAAATTTGTATGCTGATATTGGTGACTGTCTTTTATGGTGTTGTAAAAAACGTTTCATTTGCATCTCATTTCACATGTCATTATTTTTGGCGGTTGCGCTTCACTCATTGTCCCTGTTTGTCTTTCGTAGCACAGAGTAGGTATGAAAATGATGTTGATCAACTATTGTTTGTTCTTAAAATCGTATCAGTAGCCCACCTGTACACGTCTCAATATTCCTCCAGGCAAATCTAGTTTCGCTAGGTTATTAACTAATATATATATATATATATATATATATATATATATATATATATATATATATATATATATATATTCTTCTTCGAACGCTCCATATCAACACATGCTAACCACTTTGTGTGATTTGAATGTGATCTGAGCCTAAGAGCGAGTGTACGTTGTGGCTAGCTATGCGTCTACAAGTAAGCCAGCATATATGGTTTCTCGATGCTTTTATTTACTATGGTAGTTCCTAGGTTCTACACAGTCGCCTCTTACGACATGCATTGTATGTAGGTTGCAGTGCAGTGGCACTGTTCTTTGCTACCGTCGGCGCCATAGGATAAAAGTTAGATTTTTAGGACACGATATTGTTTATGAGCAAATGTTACTCATCTTCACAAATCTTGTAGGATGTTTATATTTTATGAGAGTAGAGAAACGGATATACACACCAGTGGTCAATGTTCAGTTTTAGTGTAGTCGATCTTCAGTCTCATAGCTGTGATTGATGATGTCTTCACTATCCATTGCCTGTCCTTTCCTCGACTACTGCAATATCAGCCAGCCGATCTGCGGTTCTTTGTCTTGTATTCCCGCTTGAAATGGTACAGAAACAGAGGTTAAGTTGGTCATTCGGGATGATAAACCATTCCTGCCTTGAACATCCAACCCGAATTTTATTAGCGTATTCATTGAGTTGCTCAGTATATACGCATGTGTGCACATTTTTCTGTACTCAACCAATTCAGAGCCATAGTTACCGCAAAGTCTCCATTGTGAGGCTCCTGATAAGTTACAGCAAAATCCTCATTGGCAGTTTTACATCTAAAGCTCGCAGTAAATGCCTATGCGCTTTGCTTGTATCGGATCACTAAGCCATCAGTGTATACCACTCCATCACCATCCCGTGTGTATTCATTTATCCACCATCGCATTGACATCCGTATTTACTTAATTGAATGTGTATGGACAGGCAAAAGAAGCTCCGTACTCAATACCAGAGTGAAGAACAATTATTGCTCCCAATCCTAATGTTGGCACTTCCGACATTCCATTGACTCATCCATAAAAATAACCCCCAAAAACAAAGAGCACATCATAAGGATGGTCATAGTTTTATGGTAAGCTGGCATGCACACATTATAATTGTCTTTATTATAATACAGTGTACTTGTCTTGACGACATCACATCAACCTGATAATAAATACTAAATAGGATAGGCAAAATCGTATCTGCAAGCAATCCGAGTCAATTTACTAACTTCTAAGTCTAAACTTAAACTCACTTTTAAAACTAAGTAAGTAAAGTAAACTTCATAAACTTGTTACGAACTTACTGCTAGGTTATTTAGTTCTTTCTTACTAATCAGGTTATTAAACTTCGAGTTCATTTCACTAAAAATTGAGACAAACAAAAATTTCGAACTTAAACTGTAGTTACTGAACATGAACTGTAAAGTTTCAAAAAAGTCATTCGACTAGTGAAACATTCGCCTTCATCATAAATCATTGATGTTGGCAGAATCTTACATTTAATTAAATGTGCATGAGCATGATACTTTAGATGCAATAAATGTAATTGTGTAATGATTATTATTATATACCTGTTTTGTTAGTGTTGCCTGCACAACTACGGACAAAAACAACACTCATAACTGATAACAGTAACTAACACTGACTTTGGAATACTTTGATTTTGAGCGAGTTTTAGCTATTCATTCTATTATTAGTATATAATATACATGGTAATATATATATTTATGATTTCATTTACTTATGTATATGCTATGTACTATATAATATAACAGCCTCTGGGGCATATTTGGTTATACAATACATGTCTTCTTCTTTGCGTGTATTCTTTACGACCAATTTTAATCACTCTTTGTGATAAGTTTGATCTTTGCCAAGAACGTGTATACACTGCACATTGGTTTGGTAGGCCCCTAAACGCGTAGACTTCTACACATTTAGGACACATGAATCCGATTTCAGCCAAACCTCCTTAGTCGCCTCTTACAACATGTGTGGCAGGTAACAGTGGTTCTATTCTTTACACCCCAAATTTGGGCCCGGTAACCACTCGGGCGATACATATGTCTAATCACTATTCACCTTCCCTCTTTAATCTGCAATGCAAGCTCAAGAGTCCATGCAAAACTATTTATAACATTTAGGAGTGTCGATCATGTTTAGGAGTCCACCTTTTACATTGAGACGTAGGGATATTATTCGCTCTGATGCAGCTACTGGTGTATGAATAGATTTCTCAAGAACATATTAACTATATAGTATATATATTTTTCTCTTCAAGTCTTTATCTGTTATTATTTTTGTCAACAATTTTGGCCACAAGACTCAAACTGAATCTATGATTAATGAACATATTTTGTGTGGTTTGCTAATTGATACTCTTTTTGTTATGGTGTGCATTATTTAGTTGTCTACTCGCCTGAGTGGTTACCGGGGCCCAAATTTGGTGTTAAAGAATAGAACCTCTGTTACCTGTCACTTATGTCGTAAGAGGCAACTAAGGAGGTTTGGCTGAAATCAGATGCATGTGTCCTAAAGTGTAGAAGTCTATGCGTTTAGGTGCCTACCAAACCAATGTGCCACGTATACATGTTCTTGGCAAAGATCAAACATATCACAAAGAGTGATTAAAATTGGTCGTAAAGAACAACGCAAAGAAGAAGAAGGACAGATCTGAACCCTCCCAAAATTAATATCAAGGAAGAGAACAATGAGTTTTAAGAACCCCAGGGGAAGCCAACGAATTTGACCAATAAATAGACAGGGAAAATGTATTAGGCGCTTTAGTAAAAAACAAATTACCAAATGCAGGATTTGAACCACAAACCTTTATTTCTTACGATTCCTATTGCCTAGTCCTACAGACTAGCGGTTTTAAGAACACAACCAGCTATCTCTCATAAATTAATATCTTGACAGGAAACACAGTTGCTTCTATTCTCACATATATTTTATATATAGCAATTATTACATTGAAGCATAAATTGTGTCTAATTGCCTTTTATATTTGTATTTATGATTTGTGGCTTATAATTGTGAGGAAAAAAAAGTATTTTCATTTAGTATGTCTTACCAGAACTTGAAGAGTTACATGTTACCTCACTCAGACTCTCATCTGTTGCTACGCTGTATTATCTGTTAAACGCGATTCCAGCATAAATTTAATGAAGTGGGGTAAAGTTATCTTAAATGCAAATTAACTCTCTCTTGCGATCACTGCTTAGACTGATATACCAGATTTCCCCATAAATTCTGCTGTTGGCAAATTAACTTAATCACAGTAGTTAAAGAATACTAGCACAATATTTTCTATGTAACGCACCTCAACCCACCTTCCACTCTTGAGTTAACTGCAGTGGTTGCTTATTTAGACCATTGGTTGTTAACCTAGTCCATTGGTTGTTAATTTAGTCCATTCTAGTGTCATAGTTTATTCTAGTGTCTGTGACCAGTTTATCTAGTTACATGTCAGTATATTATTTGATTTTCAAACTAATTAAATTTTTATTGATGCCAAGAAATTCAGGATGTCAAGTAAATAAAAGAAACCTTTGAAACACTGGTGGGCAAAACTGAAGATTCATTTTAATTTAAAGATGAATTAATAATTTTTAAAAGATACGTAAGTGGGGTGGAAATAAGTTAGCAAGAAATGTAAGACAGTCAAGACAATGGTGGCAACAGGGCATTACATAAACTTTGTTGGAGAAGGTGGGAGAACTAGCTACAGGCTGAAGAGGTTTTCAAGCGTGTGTGATAAGAGCAATGGTTAGCAAAGGACATTCTACATAATGACATTTGCTAGTTGTCCTCATTTGTTAAAAAATGCTGATATGTAATTTGGTGTATTTCTGCTGTCTACCATATTTTCTTTCCTTTTTAAAAATCTATGTACCTACTGTATCAATCAAGTGCCGTGCCTGCCGGCGTAGGCGATCATGTCTCTCCACAACTGTCTTTCCTTTGTGCACTTAATCTGTTCTGACGTTGATCTTTTGTCGAACCATGATGTCAGCCATCCAACATCTTCTCCCTCTGTCTTCCCTGATCTCTCCTTCCCTGAATTTTACCTGTAGTCACCAAATGTTCTAAACCTCTTCGCATTATATGTAAGAAGAAGTTTGATTTTCTGATTCTTATTCTTTTGATAAGGTTTCTTTGTGTGCAGGCCTATTTAAAACCTCCACATTTGTTTTCTTAACTGTCCATGGAATTTTCAGCATTCTTCTGTAAAACCACATCTTTGTGGCTTCCAATGATCGTATTGATTGTTTGTTCATTGTCCATGATTGCTGCCATACATAAGTATTGGTTCAATATAGCACTGGGGTACTTGTTTTCGCAATGTCATTGGTAGTGAGTTCACGCATAGTGTGTTCTTCATTTTCATATACCTTGTTTTCCACCAACTTCAACTCCCCCCTACTTATCTCTGTTCGTTTTTTCATGTCTTGGTTAAGAGCATTTGGTAGAAAAATCTACCTTGTTTATTAGTGCTCATTTATAAAATTCCATTCCAATGACTTATATATTATTAACCAGCAAGCCACAGTTACTATCAGTACGCATATTCTTCAACATCTGTTGGGGGGTACTGAGCCCCTATGGGTCTGCACAAAGTGTAATGATGTTGGTTCAATAACCAATAACTTTCTATCATATTTGTGAAGATTGTTTGACTCATCGTGATTGTATGTTCCATACATGAATTGGACTGTATTCTACTCCAGGCTGGACTTTGCAATGTTTCTCTTGCTATCTCCAAAGCACACTGAAGATGAAAGGATTGGTTCCTCTCAAATATCCAGGCATATGTAGGTCTTCAGCAGGAATCACCATGTCTGAGAGCTTATTGATCCCTTAGTCAGACTATTTTTATGAGACCACCCCACAATAAATTGAAGCAAGGTCTAGTCCGATGCTACATTACCCTGGCACAAACTTCTCTGCATTTCCTTTGAAGTGTTCAGTAGTTAACTCTTAGTGGACCAGGGCAAAGCCATATTTTACAAGCCATTTGTTTTTAGAATAAAAGACGCCCTTTAGTCTGTCTCCTGATAAAAAGGCGTCCAACCCAAAGCCACATAGTTGGGCGTTTGGTCCACAAAAGTTAATAAGTGAATCCCCCTCCCTCCCCGTGATCTAGTTATTTTGATTACCTTATCCACCTTTGTTGCGAATCCATTCAAATAATCTGTTTCACTAAATTCTTGTAATGCATGCAAACATCTTTATGGTGAAATCTATTGTAGGTACTAGCAGAATGCATGCACTGAGGGGTGGATCAGAGTCTGAACATTCATAGTCTTACTTTGGCATCATGTTACAAAGGTGAGATAAGTACCTGGAACTACTCTTAGTTGGTTTTATTTTGTAGTTCTTTTTTAATAGTGGAAAACTGTTGCCTATCTGTTATTTAATCTGTTGGTATCAGAAGTAAAATTGTCTGTTTACATTGATAAGCACCTGTTAGTTGACATATCTTCTTCTTTGCGTTCGTTCTTTACGACCAACTTTAATCAATCTTTGTGATACGTTGATCTTTGTCAAGAACGTGATACGTTGCACATTGGTTTGGTAGGCCCCTAAACGCATAGACTTCTATACACTTAGGACAGATGCATCTGATTTCAGCCAAACCTCCTTAGTTGCCTCTTACGACATGTGTGGCAGATAACCGTGGTTCTATTCTTTACACCCCAGATTTGGGCCCCGGTAACCACTCGGGCGAGTTGACATATGATGGCCATCTTCTTCTGTGCATATTCTCAGACTTGATCTTGAATCTATTTGAAAAATACTAATTAACCTGAGACTTGGTGTCTCCAGAAATTATGTCATAGAATTGTCCTTGTGGTGGCCATATAATTTTTCTCTGTTCCTCATAACGGGGTGTGTCTTGCCTTGATGTTGCACTCTGCCAGACTGTAATTTGTCCATCTCTTGATGTTTCTCTCCTACTTGTCTCTAGCTCTTTTTCAACGCACTTCAGCCTTCCCCTCAAATAACGTTTTGGTCAAGCTGTCAAGTCTCTTTATGTATCTGAAATATTTTGCTGCTTTGTTTGTTATATCAAATTGCCATATTACAAAGGTTGCAAATGATGGCATAGATAACATTATGAGACTTACATTTAAAACTATCCTCAATAATAAGAAGACTTTAGGAAATGATGTATTAGGGGATCTGTATAACATAAACAGGTGTATTTCATCACCTGCATTCACACCAATTGGTGAAAAAGAGACCTAGAACATTGGTTTCAAGTTAACTGTGTACTATGTATTCGAGATTCGTGTACCTTCTGTGAGCCACCAAAGAAAAATGTTGAAGTACTGAATGTGTCACAGGATTAGATAGGAGAAAGGAAAGATGCCAGAAGAGTTTTTTTTTAACAATGTAACTTTGTGGCCATCTGTGACTTAGCTGTAGTGAGCTCGATCACAACTCAAGAGTACCTGGTTCAAACCCTGCGGCTGGCAATTTGAAATCAAATTTGTCCCGTGGATTTTTAGAAACGGTAAAAATAGACTTCACCGTTCAGAAAGCAATGGCACACTATTGAACACATAAGTGGTCCCTAGAAAATCAAGGACTCTTTAGTGTGGAATCATTTAAAGGATATACCACAGTTTTCATTTAATGTTGTTGGTGTAAAATCAAGATAAGTTCAACTCTAGAGGGAGATTGATCAAACTGATCAAAACCATTCTGCCATTCACTTTCAATAAAGATTGATATAATTTGGAAAAAAAGGTTGTTGATTGTAAGCAGTGTTATTGGTATGCAAATTAGATGGACAGCATGTTAGAGTAGTTTTAATTCAGAAAAGACAAGACATAAAACATTTTGACTGAATAAAACCATAGATCTCTATGACAAGTTTAGCCAGGTTTTTCATCTTTTTTGGTGACTACAAAATGGAAGTTTTCTACGTTGTTACGTTTTGTCCCAGTTTACAGCGAGTATGTGTATTTTGACCCTACCTCCCATCATTTTTAGCTCAGAATATGTTGGACCAGGTATTCCTTCCACCTTCTATACCTACTCATTTAGATAGACTGCAATGATGCAACCTAGGACGGAGTAGACTTGGTTAGTTCTAATATTCCGACCTCTGTCATATCTTTGACTGCGTCTTGTATGCAGCCAGGTAGTGATCAGTTTTCTTTGTGTATGCTCTGCATCAATGGGAGAAGTGCAACGTTTATCGTGTCAAACAAATCTCTACATCAACTAAGCATAAAAAAAGCATATACAGATAAACAAACAGACAGTGATCCTTAACGCTAATCTGATATAATGGATATATGGCAAAAGTTCATCCATGTCCTTGTTATTATTAGTGTGTAAGAGTGAGCATTGTTTTTTTTTTAGTCTCTATTTTCTATTATCATCATCGTCAAATAGCTTGTCCTGGGCAGAACTTTGCCAACCCAACAGTCCTCCGAAATTTCTCTCTCATAGGCCAGATGTCCTGCCTCTACAGCCGTCATGTTCAAACCATCAATTACATCCTGAATCCATCTTCTCCGTGGTTTTCCTCTTCTTCTCTTTGCCAGTATGCCTCCTTCCATGATTAACAATGTAACTTTGTGACCATCTGTGGTGCAGGCAAACTGATCAAAACCACCCTGCCATTCGCTTGCAATAAAGATTGATAGAATTTGAGAAAAGGTTGTTTATTTTCTATTCTACTTATAAAATACATGTGTGTTCCTGGTTTATGAAGTTTTATTTAGCATAATTGATGCATACTTGCCATTATCTGTGACCCAGTTTTGTTGAGTTAACTCTAACTACCTTGCAGTCAGTTGACCTTATCTATAAACCAAGCAACAGGTGTTTGAATATTGAAGCCTTATACTATTCTTGTACCTGGTCCACCATGTGTGTGTGGGAATAAAATTGGATGAATCATTTATCTCAAGTACTTGTTATTAGTATGTTAACCTCTGCTTACCACACGCGGGAACTTGAAATTTTGTTCTCGGTTGCATATCAAAGTCAGGAGTTAGTGTACTGGTAGTAGCATAGTGCAAGAGTTGGTGTAAAAGTAGTGGCACAGGTGGCATTCAAATGACTACAAGCAGTTATTGACAGTGTAATCAAATTGGGTCTTGTTATGTGAGCAAGATCTTTTTCTGTGATATGCTAGTGACTTGTACTTATGTTTACTAAGTTATATTAGTGAGTTAACTTGATGTAATATGCTTAGAGTTAATAAGTTGTATTAGTGAGTTAACCTGATGTAATAGCACATACAATCTGTTTAGAGTGATAAAGCTTTAGTTATGTTACCGCCCGTGTGTTGCCGGGGCTGCAAGGAGCAAAGAATTGTAACACTGCGACCTACAAAGCCTGTCGTAAGAGGCAATTGAGATAGGGGCCTAGGAAGCTACCTAGTAAATAAAAATCATCACAGAAATCGGATGTGCTGACCTACTTGTAGGCGCATAACTGGTACAAAGTACAATTGCTTTTATGCTCAGATCATATACAAATCACAAAGAGTGGTTTAACAAGTGGTCCATGTATAGCGTTAGAAGAAGAAGAACTTATGTTACACCTAGCTCATTAGTATGCCAAATGATTTGTTTCCTACAAATAAATATATGATCATCAGAAAGTAAACACTTGTAATTTACGATATTCAACCATTTGTCATCTTGACAATGATATATTCTTACTGTATGTATATTTTAATAAAATAGGGTTTTTATTTTAATTATTGAACATGATGCCATGTATATTGAATAAAAGGGTCTGAAGACGATCTTCATTACACAAGTTTTATTTCAAGAGCCCAGCCCCTTTTTGCAGAAATTATATGCCACCTGTCAAAAGTATTGAACAAAGCTTGTAGCTCTGGCAACAATCCTAGAGATCTAAAAAAAAAAAATAATGCACTCGAGAACAATGCACCATGTCCAAATTTGAGCGTATTATCTTTGAAACGCAAAACAAAGGCATAACCCCAAAGACCCATGTATATTGAAGCAGGAAACCAGACAGAAAATAATGTAATTACTTGCAAAACTTGAAGAGAAACAACAATTGTTAGTTCTAACACAGAAAGAAAAAACAAAGAACCATTGACATAGATATGTTGTGCGGATACATCTAGTTATGTATGGTTTCTTCATTTCATGAAAATTATATAATTTCAATTTCCATCTCTGGTTTATATCCAAAACCATATTTGATTACTGCTATGGCATAATTTTTTGGATATCTGTAATTGACGTAATCTCCTTGTGGTCAAGGTCATCTTCTTAACTTCTGCTGTTTGGTATGTGTCCGTGACTAAGGAACCAGTGCATACTTTAATTGGCTTGTTTAACTAGAATTTATATAATATGTGCCATTAAATATTTTATCTTGTTCACCGTTGAATAGTTCTAGTTCTTGATTGTAAACCAGTAATTATTGCGAAGTGAAGGAAATGTCATTAGAACATTATGTGTGTACTTTGATTGGTCGTTAGAACAGCACATGTGTGTACTGATTGATAACCAGAACATTGCATTCGTGCATGTATTCCCATGTGTAAAAGACTGCTTAGGATGAATGAAGAAACATTTGTCCATATGGTAAAGTACACTTTACTACTAAACAAGAATTGGTGTATTGTAATATGAGTTGTCAAGTCTCATCAAATGTCATTGATGCTGCCCAGTTAAATCAATGGAGGGTACACAGTTTATACTAGGAAATAAAGCTAAAGAGTAAGTACTGTACATAGACTTCTTCTTCGAATGCTTCATCACTTGTTAACCACTCTGTGTGATTTGTATGTGATTTGAGCCTAAGAGTGACTATGTTGTGCCAGTTATGTACCTACAAGTACATAACAAGCACATCCGATTTCTGCAGTGCATTTTTGTTTACTAGGGTAGCTTCCCTAGGTCCTATATCAGTCGCCTCTTACAAGATGCCTTGTAGGTAACAGTGGTACTATTCTTTGCTTCCCTTGTGGGCTCCGGAATCACACGGTCGAGTACATTATACAGTTTTAGTTTAGTTTAGTCGTCGGATCATCATCACTGCACATCGAACCAATTAGTCCATAAGTGCTCCGAGCTTCTCACCAGGTCTCTCAGCCTGTGACAACTAATGACACTGGTTCTTTGCTGGTTTACTATTCTTCTTTGGCTACCAATATATTGCTTTTGTCTAGCTACACTACATTTGACTTGGAATTTTCGCAGTCTGGTCAGGGGTGTAGATTCAACACTTCCTTGAATCATGTACACATCCTCGCTCCCTTTCAGAATTTAGAATATCACCCTGGGTCTTTGCTCGCCATTATTTTACAGCAACCATACCTGCAAGCCTATCTGCGCTTTCATTTACCCTTACACCTGCATGCCCTGGAACAAAAATTAAACTAATTTTTGTCAACCTAGACCTTCAGCGACTCCAACCATTATCTTCGAGCCAGCTTGTTTCATTCTGCCTGAGCATATTCATTGAGTGCAGCCATCATGCTCAAATCATAAGTTACATCCTGAATCAATCTTCTCCATGGTCTTCCTCTTTGCTCGGTTGCCTCATTCCGTAATGGTCTTCTCCAACCCTTTGAGTCTTTTTATATGTCAAAATACTTCAGTTTTCTCATTTTGATTTGTATCATTGGCCAGTTTTTTTTTATATTGAGTTACTTCTGGATAGATTTATTTGTTCTCTTTGTCCATGGTTTTTTTCCAATCCAGAAGCACTTGAGCTTTTCAGCTGCTCGGTGCCATGGACATCGTAACCCTTCGGTTCGGTACCACGAACACCGTAAACCTGGGGAATCTGTGACTTTTCTGCCATCCCGCGGAATTGAACCCGCACACACAGAGGGATAGTCACCCTTAGTCCAACGCGCTACGAACACGCTGGGCAGACAGGCTTGTCCATGGTATACAGAGGACTCTTCTATAACACTTATATTTTTTTTTAAAAACTATATGCTATTCCATTGCCTTTTTAAATATTCTATATTACTGTGCACATACCTGATCATAATCAGGTACCTTTGAATGTTAAGTCACCTGTGTGTTGCGGGGTTTGCAAGGGAGAAAAGACACTGCGACTTAATGGCATGTTGTAAGTGGCGACTGAGGTAGGGGCCTAGGGAAGCTACTCTGGTAACTAAAAAGTGTCGCAGAAATCGGATGTGCTGGTCTACTTATAGGTGCATAACTGGCACAATGTACAATCACTCTTAGGCTCCGATCACATACAAATCACAAAGAGTGGTTTAACAAGTGGTTGATATGGAGTGTTTGAAGAAGAAGAATTATTAAGTCAGCTGTCTGGCCACATAGCAATGCTGACACATAATTCTCTCTGCCTTTATCAGAATAATCCTGTTTTATTGATTGATACCTGACAGAAGGTGTGTCCACCTGAGACAGATAGTGGGTTTGACCTCCAAAAAGGAAGTGTCAGCTATGTATGCTAGTTTCATATTGAAACATTTTTGAACCATATGGTGATGATTTCACAACAGGACATGGAGCAACAGCTGCTACTGGTGTTCCTAATGAAATACCCCATATGTTCAATAATGGGAACTTCAAATGAGCAAGAGTATATATGTATGCTCTAGTCACAAGAAAGGAATCCACAAACAAACAAAAGAAACAAACAAACTGCAGCCACTATCAGGAAATAGAATGATGGAACAGATTTCACTCTGATTCTCCAGTCTCATGGCTACATTTTGTTACCGGTACATATTTTTGATCAGTCTCAGATCTTTCCCATCAATATGTAAGTTTTCTAACATGCTAATTATTTTCACTTGTCATACCATGAGGTTTTCTGGAGAATACAGTGTTAGATCCATAATTTTCTTTGACCAACAACACACTATAGGTGATTTGTTCAGTTTCATGACAGCTGCCTTTACTTCCTAATGTTTTTCTGACTCCAATTGAGACTGGGTCAGCCACAGAGATGTTGTGGTCGAAAACAACCCCACTGTTGAATCTGATCCTAAGGAATTTGCGTCTGCGAATCAAGTTAACAGAAGCTGTGCCTTTTGGTTTAACATACTTATTTTCAGCACTGAATATTTGGGACCTGGTTTGTCTTCCCTCTTTGATACCTACTTGCTTAACCAGACTACAGTGATGCAGCTTGTTAGCAAGTCCACCTTTCTGATACAGAGTAGGATCTTGGGGAACACTCCTGATTCGCGGACTCAAGACTACTGTTCATTTGAGGATCATCTTCATTGGACATGTCCATAATTGCCTCGATCTTCTCCCAAGCATGTATCTCAGTGTGTTTAGACTAACAACTCCCATTCTGTGTTGGTTGATGTATCTACTGGGGCTTCTCTCATGGTTGTCCTGTCTTGCTGCACCTATCGGTATGCATAACTTGCGCAGAAAAGAGATAGAGAATCTTCTCGTTGAAATCTTCAGAGCATATGTTTTCTCTTAGAGTGTTGATGATTTCGCTTTTGTCCATAGAAGACCCATTCTCGATCGTAGCATTGCCCGCCAGTGCATCTGCTCTCTCATTGCCCTTCACCCCAGAATGACCAGGGACAAAGAGGAATGTAAGTGTCTGGATTGTCACATTTTGAATTAATTGTATCCACTGCCTTTGTACGTAACTGGTCTTGATCTTCTGTATCAGACCTGTAATCTCATTCAATGAGTCTTAGGTCTGACAGTCTACTAGCTGATTAATTGATAGAGCCATCTTTTGTGCTTCAACCTCTTATTTACACAGGAAGATCTCGACGGCAGTGTACAAACTCAGTAGAACTGGTAAGGATCCCTGATGTAATTTGAGGGTGGGGAAATAAAAAATTGTATACGTTTTATTTTAAATTTTTATAAGATGAGTTATGACAGGCTGTCGACTTTGCAGCCTACTCTTGCTTGATCTTAAACTGCTAATTGTTCTTTTACATGCTTAACTTGAACACTGGACTTAAGTTTTACCATCTGGCCCCAATAGAGCTAGACATTAATTTTCATGTACATATAGATCAGGGGTTGCAGAAGAAAATAACAAATTGCACTACACTGGAAACAAACCAAACACTTTTGGAACAAGAAGTGAGCACTGTATTTCCACACCACAGTTTTCTCCTTTCTTCCCTCCTCCCCCTCCCAATATAATAGTATACATAGCATTCAGATGAAAGATTAGCCATTAACATAATCTGACCCACTTAACAGAACTCTGGCCAGATCTCTAAGTACTTCAGTCTCTTATACCATATGGAGGAGTAGGCATGACGTAGTTCGTATAGAATATATACACATTTTTTTTCGTCTCAGTTGCCCTGTCGACTCATGTTACAGTTGATGTCAGCTTTCTCTGGGTTACTGATTGCTGGCTCATAATTTAACAGGCTGTTTTTGAGGGACTTCATTTTATCATCTTCATTCATGAAGTCCCAACTATATATGCGTTCAAAACCCATGACTCCCAAGTATTCAATTTCCATTTGCTCAGTATGTTGCTATCAGTATAAAATCTTTCATACTATGAACTAAACATGCAAATAGTTGCCCACTTGACTTTCGTTCTTCACTTGCTTATCGCACTGCGTCATACTCATGTATTAGTTGTCAAGTAACATTAAAACTCACACTCAAAACCACACAGAATGCATCCTGGTCCGAGTTTTATGATTTTTATTTGGGAAGGGTGGTGGCTGTTGTTTTTCATATTAACCTTTTCCGTAAATAAGCAGTTAAGTATTATTAAGTGTTTGAAAAACAGGAAGGATTTAACTTCTAGAAATTCTGTTGCGGTCAAGATTTAGAGCGGCTGTCACTGTTTAGATATACCGAGTCCATCTCTTCAATTGCACATACCTGACGTTCCCAAAGTTAAAGTACATCAGCTGTATTTAGCTTTGCTTATGTCACAGTGTTCTATCTTTGTGATTTACCAGTGACATCGTGTGGAAATGCTGATATAATACATTTGTAAGTACAGTAATCTCTAGGTAGAACAAAATATAATTGATGTTTAAGCTATACCGGTAGCAGTAATTATAAATAATGTTCATAGTATCAAGTTCTTATAAAATCAGAATGACATTTGAACTTCTTCAAACGCTCCATATCGACCACTTGTTAACCACTCTGTGTGATTTTCATGCGATCTGAGCCTAAGAGCGATTGTTTGTTTTGCCAGTTATGCGCCTACGATTAGGCCAGCACATCTGATTTCTGCAATGCTTTTCATTTACTAGGGTAGCTTTCCTAGGTCCTACATCAATCACCTCTTACGACATGCCTTGTAGGTCGCAGTGGTATTATTCTTTGCTTGCTTGCAGGCCCCGCACCACATTGTGGTATTTTGTTTTTAGTTTTTCAGAAATTAATCACCTACTTTGTCTTCTTTGTACATTCAGAAATGTCATCTTGAATATTTAAGCAGTCATGGTTAACATCCTCACAGGTTGGACAAATCTATGTAGACTCTGCCCTTCAATGTAGCTGTTATCTTAATGTACCCCATGCACACTATGCCCAAAAGATGTTGGTGAGCACAGTTTTTCTTTCAAACATGCAGACAGTTTTAAATACTAGTGTGTCTGCTCCAAAGTTACTTGAGAATTTCACTGTTGTCACTGTCTTCTATTTCTGTGCATCATTTCTGCAAATGAATAAAATGTTGTTTAAATAATTGTATAGTTGGTGTAAGAAAAGAATAACTCATTAAGTTGATTCAACTGACCTACTTATAATCTATCTGTGGCTAAGGGATCAAGTCTTTGCCTTACGCTCCGAAGGTCGCGGGTTTGAATCCAGACTGCGCCATTCTGTTCATGAGTGTATATTTTTCAGAGACTCCTAGGACTGTGGCTGAGGCTACAGAGTTTGTGCTTATGCAATGCCTCGGCAAGTGGTATGTCATTTTTGTGGAGAGGGACCTAGTCATATGGGTTTTTTTTTCTTTCGTCCGCTTTCAACTCAGGCGAAGTTTCATCTCTGAAACTGATTTGTGCGTGAAAATCCGTTTTTCCAATTTCTTACAATGGCAGCAGCGTGCACATTGTAAATTACTTTACACTGGCAGCCGTGTGCTCAATGTACTCGTAATTAGTATTCCTGCCATACAGGCAGATTTTCTCCGACTTCAGAGGTACTCACGTTATCGTCCTGAGTAAGACCAGGGACTCGAACAAATGCCGGACAATAGGTTCGAACCCGAGCTATGAGGCGTCTCACAGCTAGCAGGCTGAGCTACTATCAACTACTCTAGGCAGTCCCCCGTCATATGGGGTAAAACCTGGTACAATTCCTCAGTTTTAGTCCTTTTTTATACTTATCTCTCCACGAGGTCACTAATTTGTAGTTGTGGGGAACTTACACACCTCCATAATCCATGAATTCTATACAGACATACTGAATACTCATGTCAGACAGACTGAAGCATAGAGAGCTAACAAAATGGGACCTCCAGGTTGGCAACGGACTTACAACCCATTCCTGTAAAAAGTTGTGTTACGGAAACAGAAGCAAGAGATCCACCTTTGTTACATCAAGTGAATGGCGCACGGTCATTCAAGCAACTGGTTTCATGAAGGAGGAAGATCAAAACCAAAAAGTAGTCTCCATTCAGACGGCTAACTTTCTACCACACAAATCCACATCTGTTTTCAGATGTTGGAATGTGACAGCTCTCTGGTGGGCAGCGGATTGAAAAAAGAAGACCTGGATGTCCATAGGAAACATGAAGAAGAACTGGGCAAATAGAGTTGAAAGATTGTGTCCTGATGTGGAAAGGTGGCAGAACGGCAGCATTGAAAATCTATTGTGAGAACCTTATGTGTTGAACAGGACCTGAAAAGGATATAAATTGATAGACATACATATAATAAACAATTCAGAGACATTGAACTGCCTGATTGATATCAGGGCTAATCGCAGAAAGCATGCTGATTCTGTATGTAGGGTAAGGAGACAAGTAGGCCAACCAACATCACTTATGTACAGTGAGTAGGGGAACATTGAGATAACTGCTGCATTGGAGGACAATAGAACCAATACAATTTCCCATAGCTTTTTCAGACCTTAGGGTATGGCATCTCTGTCACTTCATATTGCTAGTTCCCCAGTGTGTGGAGATGAGGGCCAATATTGGAGGACAGAGAACGTAGGAAATTGTCCAATGTGGGAAGATGTTGATTAGGAAAATTAAAATTGTTTTTGTGAGTGGATCATACATGAATAACTTCATCTATATTATACAAACATGTAATGATACACTAATAAATAGATACTTGACTTGTACCATCTGTTTCCCAATGCATTGTTCTTTGAATTGACATAGAGGTACAGCTGTTGCTAACCACATACTTCTGTTATAGCCTATCTTCACATCAACTTCTTAGGCGGCAGTTACTTAGACTTCTCTTTACTTCTACTATTCTTATCAAAGGTTTAATGGAAGTTACTTATTAATCTTGTCTTCTTCTTTGCTTCGTTCTTTACGACCAATTTTAACCACTCTTTGTGATATGTTTGATCTTTGCCAAGAACGTGTATACGTTGCACATTGGTTTGGTAGGACTTCTACACGTTTAGGACATGTACATCCGATTTCAGCCAAACCTCCTTAGTCGCCTCTTCGACATGCATGGCAGGTAACAGTGGTTCTATTCTTTACACCCCTAATTTGGGCCCCGGTAACGACTCTGGCATTTAATCTTGTAATATTATTTTGTAATTAGATATTTCACATATGATCAGTCAAATCAAGAACACACCTATGTAATCAAACAAAGTGGGTGTCTATGGCTGAACGGTAGTGAGTTTGATCACAACCCAAGAGTACCTGGTTAAAACTCTAAGGTCCGCAGTTTGGAAACAAAATCGTTTTTTAAATACAGTAAAGAATATGACAGAAGCCATGGTCAACAACCCAGGCTTTGCCAAGACCCTACTTCACCTCCAATTGATATATATGGTAACTGGTTGAATCACTGAAGTCATTCTAAGCAAACAATGGAAAAGAGGGAAGACAAACCTGGTCTTTAAAAGTGCTTTTGCTGTAAACGTATGTATGGATGCGTATATCACAACCTTTCTGTAAATTGTGATATATCATAAAATACCATTTTCATATGTTTGTTTGTACTTTTAGACTTCTTTCACTCTTTTTCTCTTTACTTACAGAATGACATTTGGAAAAAATGATGTTCAACATTCAGACATATCCTTAGATTCACCATCTCAAGTCATCACACAGACAGGGACCATGATACATCCCTGTGTAGATCCACCTCTCTGTGATAGTTGCACTCGACTGGAGTTGTCTTTTTTCGACCCAATATGTCCAGACTGTAGAGAGATCCTTGTGAACCCAAGCACTACAGTTCCTGAAATATTTGCCATTATGCGACAGTGGACACCTCAGACACAGCAGTCTTTGGCCTTGCTGGTAGATGAGGTAAATTAGCCAGAGAAACTGTATGCAGTGTAGGAGCTGTCAGTTCAAATGTTACAGATGGCTGTCTAGAACATATTGTTTAGATTATATATTGAAATGCAGGTGATGTAGAAATCAGATAGCATATCTTCTTCTCTCTGCTTCTCACTAGATTGGGATTTTAGATTCTCTAATAAAGGCAGCCGTCTGCCTCAGATTATCAGCCACGCCATACAGTTTGTCTTGGACGCTAGTGCAAATGGGCCACCTCTTTCTTCTCAAATCTGCATACTGGGGGCAGTTCTGTAGGATATAATTCCTATGATTTCTGCTTCCCCATTTGTGCCGACCTCTTCCGCAGTAAGTTTTGGCCACCTTCGTGATGGTAGGTCTGATATTCTTACTGCATGGCTAAATCTCGAGGCAGATTGGTGACCGTAGAATCCGTTATCCCATTCCTCATTGTGAGGGCCGTTGCACCATGTTATGCGCCTTACGGCCTGGTGCACCTGCTTTCTGCAAGCATTTGTTTCGGGTTAGCATTCACTAGCGGACACATGCATCTGATTTCAGCCAAACCTCCTTAGTCGCCTCTTACGACATGCGTAGCAGGTAACAGTGGGTCTATTCTTAACACCCCAAATTTGGCCCCCGGCAACCACTCGGGCGAGATAGCATATCCAAAAGTAGTCCTTAAATATCTCACTGAAAGCTAAACAACAGACGATCAACCGCATTTTCATGCCTACTCTGTGCTATCAGCGCCTTCTTCTGCGATCAACTTCTGCTGTGCGACTTCTCCAGTATTTGTCATAAACAGGGCGGTGTGCTTGAGGTCTTCACAGGTCCGCCATAGTTTGTTTTGTAGGATTGTTTCTGTTGGCCAGATCTCCATTCTCACACTTCTCAGACTGTGGCAGTCTTGCAGGATGTGCTCTGGGGACTGCTTTGGTGCTCCACAGGTGCAGGCAGCCGAGTCCCTGAGACCCATTCTATGGAGGTGTGCTTGAGACTGCAGTGTCCCGTTCTGAGTCTGAAGACTGTGGTCTCTGCTTATCTGTTTAGTGTATTTATACTGTTGTGCTCTGGGTTGTATACTCCATTTGTTTTTCTCCGCATCATTTTTCAGGATTGTTTCAGGAGAGTCTTGCTACCAGAGCCAAATACGGATAATGAGCAAAGTATAGTCGCAAAAAATAACTACATGTGAAATGAGATGCCTACAAAAAAGTTACCAACAACGCCAGAAAAGACAGTCATCAGCATAAGAAAGAAAGTTGGGGCAGAACCTTGCTTGAATTACATTGAGAAACAAAGAATGAAGTGGTTCGACCACTAGTAAGAATACTACTAAACTCCACTGTATATAGAGTCTTCTACAAAAGAACATCAGGAAAGAAGTTGAGAGGAAGACCATAAAGAAGATGGTTAAATGGCATAGCAGAATCCTGTCAATAAGCAAAAATAACTATCACCCAAGCCATTAAAGCAGCGCATGACAAAAACAGGAAACGGCAACAACCCAGTAACAGTGTGATGACAAAAGAAGAACAAAAGGTACTTTATGACAATAGGTTACAATCATTTTCTGTTAAATTTGTTTCGAAGTATTTAATATATAGAACCAGTACTACAGTAATAAAATGAATCATGAACAATAAGTCAAATATTCTCTAAAGTTAGTTAGCCACAGTTCCGACATCCTGACAACAGGTTGTAAAGAAGGAACACAAAGTTCTTAGTGGCATGCGATGGTTCAAGTATTTTGTAACAACAAGCAAACTTATTTGAACCAGGGAGATGCATGAATGAATGAAAATTATAAATAAAACTGGTTGACAGCACTAAGGATAGAAAATTATAGAAGTTTGAGGATGGCACATGGGAGAGAGAGAATTTAAGACTGAAATATTATTTATTTCATATGCTCTTTAGGTTGTTAACCCCTTGTTTACCTGAGGTTATAGGTCGAACCGCACAGAGCATCCCAAGCATTTCTACCAACTTATTTGAAAATGTAATAACTCTGTTATTTTTGGAATATTTGTTTGAAATATCGTATTTTGAAATAAAATATGTATGTGTATGTTTTGATAATAAAAATTTGTGTTTGTACTGCTCTATGTACTAGTAGTACTTGATATTTGCTCAGTACTAGTACTTGCGACAGGGTCAGTTCTAGAAAGCTTGCTTGGACGTAAATCACATTCTCGTCAGTATCACTATTTTCGTCATCAGTGTCTCTCACCTGTACAGAATTTTCAGAATCTGAGTGAACAGATTCACTTAATGAGAATATATCATCATCTCCACTATCTTCATCGTTAAATATGTCGTCAGCACCATATGACAACAACGCCAAAGCTTTTTCTGTTGGTGTAATCGTTCTGGAAGATTTTCTATACGCCATTTTGCTGGAGCAATTTTTGACAAAGAGAAACACTCTTTCAAAGATATAAATAACCTTAGCGGCGCAAAAATTGACCAATGACAATGTTTTATATAAGGGAAGATGTCCCCAATGCTATAGATAGTCTATTGTAGAGGTGGTTCCCGTTTACTACACATATTTTGCTGATGAGTTTACTACGTGAATGTCTCGTAGTTGGGATACAGCAGACGCCCACCTACTACGTCACCCTCACGTAGTTGGTAAACAAGAGGTTAAAATATTTGCGTTTGAATTTTTATTAATAGACTTCTTTCATATGTAGTAAAAGACCACAGAGAAGATGGATTGATTATGTGTGTTGTATGTCAGTAGGGGCATTGGCTAGGCCAGCTCTTCAATGGACACAGGATGGAAGAGAATGCCTGGGCGTCCAATGGAAACATGGAGAAGAATGGTGGGGAAATGAAAACTTGTGGCCTGACATGGGAAACAATTAATAGAAAGGCAACAGAACAGCAACTATGGAAATCTCTTGTAGATGTCTTATGTGTCAAACAGGACACGAAGAGAATATAGATATAGGTAGCTATGCTTTTGGACAGTTCACCATCAAATAGCTTGTCCTGAGCAGAACTGTGCCATCCCAACAGTCCTCCGGAATTTCTCTCTCATAGGCTAGATCTCCTGCCTCTGCAGTCATCACGTTCAAACCATTAGTTACATCCCGAATCCATATTGTCTGTGGTCGTCCTCTTCTTCTCTTTGGACAGTTAGAAAGGTTAAAGTGAGCAAATGTAACAGTTCTTTTACAGACTTTACACTTCAAATTGTCTTTTTTCTCAGATCTTAAAACGAGGGGCTAACATCAATGATCGAGATGGTCTTACGGATATGACACTGTTACACTATGCAAGCAAGTCAGGAGCTGCTGGTATAGGTGACCCTGAGTCTGCCATGCGTGTTGTATTAATGCTGATTGATGCTGGTGCCGATGTCAACATTCGATGTCGATGGACCAACATGACTGCTCTTCACTATGCTGCCTACTTTGATGTTGTACCTGTGCTTAAAATTTTACTCAAGGCCACAAAAGCATTAGGTAAGAATTCAATGAAAATAAGAAATCATGTAAAACCAGATGGTTGAAATAAATGTACTAGTTTATTCTGCTGGAAACTTACAATAGCTATCTATTCTCAGCTCATGTTATGCCTTTCAGCACCCTGGTATGCAAAGAGATCTTGAGTATTATATGGTGGTTCCTACCATCTGTGGTATTTCTGCCGTCCATCATTTTCATGGGTGACATTTGACTTTGAAAACTTTATATCTGAATAAAAAGTGCTCGTTGTGGATTAAGTTTGGCAATAATTGTGGTACATGGCCGAACCATTTGGTTTGTTGTTTCTTAATATGATCTAGCACCGTCGTTAAAGGAGGATCATTGATTATACATTTGTTTAAAGTTAAGGAAAATTATTTTTTTGGCCCACTATGATTTTTTTCATAATTGTAGTGTCTAATATGGCGTCTAACTGATTTTGTATTTAGGCTTGCTTTCATTATCACTTGTGTTCCTCGCGATTCAAGAAGCAAGCTATGATTCAACTTCAGAGAAACTTGCAATTTAGATCCCTGAATATACAGGGTGTTCAACTTAAAAGCAGCCCCAGTGATAAATAGAAATTTGCCAGGTACGCATTGCATCTCGTCTATTTACTATTTAAACCGGTTCTGACTAGCTTGTCCTACGTCACATTTGTTCATCGCCCCTTCCCACACTACAATTACACACGATCACACAACCTTGACCTATACTACGTCATAACTGAACCTTCTCATTTCCATACATATATGCCAGATTAGCTCCATTCACAGGCTGCTTTTAAGTTGAACACCCTGTAGTATCAGGGTTTTCTGTAGTTCAACTGCGTACTGTGTGCACACCAAGAATTTTTTTTTTTGGGCAAGCAGGTCTCGAACGTAGGAATTTCCACGACAGGTAACTAACGCAGTGTGTTTTCAATTGCCTTGCCGCTGACCCCATGTAAATAATAATAAGACACATGATGATCATGTGGTGTCATGGTGGAGATTTCTCCAGAAAAAGCATGCCATAGTTCTCTGTATTCAGCTTTTTTAAGCAAGTGTTTAGAAACCATACCCTGACCAGCTCTTAATGTTGTCAATCCAGAATTTTCTATGTCCTCCTTTTCTCCTCCTCCTCCCTCCCCTGTAGAACAATCTTTGAAAGGCGCGTGCCTCATTTTATTTGTTCAAACCAAGTAAGCTTAATGGGTATTACTACAGCTCAAAGTCACTTCTGTCTACCTAAGAGCATATTTATTTTGTCTCTTAGTATAAATTCATTTTGTGTTCCAAGAAACATCATCATTGGCCTCTTTATCTCAGGAGACAATAGGTTTTGAGTCACATAGTTTGTTCTTTGCTGAATCATAACGGCTTTAATGTCCTGTTCTCTAGTAACAATCCTTGCCACAGTTGCTGCACATTTATTCTTCTGCTTTAGCTTCGTTCTTACGACCAATTTTAATCAGTCTTTGTGATATGTTTGATCTTTGCCAAGAACGTGTATACGTTGCACATTGGTTTGGTAGGCCCTAAACGCATAGACTTGTACATGTTTAGGACACGGGCATCCAATTTCAGCCAAACCTCCTTAGTCGCCTCCTATGACATGCGTGGCAGGTAACAGTGGTTCTATTCTTTACACCCCAAATTTGGACCCAGGTAACCACTCGGGCGGTTGCTGCACATGAGACTGGAGCTGATACATAGAATGGTCTCTCTGCCCTCAAAGATCTCTTTTACCTCCATCTGTGATAGTGTTTTTCTTTTTAGCCATCCTCACTGCCGCTCGCCTTGCTTGCTTGTCTTTGACTGAAACATAAGCATGAAGTAAATAGAACACACCCAGTCACTTTACGCAAAAGACAAATGGTATTCTTGCTGAGGGTTCTCTTAGCTCACCGGTTATACACATCAAAATTTAAGAAAATAGAGCAATCAAACTGATCTATTTGTTACCGAGCTGGTTATGATTTTTGTTTGTGATATCTTCAACAGACATTGACAGTACCTGCTCAGAGTTTGAACATGGTACAGCTCTTCACATTGCAGCTTCTAATCTAGCACATGAAGCCTGCAAGATCTTATTACAGAATGGTGCAAACCCTTCTCTTAAAGATGATTTGGGAAGAATGCCTGTTGGTGAGTAGATATATAAGATTCTCTCAAATTCAACTTTATACTCATACAGTTTTTTTATTGTAAGACTAAAGATCTTTGTCAACGGATGTCTTTGGTGTATTCTCAGGCTGAGATAGTATAACAGAGTTAAAAACATAGACCTGTTTACAAGAACAGGACAAGAACCCATGTTGACCCAGATTAAGAGGAGAAAATGGCAGTGGGTTTGGCATATAATACGAAAGGCACAGTTGAGTGTTACTAGATAAGCACTTGAGTGGAACCCTCAGGGAAAAACGGAAAAGGGGACTTTCTAAACAGACCTGGAGACGAAGTCTTCTTGATGAACTGAAGGGTGCTCGACTATCCTGGTAAGCCATAAAGAAAACAAAGAGACCAGGAAAAGTTGTGAACAACTGTTGAGACCCTATGCTCCACAAGGAGCGGAGATGAATGAGTAAGTAGGTAAGATGAAAGTTTAAAACTTAAAGTAAGATAGTTTTACAAAGTATAACAAAAGGCTGAATCAGTTTTTACATAGTGTAACAACAGACTAAACCAGTTTTACTTAGTGTAAGAGCAGACTAAACCAGTTTTACTTAGTGTAAGAGCAGACTAAATCAGTTTTACTTGGTGTAACAACAGATTAAACCAGTTTTACTTAGTGTAACAACAAAGTTAGTTTTACAACAAAGTAACTTTTACAGCAACATTTGACTAAATCAGTTTTGCAGAAACAGTAGATTGTCAGTTTTACAATGTTCATTAATAGACTAAATCTTTTTACAGTGTACAAAACAGACTAAATCTAAGTTTATGGAGTTGTCATATCACAGTGGCAGTGCACTGAATTCAGTCATTATTGTGAGACTTTCATTTCTCCACGCTGTCACTTCCCTAGTCTCTCTAAATTATTAAACATTGGCTGTGATATCCACGATCATAAGTGGGAATCAACTGTTCCGTAGATCAGGACAGAAGTTACCAATGGGGTTATGCTGGATATTTTCAGATGGAGAATCTTTGCGGCAAAGGGGTCAAGCGTTCTGAAGGTCGTGATTCAAATCCGAACCATGTTGCTCGATTCACATGTATATTTTTTCAGAGATCCCTAGGATTGTTGCTTGAGTTCATGCTTTGAGCAATACTCATGCAGGTCACATGCCATTTCTGTGGTCAGGGACTGAACTATATAGGAAAATCTGGCACAATGCAGTCAATTCTTGACCTTTATATGAAAAATCGTGGCATATCCCAAAGGACTTAGCCATCAACCACAGTAAACAAGTCGTTGATTTTCTAGGCACCACTTATACGTTCAGTAGTTTGCCATTGCTTTCTGAACGGGTGGCGCCATCGTCCTTTTGTTAAAATCAACGAAACAATTTGCAAGCAAACTGTCCGCAGCGTGATTCGAACTCAGAACGTCGGGGCTAATAGACAGAGTCGCTAACCCCTAGGCCACAGACGCCAGATCATCTTTATCGGACATGTCCATAATTGCTCCGATCTCCTCCCAAGCATGTACTTCAGTGTGTTTAGACTGACAACACCTGTTCTGTGTTAGTTGATGTATCTACTGAGGGTTCTCTCATGGTTTTTTTCCATTTTGCTGCACCTACCGGTAAACATAACTTACGCAACCGAGATATAGAATACCCTTTATCTTCTTCGTTCAAATCATCAGAGTGTATGTTTTCTCTTAGAGCGTCGATGATTTTCAGATTGATGTCTGCTTAATTGGTGCATTAGTATTTGGTCGTACATATTTTACAGTAATGCGTTTTTGCAACAAATCTTTGACATATTACATCATTAATATAACTTTCGTTATTCTTATAGACTGTGTCCCAGACCCAAGTTCCTATGAGGAAGACTCCAATATGCAACAGTTGGTGGCAAAAGTGAAGAAAACATTAAGCGAGGCTCTTCCACCATCGCAAAAACAACCTCCACCAAACTATGACCTTGTTCAGAGTAAAGTGACTTTGCAGGCATTGGGTCTAGCTTTGGGAGATAAAATTCTAGTTGGAGGGATGAAGGTATGTTCAGCTTCTGTACTAGGTTGTCACAGCATTTGTAGAAGTTGTTCACAACTGTTGTGGCTACAACTGTTTGGCTGACATGCTCTATTTATGTTCCATAGTTGTATTGTTTTTATTTTTATATATAAAAATTGGTTCCTTCTTTATGTGTTGTCTTCTATATTTCAAAATTGATTATTTCTCTTTATCTTTTATTGATGCATCATAAGCTTTCCCATTTATCATGAAATTTCCGTCCATAATATAAGCATTGAATATCACTTGTCTCTGTTTTTTAAATAGAGTGGAATCCTGCGATACTGTGGTCCAACAGATTTTGCCCCAGGTTTATGGGCTGGAGTGGAACTAGATGAATCTTCAGGAAAAAATAATGGCAGTGTTGGAGGAATTAACTATTTCAATTGTCCTAACAACTGTGGTAGGTATTATTTGTTGTTTTTATGGTATGATCTCTAAGAACAGTCATATTTCATAGTTCATTCATCAGGTATCAGAGCTGGATGCCTGAGGAGCAGAGTGGTGGGTGTGTTTAACCAGTGATTTACAATAACGATTATCATGCATTCTCTTCAGTATCTATTGAAGGAGACTAAACATTTATGGGGCTGTTCATAATGCTATAATGTAGGTTTAGTTACCAATAACCTGATGGAATATTGTCAGAAAAGGTCACAATTTTGTACAGATGTGTTACATATCAGATTTTTATAAACATAAAATCCTACATTATAGTACCACATTTACTGGGTACTGTAGTATAGTGTCAGATCTTATTGACCATAGCAAAACCATCAGAGTTGATTCAAACCCACTTACTGGTTATATACTTTTGTAATAAACTCTCTGTTTGGGAAGATCTATAACCGCCAACGCCAGTAAACAAGGCATCTGGTGATGAACAGTACAGCATTATGACATACTTATTTATGAATAATGCCATTATTTACTTCCATGTTCGCAGTGACTATGACGTACAGGTTAAGTACTCGGTTCACTCCCTCATGGAGCCATCTGGGTATTTTTTCCAGAGATCCATGATCTCAGTGTAGGTGAGTTCCTAATCCTATTGCTGATGAGCGATAAAACATAGGTTCAATTTGAGCACGTAAAAAAACACTTGGCAGTTTAAAATTGAGAAGAGTGGGCTGGAAAGCCACCGCTGCCCTGGCAAAAATCATTAGAAAAATTGGAAATTACATTGGGGACCCTCGCCAGTGCTACAGAGTATGTGCACTGCCGCTGAGGTCTCCTGTGTAAGAAAAAATCGAAGTACACATGGTTACTCACCGAAGTGCAATGATGATGCTCCAATCAAATATACTTCTTGTGGAATTGTTTTAGTAATATTTTTGTTGTTTTTATTCACAGGTATATTTGCTCCTGTAAGTAAAATCACAAAGCTTGGTGCAATTCAAAGGTCACAAACACCACCTACTCCTAAATGGTTCTCAAGAGATGCGGCTTCCATAGACTTGTCAAGAGTCACAGCCAAAGTGGACACTGGTAAGTGTACTTCTATGGGAATATACTACCATTGACCTCTATATGTACAGTTCCATGATGTCTCAAATTATAATCGTTTGTTTTAAATTATTCTCCATTTCATTTTACTTGAGACATTTAAACTTTTATTGCCTCTAATTTTATAAGGATAGTTTTAGGTTATGAAATCTTGTTCTAACTTCTATACATCTTAAACCTTTTGCTCTTATGAGCAGATATACTGGCTTGCCGTAATTTCTAGGAAGATGCAAAACCTAGTTATACTGGTTAATAAAGTATACATTGACCCACCTGCCCATCGTGTTCGTAGCTGCGTTGGACAACGGTGACAAGCCCCCTGTAAGTGCGGTTCAATTCCGCCGGCTGACAAAAAAGCGACAGATTCTCCAGATTTACTGTGTTCGTGGCACTGAACCGAAGGGTTATGATATCCATGGCACAGAGCCAAAAAGCTCAAGTGCTTCTGCATCCAAAAAACTCTGCTCCTGCTGGCGTAGGCGATCATGGATCTCAACAAATCTCTGGTGTTTGCTATCATCTCAGATGTTAACTTTCTACCATGCCATGAAATAAGGCTATCCAAAATTTTCTCTCTGTGTCAGCCTCTGTCTCGTCTACCCTTGATTTTACCGTATTGAATATATCCATTTCATTTATTCAATTTCATTCAAAATATATATTTTTAAACTTTTGCTATAACATTTTGTCAGTTAGGAGGTTTGCTAATGTGATTCACTCAAACACTTGTCAGTTCAGGATTATAAGATTAAGTCACTGGATTCCATGTGGTATAATTCTTGTGGATGTAGTTCTTATAGAGGAAAGATCATTAGTTGAGGCAGCAAAATATGAGCACACTTAGAGATTACAAACTAAAGATTACAAGTCTCTGTCTTACTATGTCAAAGAAGAGTTATGATTTGATTAAATTTTGTTCAGAATTTTTGATTAAATAGAATTTTGTGACTTCTCCATGTATGATGTCTTTTGCAGAACATCACTTTTATCAGAGTCCTTATGAAAGACTCTCATTCTCTTGCCAGTTTTCCCGCCTCTTCTATCATATTTAAGATTTCTTAGGTGTCCTTTTTCTCCCGTCTTCATCTTTCCCTACCTCGTCTGCCAGGAACTACATATTAAAGGCCATACATTATTATTCTCTTTAAACCACAGTGTTGTTTAATATAGATAAAATATTTCAGTTTCCAAGACATTATATTGTTTATGAGCCAATGTTCCTCAATGTTTAGGTTGTGTAGTGTGTCTCTATTTTTTTTTATTCTTTGTTCAGAGCATTTGATACATTTTTCTGTAGTATTTTCCATCTTTCAATTTCATTGGATGATTTTCTTAATCTTCTTTCTCTAATCCTGTTTTCCTCACAGTATCAGGATAAGAAGAAATTTATAGGACTGGCTTGCGTGTGCACTTCGTAACTTTTTTCAAATACTGCTGGACAGATGTGCAAGCTGGGCATGTACTACTACCAACATCCATGGGCAACCCCGCCTCTATTACTATCCACTTTATCAAACTGCAATCTGTTAAGTTTGATAGAGTTTCATCTTCACAGAAATGTGTTACCCACATAATTGCTCTATTCATGTGCCAGTGAACACCACCTAAATATTCATGTGCCAGTGAACACCACCCAAAATGCCCATGCCTTAAATGCTTTAAGCTGCCACCAAAGGGCCAAGACCAACCATCTGCCACTCGAATTTGCAATTAATATCGAAGGAAATAAACGTCACAACAAAAAACAACAGTTGCTAGATCGCCGGCAACAAGCTGTCTGCCATTCTCTGAATATTAAGTTCACAACCACCGTAAACACAAATTTGAACCATTCCAAATTATATTCATAGCTCACAGTGTCGTTCTAAAGCACTCACCTCAACAGTTGGGCACCGAAATCGGTTCTACAAGTCTAAACATAAGGAAAAATTGGCTAGCAACCGTGTCCAGAAGCACACAACACTCCAAGGTCTTAACAGTTCTGCCTTTCCACGATCTTGGCCAGGTAGTTCTGCAATCTGTTTCCAGGACCACCACAATGGAGTAGAGCTAGGTCTTAGTCAATGCCAGCTCACAGATCTTGGTCCTGCCTTTTCACAACATTTCATTGTACCTATGGCCTCAGTTCTTAATTCATCCCATTCTTTTTTCTTCTTCTAACCAGGTCTGTGAGTTTTCACTCTTGAGCAGCCAATTTGTAGAATTTGCATATTTTCTTCAGTTGTTATAGGCTGCCATAAAGGGTATTATGAACAGATGGTTGTGATGAAAGAAGTTCTTGTCTATCATTCTGTAGTCCAGGACATTCAAGCAGCACATATTCCAGTCTCATTTGGGTACAAGAGAAACACTGGAAAGTGAAGGTAGCCGACGAGATGTTGACCATCACCCTCCCGCCATTGGTCAGACACCATATTCTCAAATATACCAGATGGTATGAAAAAAGGATTCTTTACTTTACTTTACTCAACAATGTACCCCCATATTTTTGTTACTTTATGGGACTTTGATGAGTTTCATTCAAGAAAAGCTGCACAAAATGGAACAAAATATTACCTTTATTATTTAATGTTGCTAATTATTTTTTTACTAATCATTCGTATGAAAGCAAAATCCAAATTTAAGAGGTACTTCTGTTAGAAATGAAAAAATAGAAAGTGACATTTAAATGTGTAGAGTTCTGCTGTTAGAAATGGGGATAGTATATTCACATCTAATATGTGAAGAAGAAGAAGAAGAAGAAATACCTTGCAAGTATCTTCACATCTGATAGTAGACTGAACAGAGAGGTCGAAACTAGAATCCAGCAAGCCAACAACATTGCATACCAACTTACCACAATCTTGAGACATCCAGCAATTCCAGTAGAGACTAAAAGACAGATTATAAATGCAATCTCTTAATGCTACCAGGCCAAACATGAGCACTGACAAAAGAACAAGAAAGGAAAATTACCACCTGTGAAATAAGATGCTTGAGGAAAGCAGTAAATAAAATATGAAGAGACCAATTAAGAAATGAAGAAATTAGAACAGTTGGAACAACACCTCTTGTTAGATTCATTGAAAAACAGAGACTCAAATGGTTTGGCCACCTGGTGAGAATGAACCCAAATACACCAGTTGCAAGAGAGTACAACCTAAAAATGGAATCATCAAGAGGAAGGGCAGGCCAAGAAAATGATGAATTGATGGACATCTTAAAACCCCAGAATATCACAGCATATCAAGCAACCGAGGCTCCACTATCTCGGATACTGATCATCGTTTAAACCTGTGATGTCTAACGGCAGAAAAGCTCAGAAAAACAAAAGAAAGAAGAAGAAAGAAATAGGAAATCTTGTGTTCAATATCACTAATAAATTCTGTATATATCTTTGATATGTGGACATTTTCAGATGGAAGAATACTTCTATCTGGATCTGAAAGAGGTAGTAAGAGTAGTGACTTCATGAAAACTAAATCATTTTGCCTGTTAAAAGGCACTGACAAAGCTACATATATATATATATATATATATATATATATCACATCTCCTTTCTTATATAGCTCATACAATTCTGCCTAGAGACTTATCTGTCTAGTTTTTGTGCATACAGCTACATATTAACCAGTATTGGTTTGCTGGGGTTTTGTTTTTTCCTTCTAATGCTCTATTACAAAGTAGATAAACTTCTTAGATTTTCTTGGTTTATTTTTTATTAAATTTCAAATGTGTTGAACTCACAGCATGATGGAAAGTCTAGGTTCTCTAGCAGTTATAACTAATCTGTATTGATATGATTTTTAAAAAAAGTAAATGAACCCTGTGACAACATATGGATGCGAGTCATGGACCGAGTAGTCCATGCAAGTAGTGTGTGGCAGATGCGTACAGCATATGAGTTTGCCTATCGACTAGGACACGAGATGGTTGTGGTTTAATCCCACACTCGACGTTCCACGCGTGAGGAAAGGAAGTGGCACTCCTACTACATCCTACACACTAGGAACTAGAAATGTGAAGTGAAGTAAAATCATACCCTAAAGTCCGAAAAGGCTACCAGAAATTTCTTTTTAAATAGCAGTAGCAAGGATAGAGATTTGTGGCAAGAATATAACATCAACTTCTCTTCTTGTGTGTCAATCCCATTTTCTGCATCTTCTCTTTTACTCTTGTGTGTCAATCCCATTTTCTGCACCTTCTCTTTTATTCTTGTGTGTCAATCCCATTTTCTGCATCTTCTCTTTTACTCTTGTGTGTCAATCCTATTTTCTGCATCTTCTCTTTTATTCTTGTGTCAATCCCATTTTCTGCACCTTCTCTTTTACTCTTGTGTGTCAATCCTATTTTCTGCATCTTCTCTTTTACTCTTGTGTGTCAATCCCATTTTCTGCATCTTCTCTTTTACTCTTGTGTGTCAATCCCATTTTATGCATCTTCTCTCTTACTCTTGTGTGTCAATCCCATTTTATGCATCTTCTCTTTTACTCTATCCTTACATTTAGTTTATGTCTTTGTACCACAAGTTTCTTTTTTTATTTCAAACAAAATTCTGAACTATCAAATGTCATGGTACTATTGTGTCACAAATGTCAAGTACTAATGGCCCAGTCATCAATATTCCATTCATCAGTACAGCTTCCAACATTTGTTAGCTATAGCTTACATTCTAGCTGATGCATTGTTCTAGTAGTGGCATTTGTGCTTTTTTTTTGCTGACATTATTGCTTTTTGTTGACTTTGTTGCTTTTACTTTTTATATTGGTGACATTTGTACTTTCATCATTTTATCATTCTTATTGTGCTATATAATTGATCTTTGACAAGAACTGTTTTCTTTACGTTGTACCAATTATGCGCCTATGGTGACTAGGCCAGCACATCCTATTTCGCCAGCATAAGTGGGGACATTTGTACTTTCTGCTGATGTAGTGGTTACATTTGTACTTTCTGTTTACATAGTGGTTACATTTGTACTTTCTGCTGACGTAGTGGTGACATTTGTACTTTCTGCTGACATAGGAACATCTATACTTTTTGTTGACATTTTTACTTCTTGTTGACATGATATTTGTATTTTTTGTTGATGTGACATTTGCACTTCTTGCTGACATTGTTGAGGTGTAATTTGCACTTCTTGCTAACATTTATAGTTGTGACATCTGCATTTCTTGCTGTTCTGTTTCAAATCTATTCAAACTGTCAACTCTGACCCTTCATTCTCATCAGTTTGTGCCTATTTGACACTTGATTGTACAAGTACTGTTTAATTTTGTTTGCTGACTCACGGTTTATTTTTCTATCAAATAGTTTGTAACCGTAACATTTTGCTATATGCCTGGGTGTTATTCTCTCTCTAGTGTAACATTGCTACCATGATTTTGTTTTATTGGCATGCAGTGGATATTTGTCATTGTTAGAGTATAGTGTATAGAAAATCATAGTAAATGGCCACTTGTCATAATACCTGTTGACATTAAGTCACATGTCATCTTATAAAGCTACTAATTGTCATTGCTTAAGTATAACATGCAGAAAATCATAGTAAATGACACTTTGACAAGTTAGTTATCAGTTATCAGAGGACTATCATCATAGCACTCTGGACATGTCCATAGGTACTCCGATCACCACCTCAACAAATCCAGCAGCATCCAGCGACCTAACACGCCAGTTCGTTAATTAACCAGTTGTTGATTAATCAGTCTCATTGCATATTTGGTATGCCGTTTTTTACGACCTGCACCAATATTGACACCCATCTCTCTCAATCTGGTCAGCAGTGGACTCGCAACCTGAAACCCTATAAGTTTGACAAATTATACATCATGTAAGGCCAGTTGACATTCATTGTATAAAGCCACCAAATGTCATTGCTTAAGTATAACATACAGATAATGACAATTTTACCAATTATTTATTTTAACGCCACTTATTATGCGAAGCTTCCTTGTTGTTGCTGGGGTGTAACCTACAGAAAAATCATTGTAACTTATAATTTATATAAACTACATAGTATAACTCAAAATCAAAGAAAACTGGCTGATGCTACAAATAAGAAAGAGAAAATTGAGATATTTTGGACATATAAAAAGACATGAAGGACTGGAAAAGACCATCATGGAAGGAGGCATACCGGCAAAGAGAAGAAGAGAAGACCATGGAGAAGATGGATTCAGGATGTAACTGATGGTTTGAACATGATAGCGCAGAGGCAGGACATCTGGCCTATGAGAGAGAGAAATTCCGGAGGACTGTTGGGGTGGCAAAGTTCTGCTCAGGACAAGCTATTTGATGATGATGATGACATAGTATAAAGCCACTTGTCATTCTATAAAACCGCTTGTCATTGTATAAAACCACTTATTCATTATTTGATTATTACAGCCATAAAATCATAATGATGACAAATGATATATTATCAAGCCACTTGTCATTGTATAAAGTCACTTGTTTGATAAGGCTATTTGTCTTTGCTTGAATAAAACAGAAAAATTGTTGTAAATGACAATGGCACAAATTATGTAGTATAATGCCACTTGTCATTGTATAGAGTCACTTGTTTTATAAAACCACTTGTCATTGCTTGAATCTAATCACAGAAAATCATAGCAAATGACAAATTGACATGTTGTTTACTTATTGTAAGCCATTTACTGTCTATAAAGATGTGGGGACAAAGGTTTAAATGTTAATCAATTTTTGGTGCCAGTGGTTACCAGGGCCCAAATTTGGGGTGTAAAGAATAGAACCACTGTTACCTGCCACACATGTCGTAGAGGCGACTAAGGAGGTTTGGCTGAAATCGGATGCACATGTCCTAAACGTCTAAAAGTCTATGCGTTTAGGGGCCTACCAAACCAATGTGCAACGTATACACGTTTTTGACAAAGATCAAGCATATCACAAAGAGTGATTAAAATTGGTCATAAAGAACAAACGCAAAGAAGAAGAAGAAGAAGAGTCAATTTTTTGAATTATTTATCATAATTTTCCCCAACTAAAATGTTATTTGTACGTATACTGTACACCTAGAACGCCCGGCCAAATGGATTATAGTGCTGCTCCCATGCAGGAGACCGTGGTTCAATCTGTGGTAAGGCTAAGGATTATTTCTATTAGGGGCATAAAGAAAAATCCTAACCTGAACAGTTTCACTGCGACTTCACTAGCCATGCAGCCATTAAATTCCTCAGGCTCATGACTCCCTGTCCTTTACCTCTCTAAAAAAAACGGTTTTACATGCAGTAATGACTGTACACCTGTAACATAAAACTAGATAATTTCAATAATTGTTAAAAAACAACTTCATTATGTATTGATAATCAAATTATCTGCTCATTGATATCATACTTTGTTTTTGTTTTGTTAATAAACATTAACTATCATTAATTAGTCATTAGATTCTAGTAATTTTATCAATATTTTAGTTGATATCATCAAATTAAATTTAGCATAGGAGATTTGATATGTTTTGGAAAAACTTACTAGTATCCGTATTTGTATACTTGGTGCACCCTATAGGTGTGCAGTCCTTAGCAGA